>OY660868.1:35833906-36433906 GCA_962446985.1 Xyrichtys novacula
GAACACCAACGAAGAAGAAGCCGCCGAACACTAACGAGGACGGAGCGTATGAGACGAAGCCACAGAGAGAGAAGAGAGACAGAGAGAGAGTACATTGCAACCCACAAAGGCAGCTGCTGAGGGTTGTAATGCACTCTCTCTCTCTCTCTTCACTCTCTCTGTGTGGCTTCGTCTCATACGCTCTGTCCTCGTTGGTGTTCGGCGGCTTCCTCTTCGTTGGTCAAAAGTTTGTCTAACTTTAGTATGGAAGAATGAACTCTTATCTCAGTGCAACACTAGCAACACAGTTATATCATGCAAAGGAGGGTGCACTGCCAACATGATTAAACACCTCAGGATTCATGGAGGAGATATACCCGAGTGCCTGCCTTTGATGCGCTTCGCCGTTGTTGTGTTGTAGAATGCACCCATGCCGTAGAGTGCACCCCTGACGGGAGCACGGTTGAAAGTACGCAAGGCAAAATAATCCAAGTTTTCCTTACCGTTGGACAGAATCTAAAGCGTGTGCCTTTAATGATTTCATTCAGGCTATTCAGATATGCCGAAAACAATAGCCCCCTGATTCGGAATATTCTCTGTCCTGAAAATATAATGTTCTCTACCTTGACAGCTTACTGTAGAGTTTATACACTCAAGTACAACTCTAAAAGTGCATTTTTTTAGACACATAAAAACAAAATGAAAGTTTGCTGCTCCATTTGACATGTTGTCATGATCTAATACTTGTGTTTTTTTTTGTATATGAGATCATTTTCTTCCACTTTAAGAAGCTAATGAGTGGAGGGGATGCATTCTATGGCAGGGGTGCGTTCTATGGCACAACAACTGTCTTCCGCTAACCAGTCAGGATCAGATAAGTGAAACAATAAATTACTTCTGTCTTCTGCTAACATTGAAGCGTCAAACAAATTGTACTGTGTACGGTGGGTCAACTTAAATATCCAACTAACGTTAGCCCTTGTACTTTTTCATAGACAAACGACCTGACAACAAAAATTGACATTTATATACTGGTTGAAAATAGCCCTGTGAGAAATTCATAGTAAAGTTCTTAAAAAGTTCATATATGTAGAAGTTCAGAAATTTCATCCAAAAAGAAGAACCCCGGTTAGCACCCTTATTTAAACCATGGATTTTTTTTTATATCCTGCCTTTTAAAAGAATCGAAATAGAGAATCGATAGGAATAGGAATCGAAACGAGGAATTGAAATCGAAATCGTAATCGTTCAAAATCAGAAGATACCCAACCCTATGCATCACCGGCCAAAATGGCTAGTAAGTTTTTATTAAAACCCGTCAAAATGAATTTTAACCTGAATTTGGCAGGTTGGCGGGTGTTAATTTAACCCGGGTTTTGGTTGGTATTAAGCTCTTAACCAGGACAGCAGTGTCTGTTTTAGTGCACCTCTGTGCTGTGAGCCAACTCTGATGTTACATGAAGCATCAACAAGCTTTGGGGAAATGTGGCACTTGAAGCCAAGTGCTTGACATTTCCAACTGGGTTGTATGACTTAATACATGCATTTTTGCTGAACCCTGACCCTTCTCCTTCGCCATGTATCTTTATCTCCTCTTAGGCGTTGGGAGGGTGGTGACCCAGGAGTCTCTAATCAAAAGACCCCAACCACGATCCTGCTTACCCCAGACAGGAAGTTCCATAGTTTTGGCTACGCTGCACGGGACTTCTACCATGACCTGGACCCCAGCGAGTCTAAACAGTGGCTCTACCTGGAAAAATTCAAAATGAAGCTCCACACCACAGCGGTAAGGATGCAAAGACAGTGATGCACACGGTGAAAGCATGCTGAGACCCTCTGCACCCTCATCAGGCAGTGGCTCACCCTGGCTGAAATTATGTATTGAGTTGCTGTGACTCAGGGACCTTAGCTGCCTGCACCCTACTGCAGCACATTAAAGGATGTTAGACCACTAGCTTGGGTCTGTGTGTGCCACTTTTACCAGGTTTTTAAGGGGCATTTGCAGCCTGCTCAGGATGTTTTTTCCCAATCATTGCCCAGTCACCTCAAAATAGAAAGAAATAAAATGTGAAACATTAAAAGAGTTTAACAGCAATGAATGAGATTTGCAAAACACTTTAGATGCCAACTGTTTCAGGAAAAATGCGTGTTGGTCTAAAGCTCAGATTATCCTCATATTTCATTTTAAACCAGAGGTTCCCAACCTTTTTTGGCCCCATTTTGACATCACAATTTTCTGGCAACCTTAGAGACATTTTTGTTTTCTACAATTAGTTTTTGATTATGTTTGTTATGAGGTGTAGCGGCTAAGCCTAAAACTTAAAGCCACTGAGGGGCTGCCTAGACAGGCTAAAAGTAATTGGCGCGCTGGCTACCGTACTTGATTATTGTGAGTTGTGAAATATGATCACAGATTGCCTTTTCCTTTGCTGCGTTCTTTATTGCTCACCATTTGACTTATTTTCCATTCATTTGCAGTCCATTATTCACCAAACCCAACATTCACAGTGACGTAGCATGTAGCGGTCAAAGAACTGTGTGCTGCTCTATCTAGCAACACCTGACACCTGACAGAACGTTCCTACATATATACAAAATACACACCCAAAACCTCGAGGACACCTGCTGGCGCAATTGGGGAATATACACAAATCACAGAGGAAAAATGGCTCCTACGTACCAGCCCCTAATTGTAATGGATACCAGACATACAACTCTTTTAGACACAAACCAGGGGAGCCATAATCAAAGTGATACAATGAACACATTGTACAACACAAAATACTTTCATATACCATGTACACAGAAACCTGATTTGACCTGCTAATCTGTACCTTCACAAAGCAAGTAAAGTTTTGTCACAGGACGTTCAATGACACTTGACTTTGTTTGTAAATGCACCGAAAGCACAAGTCCCTTTTTCTCTTGAAGTCTCCAAGACTCTTCCTAATGGCTATGAGCCTCTTCGGGTGGTAGCGTCCATTATGACCACAATATCTCCAGGCTTAAGTTTTCTCCTTTCCTGATTCCACTTTTGCCTCTCCTGCAGCAGAGGTAGATATTCCTGTACCCATCGTTTCCAGAAAAGGTCAGAGATATACTGGACCTGTCTCCATCTTCTTTTTACATACACATCATGTGGTTCAAACAATCCAGGTGGTAAGGATGGTCTTCCTTTCATGAGCAGGATATAATCGGGAGTGAGTGGTTCAAGATCGTTTGGATCATCTGAGAGCTTGGTGATGGGACGGTCATTTAAGATGGCCTCAGCTTCACACATTACTGTTTGAAGTCCATTGTCATCCGGTGTTTGCTGTTGAGGCACTGAACTCAAAATCCTTCTTACCATGCAGATAACACGCTCCCACACTCCACCATGATGTGAACCTGCTGGAAGATTGAAACTCCAGTTAATTCCATCTTTCCGTAAAGCTCCTTGGATTCGTTCATAATTCAATAATGCGAGTGCTTCTCTTAACTCTCTCTCCGCTCCTATGAAGTTGGTTGTCTTGTCAGACTGAATATATGCAACCTGACGTCTCCTGCAGATGAAACGACACAGGGCATTGATGCGTGCATCTGTATCCAAAGAGTTAGCCACCTCCATATAGACTGCTCTGCTGGCTAGACAGGTGAAAATGACACCGTAGCGCTTGACTGTACATCATCCCTTGCTCACAACAATTGGTCCAAAAAAGTCAATGCCAACATTGGTAAATGGTGGACAATGAGGAAGAATCCTTTGCTTCGGCAAGTCGGCCATTTTTTGCTCCCCCTTTCTTCCATTATACCTCCTGCAAAAACCACATTCTGTTATAATTTTTGTCACTGCTGAGTTGGCACTTTTGACCCAGTACTTTCCTCTCAGAGTGGACAGCGTGTGATTGCGACCACTATGGCCAAGCTGTGTGTGAATGTGCTTCAGGATGAGAGTAGAAACATGTTGATCCTTGGAGAGAAGAAGGGGATGTTTTGTTTCCTCTGGCAGAGAGCCCTTAGTTAACCCTCCTCCAACTCTCAGCAGCCCATTATCCAAGTATGGATCCAAACTGTAGAGAACACTGTGCCTGCTAACAGTATTCTTCCCAGATGACAGTACAGCAATCTCTTCTCCAAATCTTTGCTGCTGGCAGTACTGAATAATAGCATGCTCAGCCTCCAAAAGCTCCTTGGCTGACAGACCTTGTCCCCTTGGTACACCTGATCTTAACTTGCTGGTACTGGGAGCCTCTGTCTCATTCCTCCTGCGCCATTTTCCAGCAGAATGCCCTTCAGCCTAAAGAACCAAGCAACAGATACCTTGAGCTTCATCCAGCTTAAGAAGTAGGCCATTAGCCAATCAGTGGCTTAAGGTGAACCCTCCACATTGATGACATTCACCACGGCTTCCTTCTTTACTTCTTTGTTGTCTTGTTGTTTTGCTGATATTGCAGTCTCTGGTGTGTTTGCTGGCCAGTTTCCTTCTGGTTCATGCAAAAACTTTTGACCCTCAATCCACCTGTTGTCTTGTGTGAAATTTCCAACTCTCTTCTAGACACAATATCTGCAGGATTTTCTTTAGAGCTCACATATTGCCATTGTGCAGTTCTAGTGGCCCCCTCTGATTGTTGAAATCCTGTTGGCTACAAATGTATGGAAACACCTGTCTTCATTCATTATGTATTTCAGCACAGAGGTGCTATCCGTCCAAAAGACTGACTCCTGCAGCTAGAGCCTCAACCCTGCTTTCAGCATGAGGTCAACACAAACAGCCAGGACGGCAGCGTGGAATGTTAACTGTCTTTAAACGTGTAATCCTTGCCTTTCCAATCAGGAATGCAACATGGATGTCATTTTTATCATTCTGCATCCTGAGATAAGATAACATTCCTCTTCTGGTGGAAGTCTTTTGCTGGACCTCCATCTTGAAATTAAATGCATTAGTCTCAGCACACCACTGCAGCCCAAGAGCTCTTTCCACAGGCAGTTTGTCTCTATCCAGATTGAGTTCACTCAGATCCTTAGCTCTGTGCTCCTCAGGAATAATGTGCAGTATGGTGCGATTATTGCTACTCCATTTGGTCAGAGTGAAACCTCCCCTTTGGCAGAGAGAAGATCTTTGACCAGGAGTGTGGCTTCCTCTTCAGAACCCATGCTCTTTAAACAATCATCAACATAAAAGTTTTCCTTGACTGTTTGAACCACTGCAACTGAAAAGTCGTACTGATTGTCATCTGCTGTTTTCCTCAAAGCAAAGCTGGCACAACTGGGAGAGGACACCGCACTAAACACATAGACAGTAATGCAAAATTCAGCCATCTCCTTACTTAGATCTCCCACCACAAAAAAACACAGGAAGTCTCTGTCCTCCTCTGCGACTTTTGCCTGATGGAACATTGCTTGGATGTCACCCATTACTGCCACCGGTTCCTGTCTAAACCAAATGAGGACCCCAAGCAATGTACTGGTGAGGTTGGGACCCTGCAAAAGCTGTTGGTTCAGTTATGTTCCTTTGCATGTTGCACCACAGTCAAACACCACCCACCACCTGTGTCCACTTCCCTCGATGAGATACACCTTGGTGAGGGATATACCAAATCTTTCCACTGTCATCATCAAGCTGATGAGCTTGAGGATGCCATATGCCACAGTCCTCCATCGCTCTCTCAGCTTGAATGGTAGCTTGGACATGACAGCTCTCATAGTACTTGGAATGTCCAATTCTCTCATGTACTGCAGCTTCTCCATGACATTACAGCATGAATGCAGAAAGAGAGAGTAACTTTGTAATGCATTTACATCTTCTGGTTTTATTTCAGGCCAAGCCAAAACCTTTTCGATGTAAGCAATGGCAATCTTGTACTCGTTTCCAAAGCGATCTTGAAGCAGCCATTTTGCTTGAGCAAAGCCATACTTTGGATCCATATGCTCTGGACCAGTTCCCTTGGCTGCCCTCTGGTGAACTGCTCAAGGTAGTACAAGCAATCACCTGCTGACCTTCTCCTCCACTCCTTGCTCAAATGCTCTCTTAAAGGATATGTATTGAAGAGGATCCCCATCGAATATTGGAATGTCACGTGCTGGTAATAACATTAAGCATTGCTGATTTACAAAACCCAATTCCATTGAAGTTGGGAAATTGTGATAAACGTAAATAAAAACAGAAGACAATGATTTGCAAATCCCCTTTAACCTATATTCAATTGAATACACTACAAAGACAAGATATTTAATGTTCAAACTCATAAACTTTTTTTTTTTGCAAATAATGATTAACTCAGAATTTCATGGCTGCAACATGTGACAAAGAGGTTGGGAAAGGTGGCAAAAAATACTGAGAAATTTGAGGAATGCTCATCAAATACCTTTTTGGAACATCCCACAGGTGGGCAGGCTAATTGGGAACAGGTGGGTGCCATGGTTGGATATAAAAGCAACTTCCAAAAAATTCTCAGTCATTCACAAGCAAGGATGGGGCGAGATTCACCACTTTGTGAACAACTGTGTGAGCAAATAGTCGAACTCTTTAACAACAATGTTTCTCAAAGTACAATTGCGAGGAATTTAGGGATTTCAACAACTACAGTCCATGATATCATCAAAACGTTCATGGAATCTGTAGAAATCACTGCACGTAAGTGGCACGGTCGGAAACCAACATTGAATGCCTGTGACCTTCGATCCCACAGGCAGCACTGTATCAAAAACCAACATCAATGTGTAAAGGGTATCACTACATGGGCTCAGGAACACTTCAGAAAACCACTGTCAATAAATACACTTTGTCGCTACATCTGTAAGTGCAAGTTAAAACTGTACTAGCAAAGCGAAAGCCATTTATCAACAACATCCAGAAACGCCGCCGACTTCTCTGGGCCCGAGCTCATCTAAGATGGAATGATGCAAAGTGAAAAAGTATTCTGTGGTCTGACGAGTCCACATTTCAAATTGTTTTTGGAAATAGTGGACGTGGTGTCCTCCTGGCCAAAGAGGAATAGAACCATCCGGACTGTTATTGACGCAAAGTTCAAAAGCCAGCATCTGTGACGGTATGGGGGTGCTATAGTGCCCAAGGCATGGGTAACTTACACATCTGTGAAGGCAACATTAATGCTGAAAGGTGCATACAGGTTTTGGAGCAGCATATGCTGCCATCCAAGCAACGTCTTTTTCATGGATGCCCCGGCTTATTTCAGCAAGACAATGTCAAGCCACATTCTGCACGTGTTACAATAGCGTGGCTTCGCAGTAAAAGAGTGCAGGTACTCGACTGGCCTGCCTGCAGTCCAGACCTATCCACCATTGAAAATATGTGGTGCATTATGAAGTGTAAAACACGACAACAGAGACCACGGACTGTTCAACAACTTAAGCTGTACATCAAGCAAGAATGGGAAAGAATTCCACCTTCAAAGCTTTAACAATAAGTCTCCTCAGTTCCCAAACATTTATTGAGTGTTGTTAAAATGAATGGTGATGTAACACAGTGGTAAACATGTCCCTGTCCCAACTACTTTGTCACATGTTGCAGCAAGGAAATTCTGAGTTAATTATTATTTGCAAAAAAAATTAAGTTTATGAGTTTGAACATGAAATATCTTGTATTTGCAGTGTATTCAATTGAATATAGGTTGAAAAGGATTTGCAAATCATTGTATTCTGTTTTTATTTACGTTTATCACAATTTCCCAACTTCAATGGAATTTGGTTTTGTACAAGAGCTGATGTAATTTCATCCTGCCTTTCCATTATGGCACGGATGTTTCCAAATTGCCTCTCGTCTGTTGATTGACCAATTAGCAGTGTAGGTTCCAAAGGCTGTGAGGATGCATCCAATTGCACTGTGCATTGCTGACTAGCCTCCTGTGGCATAGCAGTTGGTGGAGGGTCATATTCTGGCAATGACTAGTCTTTTGTTCCTTGTTTCTCTCGATTTACTGGTTGGTGCTCCTTTGCCGTTGGGCCAAGCCTTTTAAAAGCTGCTGCCTTTTTGCCTTTGTCCAGGTAGGAGTTCATTGCAATTGATTATGCTTTAGAAACATTTTGGGTGTTGGAAGCTTTTAGCACTGCTAATTTAGCAGCAGATGCAGCTAACTTAGCTTCCAGCTCAAGTTGTTGCTTTTTCCTTTTAAGCTGTTGCTCTTGTTCCTCCAGAGCATGCATCTTCTGTAAAGCTGTCACATGAGCAAGCAACTCAGCTCTTTCAGCCTCTGCTTTGATTCTTGCAGTGGAAGTAGTACTTGATCTTCCACTATGTGAGACTTTTCTGCTTGAGTGCTTACTAGCCACATATGAGACATGTCCTCTGGATTCACACCATCATCATCATTATCACCCTTTAATGTTAGTTCAGCATCTGAGACCCATTTTTTTACATGAGAAACAAGTTCATCATATATCATTTTTGCTTTAAACCATATATTGTCTTTTTCTTTTTCATCATCAGGTAAATAACCAATCAAAGACTGATGAACACTTTTGGCTTCATCACACAATTTGACAAGATCATCAAGAGTACATTGAACCTTTACCTTGTCCCTGCTTTGCATAAGCCCTCTAATTTTTTCTCTTAATGTACCTGCTTTATTTAGCTTAGTTTTCCTAGTAGCTTGCAACCTATTAAACTTTTAAGCCAAAGCTTTAGCAGTTAGAGTCACAACGCATTTCGTTTGTCCTTTTGCGCACCAACATCATCAATATTCATGTTCATTTCGACCGATTGCGCAACGGCCTCCATCGGATTGTTCACAGTTTCATGCACATCCTTATTGATTTTCCCAAACACACAAAGCTGATGAAATTAATTGTCCTACCTCTTAAGGGGTGTTCAGACCAAACGCGACCTCGGCGACGTCGGCAACGGCTCCCAATGCAAAGTCTATGAACAGCCGCGACCTGATGCGACTTGGCAACCAGGTTGCGCATGGTCGCGAAGTCACATCACCGAGGTCGCATCGCCGAGGTCGCAGGACGCCAAGTCGCGTTGCTCCCAAAGTTCTAATATTTGAACTTTGGGAGCGACTATCCGCGACTCCGTGCAGCGACAGCCAATCAGGGCTCTGCTGACGTCAACAAACCAGCGAAGCAAGGAGGAGAAGAAGAAGAATCACAGTAGAGGAGCAGTTTATCACTGCCGTGAGTTATCACTCGGTCCTGTGGGGTGCGAGTTTTACCGGGACCGCACCTCCAAGGAGGAGGCATGGGCGAAGGTGGCCCATGATTTCGGGCTTTCTGGTCGTTTGTTTATTTATTTCAGTGAGCAGACTATTTTCTGAAAACATAGCAAACTTCCCCTGCTTGCTAGGCTACATGTTTCAACGTGTGTGTGTGTGTGTGTGTGTGTGTGTGTGTGTGTGTGTGTGTGTGTGTGTGTGTGTGTGTGCCGCAAGCGCTGGAAGGGGCTGCGGGATGTATATATGAGGGAGAAAAGGAGGGAGAAGGAAGGTGGGAGAAGCGGGTCAGCGGAGACCAGCCGCGTCCTGCGACCGCAGCTTTGGACCCGTTGTGAACACACCAGGGCGCCACACGACGTGACCGACCGACGCGACGCGACCTGGTCACTTTTGGTCTGAACACCCCTTTAGACCAACAGTGCATTGGATTTACACCCCCATTGTTGTAGCAAACAACTGTGCATTTAAACATGAATGGCCATTTGTAGTGCTACTACTCACGTCGGGCGCCTTGATGACCCCGATATGGCTCCTGCGCGGCCGGCGTGCGGAGATCTGTTCCTGGTGTCCTCACGCTGGCGTGATCCGGCTCCAAACGATGAGAGATGGAGGATGCTAACAGATGACTGGCATCCACGCCCAATGGCCCGTCTCACCGGTGTCATCGCGCTGTCATGAACCGCGCCCATTGAAAGGTGGGAGATATTAACAGTGTTTACAGGCGTTGGTGTCCCGTGACCCAGCTCACTGGTGTCCTGCAGGCTACAATGTCCATCACACTGATTCCTTACGTCCAGGATCTCATTCACTGAATGCTATCGCGTCATCGACAATGTCTACTGCGTCTTCACGGTAAAGCTCTCCCTGCTGACTTAAGCAGTTATTCGACTTGAATCTAGCGGCTAAGCCTAAACCTTGAAGTCACTGGGGGAAAGCCTAGACAGGCTTAAAGTAATTGATGCGCTGGCTACCATACTTGATTCTTATGTTTTGTGAAATATGAGTCCGGATTGCCTTTTCCTTTGCTGTGTTCTTTATTGCTCACCATTTGACTTATTTTTCATTCATATGCAGTCCATTATTCACCAAACCTAACATCCATAGTGAAGTAGCATGCAGAGGTCAAAAAAGTGTGTGCTTCTTCGTCTAGCAACACCTGACACCTGACAGAAGGTTCCTACATATGTACAAAATACACACCTAACACTACAAGGACACCTGTGGGCCCAATTGGGGAATATACAAAAATCACAGTGAAAAATGGCTCCTACATAAGGTGTTGCAAATAAAGAGAAACCAGGATAAGTGCAGAGAATGACAATTTTATTTTCCTTGATCAGGAAAAAGGCTCTCAAGATTCAAGTTTCACAACAAAACAGCATCACAATTGTGTCTTATGTATTATATTGTCTCTCTCAACTCACCGCATTTAATAGCATGGCTGAGACTGCACACATCACTGCAGCCTTTCAAAGTCAGGTGCTGTAGTAAACAGAGTGCATTTCATCTATAATTTTGAAAAAACTTAAAATCATGAATTTTCTGAATCTTTACATCTCTCAATAAAACAGTGAAATTCTCAATGATCAGAAAGTTTCAGATAACAGCAGACATATCCGTCAGCCTGTCATCAGCATCACAGATTTTGGTAAACATGAGCTGGAAAAATGAGTGTCTTCAGGCTGTGCCGTAAGGAGGATGATTATTGTCTGATCCTCTCACATGATGGTTTAACTTTTAATTCAAACCCTGAATCTCAATTACCCTCCTCACACCTGGATGTTAACTTCATCATGTCCTCCGTGCTATCCTAACTCTGTCTCCTTCTCCCCCCAAACAGAACTTGTCCATTGACACAGACCTCCACGCAGCCAATGGGAAGCGAGTGAAAGCTCTGGATATCTTTGCATATGCTTTGGCGTTCTTCAAGGAGCAGGCACTCAAGGTAAAACACTTCCTGTACTGTGCACTGTGTTCATACATATGGTACATGTTACATTTTTCCCCATGATAGTCTCCATACATGTTCTGAAGACATCAGCTCCACCCCTGCAGTCCTTCTGAAGCACATGTCAGTCAATGCTGTTGGTAAAAACAGAGTTGTGCTGTGCAGTAAGGTCTTATATCAGTATCACAGTTACTTGAAGCCATCACCTAGACTGAAATAATTATGTTATTAAGATTAAATGTTTTTTTTTTTTGTTGTTGCCTTTAACAAGATGTTAATAACAGTTGTAGCTGTGGGGGCAAAGGTGAAAATAAGTCACCTGATTGTCCAATTACCTAAAATTGTCTGGTCTGCCAAGCTGGACGTGGTGGTGCGGCATGGGGAGGTGTCGACAGAATCAGCTGGCGCAGTGACATTTTCGTGCCCTCCGGTGGCATAGAAAGTGGGCTGAAAGCTTGCTGATTCAAACCTGGTCAGCTTACGTCACCGATGCCTCACCGGCAGGTTTCCACAGTTTCAGGCACATTTCAGTGCAATAAATAATCAACAACAACTAATAATCTGAGTCAGCACAGACATTTAGATTTATATAGATATATTCTGATCTGTATGTGATCTGATGAGCGCGTGTGGCACGCGTTTGGACAAACAACCTAACTGAATCAAAGCAGCTGAAACTGCATTGAATTGAATTAAATATCTAGTAAATAGACACACATGATGAAGTGAACAAGATATTTAATTTGTCTCTCCCCAACATGTGATCAAAGACATAAACCATTTCATTTACAAAATTAGAGGTGAGAAAGAAATCCATGTAGTAAACCCCCCGGTAACCATCTGACCACACTCACCTCTCCCAGGAGCTTTCTCACCTGCAGCAGGTGTCTGATTGTCCTGCAGGAGCTGAGCGATCAGACAGGTGGAGAGTTTGACAACAGCAATGTGAGATGGGTGATCACTGTTCCTGCCATCTGGAAGATGCCTGCAAAGCAGTTCATGAGGGAAGCTGCATATAAGGTAGGCTGAGAAGTTTCTGTCAAATTTCAACACTCAAAGTTAAAGTAGCAAGAACTGGTTAAACTGACTGTCCAGGTGTCCTCATACACACACATGCAACAAAGGTAGAGAGCTGAAGAGAAACAGACGGAAGGAGACTAACAACATCTTTAGTGTTTAAATCCTTTGATTTTGTTTAGAAAAAGTGTCAGTAAGGCGATCAACATGGAAAAACTGAAAAATGAAGTCATTTTCTGACTGTTCCACAGCAATTATACTCTAAGGTACACATCCACTCCTTTACACTAACATGCAGGTAGATGCCAGATTTAGTTTGAATGTAGTAGCAGCATTACACACCTCCTCTGGATTATGAATAACGGTGAAGAACAAGTGTTTATTTTGGTTATGTGTAGGTTTTAACAACAGTCAAATTGATTCCTCCGTTTATTGCTGCTAACAGTCGGTAAACTTTTTCTCTGTGTTCAGTTACTTTTTCTGTGCAAGCATCATGCACAGGTTGAGTTTGTGTTTTTGTTGCTGTGGTATAGAAACGGGTATTAAATAGCTAACTTTTTTTTACTGCTATCATATTGGTAGGGATGGGAATCGAAAATCAGTTCTTGTTGAGAGATGGATTGAACCATTTGGAACCGGTTCTCAACAAGAACCGGTTCCAAATGGTTCAATCCATCGACATCATTTACATTTTACCTTAATGATAATGAAAACAGTCTCGCGAGTGCCAGTCTACGCGAAAGGGAACAGAGACAGAGGAAAAAACATGGTAGACGATGCGAAAAGTAGGCAGAAACAATCTAAAGCGTGGCTTAATTTTACTAACAAAGATGACAACAGTGCAACGTTTGTTGAGCAGTGATAACATGCAAAGTTGGAAACACCAGCAACATGCTTAAACATTTGTCAACAGGGCACGACATCAAATAGGAGTCACATGTATTCGATGCTCTCTGCCGGTGTTGTGCCGTAGAATGCACCCCTGCCATAGAATGCATCCCCTACATCCCATCAGCTCATTAGCTTCTTCTTAAAGTGGTGAAACATGATCTCATATTTTGAGAAAAAAAACATGAGTATTGGATCATGGCAACATGTCAAATGGAGCAGCAAACTTTTTTTCTGTTTTTATGTCTCTCAAAAATGCCCACATAGAGGTGTACTTGGTTGTATAAACTCTACAGTAAGCTGTCAAGATAGAGAACATTATATTTTCGGGACAGCAAATATCCAGAATCAGAGGGCTATTGTTTTCAGCTTATCTGAATAGCCTGATTAAAAACATTAAAGGTACACACTTTTTAATCCATCGGGTGGTAAGGAAAACTTGGATTATTTCGTCTTGTTCTGTACTTTCAACTGCGCTCACGTCAGAGGGTGCATTCTACGCCATGGTAGCATTCTACGGTACAACAACTGTTGAACACCGGTCGTCAGCTGCTGCTGCCCCGTCTCAGCACTGCATTGAAGGTACATATGATAGGGTGACCATATGTCCTCTTTTACCTGGACATGGCCAGGTGGAGTTTATAAAATCCTTCAAATGTCTGGAACATGTATCCATTGATTATAAAACAGTTCAACGCATCAGTGCTCTCTGCAGCTCTGCCCCTCCGCTCACTTCTGAGCAAAGCCACTGATGTGACACACACTTGCACTGTCTTTAATATGCATTTAACTGAGTTAGAAGCACATAAAAAAAACTCTCGACCTGACCAAAAAAAAAAAAAAACTCAAAATTGCACACACAAGTCCGCCCCGCGTAGTAGTGTACTCTTTTTGGGGATTCAGAACATGGTCACCCTTACCTATGTCCTATGTTAACATAAGCATCATGCATGCCAGAAATGCTGTACAAATAGCATTTTTGTTTGATTATTTTTAGACTCTCACTGAAGGTGGCATACTATTTTTTCTGTTATCAGACACTCAATAAAATTTTGAGTTAACGGTGAAAACCTATAGTCTACTTTTTTTTAATCGAAGAAAGGCATAGATAAGGGAATCTTTAAAGAATTGAATTGATAAGCAGAATCAATAATGGCACTGATATCGATAAAATCTTATCAATTCCCATCCCTACATATTGGGATGAAAGCTCCCTGACAGTGGCTTCCATGCTGCAGAAGCACATAGTAAATGAAGAGCCAGCTGAACCTGACTGTAATACACACATAATGACCTCCAGACGATGTTGCAGGTCACAGACGGGGAGTCTGTGTTATCACAGGAGAGAAAGCATAAGGACACATTAACACTCTATACATGAACCTAGAAGTATAATTTAGCTCTGTTTTTGTCGTGGTTGCTGGATTTATGATTTCACTGGGACAATGAAAAAACGAGACAGCCGGTGTGGCTCAGAACTGTACATGATTCTTGTTTACTTAGAAAAGAAACGCTGCCATGCACAGGGCACATCTTTATGCTGTTATGGCGATGAATCTTTCCGTTTTCTGGTGGAGTGAGGAGGGCGTCCCATACGCGCCCATCTTATTTATACCCTCCCATTTTAATTGAGGTGCACTCCACAGCTGCAAGTGTAACTTCATTACGAGTGACATACGGTAGTGAAGGGCGAGTTTGTAGGGGGTGGATAGGGATTGGGCCTGTGTGTGTGCGTGCATGCGTGTGTGTATGTGTGTGAGAGAGAGAGAGAAAGAGAGAGGGAGCATCACTGAGTTTAAACAGACACAGGGTTTTTTGTTTTTAATGGTTTTTAAAGCTAATCTAAGCAAGAATCTTTCCGTACAGAACACTATAGTCAAAGATAACTGTTTTTTCTGAGTCATGATAAAATCCCAAAGTCTGCCCTACCCATTTGGAACGCAAAGGCAGGAAGAGCATGAGCAAGAACAGGGCAGGAATCAGTGACAATACATATGATGCAGGCAGAGGTGAAGTCACATGACTGGACTCACATGAGTCATGTGACTCCAGTTACTGGGCTCGAGTCAGACTCAAGACGCTAATTTAAAGGCTTGAGACTTGCTTGAAGAATACTGATACAAGACTCGACTTTACTTTGACTTGGTCTTCATGACTTTCGACTGGACTTAGACTTGACACAGCTGACTTGAAAAGACTTGACTTTTAATTTACATTCTTGCATTTTTTAAAGATTACGTTAGAAATTATGTTTTATTTTGAAACATGATCAGTTATGCATGCAGCACTTAACTTTATGACCTGCCTGAACTAACACTATGATCCATTTTTAAAGTTTGTTATTGGTAAATATCCTGACATTTAAAGAGCCCGTTTTTCAAACAGCACACTGCACGGACTACTAATGGTCCGCAGATCAACACAGGAGCAGCAGTCATACAGGCAGCTAGACAGGAAAAAATACAGTTTGGGTTCAAGGCTTACGTTGTCCTCGATGCTGGTAAAAAGAAGAGAACAGCGGTATGCCGGGTCTGCAGCTAAAAAATAAGCGACATGATCACCACAGCATGACTTATAGCAGGGACTCGACTTGTCTTGCTTGATTCTCACCATGTTGACTTGGGACTTGCTTGACACTTGGGGGTTATGACGTCAGACTAGTTTGTGACTTGCATATGAGTGTCTTACTCTCACCTCTGGACACAGGTATAATCAGACAGAGGTAGAGGCGGGTACAAAGTATGAGGATGAGAGGATTTGGAGAGTAGGGAGGCCAGTGAAATAAGTTTAAATAAAATCACCATTCTGACTGAAGACATTAACCATCTGAGCTGTCATTTGTGTGGGGTAGCATTAAGGTCAGCTGATGTACTCTGGGCGTGAGCTTCGTGGCCAGCCTGAACTAACACTATGCTCCATTTTAAAAAAGATTGTTATTGGAAAATATTCTGACATTTAGAGAGCCCAGTTTCAAAACATGGGCAACAATATCAGTGTAGCGATTGGAATTTATAATTAATGTCTGAAGATTAATATTTCATAATAATCTTAATACATTACATTTACGCACTCGTTGCAGGGGCACCACCCACCCTTTAATGGTGGGAAAATAAAGAAAGACAAAAGTTTAATTCAGACATTAAGTCAATCTTAAATTAATCAATCTCATATCTCAAGCCAAAACTCTCATTTCAGAGACTCCACTTCTGGAAGAACACTGACAGACAAGAACTTAAAAAAAATAAATGATCTGTTCATTACAGGATAAATCATGGTACAACATACATGCGATAAATGATGATAAGATAATGAGAATATATAGTAATAGGTAAATAATAAAAGATTTTGAGTCAGGCTAGGAGCACTAAAGTTAATGATAGTGAGTGAATATGCTCTAACATATTTACCTACACTAACTTTGGTGCCGAGATAAATTTGGATGGGGATCTGGAGGAATCTAAGATTACTGGAATAAGTGAATATCTGAGTCATGACCACATGAGAGATGAAACAGCATCAGCCCTGTTTGAAGCTCTAGAGGTTTGCATACTTAAGTGAGACTGGTCCCTGGGGAAGATGGAGCAGGATCCGAAGGTCCAGGGCTACCGGCGGTTTGAGCGGTTTAGCTCAGAAGACGACCAAAGTCAGCCGAAAGATGGGCCAGGAGTTGCAGCACTCTGGCCCTAAACAAAAAACAGTGCCATATGGATTCTATTCAATGCTCCTTTGGTCTCACCACAATCTCTGGCACAGAGGATGACTTGGGGCCTGCTGGGTGGCGTTCAGAGGTCTTTGAAATCATGCAGATGACTCAGAAAAAGAGGCTTGATGGTCAGTTGAAACTATTTCAAAATTAACTCTGCCAAATTAAAGAAAAAGCCTTAATCTTGGGTTGCTATGCACACAAAAAGTAGAAGTTTCAAAATTTAACCCTTTGATGCGCAACATGGGTCAAAAAAGACCCGGCTGAGTTTAAATTTCATATATCTTTTCAATAAATTAATTCCATCAGTCGGTACTCAAGGAATTCCTCAATAAACTTGTTTTTGACGACCCTACATCCTTATATTGATTTTTCTTTTTTTACTTTTAGAATAAAAACCATTTTTGTATCACTACCCCTCTAATGCACAACATGGGTCTAAAATGACCCGTATCCATTTTCAATGTTATTTCATGTATGGCTGAGTGTTTCTATGGTATATCTTTGAAATAAATTAATTTTATCATTTACTATTACAAGTATGCAGTAAAGATCTTGTTTTAGTTGAGCACAAATAATCATTTTTATTTTTCCTTTCTTACATTATGAGGAAGCACAGATTTTGTAGTTCTACATCAAGTTTACATACATGGGTCAGAAACGACCCACATACAGTGACTGTAGCATTTAGCATGAAAAGACCGTCTAATACATGTAAGTATGGTTTTTCAATTGTTCTGACATTATCTTAGAAATTATTTGATGACAATTGTGAAAGACAATTGTACAAAGATTTGATCAGGTTTAGGTTACCTTGACAGTGAGGACAATACATGTTAAAAAGTTACAAAGTTACAGGTAAAACAGCTAGCGTTATTTCAGCTAGCTATAATCAGACGCATGTGTATGTGACAAAATGACAAAAAAACATGTTGCTAATACAAAATACAAAAGTGTTTGGCCCATAGACTGTATAAAGAATGGACAGAGTCTGCCTCCTTGCTGGGTGAAGCCACTTAAAGAACAGCACCCCCTGTTTACAGGCTGCACTATAGGTCATAAATCCCGCCTCCTCCAGCAAAGCTTATAGGGCTGTAGACCAACTTTAGAAATTTATTACACAGAAAATAATTTTTTCTCCCCCCTGCTTGTGATGTTGACATGTAGTTACAGTAAGACTGGTTTGTGCTCAAGTCCTCTTTTTTCTGTGAAGCTCCGTTTTTAAAAGTTATCAGGGGGTTCATGTTTTCTATGATTTACACCTGATACAGCCTATGGGCGTTCAGGGATTGCAAAGCTGTCCTGGGTGGATACGCTGTTTGAGCCGAGCGTCATCACAGTGACTCTCTGCGAGTGCACGGCCGAATGCGTGCATCGCTACTGCGCAGCGCTGGTTTCAGGAAATGAAGAAAAATCCTGGAAATATCGAGAGCTTTTTGGCTTCAAATCCGTATACAGGTGGTAGGTGGAACCAAGTTGTCCATAGTATATACAGTCTATGGATACAGCCTATGGGCATTCAGGGATTGCGTAGTTCACCCGGGGGGCCAGCTGTTTGAGCCGAGCGTCATCACAGTGACTCTCTGCGAGAGCACGGCCGAATGCGCGCATCGCTACTGTGCAGCGCTGGTTTCAGGAAATGAAGAAAAATCCCGGAATTACCTAGAGCTTTTTGGCTTCAAATCCATATACAGGAGGTAGGCAGAACCAAGTTGTCCACAGTATCTACAGTCTATGGTTTGGCCCCACTCACTGCTAATTTCAGTACTTGAAACAAATTATTATTATAGTGTTAGGTAATTTGATATTAAATCACACTTGGATGAATGGGTCATTTTTGACCCATGTGTGTAAACTTGATGTAAAAATATAGAAACTATATTATTTCATAAAGTATAAAAAGAAAAATAGAAATAATGATCAGTGGTGATCAAAAACAAGATATTTAAAGAATACTTGGAATATTCAATCAGAAAATAACTGATTTCAAAAGGTAGAACAAAGAAAAACTTAGCCAGCATGAAATACCATTGGAAATGAATGCGGGTCTTTTTAGACCCATGTTGCGCATTAGAGGGGGTGTGCATATGTTGCGCATCAAAGGGTTAAACTAAGACAATGTAAAAGAAAAATCAACGTGAATGAACACGTGGGGCTCTATTTTGCCACCAGCGAGGCATATTACTATTTTCGTGAAGTAGTCAAAGAGATCAAGAGATGTCTGAAGACTGTAATGCCACACGATGGCGACAGAAGGCAGCTCCTCAACAAGTGTTGCTGTAAACACTGCAGAGGGCGTCCTTCACACTCTCTCATATCAGCACAGATGGATTTGGTGTGTGTTCTGTTGGACCCACTAGTAAGACAAACACCCTTTCCACAAATAAAGACACTCACATAAAGTTGCACATATTCAAACCTCACGTGACAAAGGTGAGTTGTGCGCACAGATCATAACATAAATTCCAATAATGGCATTAAAATCTGAACCATCTGTGCGTAATGACGCATTGCGCTCCGTGGCCTGGCTCTTTCTTTCATAAATGTTGGCATATAAAATAAATTTGGCTCACAAAAGTGAATATTATAATATTCATATGTAGGCCTAAAGTAAATAACTCATCTGATCACTGAAATAAATCATCTGTTCAGCCGCCGCAGCTGCAGCAGGACGGGGAGAGGACACGGAGACATGTCCAGGTCGAGCTGCGCGAGAAATAAGAGGAAGAGGAAGAAAGAAAAGGAGGGAGATGAATTACATGTCTTGTTAACTTTATCGTGTGTCTATTTACTAGATATTAAATTTAATTTAATGCGGTTTCAGCTGTGTTGATTCGGTCAGGTTGTGTGGCCAAACGCGTGCCAAACGCGCTCATCAGATAAGATATAGATCAGAATATATCTATAGAGATCTAAATGTATGTGCTGACTCAGATTATTAGTTGTTGATGATTATTTATTGCACTGAAATGTGCCTGACACTGTGGAAACCTGCTGGTGAGGCATCGGTGACGTATGCCGATACGCCGCCGGTCTACCAAAATACCACTAGACCAGCTGAGCTCTGCCTGCACTGAAAGCTGACCAGGTTTGAATCGGCAAGCTTTCAGCACACTTTATACGCCACCGGCGAGCACGAAAATGTCACTGCAGCAGCTGTTTTTGTCGACACCTCCTTTACCGGCAGACACGAAAATAGAGCCCGTGTCGTAAAACTTAGAAGACTAAGAATAAGTTAGACTAAGTGGTAAGAGCTAAGAGAAAACAAAGAAGAGGAACACAGAAGGGCGGGCGTGAGCAGAAGAGAGCGAAGAGGACAAGAGCAGCGCATAAGAGGCTGAGCACCCCCAAGTTTACTGGTTTTATCTTCTCACACTGGGAGTGTCTCTGGGGTGTGTGTGTGTGTGTGTGTGTGTGTGTGTGTGTGTGTGTGTGTGTGTGTGTGTGTGTGTGTGTGTGTGTGTGAGGAGAAAGAGGGGGGGTCGTGGGGTCTCTAGCTGCAGAGGAGACCTCTTGGATCTCTGATCATTTGATCTAACTTATACTTTTGGCTGGTAAAAGAGTCAGATCTGATACTCACTCACTATGGCTAATTTTATTGAATGCTTGTTTTCATGACAACACATATGAATGAAATGTAGGATCACATCAAACATTCTCATGATGTTTCAAGTATCACATTGAACATGCTAAATCACTCTGAAATGCAACAGATAGTAACACATAGAAACTGTGAACAACAAAAGAGTAAACACTTGAATGAATTTCATCATGAGTAATAATGGATTCTAAATACTCACATTCAGTTTATTCAATGACATTATAACCACCTAATGGTTAAAAATACTAAATAAATTATTAAAATATAAACCAATCATTTCTAAACTATTTCTGTTAGAGTAAAGTTATGAGTCATGGTCAATAAATTTAACTCTTTAAAGTTAATGAAACAGTCTGAAAAGCTGTTGGTCTAAAGAAACAAAAGAATAAGGATTTATTCTGTCAGAGTGATAACTTGGCTTCTGGAGCACATAGAAAAATGGGACACATCTCAAATTTCATGATTAGACAGATTAGTACATTGCTGAATGCATAAGATGTCATAATCAGTCATTCGTATTCTTTCATCAAAGGAATGCAGTTTTTATCAGAACATGGATGAGCAGGGTTTTACGACTGAGGTCTGGAGGTCAGTGTCCTGCTCCTCAGAACTTTCCTTGGGCTCTGTGTTTACACACTTAAAGACGGTAAATCTCAAATGGGAGACCTGGATTGAGGCACGAATGATTATTTAGATGGTTAGCAATGGAGTCAGTTTAAAAGGTAGTAAATATTCTGTCTCTGTTCTCTGAATTGACCAATCGTGACGAGCCAGACGTTTCAGTCAACCTCCGGTCGGGTCAGTCAGGTAACCTGAAAGTGCAAACAAGTCTGGAAAGATTTATATTATCCTGTGTCCTGGGACCAGATAAGGAATGTGTGGGTTGTCTTGATTGCTACATCAATCAGTCCACAACGTTTCAAAATAGAAGTGATCTTACACTCGCAGCTCCCTATCACCCGGCAACATAGAACTACTCAATGCTGCGTACTGCTTCGACTCCTGTCTCCTGTTTCTGTTTCACTCCTGTCTCTTAGCATGGATGTGGAGCAGCTGATGAATTTAGATCAGATGAGATCCCTCTGAGCCTTTCACTTTCTGGACATCTGCATGATATTAGTACGTAGTGTGAGTCATGTTTACCTGGCATGCCCAGAAATTAGCATTAAGATCATTAAACACATAAAGTCCCTTTTACACTGCTGAAAGCTGAAACAGCCATGTAACTGGACTGCTGTCTGATCTTGATGTGTGTGTATGTCTGAGTGGGTGTGAAGCTCTCACTTCATATCAGCACTCATGATGTGAGTTCCTCCTTTTTCTTTTTTTTGTCTGCTGTCTGCCAAGCGTCACACGAGTGCATCATTTATTATTTAACGGCCCGACACATGCATATTCATACCGTGGTCAGCCCTCATCCATATTTGATTGGAAGAACTTAAGCACAGAAATCCCCAAATTGGCACCAATTTTAGGCTTCAAACTATTTCAAACAGATCCTGAATCTACATTAAAGATCTACTGTGTACAGCCTATGATCACGGTGATTTTTAATTGACAACAGAATCCAAAGCTGGGCACCATCAGTGCCCATGAACACATGAGTTCCAGTCATGGGGCTCTATTTTCATACCTATTTTTGGTAGACTGAGGCCCACTGAAATGCACCAAGTTTGGCATGGCAGCACAGTTGGGGGAAGTGTCGACAGAATCAGCTGATGCAGTGACATTTTTGTGCCCACCAGCAGCATAGAAAGTGCACTGAAAGCTCACCAATTCAAACCTGGTCAGCTTTCGGTGCAACTCGCCAAGTGGTATTTTGGGAGACCAGCACAGCAGTGTGCACACGTCATCAATATCTCCACAGTGTCAGGCACATTTCTGTGCAATGAATAATCAACAACAACCATGATTCAGTGCAACTATCTGAGTCAGCACATTTAGATCTATATCTTATCTGATGAGCATGTTTGGCACACGTTTGGACTGCATTAAATTAAATATTAGTGCCCCCCCTTTTCTTTTTCTGCCTCTTCTTTCTTGTGCAGCTGAACCTGGACATGTCTCTGTGTCTCTCTCTCTGTCCTGCTGCTGCTGCAGCAAGGCTGAGCAGATGGTTTATTTTATTGATTAGATGAGTTATTTACTTCAAAAATTTGAACAAAAAAATAAAAGAAACTTTAATTCAAAATTACCTGTTTAACTGATGCTCTCACATCCTTTAAAATTAAGTAAATATTCAACCCGGAGTTAGGCTCACAAACAAGTATTATACTATTGAGTTGTGTGAGACAAGTTCATTTTACATGCCAACATTAGTGAAAGAAAGAGCAAGGCAATGGAGTGTGATGCATCTTTTACACACAGGTGGTTCCGATTTTAATGCCATTATTGGAATTTGTTTATATAATGATCTGTGTGCACAACCCACCTTTGTCACGTGGGGTTTAAATGAAGGCCACTTGATGTGAGTGTCATTATTTGTGGAAAAGGGTGTTTGTCTTACCAGTGAGTCTAACCTTACACACACCAAATCGCTCTGTACTTATTTGAGAGAGTGTGGAGGACGCCCTCCGCAGTGCTTACCGCAACATTTGTTGAGGGGCTGTGTCCTGTCGCCATCTTGTGGCGTTGCTGTCTTCGGCCATCTCTTTGACTACTTCATGAAATTTGCAATATGCCTCACCAGTGGGGGATTTAAAGGTAAGTAGAGGAGCTGATGTGATTGGTGAAAACAGGACTCGGTTTTATTAAACCCACTCCACGCCTTCTCCCCTCTTTCCTACTTGCACCGCTGGAAGGAGTTGAGTTAGGGAGAGGAGCTACTTGCCCCAGACTGCGCTACTCATCAAAATACCAAAGTGTGCTTGGGCATGGCTCATCAGCGTGGCAGACCTGACTTACGCTGTGCTTGCATCATGCTGCCGGCGAGGCATGAAAATAGAGCCCATGATCTTTGAAAACCAAGTATTTTAATCACATCATTGCGATTCACACATATTTTTAAATTTAAAGGTAATTGTCTTACTGTTTACTCACACCGTGATCTCTCTTGGTTTCAGCCCTTCTGTTCAGAAACTTAAACCATGTCCTAAGACCTACTTGGCTCAAAGTCACACTAATAAAGGAGGCGTAGTTTATGTTGTAACGGTGTCATCTCTCGAAAAGTTTTGAGCCATAAAGCAAGAGAACCAAAATGAGTTTTACATGAATTTATTATTTCGTGAAATTAAAATACAAAACTGTGAACACAAAGGCCCATGGAAAAACTTCATTCTAATCAGAAAACTGAAGGAACTCAGAGTTTCTGCAGATCTCCTGTAGTGGTGGGCAAAACCGGTCATTTCAGTGAACCGGATCATTCCGGGTCGGTCAGTAAAAAGACCCGTTCTTTTTGTTCTTTTCGTCATTTGTCAGCCCTTTCGTTCAACTCGTTCATCCGTCTGGATCTTTCGTTCACTCGGTCTTTCGTTCAACTCGTTCATCGGTCTGGGTCTTTCGTTCAACTCGGTCTTTCGTTCACTCGGTCTTTCGTTCAACTCGTTCATCCGTCTGGATCTTTCGTTCACTCGGTCTTTCGTTCAACTCGGTCTTTCGTTCAACTCGGTCTTTCGTTCATTTGACCCGTTCTTTCAGTCAACTAGGTCTTTCGTTCATTTGACCCGTTCTTTCAGTCAACTAGGTCTTTCGTTCATTTGACCCGTTCTTTCAGTCAAATCGGTCATTCCGGTCTTTCAGTCAGCTCAGTAGTACTGCTGCTGCTTCTCTAAGCCCCACCCACACACAGAACGAGGCACGACGATAGGATAAGACAGGCAAGCAGTCCCTCTTCAGCCAATCAAAAGAACTGAACGGTTTGAACGGGTCATTTGGAGGGGGAGAACTAGTTCATTTCGTTCATCAAAAAGAACTAGTTCTTTTGATCCGTTCGTTCAAGACCGACACACCACTAATCTCCTGAGTTTTTTTTTAGTGGGTAGCTAAACACAAATAAAGCTGTGTAGGCATAAGTTGAACTGCCCACATCTGACAACAGCATTCTCATTTAAGGAGAGGGGAAATCTGCTTATAGTTTTCACTGCTTTTCTACAAACAAAAGAAAACCTTCAGGTTGGTGATTGGTGCTCTTGGACAGATTTACAATCTGCTTTCTTTGCTGTCTCCCTCAATGATATCATCCCTTTGTCCTGATCACATCTTGTGTGTGTGTGTGCAAAAAACAGAGGAGGAGAGGAGGGGCATGTAGATGAATCAGAACTGTTATCTGCAGTACGGCTGCTGGCAGGGATGGAGGGATGAGCTGATAAAGAAGAAGAGAGAAAGTACGCAGAGGGAGAGCCAAGCATCTGCAGTGACTCAGCATTGCTAATGTGATTGGCTGCTAGGGACAGAGGGAGGAGTCAGCAGCTCATTGTAACCACCCCTCCCTCCTTCTCCTCCTTTTCCTCTTCCATTCACTTCTGATTTCATCCTTTGTCAGCCTCTCTCAGACCATTCTCTGGTTCTGAGATGAGCTTTCTTCCTCACTAGTAGCTTTCAGATCATCAGCTTATGTCTCAGTTTATGTTGGCAGTGGTTTGTGAACTTCATGATGTATCTTTGGCATCAAGTTAAGCTCTGAAACTAAGAAACTAAAAGCCTTCACCAACGCTATGCCGACACTGAGCCAACCTGCAGCACTCTTCTCTTTTTTGCAGAGGAGGCATTTTTTATTCTTCCACTTCTTGACTTTCACTCCTGCTGTAGGCATTAGATCACAACTTTACATGTAGTTTATGGTTCAGGCACCAGTGCTGCTAAAATGTGGGTGACACAGTCAGAACTGTCCCTGAAAGCACATTGTGTAAATGCTCGAGCAAAGCTGTTTAACAGTGAAGTTCTGTGGACGAAGTAGTGTTTTTTGCAGATACACGACACTTCAGACCAGCCTTTCTCAAACGTCATTTCACGGTTGTCAGAGATATGGGTTTCAACCTTGTGATGTTGATTTCCTCCCTTATTTTTGGTGCTGTCTTTTGCCGATCTCTCTTACTCGTGACAATGCTGTTTATCCTCTGCTTTTGTAGTAACTCTCTTTCGTCCAGTTATTTTTCTATCATAACTTCTAGGTTCCTCTAGTCTCTTCAGAACAATTTCTCTTTCTGTGTATCTTTCTTTCCTCAATGTACAAATCTGTACTTTTGTTTCTTTACTCAGTTCCTTCTTTCTAGCCAATTTTGTGGTAGTTTGAACGCAGTTGAGATTTATTAGGATTTTTGTATGCAGACTCTCAAAAGCCAAAAAGCTGAAGTGAATAATCCAACTGTTGTTGTTTTTTTGCTTTTGCACTGAAGTTGTGACTCTTGCAAATGTTTTCAACCCTAAAACTAAGCCCTTATTATCTTTTGCTGACATATATTTAGCAATAATCTCTTCACATCAGTGTATATCTAAAGGTAAATGGAGTAAAATGGTGCATTTCCATGAAAGCAACATCTGATCATGGAGTAAATACATCCCAAAATCCATAAAACACATGCTGGATTTTAAAAAAAGCATTGTGAACAAAAACTTTTAAGTTACTCCCAAGTGTTCGGCCTGTAAAACAAAATCCTGATGGACTTGAATTTCAGGTTCTTCCTTCTTGGTCTCAGCTTAAGTGATGCTCTCTTGCACCGATCAGATTACATGTTTAACAATTGTTTGCGTGTGAAGTTCAAGCACAGTTCACCTGGGGTTTGACTTCAATGCTACATTTTGTTAAAGTATCATCATGTGAATCATTTACAGACTGCTACTGAGAAAAAACCCTGGACAGCATTTTAACATATACTAAAATGAGGTGAATAGATAGCACAGCTACTCTGTATTTTAATGGTTGTTTATATTTGTAAATCCTGGGAAGAAAAGACATGAGACTATTGCAGTAGCACACACTGTAAGATATAAGGACCTAATTAAAATGTTGTCCAGCCATCAGGGCTCTGATTTGTAACTAAGCTAATTCAAGCTTTAATTAAGTTTGGTTATGAAGAATTAAATTACAAGGAATTTTAATTTGAGTTTGCTCAATAACTCTTGCCAAAACTGTGATTTGTCTTATTTTTGCATGTTAAGGTGTAGGAAAGGTCACCTATGGGTTGACCTCTTAAACATTAGTGCTGATCTGTAGGACTTGAGTTTAATGTTGTTTTTTTGTTTGACTCGACCCTGGGTAGTCTGGTCTGGTGTCCCGTGAAAACCCAGAGCAGTTAATCATCGCCTTAGAACCTGAGGCAGCTTCGATCTACTGCCGCAAGCTCCGCCTCCACCAGATGGTGGACCTGGGCACCAAGACCACACAGAACGGCGGCTTCAGCCCCACTGAAAATGTGGGAAGCGGGATGACTCAAGGTAGGTCACTTCTCTCTGTCTGACATTAGCAGATCCTGAATGTTATATCATAAAGGTGATGATGGTGTTAAACTGCCTCCATGTTTCATTGGTTCATTAATAATACAAACTATTTCAGGGTCAAATCCATTTTGAACTCTGTAGCATACTGTTTCACATCTCTTCAATGTTGTTTCCTCCATAGTCTATCCAGGTCATGGTAAACATGCTTTCTTTTTAACCCAAAGAATCACAAGATGCATCAGGGTTTACATTCATAATCACTTTTTATTTCTCTCCAAACATCACTTTTCATTGGCTTTTGCTCCTTCTGTGAAACTCAATCCTTTAAAAAGTACCCTAAATCAAATTTAGGACGTGCCTTTTAATTATTTTTACTGCCTCAGATACCAGGCCTTTATGTGAAGCAGGCTTTTAATAAAGGCAGGACTTTGTATCAAATTGTCAATGAGAATCATAACTGTTTATATTTTTTACACAAACTGAGGGTCTTATACACTTACTGCAGCCAAAAAGACATTACATTATTTCCACAGCAAAAATAGTTTAATGCATACCTGCCAACACTCCTGTTTTTCCCAGGACTCTCCTGTATTTCAAACCTCCCGCCCACCTCCAGCATTTTGCATGATCCACGTTCATTCATTATTTGGATCACTGTATTTGTCCAAAGTTGCCAGGTTTCCAAACAACCGAAGATTGTCCTGTGTTTCTGCTGAGTTTCGGACACTGGATTGATACATATACTTTACAAATTTGGGATGATTCAGATTGGTTTATGCTATAAACTTTATTTAAGCAGTGTTTGTTGCAAAATGAACACCTCAGTGAAAGGGAAACAAACGCAAGATGTAATATTTACCAAGTGCTGCGTTTTCCTGTTTTTCGTCGCATGAGTGTAAATGTACGTCGTGTCTGAATGTGGACATCCCTAGGCTAAGTGATGGCCGGGACAGATTACTCGACTTAGGCAGGTCGAGCCTTCTAGCCGAAGCAGAGCTGACGACAGCGGCATCAGTGGCAACAGCAACGCTCTCCGCAGCAGCAGCGACGCTAGCAGCGCTAGCATCGAAGCTAACGTCGAGGCTAACTGAGCTGGACCTAATAGACCTGTTTGTGGACAAACCGACCGCCGCTTGTACGGGAGCTCTTGTGCCCAGGGCGGGCATGATGGAAACGGTGCACGAGGACAAGGAGGAGAGGGAAGCATGCTGGATTAAGGACCAGGCTAGCAGCTAACACCAAGAAGCCGGCTGTTCCCAGCATCATCCTGGCTAACGTCTGCTCTCTGGATAATAAACTGGACCACATTCGCCTCATGAGATCCACACAACGGTCAGTAAGGGAGAGCTGTGTCTATGTCTTTACTGAGACCTGGGTAACTGACAAACACCCAGATCACGCCATTGACGGATTAACATGCTACAGAGCAGACAGAGACCTTTCCGAGGTGGGGAAATCTCGGGGACGGGACGTGTGTTTTACATTCGAGACGCCTGGTGCCAGAACACTAGAGTGATCAAGAGACACTGCTCAGCTCTGGTGGAGTTCATGCTGCTGCAGTGTCGCCCGTTCCACCTTCCTCGTTCGCTGTCGTCCATCCTGTTGGCTGCTGTATATCTCCCGCCGACAAACAGCAAAACCGAGAGAGAAAAAGCACTATGGGAGCTGATCACCGCCATCTATGACCTGCAGACAGCACAGCCAGACGGCTTCCTGGTGGTGGCTGGGGATTTCAACAAGGCGAACCTTAAGGTAATAAACCCTCATCTCTTTTAACACATAGACTTTCCCACCAGAGATAAAAACAAACTGGACCTAGTCTACACCATGAAGGAGGATGCATACAAGGCAATTCCCCTCCCTCACCTCGGAGCATCCGACCACATGACTATCATGCTAATACCTAGATTCAGACCACTGATTAAAACTACTAGACCCATCAAAAAGGAGAACAGGAAGTGGCCCTCCACAGCATCTGAGGAGCTCAGATGCTGTTTTGAAACAACAGACTGGAGTATGTTTAAAAACGCTGCCACTACTGACAACCACACGGACATTGAGGAATACACAGAGACTGTGACCTCCTATATCAGTAAATGCATTGATGATGTCACAGAAACGAGGACCATCACAATACGAGCCAGCCAGAAGCCCTGGATGACGGGAGAAGTCCACAGTCTACTGAGAGCTTGAAATGCCGCCTTCAGAGCAGGCGATAAGGCTGCCCTGGGTGCAGCGAGAAGGCTGCCCTGGGTGCAGCCAGGAACAACCTGAACCGTGGCATTACCAAAGCGAAACATAAGTATGCCAGGAAGGTAGAACATCGTTTCAGCAACAGCAAAGACACCAAGAGCCCGTGGAAGGCGATCCAGACCATTACGGACTACAAGCCTCGCCCACAGACCTGTGACAACAACATCACTCTGCTGAACAACCTGAACAACTTCTATGGACGCTTTGAGGCACAGAACTCCATCCCTGCACAGAAGACCAGCCAGAAGCCCTGGATGACGGGAGAAGTCCACAGTCTACTGAGAGCTTGAAATGCCGCCTTCAGAGCAGGCGATAAGGCGGCCCCTGGTGCAGCGATAAGGCTGCCCTGGGTGCAGCCAGGAACAACCTGAACCATGGCATTACCAAAGCGAAACAAAAGTATGCCAGGAAGGTAGAACATCGTTTCAGCAACAGCAGAGACACCAAGAGCCCGTGGAAGGCGATCCAGACCATTACGGACTACAAGCCTCGCCCACAGACCTGTGACAACAACATCACTCTGCTGAACAACCTGAACAACTTCTATGGACGCTTTGAGGCACAGAACTCCATCCCTGCACAGAAGACCCCCCCCCCCCCCCCCCAAGGACCAGGCACTGTCCTTGTCCCCAGCCAGCGTGAGGCTCACCATTAACACTCGCAAGGCGGAGGGGGCCGATAACATACCGGATCGCGCCCTGAAGGGCTGTGCAGTGGAGCTCACGGATGTATTCACAGACATATTCAACACCTCTCTCAGCCAGGCAATAGTCCCCACATGTTTCAAGAAGACCACCATCATTCCGGTCCCCGAAAAATCCTCCCTATCTTGTTTTAATGACTATCGCACCATCTCACTGACCCCCATAATCATGAAGTGCTTTGAACGATTAGTCATGCAACACATTAAATCTACCCTCCCACCCACCCTGGACCCCCACCAGTTTGCATATCGCGCCAACAGATCCACCAAGGATGCAATCTCCATCGCCCTCCACTCAGCTCTCACCCACCTAGACACCAAGGACTCCTATGTTAGGATGTTATTCATAGATTTCAGTTCCGCGTTCAACACAATAATTCCCCAGCATTTAATCTGGAAACTGGACAAGTTAGGGGTGAGGACATCACTGTGCAACTGGCTGTTGGACAAGGAGGCCACAGTCAGTCCGGGTCGGCGGCAACATCTCCAACACCATCATCCTGAATACAGGGGCCCCACAGGGTTGTGTCCTCAGCCTGCTACTCTTCACTCTACTCACACATGACTTCATCCCCAAGCACAACTCCAACCTCTTCATCAAATTCGCAGATGACACAACTGTGGTCGGCCTGATTAAAGACAACAATGAGGCCAACTACAGGGAGGACGTGGACAGCCTGGTCGTGCAGTGTGGAGACAACTCGCTCTCAATGTGGACAAAACAAAAGAACTGGTAATTGACTTCTGGAGAGCGCCCCCTGAGCATCTCCCGCTGTCTATGAATGGAGCTGTAGTGGAGCGAGTGGCGAGCACCAAGTTCCTGGGGGTGCACATCACGGAGGACCTCTCATGGGAGACCAACACAGCAACCATGCTCTCTTTTTATAAAGGCACCGTCGAGAGCGTCCAACGGGATAACCGTATGGCATGGAAACTGCACAGCCTTCTGCCATCGCTCTCTGCAGCGCGCAGTGAGTTCAGCAAAGAGGATCATCGGGGTCGTCAGGGTCACCCTTCCCTCCCTAGAAGACATGTACAACACGCGTCTGCTCCGGAGGGCCACCCGAGTCATGCACGACCCCACCCACCCTGCACACTGCCTCCTCAGACCCCTGCCATCCGGGAGGAGAATCAAGATTCTGCCAGCAAGGACTACTCGGCTTTTAAACAGCACTTTTCACAAGGCAGCTAGGGATCTGAACTCCCTCCCAGCCCTGCCCCTCCTCCCAGCCCCCGCCCTCACTGCCCAAATGGCCCAAATGGACTGAATTGGTCAATGCACTCTGAGGCACAAAGTCACTTTACATGTATTGCTGCTACAACACACTGTTTTATTAGTTCTTATCTGTTTTATTTATTTTTAGTTCTCATTTAGACTACAGGACTTGACTGTTTTTAAGGGATGACTGAACGCACTGTATTGTAATCTTTTAACCCCCTGCACTTAATGTGATGTAATGGAACAAATGTAATTTTGTGCCTGGCAAACCCAGGTGTAACAATAAAGCTACCTTGTATCCTTGTATCCTTGTATCCTTGATAGTCTTGCATCCTCTCAGAGTGACGCATTCAGGGAAGCCTCAGATAAAACAGTGCCGTGTTGCACACATGAAAGCCTCATATGGGAGAGCATGAAAAAAATATGAGGACTTTAACACTAATATTAGTGGACTAAATAAGTTCAAGGCATATCGTAGTTATTGTTTTTTTCATTACCATTTGTTATTGTTGAAACAAAAGAGAAAAGTGTGCAGCTTCACTTATACTTATTTGGATGAGCGATTTAATTACAAATACTGTCATAATTAACTCATATCCATGACACAAGGTAACTTCAAAACTGCCCGGCGCGCACTGCAAAAATCTCCCAGATTTTAATAAACCAAACGTTGGCAGGTATGGTTTAATGCTGCTGAATGTCAGTGATGTTAGCATCAACTTAAATGGTTACTTATGTCTTCATTTACAGCTACTTTCACCTGTCTGTGTGAATAAGCCTTATGGTTAAATAGCACAGCAACAAACCATTAGAGATATCTTCACCAACTGTTTGTAGTGAAAATGTGACTTGTGACTCCAAAGATTCAGAAAAATATCTTCGAGTGGAAGCCTTTTTCTGCCACAGCTGTATTTCTGTCTGCTGAATTATGCATCCACCCATCAAGTTATTATTCTAAATCTTTGGAGTCACAAACTGTTGTCTGTCCATTTTGTGGACTTTTCTCCTGATATACAGTATGTACAAATACTTTATGACTTTTAATAGTCTATGAAGCTGTATAACAGGTGGATGCATATTAAATTAAATGTTGAAACTGGGGTAGATGATCAGATATTTGTATGACTTGACTTGTGACCTCCTCAACCTGAGCAATTACTTGACTTGTCCTGATATGCTTGATTTGTAGCAGGGACTTGACTTGCTCGATTCTCACCATGTTGACTTGCTTGAGACTTGAGGGTTATGACTTGAGACTAGTTTGTGACTTGCATCTGAGTGTCTTACTTCCACCTCTCGGGGCTGTGTAGTGCAATATATATGTTGCAAATGCTACAAGGAAATCATCCTGTGCATTAGTTTTTTTGTCTCATGGCACTGGTTCGATAAGGGCCAGAGAGCCACTGTATACGATCATGTGTGTGCCTTATTTACTCAAATGCAGTATGATAGTTGTACTTTATAATTTTGTTCTTTGCCTGGCTAAAGACTACACACTGCACACCAATTCCCATAACTCCTTTACTCTTTGTCACTTTTAGCAAGTCAGATGAGTGAATCCTGAGACAAGACTGGAAAAAAACAGTAGTGGGATTACTTGTTTGTCAATACAGTGCGCACAACGTGGCTGCAGTTGTCATGGTTATCCTCAGTTATCTTGCAGTTGTGATGTTAGCTATCAATGTTGTCAGCATACTACAACAGTTTATCACCCTGCGATAAAATAAGTCAGGATGCTAAATTAACATTAGTGAATGGGATACGTCTTAAAGGGTAATTCCGGTTTAAGTTCAAGTCAAGGTCAAAGACACTGTAACACCGAGTTAACCGGCTCTTGAGAGATGAAAATTGCCGACTGCTTGCTTCTCCAGTCATACCAAATTTAGCAACGACCGTACTATAGCAATACACAGTGGTCTACATCTCCAAGCACAAACCGCAACCAAAAAGCCACTCTTAAGCCGCAAATCATGTTTAGAGCAGCACCTAACTCAACAGTACATATAGCGTCCCAGTCATAGCACTAGCCATCAAGCATCTTTTTAGCTTTGCATGGTTTCTTTGGTAAAGAGACCAAACACAACTCAGCCACTCTCCTCCAGCAGCCGCTTGCTTGTCGGGAAGCCCTGACGAGTCGATCAGCAAGTGCAGCGGATCATTTCCATGAAGTAATAATCATCATAATAATCATTTTGCACTGCAGATATGGTAGTTCTCCTGCCTTAGCATCTAAGTCTGATTGCATTTTCACTGAGTAATAATCATAAATTTTCTAACTTGAGCTGCGGAACTCTGCAGTACTCGGGGAACAACTTGTCAGAAATTAGCCTTTAATGACCCATAAGCATTAGATGCAGATGAGTGGATAAATGACAAGAAAAAAAGACCCAGACTTCAGTGGGCAAACATCTGCTCTGACCTGACTGGGACACCAAGTCTCTATTCCTGGGGGGGACTGAAATCCTACCAGATACTGGATGGATACTGCTACAGATAATTATGCCCAGGACTGTTACATAATTACAACACTGAAAACTGAAAAAAGTAAAGGACACATGAAGTTGGTTTGAGGTTGGAAATTCGACAGACATTCGCTCTGGGCGAAACGCTTCTTTATATATAAGAATTAATAACAAATATGATTCAAAATGGAGCAGGGATCCTGGACAAGATGGGAGCAGGCTGTGGAGCGTAAGGTCACATGGACTGATCCAGGCGGTCTACAGCTTACTACCTCTGCCAGAAGAGAGGAACCCTGGAGCACATCCTCAGCTGCTGTCCAAGAGCCCTGGGTGAGGTGTGCTACTGCTGGCGACATGACCAGGTCCTGAAGGCCATTACGGACACTATCTGCAGTGGAATCAGCCATAGCAAGAGCCTCTGCCCAGCAAGGAATACCATCGCCTTGGTCAGAGTTGGGGAGAAGTCTGAAATACCACCCCTGGCCTGTTGGCAACAGCATGTGATTGGGAGCTAAGAGTCGGCCTGGGTAGGCAGCTGAAGTTCCCAGAGGCAGTTGCTAAACCAACATCAAGGCCAGACATCATCCTCAATTCAGCAGGATCCAGGCAGGTGATTCTCTTAGAGCTCACTGTGCTGTGGGAGGACCGTATGGAGGAGGCCCATGTGAGGAAGAGGGATAAGTACTCTGGGCTAGTGGAGGAGTGCATGAGCAATGGTTGGCGGGCAAGATGCCAACTCATTGAGGTGGGATGCAAAGATTTTGTGGGCCAATCCCTCTGCAGGGCCTACAAGACAGGAGCCAGCCAGTGGAGGGCTATCAAGTTAGCCACAGACGCAGCAGAGGTGGCATCAAGGAGGCTGTAGATCGGGGGGAGAGGTGTGACTTGTAGAGTAGTGCTACCTAGACACATGCTAGGGCCTGATCAACCCCAGCTGGGTCGCCTTGGTGAGGGGGGCTGATTGTTGTAAGATTAAATTAAATTATTTTTTGGCAATGTTATTAGTACTGAGACTAAAGATTCATGTCAGAAGCTGCAATGCAATCGCTGAACCAAAGGACTATACCCAGAGAGTTTTACTGTGTATTATTCTCCTTCAAAAGAGATACCTTTATGCAAGGGCAGCAATCTGCTCCCAAATACCACCCTTAACTTCCACTCTATTCTCAGTGCAAGCACAATAAAATACGATGAAAGCAAACATGCTTTTTCATGTTTCTTTTACAGCTGCAGCAATAGGCCATGGGTTAATTTTAAAGGCACAGTCTGTATAATTAGTTTACCTCACAGACTCACTAATGAGCTGTTTCAACCGAGCTTGAGGCTCAGGGAAAAGAGACAGAGCAGCCTGTAAGACCAATAGAGAATCTGTAATTTATTCATTAATATTTTAATCAGATAAATAGTCATTCATTCTGGGGGACATATCATCTGTTACAGTGACTGACGGCTTTTTTACAAGCAGGGAAAAAGATCCTTAAAATTATTTTTATTCCTGCATGTAAAACATTACATTTCTGACTATGGACGTTCATGACTCGTTTGATGACTCTCAACATGATTTTAGATTTGCCTTTAATATTTCAGTAGCAGACTTAAGTGAAGATTTAAGATAGACAGTTTCAGCATCCAGACTAAAAAATCTGTCATTATAGGGCTCAAGCTTCAAATACTGGGAACCCCCGCTGAAGAGTTGTCAGGGCCACTAAAGGACCGGTCAGCTTTAAAACCACTGCTGCTGTTTTCTTTGGCTATAATGATACAATGCTCTGAAGCACCCTGGCCATCATGTCTGCTTTAGGATTATAATGTCCTGTCTAATATCTCGCTACACCTCATACATCCGTCTTCTGCTGATTGATTTGCCATGAAAAAGTTTATTGTTGAAACAACACTATTTTATTTGGGGACCCCAGTCAGATGTAGACCCCTCTCATGCCTTCTTTGAGGCCAGTAAAGGGCATGAGAGGGTAATCCTTCCTTCTTTCCTTCCTTTCTTCCTTCCTTTCTCCTGTGTTTTCCTTCATGTAGGAGGAAATCTTCCCTGAACATTTCCCTCTGTCAGGTCTTCCTGCTCTCAGCCAATTAAAACCTCACTACTTCACTAGGCTGCAGATTAAACAGCCTGCAGATGTAGACCGACGAAAAAACCCCAATCATTATTTAAACTTTAAGCACAAAACTATGACCAAACTATGACTTTGACTAAACCAACTATATCCATTCAGCTTCCCATTTATGGAGCATGAAAGTTGAATTATGAGCCCTCCAGATAGATATTCTTATTTGCTGCTCTCTGTGCATGCATTTTTTTTGTAAAAGCATCAAAAATGAAACAGAAATTTCACTTTTACTCAAACACATCCTGGTCACTGATTAGTGCCCCTTGTTCAGATGGAGTCTAAATGTGCTGCTGCATGTTTCAAACCCCTTGCTCCACTGCATGTTCTCTCTGCGAGCAACAGGATGTAAAGAAAATGTAACAGTCATTGAATTTATAAAAACAAGTGTTTACAGACAAAGCAAAGTTAGAAACTGAGTGACAGGTCAACAGTCAGGCTAGACACAGAGTACTCAAAGAAATTCAAGGAATACAAGAAAAAGATGGAGAAGGTCCACTTGAGAAAAAGCGGATCCTGAACTCCTCATAATACACACCCCATAACTGGCTTCACAACACCCTCTGAACAGACTTTACATTATTATTATGTTTTTTTTTGGCACAATCGCAGATGTCACTTTCATTTCACTGCCACTGTCCCTGTACATTTAGGCATGTGACAAATAAAACTTGAAACTTGTGCGGCATTGCGCACGACTGTCACTGTATGGCTTTTTATATGCGCGCTTTCCATTAACCATGTGTTCTCACCTTGCTCCGATTGTCTCCAAAAAGTGCGTAAGCAAGGTGTGGAGTTTGCTTAAAGTTGCGCACATTCCTACACTAGTTTTTTTTTTATAAATCCCAACTCTTGCGTAAGAAGTGGCGTAAGCACTTTCAAGTCAGGTTTTGTGCGTAAGCAAGCTTTATAAATGAGGCCCCTGGACAGTAAACCAGAATCATTTTGAAATACCCTGCATCTTTTGGAAAATACCTCATTTCATGATGACTATTTATCATTTCTGTGCTTTGTCGCTTCTGGATAAGCTGAATTTTTCTGTTCATCACTTAGAATGTGTAACCTCCTTATTTTTATTAATCAGTGAAAATGTTGATCAGAGAGCTATAAGGATAGGGTTTGGCTAACTGTCATTAAAATAATGTTAAAGTAATATACTCTGATCCAGCTGTGGAGTCTTTCCTCTCTGACTGATAGACCGGAGGCTTTGATTGAACTTTTCAACGTGCAGTTTAATAATGTCAAACAAACCAAACAGTGACTCAGTTCTGCTCCTGTGCATCTCTGTGTCCTGCTTTAATGAGCTTTGACAAAACAAATGTAATGTTGCTCAATGCGTGGATACCTGTGCACTTGTGGCTCACAGCTTGCCTCACACAGCACTGTTAATGAGACTCACAGCTTCACACAGCAGAGCTTCACACCTTCATCACACTCACCAGATCATTCTCTCTCTGTTAACAAGCAGCTAAGGAGCATGTTCGGCGCAACCGGCAGAGCCGCACATTTTTGGTGGAAAATGTCATAGGGGAGCTTTGGTCGGAGCTGGAAGAAGGTAGAGTCTCTTTCTTATTCATCTGTTTATGATTTCCTTTCCTTATCATCAAGGCTAAATACACACGCAGTTTCCTTTGCTGCTAATCCTGTCAGGAATCCATGTCGAAGCCAGCTTTAGATACCAGACTGTGTTAGCAGACAGAGAGCCTGCTTTTGGAAACTGCAGCAAAGCACAAATCAATATTTCACAGAGCAGTATGTCAAGATGTGGAACAATGTGTTTTTAATTACATTTTATGTTCCTTTTCATTGTTTTTTTTTTTGCCTTATTTGATTTTTTGTCCTTTTGGTCAGAACAAAACAAGGTTCTTTTAAATGCCATTTAATGATCAGAGACAAAGCATGTTACTATGTGACCCCCAGACTTTATCTGAAGCAGATTTTTCAACAGGAAAAAACTGTTTATGAAACCACAGGTCAGTGATACAGTTTTTTCTGGTGTTAAAGGTGAGATTTGGGAAACAGTAACATACCAAACTTAAGGGAAACACCCTGTTAAACATCCATCACTGTGAAAGACTTCTCTTGGAGTTTAATGATTACAACATGTGAAAAGAAATCCACAAACACAGAAATTAGCCAATTAAATCTGATTTATTTTTTATTAAAATCTACATTGATGTGTTTACAGATCCACATGGGTATAAAATCTATGTCCTGGTTTATTTCCTGTGAATACAACACAGGTTTGTATGTTGCGCAGTGTCTTAAGTCATGTGACTGCTGTCATTAATTTGGCAGGTACCATTTAATCCAGCTTGTAAAATTTCAGACTAAAGTTGCAGTAAGATAAATCATCTAAAACTTGATATCTTTATTACATACATGTTAGAAACATGTTCAGCTGCAGTTTCAGTCAGTACTGGCCTTTAGGAGAATTATATTTCACCTTAAAGGTTCCTTGAAGGAGACCTGTTGCGCTTATCTTCTTTATCACATCAGTCTGCGACACTTTCAAATTGGCAGCTCAGAAAACTGATCCCTGACCTTAAACTGGTGAAACCCTGATTTTAGCCTTATTCAGCCTCTGCATCAAAAACTTAGATTTAGCTCTTTTTCTAACAACATCAATTTGGGTGTTTCTTATTTACAAAGCTTTGTAGTAACCAACAAACCTGGCTTTTCCTCTAAGGCTAGCTGTTAGCCTCGATGCTAGCTCTTCAGTCCACATTAGCCATTGTTCCATAAGCTGCTGCTATAATATTGTTTCCAGCTCATGTCTCTGAGACTCTTGAAGGTCTTAGTAGTAGAAGAACTTTATTGATCCCTGAAGGAACAGCTCCGGGTTTCAGGACTCTGGGCTCTATTTTGGTGTTCGCCGGTGAGGCAGCGGAGGGTGGTGGACCCCGCGCAGTGGTATTTTCGTGGACTGAGGCGCACCGAGATCTGCCAAGCTGGTCGTGGTGGCGTGGCAGGGGGAGGTGTCGACAGAATCAGCGGGCGCAGTGACATTTTCGTGCTCGCTGATTCAAACCTGGTCAGCTTTCAGCGCAGGCGGAGCGCAGCTGGTCTAGTGGTATTTTGGTAAACTGCCGGCGTATCTGCGTACGTCACCGATGCCTAACTGGCAGGTTTCCACAGTGTCAGGCACATTTCAGTGCAATAAATAATCATCAACAACTAATAATCTGAGTCAGCACATACATTTAGATCTATATTGATATATTCTGATCTATATCTGATCTGATGAGCGCGTTTGGCACGCGTTTGGCCACACAACCTGACCGAATCAACACAGCTGAAGCCGCATTAAATTAAATCAAATATCTTAGACACACATGATGAAGTTAACAAGATATGTAATTTGTCTCCGTCCTTCTCTTTCTTCCTCTTCCTCTTATTTCTCACGAAGCTCTACCTGGACATGTCTCTGTGTCCTCTCCCCGTCCTGCTGCGGCTGAACAAATGTTTTGTTTCAGTGATCAGATGAGTTATTTACTTTAAGCCTACATACGAATATTTTTATATGCCAACATCTATGAAAGAAAGAGCCAGGCCATGGAGCAGGATGCGTCATTTACGCACAGATGGTTCGGATTTTAATGCCATTTTTGGGAATTTATGATGCGATCTCTGCGCACAACCCACCTTTGTCACGTGAGGTTTGAATATGTGCAACTTTATGTGAGTGTCTTTATTTGTGGAAAGGGTGTTTGTCTTACTAGTGGGTCCATCATTACACACACTAAATCCATCTGTGCTCATATGAAAGAGTGTAAAGGACACCCTCTGCAGCGTTTACAATGACACCTGTTGAGGAGCTGCCTTCTGTCGCCATCGTGTGGCATTACAGTCTTCAGACATCTCTTGCTTTCTTTGACAACTTCACGAAAATAGTAATACGCCTCGCCGGTGGCGGATTTAAAAGCAAGGAGAGGAGCTGATGTTATTGGTCAATACAGGTCTCGGCTGTGTTAAATCCACACCACGGCCTCTCTCCCCCCTCGCAACGACTTACGCCGCTGGGAGGAGCTGAGTTAGGGAGGGGGGATACTTACGCCGGGCTGTGCCGCTCACCAAAATACCAAATTGTGCTTGGGAACGCCTTGTCGGCGCGGCGGACCTGACTTGCGCCGTGTTGCCGGTGAGGCACCAAAATAGAGCCCTCTGTCACATTCAACAATTGTTGAAACAGAAGCAAGAAGAGAAGACAAAGAAACGTGACCTCTAATAGAGACAGAACAGGGTCTGCCCAAGTAGCTGTGTTTTAGTTGTGCTCTCACAAATCACACGAGTAGAATAAACATATATCATAGATAGGGCTACACATCCACCCTCAGTTCTGGGAAATTAAACAGAAATATTCATATTCAAATCTAAGTGCATCATTTTGTGGATCATGTGGTGTCCAAAGTGTCAGCTGCTGTCCAGCTATATGTCTTTGCTAAAGCCGAAGTTCAGCTCCCTGCCTCATTCTGTTGGTCCTTTTTCCTCCCCACTGAGCTACAGCAAAGTAGGTCAGCAGTTTCCTCTGTGCTCTGAAAAGTTCCTCTCCTGATAATAAGACTAAAAATAGCCCAGAGTGGCTTCATCTCTCATTATTTTTGACTCTCTCTGCAGGCGACCGTTACGTAGTGGTAGACTGTGGGGGAGGAACAGTGGACCTGACGGTCCATCAGATCCGTCTTCCAGAGGGACACCTGAAGGAACTCTACAAGGCCTCAGGTAGGACTTTTCCTTCCTTCTTTATTCATTCAAAAATGAATAAAACACAGTATATATTATAGAATGTTATGCGTTATAGAATATTATAGGATGTAGGGATGCACCGAATGAAAATTCTTGTCCAAATACCGTAAATGTAGAAACCAAGGCTGAAAAACCGAAAGAAATGATTATGCCAATTATTAGTACCATTGCATTCATGGCTAGATTGTGTACTAATGTGACTAAAATCAAGGCATTGCAATTGTATAAATCAATATTTATTAATGTTAAGTATTATGATAGTATATAATAATAAATATTATAATGTACTGTGTTAGGCTATAGAGCGTTATTTTGGTTGGTGGTGTGCCACAGGATTTTGTCGATGTACAAAATGTGTCGTGGCTCAAAAAAGATTGAAAAACACTGGTGTACATGAACACAAAGATGATATCCTGGCAGGAATGGAAGACAAACATACACTGAGCTCTTCCTCAACAGCTCCCGGCCTCTCTCTGTTTTTAGTTTTTTTTTTTACAGTTAAGTAGCCGTCTGCTGCCACCCAGTGACATAGAAGAATACTAATGTGATGCTCACTTCATTCCAGTACAGACGCTCGACAATGGCATATTATTTGCAAATCGGATAATTTTCCATGGCACACCTGATGATCTCTCACGATACACTAGTGTGCTGTGGCACACAGGTTGAAAATCACTGGCCTAGATTACATCATTTTTTATTCCATCCACAAACACACCCCTCTCCCTTCTTCAGGCGGTCCCTACGGCTCTATTGGGATTGATTATGAATTTGAGAAACTGCTGTGTAAGATCTTCGGCCAGGATTTCATCGACCAATTCAAGATCAAGAGGCCAGCAGCCTGGGTGGACCTGATGATTGCATTTGAGTCCCGAAAGAGGGCGGCCGCCCCTGACAGAACCAACCCACTCAACATCAATCTGCCCTTTTCCTTCATCGACTACTACAAGAAATTTAGGGGGCACAGTGTGGAGCATGCCCTGCGCAAAAGCAAGTGAGTATCTGCAAAAACCCTAGAATCAGGGATCGCCAGGGATCATTGATCTAAAACAGACCCTGAGGTTCCAGGAGTGGCTGTAGTGTCTAAAACTTTAATGCAAACGGTGCGGTGAGGATGGACTTTAAAAGCCATAATCTTACTGAAACTGGTCTCAAATTGGTCCTTAGACAAGTTGGTCCCAACTTAACACCCTCTCCTCATGTAAGATAATCCTGATGGCATTAAAAAGCTCCATGATTAAGTAGAAAGAAACTTACTGTGGTAACATGCAAAACATACAAAGACAACTGATCAGATTTTGAACAGAAACCCGGAACGGGAACATTTTTGAGCTTTTATTCAAGGAATCCAAATTAGATTCCAGGAACACAATTTAAAAATGTATATCAAAAATGTGTATCATTTGTTCATTCGATTTTCAAAACAAAACTGAAATGAAAAAAAATGAAAAAACAAGAAAACAAATTTTTTTCTAAAATTCATCTCTAAAATGAAAATAAAAAAATGGATAACGGCTCATTTTCCATTTTCTTCTGCTCAAATGAACACCAGTTAAACCAAGACACTGCCCTATTAGACATGTGTCTGATACATGTCCTTTTGTCCTCAGGTTCTTTTGGGCATAGAACCTTCTGACAGAAATTTTAGAACACTTTGGCACTTCTGCCTCCTGCAGCATGATGGAAATCTCTGCGTGAGTTTTGCCATCCTAAAAAAAGTGCAGTATGAGCTCTGAATAATTCTTGGGTCCAGCCATAATGCCAAAGCCCGCTAGTACCTTAAAGCAGTGGTTCTCAACTGGTCTTACTCTGGGACCCACATTTTTCCCATGGCCCTTAAATTGCAACCCACTTTTATAGAATTTAAACCAAGCAAATTTATTTCTTTTAAAAAAACCCGAAAGACTTAAATCTCTAACATAAATACACCCATTTTATTGAGTAAAGTGCATTTCAGGGCACATGAACTGAGATCGATAGCTACTAATCTTGCATATACAGAAAATATCAAATAAATATCAAATTTCCCAAAAAGGAGACCAGCAAAACAAGAAATTTGACTTATATGCATCTCTGCATTCAGAGCAAATTCAGAAGAGCCTGGTAGGGACCATGCAACAGCATGGACAAAAGTGAATATATGTCAAGTTGCACAAAATAAAGACCAAAAGAACAAAACAAGGTATTTTACTGCATTCAGGCCACATCAATAAGAAACCGAGGAGGACCATGACATAATGGATAAACTGAGTAAAATAAATCAAAATAATGAAATGATGAATGAAATGCATTCAGAGCAAATATTAGGAAAATGTGGAGGACCATAACAATAGCATGGACAAATGTAAATAAAATAAATATCAAAAAGAAAACTAATGAAAGATGATCTGTAACCTGTTATTTAGGGGAAGTCAGTGAGACAGCAGAGCATGTGGTTTATTCTTGATGAGAGTTTCAAAGTCTGGGATGACAGTTGACAGAGCTACTCTCAGATCATGCTCACTGTCCAGTCTGTTTCCCTGCTTGGAAAGCGTTACCTCACCAAATCTCTTTTTCATCGTCTGGTCACATGACAGCTCCACCAGCTGATGCTCTTCATTGCTTGGTAATGTGATGCTTTCCATGTTGATGCGGAAGGGGTCACGTATCAAGTCATTATCTGTGCTTTTCTCAGGGAAGTAGTTTTCAAACCAAGCTTTAAGTTTAGTGAGATGCGTGTAGCAGCTGTGATATGGTCATTCACAGGCACACAGGGTGGAGGGCTCACATCCAGTTTATTCTATAAGAGCAGCACAGGGGCAGTCAGTCCACACACACAGAGCAGGTTACTCTCTGTCTCTCCCATTCAGTAGTTATTGTAGTTTTTTTTTTTTTTAAGTGTGTTTAAACAATTTTTCAAAGGTCATTAATCACAGAGGAAACAAAAGGAAAAACAAAATAAATTGTATAAATTGATCTATCAATATAATGTACAATTATGAGCTGTCATTCACATAAAAAAATAAAAAATGAATTAAAAGTAAATTAAATAGTGTGCTTATTTCCTGTTATTACTACTCACTCAATGTAAACCCCTCAAAAATTGCATAAAACATAACAAACGCCATCAAAACGCACCTATAAGAGCAGCACAGGGACAGTCAGTCCACACACACAGAGCAGGTTACTCTCTATCTCTCCTACAGTGGGTACACAATATGCAAATGAGCAACGCCACATTAATCTAAAGTTAGGCTTCTTTACACACAGGCAAAACTCACTACTACACACATAAAGGCTTATTGTTTCATTTAAATGCGGTTTCAACCAAATAAATACGTTTTATGATGCTAGCTTAGCAGCTAAACACGGAGCGTCACAACACACGTCTTACCCATTCAGTAGTTATTGTAGTTTGCACAGACATCACACACGCATCACTTGTGTGCCCCACTAATTAACTCCCCCGTGCAACACAGGTGAAGAGGAACCATACAAACTATCAGAACTTAATTAACAGTATAAAACAATGCATAGCGATTCTAACTTCATAATAAAGGGCTATTACACTATTAATACTTGTATTACAGCTTGGCAGGTTTTTAGGAAGTTCATAAAATAAAAAAATTAAACAAAGATACAATATAATAAAAATTACTCGGCTACATGCGCACCAAGGTCATTTCCATTCAGGTCATTTACGGCTGCGGTGTCCAGCTGCTGCGCCTCATGGCATGCGTTGGGGAACATGTTCAGTCTGTCTTTGAAAAAATTATTTACCCACAGTGTGATTTTTTTCTGGAGCGCTGCGATTTTGTCGGACTGTTCAAATATATTGTGTCGTCTTCCTTGCATAGACAGGTTTAATGCGTTGAGGTGCTCGAACCCATCAGCAAGATATGCAACTCGAGCCAGATGTCATTGTCAAACAGCTCAGCAAATAAGGAGGTATTCTCTGAGAGAAAGGTGTGAATTTCTGTTTTCAGTTTGTAAAAATGTGACAACACCTCACCTCTCGATAGCCAGCAGACTTCTGAGTGATACAACACTTGCATGTGTTCGGAACCCAGGTCTTTGCACAGCTTTGAGGAGCAGCAGCTGTTTTTTGCAATTTGTTTTATGTGGTTCACCACTTTTATGACATCAAGTGCCAGCACCATATCCTTGGCCGCCAGTGCCTTGTGGTGCAAAAAGCAGTGGTTCCACGTCGCGTTAGGTGCTCTCTCAAGAATTTGCTTAATCACACAGGAATGTTTCCCGGCCATGGCGGCAGCACCATCAGTTGCGATTCCCATGCAGTATTCCCAACTCAGGCCCACGGAGCCTAAATACAAGTCCACGGTGTTAAAAAGGTTGCCTGCCTTTGTAGTGGTAGGGAGATCTCTGCTGCAGAGAAACTGCACCTGCAAATCCCCATCCCAGACATGTCTCACATAAACCAACAAAATAGCATGGTTAGCTATGTCAGCAGATTCATCCATCTGCAGGGCATAGTAGGGGCTTGTTTGGATGTGGGCTATGGTCTGTTCTTTGATATTACCAGACATGTCCTCAATACATCGAGCTATAGTATCACTGGACAGTGGTATGGTTTTTTTAGCCTGTCTGCTACTGATTGATCCAGTACTTCCTTACCATATCCATGGCTGCAGGTAAAATAAGTTATTCAGCTATTGTGTGCGATTTCTTTGCCTCGGCAATATACGGTGAGCAACGTGGTAAGACGCACGGAGAGCTTCCTCTTGCTTGGAGCAAGATGCTGTCAGACACTTCTGTGAAGTCTGCAGCTTCTGAAGTTGTCTCTGAAAAAAGTCCACTGACTTATCTATATATGTGGGATGTTTTGTTTCCAAATGGCGCTTCAGTTTGGATGGCTTCATGCTCTCATTTGCAAGCACCTCGCTACATATTACACACTGGGGTTTCTGTCCCTATTATCCTCAATGAACCAAAATCCATATTTCAAATAACCTGTGTCATATTTACACTTACCCATCTTATCTCCTCCTCGCAACACAAACTGAGCGTACAGTTAATGGTTGTTACCCTGGCTCCTGAGACTCGGCAGCTGCACGTGTATGCGTGCCTTTCAAAATAAGCTATTTTTCAAAATGAAAGACATAGAATATCAGATGCACATTAAATATTTACTTTTTTGACCAGCTGTTCATGACCCAGCCAGAACGTGTCCGCAACCCACTTTTGGGTTGGGACCCACCAGTTGAGAACCACTGCTTTAAAGAAAGTTCATGCAGTTCAAAGTTCTGGGTACTTAAGGTTAAAACCAACTTTCGTTTCTTAATCAGAAGTTCCTGGAACTCAAAGTTCTGGGAACTTGAGTTTTAAAAGCAATTTTAGTCCCTCAAAGAGCGTTCATGAAATTCAAAGTTCTGGGTTCTTTGGACAAAAAGAAGTTAAGTTGCCGAGAGGTTCCTGTACCTCAAAGTTCTGGTTACTTTAAGTTAAAAAACGTCTTTTGTTCCTGAGCAATAAGTCCCTGGCACTCAAGTTATGGGTACTAAAGGAGCACCTTTAGTTCCTTAAAATTCCTGGGTACCTTAGATTAAAAAGCAATTAAGTTTCTGAAAGAACAGTCCCTTGGTCTCAAATTCTGACTTATTTTGGTCAAAAAACACCTTTAGTTCCTGAACAAGAAGTCCCTTAATCTCAAAGTTCTGGGTACTACAGGTTAAAAAACAACTTTAGTTGCTTAAGCAAAAGACCTTGATTCTCACATTCCTAGATACTTAAGCCTGAAAATCATTTTTTTAAGCAACTTAGTCCCCGAGAGGTCCCTGTATCTCAAGGTTCTGGTTACTTCATTTTGAAAAAAGCCTGAATTTCCTGGCACTAAAGTTCTGGGAACTTGAGTTCAACAAGCACCTTTAGTTCTTGAAAGAGAAGTCCCTGGATCTCAAAGGTTTTGGTTATATAGGTCGGGAAGCTCCAAATCATACTAATTTCCTCCACAGGTGTTCCTCTCAGTACATACACACCCATTTAAACTTGGTTTAAATTACCTTCTTTCTCTACCCGCACAAACTGTGGGGGCTAAAGTTTTATTAAGAGGCGCAGTTACTTTAGGTTGATAGGCTAGCCCACTGTTGCTGTACGGGAGAAGACCAAAGGCCCACCTCACCTCCACTTTTTGACCTCATGCGGATGTAACAGGTTGCATAGAGTTCAGCATGACATCTGCCAACGATAGGCTTCAAAACTTCACTTCAGAAACAGTGGGTGGTGTTGCAGATTCTGTGTCTTTAACAGTTAGGGGTTTAGGACAAAGATAAAACCTCAAACACGGGCCTAAGAACAAAGATCAGGAAACCCTGGAAAACATCAGAACCTTCTTAAAAAAAGTTAAAATTGATTTTGAGACAGAAAATGGTGAATGTTTGGTGAAGGAGCCTCATTGTAGAGACTAAAGCAAACAAGAGGTTTGTACATTTAGATGAACATTTTATCTGTCCATCCTATTTTGAGAAAAGAACCCAGCAGAGATATAGGAGATATTGATAGATATGTAACTTTACACTTTCTGCCATTGAGAACTGTAATAATTGACTCCTTGAACCGTCATGGACTCTAGATATTAATGGTCCTTCCTCATGTCTATGTGGGCTTTCATAGTCCCACACTGAAGGACATTAAAAATGTTTATATGGCTGAAACCAAAGCCCTTAGTGCCCCCCAGACACTCCTGTGACGCCTGGATGGAGGCACTCAGTCTGTCCCCTGTTTCTGGATAGCTTCTAAAGGCTTAAGTATCAACATACATGCACACACACATGAATTATACACAAGATCACAGCAGATGGACACTATGAATTCATTCAGGATTTGTTGTACAACATCAGACATAGACATGATGTGAGTCTCAGGAGACAGAGCTGATGGTCACAGTCCACAAAGAAACCTCAGACAGAGCTTGACAGGGTCCTGGCTGACACTGGGCTTTAGCAAAGCAAATCTGGAAATCAATATAGATGCATTTGTTGATTTATGGCAGAGAGGGGTGAGGCTGTAGAGACCATGATAAAGGAAAACATCAGCAAAAGCTGCACTCATGGATAAGTTTTTCAGGGTCATATGGAGCCTGTGTGAAAGCCGCTGCATATAAAGATCAACTTACAGCACATCATTGAGTTTTACTGGCTTCTACAGGCAGAGAGCTCTCAGCAAGACCAGAATACTAAGTGTAACTAACTGCATAAAAATAAGTGATCCTCTTTGACAGATGGTATCCTGACTAAAACATTTTCCTGTCAAAGGTTAAAGGGACAGTGTGCATGACTGGCAATAGTCAGCAATGTCTGCCAGTCAGAATCTAGATTGAAATGCTCCCTTACTCATCCTTGCTGTTGGAGAGGATCTAGAAGCAACTTAGTCCTCCAAGGACAAGCAGCTGATGTGACGCATGATACCTGTGATTATCCACTGTCAAGTTTTTACCATCAAAAATGTTGATTAATACAAAATCTGCTGTACACAGCAACAACCTCTCTTTTCATCCTCTTCATTATCTAGGAGCAGCATTTCACGCAACCACTCACCACATCCAAACGTGTCCTTTCTGTGCTTCTGTAGAAACAGGGTGGTACAAGATGGCAGCCTCTATTGAAGGGGCTTGCGTCCTTTGTCAATATGAACCCTACCTCTAAATTAACACAAACAGAAAACATTACATGTATTAAGGTGATTATAAATTATGTAATCTAAACGTATTAATATTCTGTATAAATATATAAATATTTTGATTAGATCAGATCTGCTCAGCTCCTACACACTGAGAGGCCTCTGACTGTCCGAACTGTTGACTGTGTCACACACTGACGTAGGGAGGCACTTTTGTTTTCGAAGCAGAGCTTTGTGGTCCAAACCAACCCCTAACCAGATGTATCTAAGCTAAGAAGCTGCACTGAATGAAACTGCAGAGACTGCAGCCTCAGTCAGCTAAACGGTGGTCCATATGCTGCATCTGGGTGCTGACTCTGTCTGCTGGTCTGTATGTCATCTGTGCTGCTGGTCTTGATTAGATTAGATCAGTGGTTCTCAAGTCCAGTCCTCGAGGCCCACTGTCCTGCATGTTTTGGATGTTTCCCTGCTCTAACACACCTGATTCAAATGATTAGCTCGTTATTAAGCCATTACAGAGCTTGATAACGAGCTGATCATTTGAATCAGGTGTGTTGGAGCAGGGAAACATCCAAAACATGCAGGACAGTGGGCCTAAAGGACTGGACTTGAGAACCACTGGATTAGACAGTCCTGCAGACTTTGTTAAATGAACATGTCTGTAACTGGTTTTGTCTCCTCTCCAGTGTGGACTTTGTAAAGTGGTCTTCTCAGGGGATGCTGAGGATGAATCCGGATGCAATGAATTCTCTCTTCAAGCCCACCATAGACCACATCATCCAACATCTCAGTAAGCTTTACTTCGAACTTTAACACAAACACCTTTCTGTCCTCTTTGTGTTTGTAACAAAGTTAAAAAGGTTTAAGCTCTGCTGACATGACAAAAAATCTGATTTTGAAACCACAAAAATTCTACTTTAAAATAAGCTTGTAGTCACTGGGTTTGAGGTAACTTCAGTTCAATATTGTACATATTCACACAAAGCAGCCTATTTTGTCCACTCAAAGAACAACACTTACTTCATAAAACCTGCCATCCTTCATATTTCATACCTGCTACAGCCAGAGGAAAGTAGGTCACATTACTTTGGATGCTGTTTGAATTTCCTTCATTCAGACTCTGGTTTCAACACTCAAAGTATGTATTAAAGGTTGTGACGAGAAGGATTCAAACTGAACAGACAAGAGATAAAGAAAACCACAAACACACAAGTAAAACACACACAGGTGAGACACATAGAGGTGAGATAGAGGTAAGACACTTACAGGTGAGACATACAAGTAAAACACACAAAGATGACACATGCAGGTGAGACGTATACAAGTTAAACACACACAGGTGAGACACATGCAGGTGAGACGTATACAAGTTAAACACATACAGGTAAGGCACAAACAAGTGAGACACATTTAGGTGAGACACATTCAGGCCAAACACCTACTGGTGAGACACATACAGGTGAGACACAGACAGGCCAAACACGCCTTCACCAATTGTGTTTTTAGTAATGAGCAGGGGAAAGCCCTGAAAACTGTCCCTCACACTTAGTGTCCTTCAGTTTGAGTCTGTTATGTCAGCTCTATAACAGTACTGGCCAGGGCCGTGGCCAGGATTTTGGAATAGGTTAGGTCCATGATGCGTGTGCCGAAAAATCTTTTGATGTTTTTTTTTAATTTTTATATTCTAACTTATTAACCCATGGGTACTTTCACTGATCACTTATCCTTTGACTGATCAAATGATTTCTTAAAGTTCACATAGAAGGTACTCAGTAGGTCTACTGTTTTTTTACTGTTTTTAAACTGTTGGGTTTATTTTGTAGCGGCTTTAGAAGAGTGCTATCATGCAAACGTGTAAAAATAACTTCGATGACGCCTGAACTGCACTATACAAAGCACGCGTCACGTGACTCGAGGTCCTCAAGTAGTCGCATCATCGTGACGCGTGCTCGGCCAGCTGATGAGCCGGTGTTATGCCGTAGAATGCACCCCTGCCGTAGAATGCACCCCCTGCCTCCAATCCACTCATTCGCTTCTTAAAGTGGAAGAAAATGATCTAATATTTTAAAAAAAACACAAATATCGGATCATGACAACATGTCAAATGGAGCAGCAAACGTTCGTTCTGTTTTTATATCTCAGAAATGCACACATAGAGGTGTACAGTAAGCTGTCACGGTAGAGAACATTATATATTCGGGACAGCAAATATTCCCAATCAGAGGGCTATTGTTTTCGGCTAATCATTACAGGCGTACGCTTTTGAATCCGTCCAATGGTAAGGAAAACTATATATACTAAATATATTGTGGTCACCTAGGTGTAGATGGGCAGGGATGTGGTCTACAAAGTGCTAATAATAAAAACATGGGGTTTCACAGGGCGCAGTCGCGGGTACGTGCATCAGCTGATTAAACAGCTGTTCACTGCAACAAGCACACAGGCACAAACAGAACACAAAGCCCATGGATGTTTACCACAATTTACAAGCACGTTTCACAGAGAGGTTTCAAGTTTTTATGAGTTTATGTTTTACTCAGTTGGGTATATTTGGCGAACACAAACAAAAAAAACCTCAGAAAAAATAGGTGGTCTATTAGGGTCTATTGTAGAGCTCTTGTTATGGTTCTTTAGTGGGTCTCTTTATAAATTGGCCAAGCTGATTGGGCTCCCTGTGGGTATTACACTATTGGCCGTTAGCTCATACAACTGCACGTCATTAAATCTATCTAATGTACAAAATCCACCTGTTATTTAATGACATACTGTATGTAGTGCTGGGGGATATGGAAAAAAATGTATATCACGATATGGATCATTTTATATCACGATAACGATATATATCACGATATAGCTATGGTATGCTTTCAGTTCTATGAAAAATTTAAGTGTATACAGCTGCACTAGTACCAGTACAAGACCAGCACTGAAAACTAGAAAAATGAATAAATAAATACGTGGCTGAAGTGCGTTCATGTCTGCGCTCACCCAAAGTTATGCAACACTCACAGAAAACGCCGATAGTGTGAGCCAAAGCACTCCATAATAATAATAATAATAATAATAATAATAATAATAATAATAATAAATTTAATTTGTAATGCACTTTACATTTACAAAAAATCTCAAAGTGCTACAGTACACAGTAAAAAAAGAGCAGCAACAATAAAAAAAGCAATAGAATGACAGTCACAGATTGGCATAAAAAAAATAATTAAAAAAATAAAAAATACAGAGTTGCAATGTAAGAGGCAAGGTCGTAAAAGCATAAAGCATAGAGGAAAACTAACCAAAGGCTTTATTAAAAAGGTAGGTCTTTGAAGAGGTTGTTCACACTGCTAGATGTTTCTCCTCCAAAGCTGCTCTCTGCCTCCATCATTGTTTACTTTACTCTTGAAGCACGTAGGAAGACCCGAGCATGAATCCGAGCGCTTTATTCGCCTATCAGGGGCAGACAGGTAAGGTGATTTGATTCGCCACGACTCCAGAAATGATAGAAAAATTACAGAATGTCACAAAATTACGTTTCCTCGCTGCTGGCTTGAAGGGTAGAAATGCGCAGCCGCGCTCCCAGCTGACAGGAAGTCAAACCACTGTTGTAGTTCTTTTGTGTTGCTAGCGCGGTCAAGAGTGTTGGCTCTCACTGAGAGATGACTACAAAAATGGACGCACCTGTTCATCTGGGGCCGTATGCACGTTGCTTGGCAAAACGCGTTTAGCGGGTTAAACGCGTTAAACTCCTAAACGCCAAAAATGTCGGTATGCACGTCACTTCGTATAGCCGTTCCTATACGGATTTTCGCGTTTAAAGTTATCTCACCTCTGGGGGTCCAATAGCGGGTCTATACGCGTTTAAATACGGCAGCACTCTTGTTGTTCCAAGGAAGACAGCGGCGACAATTGCGTCGAAACAGGATTTTTCGTGACAGAAAACACCCCTTCGACACGGATTACGACCACGAAGTGTTCCGTAAGTTTAGATTTCGACGGCACCATATTCTCGACCTCACACAGGAGATTTCCGCTGAAATTGAACTTTCGAACCGAGGATTCACCCTCACTCCACTACAAGAAGTCCTCGTAACCTTACGGTACTACGCCACTTCTTCTTTCCAAGACGTGTGTGGGGAGTTGGTAGGAGTGGATCAGTCGACAGTCAGTCGAACCGTCACTCGAGTGTCACTCGACCCGTTTAAGACACAGTAAACGCGGTTAGCTATACGGTTCCGTTTACAGCATTGTGCATACCAAAATTGTATAGGAACTAAACGCGTTTAAGGCCCGTGTAACTAAACGCGTTTAAGCCCTAATCGCGTTTACGCTAAACGCTTTCAACGTGCATACGGGCCCTGGTTGTTAGACACGGCTGAAAATGATCATCTTTTAATGTTGTTCCCGCTCCTGCCCACTCCCGTTGCTTTTTTCCCGTCCCGTCCCGATCAAGGGATAATTAAAAAATGACTCCCATCCCGTGGGATTCCCGCGGGAATCACGTGACCCACGGGAATTCCCGAAAAATGTCATCCTCTACAGGGAAGGTCCCGGAGCAGATGAAACAGGTGCCGGAGCAGCTGAAATAGGTCCCGGATCCGATCAAAAGAGGTCCCGGATCGCGCTCCGACTTGCTCCGGCACAAATTAAGCACTGCTTACAATGATCCCCTCACGTGTGTAACCAAGGTAACCCGCAACGGCGGGAGACGCTGGACACGAAGAGGGCACGTAAAGCGGCGTCATGTCGCAAAATCGAAAGAGAAATGCGAGCCTACATGTCAACGCATCCTTTTCTTTGTAAGAAAATATTGTTTTCTTTCCCGTTCGACACCAAATACACTTACTGAATGTGCAATTATTGTTGTTGTTACTATGAATCATCTGATGGCACAAGCCCATGGATAAAATACAGCCTATCGCCCGAAACGATAAAAATAAAAATGGCACGATAGACATTTTCTATCGTGCCCACGATATCTATCGTCCTATCGCCCAGCACTAACTGTATGTATATATTTTTTCACCACTCACCATTCTTCTGTACTCCTCTCATCACTTAACTGCCTAAAACAGTCTTCTTTAAATGAGTTTGTTCATATCTGTGTAACATTCCATGTTTAATGTTTGTACAAAACAAAGTCTACAGGAGTCATTTTACTTGTCTGTGTTATAGAGGTCCATTGATCACAGTTTTCCAGTCTTATGCTGATACTGATTATGATCAAGCAGGTTAGCCGATAGCTGATACATAACGCCAATATCATACTGTGTTTTTTGGTAAATTTTTTTGTTTGTTTGTTTTTTACGTCTGACAAAGGAAAAAAAAAAAAAAAGCTATGCCAACAAGTTAGGAAAAAACTGCAGAAATATACTTAATAATTACATCAAATTGATGTAAATGAAAAAATTGTTTGTCCCAATGAAATATTTCCCCGTAGGATTTCTGTCCTGTAACCTGAAATAGTTGCGACAGAAAAATAAAGTTAAAGGGATATTCCTTTAAAAAATTAAACAATTAATTTAGGGTCAAACACACTGTAACACAGAGTTAGACACCCCCTCGAGAGATAAATGTTGCTGACTTTAAGAGTTCATTACATTGCATTTAAAGTTTATGAGGTCATGTGTTGCTCTTGGCTTGTCTTGCCTATCACAATAAGATAGGATACTCCTTTATTAGTCCCACAAGGGAAAATTCCCATTTACAGTTCGTCTCATCCAGGAACAGAGAACTGTTGGGTCACCACAGACCCGCTCCCCTTTAATAGTGTCATTAATGTCATTATTCTGATATTTACAGCCATGATAACTGTGAGGTGAAAATCCAAAGTCAGTTGTAGTGTAAGTTTCCCCCCTGTCCTAAAACAGCCTTTTGTTTGTCCTTTCCAGTTGAGCTGTTCGAGAAGCCTGAGGTCAGCGACATTAAGTTCCTGTTCTTAGTTGGAGGCTTTGCTGAGTCTCCGCTCCTTCAGCAAGCTGTCCAGAACATGCTGCAGGGCCGTAGCCGTATTATCATCCCCCATGATGTCGGCCTCACCATCCTTAAAGGTGCTGTGCTGTTCGGCCTGGACCCCAGCGTCATCAAAGTGCGCCGCTCCCCCCTCACATATGGCGTGGGGGTCCTAAATCGTTTCGTGGAGGGCAAGCATCCTCCAGAGAAGCTGCTGGTAAAAGACGGCACACGCTGGTGCACTGACGTCTTTGACACCTTCATCGCCGCAGACCAGTCTGTGGCACTGGGTGAGAGTGTAAAGAGGAGCTACACACCAGCCAAACCCTCCCAGCAGGTGATCATCATCCATGTCTATTGCTCTGAGAGGGAAAGCGTGAGCTTCATCAGCGAGAGCAGCGTCAAGAAGTGTGGGACACTTCGTCTGGATGTGAGTGGGACTGAAAGTTCGGCACCACGCAGAGAGATCCAGACGCTCATGCAGTTTGGAGACACAGAGATCCGGGCCATGGCTGTGGACGTGTCCACTGGACGCACTGTCAAAGCTAGCATTGATTTCCTGAGCCATTAAGGAGGGTCAAAAAGCTTAATGTGGCAAAAAGTGTACTCACACACACACACACACACACACACACACACACACACACACACACACACACACTTTATGAGCTGGGGATATATACTGGATTAGTGTCAGTGTTAATGAATCTTAAAGCTCTCAGTTTGATGTCGACAGCATGAATGAAATTGTTGAGTGTCACCATAACCGAGGATGAATATGAGGGAACGTCAAAGTTTAGCTTGTTTAATGTCCATCACTTCACTCTGTATCTGCTCTCTATTTGCTGAGGAGCTTCAAAATGTTCACACATTCACAATCATCCCATACACGCCCCCTGCTGAGGCTGCAGCTTTGCTGAGTTCCTGACAGAGAAGAGAAATGTAACCGTTCTTGGTGATATAAGTTACCAAAAAGTCATGATGTCATGTCTCTGAGCTTTTAATATTTCTTTAACCTTTTGGTTGTTCATTTCTGAAGGTGTGACCACTGGCTTTGCAGGTTGAGCTTTGAAACCAAAGAGGAAAGTCCTCATTTTTCCAGAGTATGCTTCACTTTTTCAGATTGATTTGATGCTCTTCAGGATGCCATCAGTGATATTTATCCAACGCTTTAGACATGAAACCAGCTCAGTCTGTTATCAGAAGTACATAATTATAGAAAGGTAGTTTTTGTTGATCAGAAAAACTGACATGGTGTAAACTGAGCAGATATGAAACACTTGTTCACCTGCTGTCTGATACAGAGGAGGATAACAGGCAGCTAGTTTGGGTTTATTCAAGCGTCTTCAAAGCTGCTGCTTATATCCCGGCTGATGAGTGCTGAGAATCTGAACCAGAGAAATTGCTCCTTTAAACATTGAGCTGAGGGTTTATCCAGTTTTTCAGGGTTCGTTCAATTTTTGAGAGTTTCTTCAGTTCTGCAGAGGACCATCGCCTGCCTCCACACCTAAGAAACTGGGGGGGGTTGGGGGCTTTGAGGGGATGCATACTATTGGTAGAAGACCACCCAAAAGTAGATTTTTTATAATAGGGGACGTTTAAGTCCTATGATATAAAACCTGCTGGCAATTACACTTGGAAATCAAACACATTCATGTTTTCTTGATTATTCTCTGCTTCAGCTTTCTCCTGCTGTGGACAGACGGTCAGGTCCACATGAACATCGTAAAAGCAGGTGCGATGAACAGCGAAGTATGTTGATTTCTGTAAATACAGTATTTAAATATTGTACAGATTTTTAGCCTTGTTTCAGCAGTGTTAGAGCCAAGTGTGTGTGTGTGTGTGTGTGTGTGTGTGTGCGCGCGTGTGCGTGCGTGCGTGCGTGCGTGTGTGTGCATGCATTCACATGGACATTATTTTCTTTCACCAGCCACAGCATTAGAGCCTATGGCACATCTAATGGTGTCTGTTCAGACTGAGATGTGCCGTCTGTCGCTGTTTTTTTCAATCACAAAAGAAACTTGAATACCTCCATCCTTAAAGCATTTCAGTCTCCACATAGTTTCTCAGACGGTAGCTGAATGGGTCTCTTTTCATTCCTATTGTGTGTTTAGTGTACTTAATTTACCTTTATAGCCAGTGATATAGCAGATCATGATTAATCACAGCATGAGGCATTTTTAGCAATAATCATCTAATCAAACAATCCACAGATGATAATGGGGGTTTAAATAAACAGAGTGCCTAGTATGAGCTTAATCTGATGTTGGGACTTCTTCACACTCAGTCCATCAATTAAACTGACTGAATCTTCATGCAGAGGTGTGACTTCAGAAATCATCACAGAGCTTCACCCTTAGAAATGTTCATCAGAAAACACCGGCAGGCTGATTTAGAGGGGCATTATTAGAATGAGGAGACTGTTATCGTCACCTCTGCTGTCTGTCAGGAGAAACACAGTCACAGTGGCACTCGAGAGTTGTTGCTGGTTTGATCTATGACATTGGACAGCAAGGGCAGGTAAAACAGAAATGTATGACAGCTGATATTCAGGCTCCCTTTGATTTGAAATCTTCCTGGTTCTTACCCAACTCCACTCTCAATAAAGATGGAGTGTGGGGAGAGTAACAACAAGTAGCTGCCTCCCCATCCTCTGTCCTAACTCTTTTTTTTGTTGGTCTTTGAGGTTGAAAGTCATGCTTTTGGCAGTCAGTATTGGGCTTATGTGTGAGCTGGAAAAAAATCTATCCACTCATTAAAAATCAAATCATTCCGTACAATCAAATTGCATTCACATTGAAGTAATAGCTTGATTTGCTGATTTGTTGAACTGTCATCCTTTTCCTAGATCACAAGCTCTGAGAAAATAAGTCTGTCTGCCTCCACATTCCCTTTTTAGCAGGAGTAGACTTTTTGACCTTTAATGTCCCATGACTATATGTATGTGGAAAAGTAAAACATGGACAACTGAACTCTACCCTATAGTCTTGAGACAGGCTGACAGAGATATTTGAAGGCAAACACTCCCTGTCTGGACTCCCAGGTTATGGGGTGGCCAAGGGTGGCTACGGCCACCCCTTAAATCCTATTGACTAGCCCAGTGGACACCCTGAAATCCTGTATGATGACTGGCTGGTCAGAGGTGGCACTTACTGATGAAATAAGCTGCTTTGCATTTTAGTGCGGAAAGGTTTCTTTTTGTTGGAGTTCCTCTTGACAAACACCTTCTGAGTCCCTGAAGTTTGAGGTTCAGCATATTTGAATGCTGCTTCTCTGTTAATTGACCTTTAAAGTTACAATTATATACAAAATAGTGCATATTGTTGATTCTTGTATAATTTAACTTAGAAGTTGACTTGATTGTGGAGACAACCCTCCCAGATTTAGGGTTAGCCCCAGTGTTCACCTTTAGTCAACCTTACAGAGGTCAGTGCCCCAGTTAAAGAAGAATGGCTTCTGCACCAGAGACTGGTTCAGGGTCCTCATAGTGTATCTGCAAGATATCACCAACTACATGATCGAAGCCTGTAAAAAGTCCAGTTTTAGCCAAACCAGTACAAAAATATACTTTTTTTCCCATGCCATGGACTGTAGTAAAATATTAAAATTCTTTGTGTTATTCTTGCAGAAGAAATGTTGAATTGCAACTAATTCCAGTGCATGTTTTGAAAAGTATCAAAATCTCTGACAGACAATCCATCACAGGTTTAGTTTGAAACATACAGAGATCTTTGATTACCAAACATTAGGAGTCTGCATCTTCATCAGTGAGGTAAAGATCATAGAAGCTGGCATGATTGAGCCCTAAAATCTGCTTCTGCCCCTTAGTTTGAAGAGATTGCCTGGGATTTCTGTTTCGTGTGTGTGCCCAGCCAGAGTTGAACTATTTTACATGTCTGGGAAGGCTTTTGTTTTTTTATAAGACTTTACTTGACTCTCCAAACTAGCTGTTGAACATGAAGCTACAGACTAGACACCAAGCAGAAACAAGATTAATCCAGGCAGATTAGAACCCTCCTGAGGGTCTGGTTTGGACTGTTTCTGATCAACCCTCTCCACTATTGTAGGAGTCACTTTGTGTTCCAGTGTTTCCAGATCTCTGCATACAAAGATGTTTTTAAAGCCATTTGATTTAAACTGTGAGTCACAGCTTGTCTCACTTTCCAGTGTCAGTGTACAGTCGCACAAGCTGCTGTCTTAAGTACTATCTCTGCAATGCATGTTTTGCATGTGGCACATAAAAATGACCGAACAGCAGGCAGCAAACAAGCCGCGGGATGATGCTTTTACTAACACTCAGACTTAAGGTAACTGCTCCAACACGTTTCTGATGAGATGGAAGGTCGTCAGGACACCTTTGTTTAGATGTTTCCAGTGTGTTCTGTGAGACACAGGATACAGATGTGTTACAGCTTTACTCGTTCTATGATCAAACTATATGAAGACATGTTTAGCTGAAATTAGCCTTTTCTTCTTGGTGCGTGTTTAACACTTAAGCTGAGGCTGGGATGTCACGTATCCTGACTATTTTGTCTGAGGCGGGGCGCTTCATTGGGTTTATTTTCAGGTAGCAGTCTAGCCAGCTTGCATCTTGTGAAAGTATCTGCTTAACAGTATCTAAACACTTTAACCATTCAGTAGATTTTACAGCTAAAATGAACAAGCTCATAGTTAGGATAACTTTGGCCTCTCTGAAACGCTACATGATGTTCACTTAGTTCTTTTTCTTCTTTACTGGAGATGCAGAGTGGTTTAGTCTTTATTTTTTTAGGTTCTCCACAGTAACTCAAATGTCTTGTTCTCTTGCAATCTTCACACAGTTATGGATGTATTTTGATCAATGCCAGATATTCACTTTCAGACTGTCACCAATAAAATGTATGTGTATTTCAAAGAAACTCTTCGGTGATTTTTCTGCTCTTTTTTGATGTCAGTGTATTTTTTAGGGCCCTGACAACAGCTATAGAGGGGGAGAGGACAGCAGTGTGATTTCATGCTCACTCTGGGATGTTAAGTCAAAGCTGGTCCTTAACCCTGAGTGAAAGCAGCAACATGTAAATCTAGAGTTCACAAAAAGAAGCTTGGATTAAAGAAATCATCCAAAATAACTTTACTCAGATGATTCACAGGAGACATCATAGACTGTATATACTGTAGACCACTTGGCTCCACCTTCAGTCATTATGTAAATTTGAAGCCAAATTGCTCTTGGTATGTTTGGGATTTTCTGTATTCCTGGAACCACCACTTGTGCAGTAGCGTTGTTCACATTCAGCAGAAAGTCGCTGTGATGACAGCTGCTTAAACAGCCTATCTCCTGGATGACCTACACAACTTGATGCCCATAGGCTGTATCAACTGTCAATCATAGAAAACATGAACCCCTCATAACTTTTAAAAATGTAGCTGTACAGAAAAAAGAGGACTTGAGCACAAACCAGTCCTACAGTAACTACATGTCAACATGGCAAGCAGGGGGGAAAAATATATATTCTGTGGAATAAATTTCTAAAGTTTGTCCACAACTCCATAAGGATTGCTGGAGGAGGCTGGATTTATCATCTATACTGCAGCCCATCAGCATAGGGTGATGTCCTCGGGGTGGCTTCACCCAGCGAGGAGGCAGATGGCGTCCATTCTATATACAGTCTATGGGAGACATAAACTGTCATCATCAGAAATTTATTGAGTAGGACAAACCCCTTGAGAGGAATCCTATTTTAGGGGGTCCTAAAATACATTACAAACCAAAAAAAAAGAAACAAAACAAATTCAACAATCTACAAACATACACAACAAAGACAACAGACAACAACACTAAAAAATGAAAAAATAAAACAAAAATAAGCAAAACCTCTTGATGGCCACAAATGGCCATAGCAGTGGCCTAGTAAAACTAAGAGAAATGTATATTAATAATGTAATAATCAAATCAAAATTACAGTATGTTACAGATAATATTGTTATCACATCATATGAAACGTGCAATTTAACTTAAAATAAGAACACAGGACATATTTAAACCTATGAAATGCGGTCGATGAGCGAATGTTTAAAGGCAGATTATTCCAGTCTGATGGTGCTTTAAACCTAAATGCTCTTTCAGCAATTGTTTGTTCACTGTAGGAATAAGGAAGAAGTACTGAGATGAGTGTTTTCATCAATATATTGTGGAATATGGAATCAAAAATTGTTGTAAATAGGCAGGGTAATTGCAATGTATACATTTAAAAGAAACTGTAACAAGTGATTGTCTTTTTATACTGAGTGTGGGCCATTTGAGTGCATTATACATGAAACGGTGATGAGTGTAAAAAGAACAACAAAGAGCAAATCTACAAAGACAGTTACATGCTCTGTTAAGGGGTTGAAGATTAGTTTTGGATGCATTCAGATATACTACATCAGCATAACCAAAAAATGGTAAAATAAGTTGTGAGGTAAGTTTCCTTCAAACATCAAGTGTAGAACAATTCTTGGATCGAAATAAAATACTGATACCAAAGTTGATTTTACAAAGTATATAGGTAATATGTGGTCGGAAAGTAAGTTCTGAGTCACGCCATAATTCTAAGTATTTGAATTGTTCAACTCTAAGCAGATTCATACCATCATTACATGTTATTATGAAGTTATTAGATTTCGTATTTAAGTTATGTTGTGTACCAAAGACCATGGAGTAACATTTAGTTTTATTGAGCAGCAGTCTGTTAGATGAGAGCCAGTTTTGTATGGCATCAAAGTCTGATTGAAGGGCATTTTGTATCTGTAAAATATTAGATTTAGAGGTATATATGACAGAATCATCTGTATATAGCTGGACTTAAGTATTGAAACAGATTGAAGGAGGATCATTTATGAAAACTAAAAAAAGAAGAGGACCAAGTGTCGAACCTTGGGGTACACCTCTCTGTTGAACTAATATATCAGACTTACCTCCTTTAAGAGCAACATATTTCTTTCTATTATGCAAATAGGAATTAAACCAAAGAAGTACATTTTGAAAAAAAACATATGCATGAAACTTGTCTATAAGTGTCTACAAAATAGTGGTAAACTAAATCAAAGGCTTTCTTTAAATCAATCATGGACATACCCATCATGGACACCATCTTGAAGTGTTAGGGTTGTTGGGCTAATGTCGGTGTAACGTTGGGGTAATGGGGTTAGGGTTAGAGTTGTGGGGTCAGGGTTAAAATTACTGTCCAGGACCTTTGTAGGACCACTTGGACCATTTGGAGTCAATTGTTACAAAAAATTATAGGAAAAATGTCAAAATTTCGTTAGTGTTAGGGTTACATTGAGTTAATGTTTCAGTAAGGTTGGGGTTAGGGGATTAGGGAAAAGTTTGGTAAGGGTTATGAGGTTAGGGTTAAAATCACTGTTGAGGACATTTTTGGGAGCACAATTTAGATCATTTGGAGTCAATTGGTACAAATAAAATTAAGGAAAAGTTTTTTTTTAGTGTGAAGGTCCTCACCCACAGGGAACAATGCAAATATACAATGCGAAATTACGAAATATTTGGAGGCGAATTTTGATGTGCCTGACTATACACATCAAGGGTGATGCAATTTTGCGACTTTCCGGGGGGAAAAAGACGGGTGGAAGCGAGAAAACTGACACAACACCAGACTGACTGTTTTCAGTTTTGATTAGACACTAGTGTTGAGGTGGTTGTCTGTCATGATAGCATGTACTGAGTTGGGGCCAGTACCAGCACATTAAACTATAATTCATAAACGTAAGGTAACAACCGAGACCTAATGGTGCTGTGACAGCAACGTGATTGAGCACATATACATATGGTATGTTGTATCTGAACAGGTTAGCTTATGAGCTAAAGTTACTCAGCACAGATGAAAGTTTAGCAAACTGTTAAAGCAAACAAACCATTGTCATATGAAAAATCTGACACTGTGACTCTCCACAATTTGTCCTTCAGGTCGTTATCTTTGTAATATTTGTGTCTTATCAAAAAGCACTCTGTTCTCCGACACGTAAACAATCAGCTGGTCGGCCTTGTTGGATATAGCAGTGACTCTGACGTCGCAACAACACAAAATCTGATTGGTCAGAAGTGGACACACAGTATTCAAAACTTTAGAAAATTCAACGGTGATATAAAAAAATAAATGCCCCAATATTGCAGGACGGGAAAATGCTGCTGATGTATACACTTGTATTGACAGGATAAGGGTTTGAAAAAAAATATTGCCGTCCGAAATAATCGCTCAAAAAAAAAAGCTCCCCGTGTAAAAGGACCTTTAGGGTTAAGTTAGGGTAAAGTTGGAGTATGGGGTTACAAGAGAGGGGTTAGGGTTAAAATCACTGTCCAGCACCTTTCTAGGAGCCCGTTTCAGACCATTTGGATTCAATTAGTACAAAAAAATTTCAGGAAAAGTGTCAGGAACTTTTTGAGTGTTGGGGTTATTTTGGGGTAAAGTTGGATTACAGGGTTAGGCTTATGGTGTTAGGGTTAAAATCAAGGTCCAGGACCTTTTAAGGAGCATGTTTCAGAAAAATTGGAGTCACTTGGTACAAATTTTTTTTTTTAATTTCCAATTTTTTTTTTTTTAATTGTTAGAGTTATGTTGGGGTAAAGTTAGGGCATGTGGTAATGGGGTTAGGGTTAGGGGGTTAGGGTTATAGGATAAGGGTTAAAATCACTGTCCAGGACCTTTTAAGGAGCACGTTTTAGACCGTTTGAAGCAAATTGTTTAAAAAAAATTAGAAAAAATGTCCAATTTCTTGAAGTGGTAGGGTTACATTGGGGTAAAGTTGGGGTATCAGGGTAAGGGGGTCAGGGTTAGTTTTAGAGTTATGGGGTTAGGGTTAAAATTACTGTCCAGGACCTGTTAAGTAGCACGATACAGACCATTTAGAGTCAATTTAAAAAATTAAATTAAATTTAAAAAAGGGTTACGTTGGGGTAATGTTTGGGTAATATGGTTTGGGGGTGAGGGTTAGGTTTAGTTACGGAGTAAGAGTTAACATCCTTAAGGACACGGTGCGTAGGCACACTGGACGTCCTCATCACGGGGCGCCTGACGGGGAGGACGGGTCCATCGAGCCAGCCGCCCCCCTCAGACAACAGGCCACGACACTAGTCATTGGGGACTCCATCATCTGGAACGTCCGTCTGAGGGGAGTGTTCACCCTGTCCTTTCCCGGCGCCACTGTTGCAGACATAACTGCCAAAATCCCAAGCGCCCTGAATTCACATCCACAGTGTGTGTGCAGGATTCTGCTCAGGACTTTCTATGACTCTGTGGTCGCAACTGCACTTTTCTATGCAGTGGTCTGCTGGGGGGCAGGGAGCACCGAGAGGGACAGGAAGAGACTGAACAGACTGGTCAGGAGGGCCAGTTCTGTCCTGGACTGCTCTTTGGACTCTCTGGAGGAGGTGGGTGAGAGGAGGATGTTAGCAAAGCTTGTATCCATCATGGACAATCCCTCTCACCCACTGCACCAGACTGTGGGGGCTTTAAGCAGCTACTTCAGCAGCAGACTGAGACTTCCACCTTGCAAGACAGAGCAATACCGCAGTAAGACTTTACAATGAACTGCAATAAAACTGGACTCACACCACTACTTTTTCTGGTACTTAAATTGTGTATATTGTATATAGTTTTATTTTATTTAGGGCCCGGGCCAGCTGCAGAGCAGCCGGGCGTAGAGCCCTATTATTCCTGTAGTGGTTTTTCTTTGTTTCTTTAGGGCCCGAGCGTAGCTGCTAAGCAGCTGCGAGAGCCCTCTTGTTCCTGATGGATTCTTCTTTTGTTATTTTTCCTCCGCTTTAAACTGGAAAATGGCCCACTTCCCACTGGCGAAAACTCAGGAAATTTGGCAGGACGACCGGGCCTGGTGAAAAATTTGATATTCTGAAGTCGCCCAAACAAAAAAATGAAAAATGGCTCCATAGCGCCCCCTATGGTGAAAACTCACCTGACACCTGTACGCTTTGTCAAAATGACACAAAATTTGACACACATGTGTATCTCAATAAGATCTACAAAAAAGTCAATGCGGGCATATCTGTCAAATGTACGGTTAAAGGGCTATTTCGCATTTTTTGCCGATCCGCACACATTGGAATTTCGCTAACTCCTCCGAAGGCTTTCGTTCCACCGGCACCAAATTTGCTCAGGCCAATCTACACCCCATGGCCATTAAAAGTTGTACAAATCATGACGCTGCACCCCACGGTTTACGTTCTAGGGGGCGCCAAAGATAACCCTAAAATCCAAATATTTAAAAGTCTTATAACTTTTTATTTTTGTCCTCACTGGCCTCCAAGTTTTCTAGGATGATGCAATGTCCAGCCATCAACACATTTGTGAAGGAATTTTTACTCCCCAAAAGAGCGCCCCCCCATGGCAGGAGAAAAAAGTCCATTTTTTCTTGTCCCCTAAGGTGAAAATACACATTGTTGAGTGTCACGCCTGAACTCTTTGTCATATTGACACAAAAATTGACAATCATGTGTATCTCAATTAGATCTACGAAAAAGTCAGAGAGCGCGTATCTGTATAATGTACGGTAAAAGGGCTATTTTGCATTTTTTGCCGATTCGCACACATTGGAATTTCGCTAACTCCTCCGAAGGCTTTCGTCCCACTGACACCATAGTTGCTCAGGCCAATCTACAACCCATGGCCATTCAAAGTTGTACAAATCATGACGCTGCACCCCACGGTTTAGGTTCTAGGGGGCGCCAAAGATAACCCAAAATCCACAGTCTTAAAAGTCTTATAACTTTTTATTTTTGTCCTCACTGGCCTCCAAGTTCTCTAGGATGATGCAATGTCCAGCCATCAACACATTTGTGAAGGAATTTTTACTCCCCAAAAGAGCGCCCCCCCATGGCAGGAGAAAAAAGTCCATTTTTTCTTGTCCCCCAAGGCGAAAATACACATTGTTGAATGTCACGCCTGTACGCTTTGTCATATTGACACAAAATTTGACAATCACGTGCATCTCAATAAGATCTACGAAAAAGTCAATGCGCGCGTATCTGTAAAATGTACGGTTAAAGGGCTTTTTTGCATTTTTTGCAGATTCGCACACATTGGAATGTGGCTTAGTCCTCCTAAGGCTTTCGTCCCACTGACACCAAATTTGCTCAGGCCAATCTACACCCCATGGCCATTCAAAGTTGTAAAAATCATGACGCTGCACCCCACGGTCTACGTTCTAGGGGGCGCCAAAGAGGACCCAAACATCCACATTTTTAAAAGTCTTATAACTTTTTATTTTTGTGCTCACTGGCCTCCAAGTTTTCTAGGATGATGCAATGTCCAGCCATCAACACATTTGTGAAGGAATTTTTACTCCCCAAAAGAGCGCCCCCCCATGGCAGGAGAAAAAGTCAAGTTTTTCCTGCCCATCGCTCAATGGCTCAAATGTATCGCTCTCTCGGCAAAACCGAAAGGAGGAGCAACTTGCCATTTGGATATATACTAGCTGTGTTTGTGCCCTCACTCATGGTCCAGACTTTTTTCAAAAAGGACATGGAGTTTGTCTGCAGCGAGCGTTTTGGTAGAAACTGCGCCTCCCATTCATTATAATGGTAAATGACCACAGACAAGTGCGCACACCATCTTTGGACCTTGAGTGTGACGCGATCGGGAGGGGTAGGCGGTCGCACTGGGGGCGGCGCGACACGGCTCGGGCCCGCCAGTGCCCCACCGGGGCCCTAGTTATTATTATTTTTCCTCCGCTTTAAACTGGAAAATGGCCCACTTCCCACTGGCGAAAACTCATGAAATTTGGCAGGACGACCAGGCCTGGTGAAAAATTCGATATTCTGAAGTCGCCCAAACAATAAAATGCAAAATGGCTCCATAGCGCCCCCTAAGGTGAAAATTCACACTATTGACTGTCACGCCTGTACGCTTTGTCATATTGACACAAAAATTGACACACACATGTATCTCAATAAGATCTACAAAAAAGTCAAGTGCGCGTATCTGTATAATGTACGGTTAAAGGTTTATTTCGCATTTTTTGCCGATCTGCACACATTGGAATTTCGCTAACTCCTCCGAAGGCATTCGTTCCACCGGCACCACATTTGCTCAGGCCAATCTACACCCCATGGCCATTAAAAGTTGTAAAAATCATGACGCTGCACCCCACGGTTTACGTTCTAGGGGGCGCCAAATATAACCCTAAAATCCAAATATTTAAAAGTCTTATAACTTTTTATTTTTGTCCTCACTGGCCTCCAAGTTTTCTAGGATGATGCAATGTCCAGCCATCAACACATTTGTGAAGGAATTTTTACTCCCCAAAAGAGCGCCCCCCATGGCAGGAGAAAAAAGTCCATTTTTCTTGTCCCCTAAGGTGAAAATACACATTGTTGAGTGTCACGCCTGAACTCTTTGTCATATTGACACAAAAATTGACAATCATGTGTATCTCAATTAGATCTACGAAAAAGTCAGAGAGCGCGTATCTGTATAATGTACGGTAAAAGGGCTATTTTGCATTTTTTGCCGATTCGCACACATTGGAATTTCGCTAACTCCTCCGAAGGCTTTCGTCCCACTGACACCATAGTTGCTCAGGCCAATCTACAACCCATGGCCATTCAAAGTTGTACAAATCATGACGCTGCACCCCACGGTTTAGGTTCTAGGGGGCGCCAAAGATAACCCAAAAATCCACAGTCTTAAAAGTCTTATAACTTTTTATTTTTGTCCTCACTGGCCTCCAAGTTCTCTAGGATGATGCAATGTCCAGCCATCAACACATTTGTGAAGGAATTTTTACTCCCCAAAAGAGCGCCCCCCCATGGCAGGAGAAAAAAGTCCATTTTTTCTTGTCCCCCAAGGCGAAAATACACATTGTTGAATGTCACGCCTGTACGCTTTGTCATATTGACACAAAATTTGACAATCACGTGCATCTCAATAAGATCTACGAAAAAGTCAATGCGCGCGTATCTGTAAAATGTACAGTTAAAGGGCTTTTTCGCATTTTTTGCAGATTCGCACACATTGGAATGTGGCTTAGTCCTCCTAAGGCTTTCGTCCCACTGACACCAAATTTGCTCAGGCCAATCTACACCCCATGGCCATTCAAAGTTGTAAAAATCATGACGCTGCACCCCACGGTCTACGTTCTAGGGGGCGCCAAAGAGGACCCAAACATCCACATTTTTAAAAGTCTTATAACTTTTTATTTTTGTGCTCACTGGCCTCCAAGTTTTCTAGGATGATGCAATGTCCAGCCATCAACACATTTGTGAAGGAATTTTTACTCCCCAAAAGAGCGCCCCCCCATGGCAGGAGAAAAAGTCAAGTTTTTCCTGCCCAACGCTCAATGGCTCAAATGTATCGCTCTCTCGGCAAAACCGAAAGGAGGAGCAACTTGCCATTTGGATATATACTAGCTGTGTTTGTGCCCTCACTCATGGTCCAGACTTTTTTCAAAAAGGACATGGAGTTTGTCTGCAGCGAGCGTTTTGGTAGAAACTGCGCCTCCCATTCATTATAATGGTAAATGACCACAGACAAGTGCGCACACCATCTTTGGACCTTGAGTGTGACGCGATCGGGAGGGGTAGGCGGTCGCACTGGGGGCGGCGCGACACGGCTCGGGCCCGCCAGTGCCCCACCGGGGCCCTAGTTATTATTTTTCCTCCGCTTTAAACTGGAAAATGGCCCACTTCCCACTGGCGAAAACTCATGAAATTTGGCAGGACGACCAGGCCTGGTGAAAAATTCGATATTCTGAAGTCGCCCAAACAATAAAATGCAAAATGGCTCCATAGCGCCCCCTAAGGCGAAAATTCACACTATTGACTGTCACGCCTGTACGCTTTGTCATATTGACACAAAAATTGACACACACGTGTATCTCAATAAGATCTACGAAAAAGTCAAGAGCGCGTATCTGTATAATGTACGGTTAAAGGTTTATTTCGCATTTTTTGCCGATCTGCACACATTGGAATTTCGCTAACTCCTCCGAAGGCTTTCGTTCCACCGGCACCACATTTGCTCAGGCCAATCTACACCCCATGGCCATTAAAAGTTGTAAAAATCATGACGCTGCACCCCACGGTTTACGTTCTAGGGGGCGCCAAAGATAACCCTAAAATCCAAATATTTAAAAGTCTTATAACTTTTTATTTTTGTCCTCACTGGCCTCCAAGTTTTCTAGGATGATGCAATGTCCAGCCATCAACACATTTGTGAAGGAATTTTTACTCCCCAAAAGAGCGCCCCCCCATGGCAGGAGAAAAAAGTCCATTTTTTCTTGTCCCCTAAGGTGAAAATACACATTGTTGAGTGTCACGCCTGAACTCTTTGTCATATTGACACAAAAATTGACAATCATGTGTATCTCAATTAGATCTACGAAAAAGTCAGAGAGCGCGTATCTGTATAATGTACGGTAAAAGGGCTATTTTGCATTTTTTGCCGATTCGCACACATTGGAATTTCGCTAACTCCTCCGAAGGCTTTCGTCCCACTGACACCATAGTTGCTCAGGCCAATCTACAACCCATGGCCATTCAAAGTTGTACAAATCATGACGCTGCACCCCACAGTTTATGTTCTAGGGGGCGCCAAAGATAACCCAAAAATCCACAGTCTTAAAAGTCTTATAACTTTTTATTTTTGTCCTCACTGGCCTCCAAGTTCTCTAGGATGATGCAATGTCCAGCCATCAACACATGTGTGAAGGAATTTTTACTCCCCAAAAGAGCGCCCCCACATGGCAGTAGAAAAAAGTCCATTTTTTCTTGTCCCCTAAGGTGAAAATACACATTGTTGAGTGTCACGCCTATACGCTTTGTCATATTGACCCAAAATTTGACAATCACGTGTATCTCAATAAGATCTACGAAAAAGTCAATGGGCACGTATCTGTAAAATGTACGGTTAAAGGGTTATTTCGCATTTTTTCCCGATCCGCACACATTGGAATTTTGCTAACTCCTCCGAAGGCTTTAGTTCCACCGCCACCAAATTTGCTCAGGCCAATCTACACCCCATGGCCATTAAAAGTTGTACAAATCATGACGCTGCACCCCACAGTTTATGTTCTAGGGGGCGCCAAAGATAACCCAAAAATCCACAGTCTTAAAAGTCTTATAACTTTTTATTTTTGTCCTCACTGGCCTCCAAGTTCTCTAGGATGATGCAATGTCCAGCCATCAACACATGTGTGAAGGAATTTTTACTCCCCAAAAGAGCGCCCCCACATGGCAGTAGAAAAAAGTCCATTTTTTCTTGTCCCCTAAGGTGAAAATACACATTGTTGAGTGTCACGCCTATACGCTTTGTCATATTGACCCAAAATTTAACAATCACGTGTATCTCAATAAGATCTACGAAAAAGTCAATGGGCACGTATCTGTAAAATGTACGGTTAAAGGGTTATTTCGCATTTTTTCCCGATCCGCACACATTGGAATTTCGCTAACTCCTCCGAAGGCTTTAGTTCCACCGCCACCAAATTTGCTCAGGCCAATCTACACCCCATGGCCATTAAAAGTTGTACAAATCATGACGCTGCACTCCACGGTTTAGGTTCTAGGGGGCGCCAAAGATAACCCAAAAATCCACATTCTTAATAGTCTTATAACTTTTTATTTTTCTCCTCACTGGCCTCCAAGTTTTCTAGGATGATGCAATGTACAGCCATCAACACATTTGTAAAGGAATTTTTACTCCCGAAAAGAACGCCCCCCCATGGCAGGAGAAAAAAGTCCATTTTTTCTTGTCCCCTAAGGTGAAAAAACACATTGTTGACTGTCACGCCTATACGCTTTGTCAAAATGACACAAAATTTGACACACACGTGTATCTCAATAAGATCTACGAAAAAGTCAATGGGCACGTATCTGTAAAATGTACAGGTTAAAGGGCTATTTCGCATTTTTTGCAGATTCGCACACATTGGAATGTGGCTAACTCCTCCTAAGGCTTTCTTCCCACCGACACCAAATTTGCTCAAGCCGATCTACATCCCATGGCCATTCAAAGTTGTAAAAATCATGCCGCTGCACCCGATGGTTTACGTTCTAGGGGGCGCCAAAGATGACCCAAATATCCACATTCTTAAAAGAATCCACATCCCCCCCCCCCCCCCCAAGGCAGGAGAAAAAGTCCAGTTAACCCTGCCCATCGCTCAATGGCTCAATCGCATCGCTCTCCTGGCAACACCGTAAGGAGGAGCAACTTGCCATTTGGATATATCCTAGCTGTGTTTGTGCCCTCACTCATGGTCCAGACTTTTTTCAAATAGGACATGTAGTTTGTCTGCAGCGACCGTTTTGGTAGAAACTGCGCCTCCCATTCATTATAATGGTAAATGACCACAGACAAGTGCGCACACCATCTTTGGACCTTGAGTGTGATGCGATCGGGAGGGGGAGGCGGTCGCGCTGGGGGCGGCGCGACGCGGCTCGGGCCCGACAGTGCCCCACAGGGGCCCTAGTTAGGGCCCGAGCGTAGCTGCTAAGCAGCTGCGAGAGCCCTCTTGTTCCTGATGGATTCTTCTTTCGTTATTTTTCCTCCGCTTTAAACTGGAAAATGGCCCACTTCCCACTGGCGAAAACTCAGGAAATTTGGCAGGACGACCGGGCCTGGTGAAAAATTCGATATTCTGAAGTTGCCCATACAAAAAAATGAAAAATGGCTCCATAGCGCCCCCTATGGTGAAAACTCACCTGACGCCTGTACGCTTTGTCAAAATGACACAAAATTTGACACACATGTGTATCTCAATAAGATCTACAAAAAAGTCAGTGCGGGCGTATCTGTCAAATGTACGGTTAAAGGGCTATTTCGCATTTTTTGCCGATCCGCACACATTGGAATTTCGCTAACTCCTCCGAAGGCTTTCGTTCCACCGGCAACAAATTTGCTCAGGACAATCTACACCCCATGGCCATTAAAAGTTGTACAAATCATGACGCTGCACCCCACGGTTTACATTCTAGGGGGCGCCAAAGATAACCCAAAAATCCACAGTCTTAAAAGTCTTATAACTTTTTATTTTTGTCCTCACTGGCCTCCAAGTTTTCTAGGATGATGCAATGTCCAGCCATCAACACATCTGTGAAGAAATTTTTACTCCCCAAAAGAGCGCCCCCCCATGGCAGGAGAAAAAAGTCAATTTTTTCTTGTCCCCTAAGGTGAAAATACACATTGTTGAGTGTCATGCCTGAACGCTTTGTCATATTGACACAAAATTTGACACACACGTGTATCTCAATAAGATCTACGAAAAAGTCAAAGAGCGCGTATCTGTATAATGTACGGATAAAGGGCTATTTCGCATTTTTTGCCGATCCGCACACATTGGAATGTGGCTAACTCCTCCTAAGGCTTTCGTCCCACTGACACCAAATTTGCTCAGGCCAATCTACACCCCATGGCCATTAAAAGTTGTACAAATCATGACGCTGCACCCCACGGTTTAGGTTCTAGGGGGCGCCAAAGATAACCCAAAAATCCACATTCTTAAAAGTCTTATAACTTTTTATTTTTGTCCTCACTGGCCTCCAAGTTTTCTAGGATGATGCAATGTCCAGCCATCAACACATTTGTGAAGGAATTTTTACTCCCCAAAAGAGCGCCCCCCCATGGCAGGAGAAAAAAGTCCATTTTTTCTTGTCCCATAAGGTGAAAATACACATTGTTGAGTGTCACGCCTGTACGCTTTGTCAAAATGACACAAAATTTGACAATCACGTGTATCTCAATAAGATCTATGAAAAAGTCATGCGCAAATATCTGTAAAATGTACGGTTAAAGGGCTATTTTGCATTTTTTGCCGATTCGCACACATTGGAATGTGGCTAACTCCTCCTAAGGCTTTCGTCCCACTGACACCAGATTTGCTCAGGCCAATCTACACCCCATGGCCATTCAAAGTTGTAAAAATCATGACGCTGCACCCCACGGTTTACGTTCTAGGGGGTGCCAAAGATGACCCAAATATCCACATTCTTAAAAGAATCCACATCCCCCCCCCTCCCCCCATGGCAGGAGAAAAAGTCAAGTTTTTCTTGCCCATCGCTCGATGGCTCAATCGCATCGCTCTCTCGGCAAAAGCGAAAGGAGGAGCAACTTGCCATTTGGATATATCCTAGCTGTGTTTGTGCCCTCACTCATGGTCCAGACTTTTTTCAAATAGGACATGTAGTTTGTCTGCAGCGAGTGTTTTGGTAGAAACTGCGCCTCCCATTCATTATAATGGGAAATGACCACAGACAAGTGCGCACTCCATCTTTGGACCTAGAGTGTGACGCGATCGGGAGGTGGAGGCGGTCGCGCTGGGGGCGGCGCGACGCGGCTCGGGCCCGACAGTGCCCCACCGGGGCCCTAGTTATTATTTTTCCTCCGCTTTAAACTGGAAAATGGCCCACTTCCCACTGGCGAAAACTCATGAAATTTGGCAGGACGACCGGGCCTGGTGAAAAATTCGATATTCTGAAGTCTCCCAAACAAGAAAATGCAAAATGGCTCAATAGCGCCCCCAAAGGTGAAAATTCACACTATTGACTGTCACGCCTGTACGCTTTGTCATATTGACACAAAAATTGACACACACATGTATCTCAATAAGATCTACAAAAAAGTCAGTGCGGGCGTATCTGTCAAATGTACGGTTAAAGGGTTATTTCGCATTTTTTGCCGTTCCGCACACATTGGAATTTCGCTAACTCCTCCGAAGGCTTTCGTTCCACCAGCACTACATTTGCTCAGGCCAATCTACACCCCATGGCCATTGAAAGTTGTACAAATCATGACGCTGCACCCCATGGTTTACGTTCTAGGGGGCGCCAAAGATAACCCACAAATCCACATTCTTAAAAATCTTATAACTTTTTATTTTTGTCCTCATTGGCCTCCAAGTTTTCTAGGATGATGCAATGTCCAGCCATCAACACATTTGTGAAGGAATTTTTACTCCCCAAAACAGCGCCCCCCCATGGCAGGACAAAAAAGGCCATTTTTTCTTGTCCCCTAAGGTGAAAATACACATTGTTCAGTGTCACGCCTATACGCTTTGTCATATTGACACAAAATTTGACACACACGTGTATCTCAATAAGATCTACGAAAAAGTCAATGGGCACATATCTGTAAAATGTACGGTTAAAGGGCTATCTTGTTTTTTTTGCCGATTCGCACACATTTGAATGTGGCTAACTCCTCCTAAGGCTTTCGTTCTACTGACACCAAATTTGCTCAGGCCAATCTACACCCCATGGCCATTCAAAGTTGTACAAATCATGACGCTGCACCCCACGATTTAGGTTCTAGGGGGCGCCAAAGATGACCTAAATATCCACATTTTTAAAAGTCTTATAACTTTTTATTTTTGTCCTCATTGGCCTCCAAGTTTTCTAGGATGATGCAATGTCCAGCCATCAACACATTTGTGAAGGAATTTTTACTCCCCAAAACAGCGCCCCCCCCCATGGCAGGACAAAAAAGGCCATTTTTTCTTGTCCCCTAAGGTGAAAAAACACATTGTTCAGTGTCACGCCTATACGCTTTGTCAAAATGACACAAAATTTGACACACACGTGTATCTCAATAAGATCTACGAAAAAGTCAATGGGCACATATCTGTAAAATGTACGGTTAAAGGGCTATCTTGCATTTTTTGCCGATTCGCACACATTGGAATGTGGCTAACTCCTCCTAAGGCTTTCGTTCTACTGACACCAAATTTGCTCAGGCCAATCTACACCCCATGGCCATTCAAAGTTGTACAAATCATGACGCTGCACCCCACGGTTTAGGTTCTAGGGGGCGCCAAAGATGACCCAAATATCCACATTTTTAAAAGTCTTATTAGGGCCCGAGCCAGCTGCAGAGCAGCCGGGCGTAGAGCCCTATTATTCCTGTATAGGTTTTTCTTTCTTCTTTCTTTCTTTATTTCTTTCTTTCTTTAGGGCCCGAGCCAGCTGCAGAGCAGCCGGGCGTAGGCCCTATTATTCCCCAAGTGGTTTTTAGGGCCCGAGCGTAGCTGCTAAGCAGCTGCGAGAGCCCTATTATTCCCCAAGTGGTTTTTCTTTGTTTCTTTCTTAGGGCCCGAGCGTAGCTGCTAAGCAGCTGCGAGAGCCCTCTTGTTCCTGATGGATTCTTCTTTTGTTATTATTAGGGCCCGAGCCAGCTGCAGAGCAGCCGGGCGTAGGCCCTATTATTCCCCAAGGGGTTTTTCTTTGTTTCTTTCTTTCTTTCTTTCTTCTTTTTCCTCCCCTTTGAACTGGAAAATGGCCCACTTCCCACTGGCGAAAACTCAGGAAATTTGGCAGGACGACCGGGCCTGGTGAAAAATTTGATATTCCGAAGTCGCCCAAACAAGAAAATGCAAAATGGCTCCATAGCGCCCCCTAAGGTGAAAATTCACACTATTGACTGTCACGCGTGTACGCTTTGTCAAAATGACACAAAAATTGACACACACATGTAGCTCAATAAGATCTACAAAAAAGTCAGTGCGGGCGTATCTGTCAAATGTACGGTTAAAGGGTTATTTCGCATTTTTTGCCGATCCGCACACATTGGAATTTCGCTAACTCCTCCGAAGGCTTTCGTTCCACCGGCACCACATTTGCTCAGGCCAATCTACACCCCATGGCCATTAAAAGTTATTCAAATCATGACGCTGCACCCCACGGTTTAGGTTCTAGGGGGCGCCAAAGATAACCCTAAAATCCACATTTTTAAAAGTCTTATAACTTTTTATTTTTGTCCTCACTGGCCTCCAAGTTTTCTAGGATGATGCAATGTCCAGCCATCAACACATTTGTGAAGGAATTTTTACTCCCCAAAAGAGCGCCCCCCCATGGCAGGAGAAAAAAGTCAATTTTTTCTTGTCCCCTAAGGTGAAAATACACATTGTTGAGTGTCACGCCTATACGCTTTGTCAAAATGACACAAAAATTGACACACACATGTAACTCAATAAGATCTACAAAAAAGTCAGTGCGCGCGTATCTGTCAAATGTACAGTTAAAGGGTTATTCTGCATTTTTTGCCGATACGCACACATTGGAATTTCGCTAACTCCTCCGAAGGCTTTCGTTCCACCGGCACCACATTTGCTCAGGCCAATCTACACCCCATGGCCATTAAAAGTTATTCAAATCATGATGCTGCACCCCATGGTTTAGGTTCTAGGGGGCGCCAAAGATAACCCAAAAATCCACATTCTTAAATGTTTTATAACTTTTTATTTCTGTCCTCACTGGCCTCCAAGTTTTCTAGGATGATGCAATGTCCAGCCATCAACACATTTGTGAAGGAATTTTTACTCCCCAAAAGAGCGCCCCCCCATGGTAGGAGAAAAAAGGCAATTTTTTCTTGTCCCCTTACATAAAAAGACACATTGTTGAGTGTCACGCCTGAACGCTTTGTCATATTGACACAAAATTTGACAATCATGTGTATCTCAATTAGATCTACGAAAAAGTCAAAGAGCGCGTATCTGTATAATGTACGGTTAAAGGGCTATTTTGCATTTTTTGCCGATTCGCACACATTGGAATGTGGCTATCTCCTCCTAAGGCTTTCGTCCCACCGATACCAAATTTGCTCAGGGCTATCTACACCCCATGCCCATTCAAAGTTGTAAAAATCATGACGCTGCACCCCACGGTTTACGTTCTAGGGGGCGCCAAAGATGACCCAAATATCCACATTCTTAAAAGTCATTTTGGCCACTGCAGGAGTACAGAGTACTGCAGTTCTAGGGGGCGCCAAAGATGACCCAAAAATCCACATTCTTAAAAGTCTTTTTGGCCACTGCAGGAGTACAGAGTACTGCAGGATACACACACATATACACACACGCCAACATACACACACACACACACACACACACACACACACACACACACACACACACACACCAGAGTCTGTTTTTTAGCACCTGCAAAAACATGCTGTTTACATATTTGACAAGAATGCAGAGGCTTCCTTTTGCCCCTGAAAAAAATCAAATTTCAAACACAACTTGACTGTTCATTTCTCCAAAAGACAACCATGAAGCTCCATTTCAAACCTGAAGCAGATAGTTGGTGCATGTGTACAGTAACCTGAGGGGAGTGAGGTGACTATTTCTGAGGAGAACATGAGCAGTGAAGATTCACCTTGGAGCTAGAACAGGGACGTGCACATGATTATACAGGGGCAGGGGCTCAAGTTTTTTCCAGTCATTTATACAATATGGAAATTAATGTGAAATTAAACCACAAATATGTGTGATGAACTGTTTTTAAAACTTAAACTTCAAATAAAAATTGTAAACTTCAAAACATATGCAAATTTTTAACAAAGAACATAGTAATTTACCTCTATTTACATCAAAATGCAGGCAATGGCCCAGGCGTTCTTTGTAAAATTATTTACAAAACACTGTATAGTCTCACAAATGTCACTTTTTATTTATGCCACTACAAAAAAACATGATGTAAATGATGCATGATGTAAAACATGATGTAAAAAACTTGTGTAGATCCTCCTCTATGTCAGTCCATGTGTAATTTTTCCATAATTCTTTGTTTTTTGCAGCATTTTTGTTAGTGTAACTGCAGATTGTGCTGACAGTGTCTATGGCACAAAAAAAAAAAAAAATTTTTAATGCCTCAACATGAACCCGTGGTGGTCTCTGAGGGTGAAACCTGCTAACTGCTGCAGCTCTGTCAGCTTCAGTCTCCCATGCAGAGCTCTGAGCGCATGTGTGGCTCTGCACCCTTAGCAGCGTTGCTAACTCCTCAGTATGGAAAGCCTGCTTCATGTCAGAGTCTCTAAACTCCAGAAGAAGTCGATAAAAGTCCCTTTCTTTCTAAAAAAAAGTCGTTAGGGGGTCTGAAAAGTCATTGAATCTAACAACAAAGTCGCTAGGTTTGCAACTACGTGTCCCAGACTGCATCCCTGCTGAGAGTCCCTCCCTCCCTTCTCATGTTGCAGGAAGAACGTAAGCGCCCCCCCTTGTCAATCAGTCACCATATAATTTTGGATTGGTTGTTGTGGTGAAGTTTTCCACCAATAGGAGAGATGTTGTGGTGTGTTTTTTTTTTTTTTGGCAAGCCTTTTCCGCCTGTAAGAACTGTCGCTAATGTCTGCATGCTATGTTTTCCTGTCTCATACAGCGCGATCGAGCGCCGAACGTGATCAAAATAAGCAGAAAAAAATATCGCGGACATAATTTATCATAACTCTGGTTTTATTTGGCCTATCAACACAATTTAAAAACTGGTATATAGGTTGAGGTCCTCACTTTTGAGATAAGTTGAAACGGAGAGTCAACGAGGCTCCGTCTTGCAGCTACATCCGGTTAAATATGTCATGTGACTTGAACGCACACACACACACACACACACACACACACACACACACACACACACACACACACACTCAGAGTCTGGTTTTTAGCACCTGCAAAAACATGCTATTTACATATTTGACAAGAATGCAGAGGCTCCTTTTGCCCCTGAAAAAAATCAAATTTCAAACACAACTTGACTGGTCATTTCTCCAAAAGACAACCATGAAGCTCCATCCAAACCTGAAGCAGGCAGTTGGTGCATGTGTACAGTAACCTGAGGGGAGTGAGGTGAGTGCTTCTGAGGAGAACATGAGCAGTGAAGATTCACCTTGGAGCTAGAACAGAGACATGCACATGATTATACAGGGGCAGGGGCTCAAGTTTTTTCCAGTCGTTTATACAATATGGAAATTAATGTGAAATTAAAACACAAAGTATTAATAGAAAGGTAATGACTGTCCTGTGTAGGTGACAGTGATATCCAATAGGCTAGGCACTCACGAGGCTGGCTGTGGCAAGTGTAAGTGAAAGCAACACGCACTGGCAGGAAGAACAGCAAACGCCGATGAAGGAAAAGGGTCTTTGCAGTGATGGGCGTTACCAGAGAGGGCGATGGCCAGAGGACACAAATGGGACGGGGAGGCAGCACGTTGGGGGGGGGGGGGGGGACGCGACACGGCTCGGGCCCGCCAGTGCCCCAACGGGGTCCTAGTTATTATTATTATTTTTCCTCCGCTTTAAACTGGAAAATGGCCCACTTCCCACTGGCGAAAACTCATGAAATTTGGCAGGACGACCGGGCCTGGTGAAAAATTCGATATTCTGAAGTCGCCCAAACAATAAAATGCAAAATGGCTCCATAGCGCCCCCTAAGGTGAAAATTCACACTATTGACTGTCACGCCTTTACGCTTTGTCATATTGACACAAAAATTGACACACACATGTATCTCAATAAGATCTACAAAAAAGTCAGTGCGGGCGTATCTGTCAAATGTACGGTTAAAGGGTTATTTCGCATTTTTTGCCGATCCGCACACATTGGAATTTCGCTAACTCCTCCGAAGGCTTTCGTTCCAACGGCACCACATTTGCTCAGGCCAATCTACACCCCATGGCCATTAAAAGTTGTACAAATCATGACGCTGCACCCCACGGTTTACGTTCTAGGGGGCGCCAAAGATAACCCAAAAATCCACAGTCTTAAAAGTCTTATAACTTTTTATTTTTGTCCTCACTGGCCTCCAAGTTCTCTAGGATGATGCAATGTCCAGCCATCAACACATTTGTGAAGGAATTTTTACTCCCCAAAAGAGCGCCCCCCAATGGCAGGAGAAAAAAGTCCATTTTTTCTTGTCTCCTAAGGCGAAAATACACATTGTTGACTGTCACGCCTTTACGCTTTGTCAAAATGACACAAAAATTGACACACACATGTATCTCAATACGATCTACGAAAAAGTCAATGCGAGCGTATCTGTTCAATGTACGATTAAAGGGCTATTTCGCATTTTTTGCCGATTCGCACACATTGGAATGTGGCTAACTCCTCCTAAAGCTTTTGTCCCATCGGCTTCAAATTTGCTCAGGTCAATCTACACCCCATGGCCATTTAAAGTTGTACAAATCATGACGCTGCACCCCACGGTTTACGTTCTAGGGGGCGCCAAAGAGGACCCAAATATCCACATTTTTAAAAGTCTTATAACTTTTTATTTTTGTCCTCACTGGCCTCCAAGTTTTCTAGGAATGCAATGTCCAGCCATCAACACATTTGTGAAGGAATTTTTTCTCCCCAAAAGAGCGCCCCCCCATGGCAGGAGAAAAAGTCAAGTTTTTCCTGCCCATCGCTCAATGGCTCAAACGCATCGCTCTCTCGGCAAAACGGAAAGGAGGAGCAACTTGCCATTTGGATATATACTAGCTGTGTTTGTGCCCTCACTCATGGTCCAGACTTTTTTCAAAAAGGACATGGAGTTTGTCTGCAGCGAGCGTTTTGGTAGAAACTGCGCCTCCCATTCATTATAATGGTAAATGACTACAGACAAGTGCCCACACCATCTTTGGACCTTGAGTGTGACGCGATCGGGAGGGGTAGGCGGTCGCGCTGGGGGCGGCGCGACACGGCTCGGGCCCGCCAGTGCCCCAACGGGGCCCTAGTGTTATTATTAGGGCCCGAGCCAGCTGCAGAGCAGCCGGGCGTAGGCCCTATTATTCCCCAAGTGGTTTTTTAGGGCCCGAGCGTAGCTGCTAAGCAGCTGCGAGAGCCCTCTTGTTCCTGATGGATTCTTCTTTCGTTATTTTTCCTCCGCTTTAAACTGGAAAATGGCCCACTTCCCACTGGCGAAAACTCAGGAAATTTGGCAGGACGACTGGGCCTGGTGAAAAATTTGATATTCTGAAGTCGTCCAAACAAAAAAATGAAAAATGGCTCCATAGCGCCCCCTATGGTGAAAACTCACCTGATGCCTGTACGCTTTGTCAAAATGACACAAAATTTGACACACATGTGTATCTCAATAAGATCTACGAAAAAGTCAGTGCGGGCGTATCTGTCAAATGTATGGTTAAAGGGCTATTTCGCTTTTTTTGCCGATCCGCACACATTGGAATTTCGCTAACTCCTCCGAAGGCTTTCGTTCCACCGGCACCACATTTGCTCAGGCCAATCTACACCCCATGGCCATTAAAAGTTGTACAAATCATGACGCTGCACCCCACGGTTTAGGTTCTAGGCGGCGCCAAAGATAACCCAAAAATCCACATTCTTAAAAGTCTTATAACTTTTTATTTTTGTCCTCACTGGCCTCCAAGGTTTCTAGGATGATGCAATGTCCAGCCATCAACACATTTGTGAAGGAATCTTTACTCCCCAAAAGAGCGCCCCCCCATGGCAGGAGAAAAAAGTCAATTTTTTCTTGTCTCCTAAGGTAAAAATACACATTGTTGAGTGTCACGCCTATACACTTTGTCATATTGACACACAATTTGACAATCACGTGTATCTCAATAAGATCTACAAAAAAGTCAATAGGCACGTATCTGTCAAATGTACGGTTAAAGGGCTATTTCGCATTTTTTGCCGATTCACACACATTGGAATGTGGCTATCTCCTCCTAAGGCTTTCGTCCCACCGATACCAAATTTGCTCAGGGCAATCTACACCCCATGCCCATTCAAAGTTGTAAAAATCATGCCGCTGCACCCCACGGTTTACGTTCTAGGGGGCGCCAAAGATGACCCAAAAATCCACATTCTTAAAAGTCATTTTGGCCACTGCAGGAGTAAAGAGTACTGCAGTTCTAGGGGGCGCCAAAGATGACCCAAAAATCCACATTCTTAAAAGTCTTTTTGGTCACTGCAGGAGTACAGAGTACTGCAGGATACACACACACACACACACACACACACACTCAGAGTCTGTTTTTTAGCACCTGCAAAAACATGCTGTTTACATATTTGACAAGAATGCAGAGGCTTCCTTTTGCCCCTGAAAAAAATCAAATTTCAAACACAACTTGACTGTTCATTTCTCCAAAAGACAACCATGAAGCTCCATCCAAACCTGAAGCAGGCAGTTGGTGCATGTGTACAGTAACCTGAGGGGAGTGAGGTGAATGCTTCTGAGGAGAACATGAGCAGTGAAGATTCACCTTGGAGCAAGAACAGGGACGTGCACATGATTATACAGGGGCAGGGGCTCAAGTTTTTTTCCAGTCGTTTATACAATATGGAAATTAATGTGAAATTAAAAAACAAAGTATTAATAGAAAGGTAATGACTGTCCTGTGTAGGTGACAGTGATATCCAATAGGCTAGGCACTCACGAGGCTGGCTGTGGCAAGTGTAAGTGAAAGCAACACGCACTGGCAGGAAGAACAGCAAACCCCGATGAAGGAAAAGGGTCTTTGCAGTGATGGGCGTCACCAGAGAGGACGATGGCCAGAGGACGCGAATGGGACGGGGAGGCAGCGCGTTGGGGGGGGGCGCGACACAGCTCGGGCCCGCCAGTGCCCCAACGGGGCCCTAGTTTCTTCTTTTTCCTCCCCTTTGAACTGGAAAATGGCCCACTTCCCACTGGTGAAAACTCATGAAATTTGGCAGGATGACCGGGCCTGGTGAAAAATTTGATATTCCGAAGTCGCCCAAACAAGAAAATGCAAAATGGCTCCATAGCGCCCCCTAAGGTGAAAATTCACACTATTGACTGTCACGCCTTTACGCTTTGTCAAAATGACACAAAAATTGACACACATGTGTATCTCAATAAGATCTACAAAAAAGTCAGTGCGGGCGTATCTGTCAAATGTACGGTTAAAGGGTTATTCCGCATTTTTTGCCGATCCGCACACATTGGAATTTCGCTAACTCCTCCGAAGGCTTTCTTTCCACCGGCACCACATTTGCTCAGGCCAATCTACACCCCATGGCCATTAAAAGTTATTCAAATCATGACGCTGCACCCCACGGTTTAGGTTCTAGGGGGCGCCAAAGATAACCCTAAAATCCACATATTTAAAAGTCTTATAACTTTTTATTTTTGCCCTCACTGGCCTCCAAGTTTTCTAGGATGATGCAATGTCCAGCCATCAACACATTTGTGAAGGAATTTTTACTCCCCAAAAGAGCGCCCCCCCATGGCCGGAGAAAAAAGTCCATTTTTTCTTGTCCCCTAAGGTGAAAATACACATTGTTGAGTGTCACGCCTGTACGCTTTGTCATATTGACACAAAATTTGACACACACATGTATCTCAATAAGGTCTACGAAAAAGTCAATGCGCGTGTATCTGTCAAATGTACGGTTAAAGGGTAATTCCGCATTTTTTGCTGATCCGCACACATTGGAATTTCGCTAACTCCTCCTAAGGCTGGCGTTCCACCGGCACCACATTTGCTCAGGCCAATCTACACCCCATGGCCATTAAAAGTTATTCAAATCATGACGCTGCACCCCACGGTTTAGGTTCTAGGGGGCGCCAAAGATAACCCTAAAATCCACATATTTCAAAGTCTTATAACTTTTTATTTTTGTCCTCACTGGCCTCCAAGTTTTCTAGGATGATGCAATGTCCAGCCATCAGGAATTTTTACTCCCCAAAAGAGCGCCCCCCCATGGCAGGAGAAAAAAGTCCATTTTTTCTTGTCCCGTAAGGTGAAAATTCACATTGTTGAGTGTGACACCTGTACGCTTTGTCATATTGACACAAAATTTGACAATCACGTGTATCTCAATAAGATCTACGCAAAAGTCAATGGGTGCGTATCTGTCAAATGTACGGTTAGAGGGCTATTTTGCATTTTTTGCCGATTCGCACACATTGGAATGTGGCTAACTCCTCCTAAGGCTTTCGTCCCACTGAAACCCAATTTGCTCAGGCCAATCTACACCCCATGGCCATTCAAAGTTGTAAAAATCATGACGCTGCACCCCACGGTTTACGTTCTAGGGGGCGCCAAAGATGACCAAAAGATCCACACTCTTAAAAGAATCCACATTCCCCCCCCCCCATGGCAGGAGAAAAAGTCAAGTTTTTCCTGCCCATCGCTCAATGGCTCAATCGCATCACTCTCCAGGCAACACCGTAACGAGGAGCAACCTGCCATTTGGATATATCCCAGCTGTGTTTGTGCCCTCACTCATGGTCCAGACTTTTTTCAAATAGGACATGAAGTTTGTCTGCAGTGAGTGTTTTGGTAGAAACTGCGCCTCCCATTCATTATAATGGGAAATGACCACAGACAAGTGCGCACACCATCTTTGGACCTTGAGTGTGACGCGATCGGGAGGGGGAGGCGGTCACGCTGGGGGCGGCACGACGCGGCTCGGGCCCGACAGTGCCCCACCGGGGCCCTAGTTCTTTGTTTCTTTCTTTCTTTTTTCTTTTTCCTCCCCTTTGAACTGGAAAATGGCCCACTTCCCACTGGCGAAAACTCATGAAATTTGGCAGGACGACCGGGCCTGGTAAAAAATTTGATATTCCGAAGTCGCCCAAACAAGAAAATGCAAAATGGCTCCATAGCGCCCCCTAAGGTGAAAATTCACACTATTGACTGTCACGCCTGTACGCTTTGTCAAAATGACACAAAAATTGACACACACATGTATCTCAATAAGATCTACAAAAAAGTCAGTGCGGGCGTATCTGTCAAATGTACGGTTACAGGGTTATTTCGCATTTTTTGCCGATCCGCACACATTGGAATTTCGCTAACTCCTCCGAAGGCTTTCGTTCCACCGGCACCACATTTGCTCAGGCCAATCTACACCCCATGGCCATTAAAAGTTATTCAAATCATGACGCTGCACCCCACGGTTTAGGTTCTAGGGGGCGCCAAAGATAACCCTAAAATCCACATATTTAAAAGTCTTATAACTTTTTATTTTTGCCCTCACTGGCCTCCAAGTTTTCTAGGATGATGCAATGTCCAGCCATCAACACATTTGTGAAGGAATTTTTACTCCCCAAAAGAGCGCCCCCCCATGGCAGGAGAAAAAAGTCCATTTTTTCTTGTCCCCTAAGGTGAAAATTCACACTATTGACTGTCACGCCTGTACGCTTTGTCAAAATGACACAAAAATTGACACACACATGTATCTCAATAAGATCTACAAAAAAGTCCATGCGCGCGTATCTGTCTAATGTACGGTTAAAGGGTTATTTCGCATTTTTTGCCGATCCGCACACATTGGAATTTCGCTAACTCCTCCGAAGGCTTTCGTTCCACCGGCACCACATTTGCTCAGGCCAATCTACACCCCATGGCCATTAAAAGTTATTCAAATCATGACGCTGCACCCCACGGTTTACGTTCTAGGGGGCGCCAAAGATAACCCAAAAATCCACATTTTTAAAAGTCTTATAACTTTTTATTTTTGTCCTCACTGGCCTCCAAGTTTTCTAGGATGATGCAATGTCCATTCATCAACACATTTGTGAAGGAATTTTTACTCCCCAAAAGAGCGCCCCCCCATGGCAGGAGAAAAAAGTCCATTTTTTCTTGTCCCCTAAGGTGAAAATACACATTGTTGACTGTCACGCCTGTACGCTTTGGCAAAATGACACAAAAATTGACAATCATGTGTATCTCAATTAGATCTACGAAAAAGTCAATGCGCGCGTATCTGTCAAATGTACGGTTAAAGGGTTATTCCACATTTTTTGCCGATCCGCACACATTGGAATGTGGCTAACTCCTCCTAAGGCTTTCGTTCCACTGGCACCACATTTGCTCAGGCCAATCTACACCCCATGGCCATTAAAAGTTATTCAAATCATGACGCTGCACCCCACGGTTTAGGTTCTAGGGGGCGCCAAAGATAACCCTAAAATCCACATATTTAAAAGTCTTATAACTTTTTATTTTTGTCCTCACTGGCCTCCAAGTTTTCTAGGATGATGCAATGTCCAGCCATCAACACATTTGTGAAAGAATTTTTTCTCCCCAAAAGAGCGCCCCCCCCATGGCAGGATAAAAAGTTAAGTTTTTCCTGCCCTTCGCCCAATGGCTCAAACGCATCGCTCTCTCGGCAAAACCGAAAGGAGGAGCAACTTGCCATTTGGATATATGGAAGCTGTGTTTGTGCCCTCACTCATGGTCCAGACTTTTTTCAAAAAGGACATGGAGTTTGTCTGCAGCGAGCATTTTGGTAGAAACTGCGCCTCCCATTCATTATAATGGTAAATGACCACAGACAAGTGCGCACACCATCTTTGGACCTTGAGTGTGACGCGATCGGGAGGGGGAGGCGGTCGCGCTGGGGGCGGCGCGACACGGCTCGGGCCCGCCAGTGCCCCACCGGGGCCCTAGTTTGTTAGGGCCCGTGCGTAGCTGCTAAGCAGCTGCGAGGCCCTATTATTCCTGTAGTGGTTTTTCTTTGTTTCTTTTTAGGGCCCGAGCCAGCTGCAGAGCAGCCGGGCGTAGAGCCCTGTTGTTCCTGTAGTGGTTTTTCTTTGTTTCTTTCTTTCTTCTTTTTCCTCCCCTTTGAACTGGAAAATGGCCCACTTCCCACTGGCGAAAACTCATAAAATTTGGCAGGACGACCGGGCCTGGTGAAAAATTCGATATTCTGAAGTCGCCCAAACAATAAAATGCAAAATAGCTCCATAGCGCCCCCTAAGGTGTAAATTCACACTATTGACTGTCACGCCTGTACGCTTTGTCATATTGACACAAAAATTGACACACATATGTTTCTCAATAAGATCTACAAAAAAGTCAGTGCGGGCGTATCTGTAAAATGTACGGTTAAAGGGTTATTTCGCATTTTTTCCCGATCCGCACACATTGGAATTTTGCTAACTCCTCCGAAGGCTTTAGTTCCACCGCCACCAAATTTGCTCAGGCCAATCTACACCCCATGGCCATTAAAAGTTGTACAAATCATGACGCTGCACTCCACGGTTTAGGTTCTAGGGGGCGCCAAAGATAACCCAAAAATCCACATTCTTAATAGTCTTATAACTTTTTATTTTTGTCCTCACTGGCCTCCAAGTTTTCTAGGATGATGCAATGTACAGCCATCAACACATTTGTAAAGGAATTTTTACTCCCGAAAAGAACGCCCCCCCATGGCAGGAGAAAAAAGTCCATTTTTTCTTGTCCCCTAAGGTGAAAAAACACATTTTTGACTGTCACGCCTATACGCTTTGTCAAAATGACACAAAATTTGACACACACGTGTATCTCCATAAGATCTACGAAAAAGTCAATGGGCACGTATCTGTAAAATGTACGGTTAAAGGGCTATTTCGCATTTTTTGCAGATTCGCACACATTGGAATGTGGCTAACTCCTCCTAAGGCTTTCTTCCCACCGACACCAAATTTGCTCAAGCCGATCTACATCCCATGGCCATTCAAAGTTGTAAAAATCATGCCGCTGCACCCCATGGTTTACGTTCTAGGGGGCGCCAAAGATGACCCAAATATCCACATTCTTAAAAGAATCCACATCCCCCCCCCCCCAAGGCAGGAGAAAAAGTCCAGTTAACCCTGCCCATCGCTCAATGGCTCAATCGCATCGCTCTCCTGGCAACACCGTAAGGAGGAGCAACTTGCCATTTGGATATATCCTAGCTGTGTTTGTGCCCTCACTCATGGTCCAGACTTTTTTCAAATAGGACATGTAGTTTGTCTGCAGCGACCGTTTTGGTAGAAACTGCGCCTCCCATTCATTATAATGGGAAATGACCACAGACAAGTGCGCACACCATCTTTGGACCTTGAGTGTGATGCGATCGGGAGGGGGAGGCGGTCGCGCTGGGGGCGGCGCGACGCGGCTCGGGCCCGACAGTGCCCCACCGGGGCCCTAGTTATTATTTTTCCTCCGCTTTAAACTGGAAAATGGCCCACTTCCCACTGGCGAAAACTCATGAAAATTGGCAGGACGACCGGGCCTGGTGAAAAATTCGATATTCTGAAGTCTCCCAAACAATAAAATGCAAAATGGCTCAATAGCGCCCCCAAAGGTGAAAATTCACACTATTGACTGTCACGCCTGTACGCTTTGTCATATTGACACAAAAATTGACACACACATGTATCTCAATAAGATCTACAAAAAAGTCAGTGCGGGCGTATCTGTCAAATGTACGGTTAAAGGGTTATTTCGCATTTTTTGCCGTTCCGCACACATTGGAATTTCGCTAACTCCTCCGAAGGCTTTTGTTCCACCAGCACTACATTTGCTCAGGCCAATCTACACCCCATGGCCATTGAAAGTTGTACAAATCATGACGCTGCACCCCATGGTTTACGTTCTAGGGGGCGCCAAAGATAACCCACAAATCCACATTCTTAAAAATCTTATAACTTTTTATTTTTGTCCTCATTGGCCTCCAAGTTTTCTAGGATGATGCAATGTCCAGCCATCAACACATTTGTGAAGGAATTTTTACTCCCCAAAAGAGCGCCCCCCCATGGCAGGAGAAAAAAGTCCATTTTTTCTTGTCCCCTAAGGTGAAAATACACATTGTTGACTGTCACGCCTGTACGCTTTGGCAAAATGACACAAAAATTGACAATCATGTGTATCTCAATTAGATCTACGAAAAAGTCAATGCGCGCGTATCTGTCAAATGTACGGTTAAAGGGTTATTCCACATTTTTTGCCGATCCGCACACATTGGAATGTGGCTAACTCCTCCTAAGGCTTTCGTTCCACTGGCACCACATTTGCTCAGGCCAATCTACACCCCATGGCCATTAAAAGTTATTCAAATCATGACGCTGCACCCCACGGTTTAGGTTCTAGGGGGCGCCAAAGATAACCCTAAAATCCACATATTTAAAAGTCTTATAACTTTTTATTTTTGTCCTCACTGGCCTCCAAGTTTTCTAGGATGATGCAATGTCCAGCCATCAACACATTTGTGAAAGAATTTTTTCTCCCCAAAAGAGCGCCCCCCCATGGCAGGATAAAAAGTTAAGTTTTTCCTGCCCTTCGCCCAATGGCTCAAACGCATCGCTCTCTCGGCAAAACCGAAAGGAGGAGCAACTTGCCATTTGGATATATGGAAGCTGTGTTTGTGCCCTCACTCATGGTCCAGACTTTTTTCAAAAAGGACATGGAGTTTGTCTGCAGCGAGCATTTTGGTAGAAACTGCGCCTCCCATTCATTATAATGGTAAATGACCACAGACAAGTGCGCACACCATCTTTGGACCTTGAGTGTGACGCGATCGGGAGGGGGAGGCGGTCGCGCTGGGGGCGGCGCGACACGGCTCGGGCCCGCCAGTGCCCCACCGGGGCCCTAGTTTGTTAGGGCCCGTGCGTAGCTGCTAAGCAGCTGCGAGGCCCTATTATTCCTGTAGTGGTTTTTCTTTGTTTCTTTTTAGGGCCCGAGCCAGCTGCAGAGCAGCCGGGCGTAGAGCCCTGTTGTTCCTGTAGTGGTTTTTCTTTGTTTCTTTCTTTCTTCTTTTTCCTCCCCTTTGAACTGGAAAATGGCCCACTTCCCACTGGCGAAAACTCATAAAATTTGGCAGGACGACCGGGCCTGGTGAAAAATTCGATATTCTGAAGTCGCCCAAACAATAAAATGCAAAATAGCTCCATAGCGCCCCCTAAGGTGTAAATTCACACTATTGACTGTCACGCCTGTACGCTTTGTCATATTGACACAAAAATTGACACACATATGTTTCTCAATAAGATCTACAAAAAAGTCAGTGCGGGCGTATCTGTAAAATGTACGGTTAAAGGGTTATTTCGCATTTTTTCCCGATCCGCACACATTGGAATTTTGCTAACTCCTCCGAAGGCTTTAGTTCCACCGCCACCAAATTTGCTCAGGCCAATCTACACCCCATGGCCATTAAAAGTTGTACAAATCATGACGCTGCACTCCACGGTTTAGGTTCTAGGGGGCGCCAAAGATAACCCAAAAATCCACATTCTTAATAGTCTTATAACTTTTTATTTTTGTCCTCACTGGCCTCCAAGTTTTCTAGGATGATGCAATGTACAGCCATCAACACATTTGTAAAGGAATTTTTACTCCCGAAAAGAACGCCCCCCATGGCAGGAGAAAAAAGTCCATTTTTTCTTGTCCCCTAAGGTGAAAAAACACATTTTTGACTGTCACGCCTATACGCTTTGTCAAAATGACACAAAATTTGACACACACGTGTATCTCCATAAGATCTACGAAAAAGTCAATGGGCACGTATCTGTAAAATGTACGGTTAAAGGGCTATTTCGCATTTTTTGCAGATTCGCACACATTGGAATGTGGCTAACTCCTCCTAAGGCTTTCTTCCCACCGACACCAAATTTGCTCAAGCCGATCTACATCCCATGGCCATTCAAAGTTGTAAAAATCATGCCGCTGCACCCCATGGTTTACGTTCTAGGGGGCGCCAAAGATGACCCAAATATCCACATTCTTAAAAGAATCCACATCCCCCCCCCCAAGGCAGGAGAAAAAGTCCAGTTAACCCTGCCCATCGCTCAATGGCTCAATCGCATCGCTCTCCTGGCAACACCGTAAGGAGGAGCAACTTGCCATTTGGATATATCCTAGCTGTGTTTGTGCCCTCACTCATGGTCCAGACTTTTTTCAAATAGGACATGTAGTTTGTCTGCAGCGACCGTTTTGGTAGAAACTGCGCCTCCCATTCATTATAATGGGAAATGACCACAGACAAGTGCGCACACCATCTTTGGACCTTGAGTGTGATGCGATCGGGAGGGGGAGGCGGTCGCGCTGGGGGCGGCGCGACGCGGCTCGGGCCCGACAGTGCCCCACCGGGGCCCTAGTTATTATTTTTCCTCCGCTTTAAACTGGAAAATGGCCCACTTCCCACTGGCGAAAACTCATGAAAATTGGCAGGACGACCGGGCCTGGTGAAAAATTCGATATTCTGAAGTCTCCCAAACAATAAAATGCAAAATGGCTCAATAGCGCCCCCAAAGGTGAAAATTCACACTATTGACTGTCACGCCTGTACGCTTTGTCATATTGACACAAAAATTGACACACACATGTATCTCAATAAGATCTACAAAAAAGTCAGTGCGGGCGTATCTGTCAAATGTACGGTTAAAGGGTTATTTCGCATTTTTTGCCGTTCCGCACACATTGGAATTTCGCTAACTCCTCCGAAGGCTTTTGTTCCACCAGCACTACATTTGCTCAGGCCAATCTACACCCCATGGCCATTGAAAGTTGTACAAATCATGACGCTGCACCCCATGGTTTACGTTCTAGGGGGCGCCAAAGATAACCCACAAATCCACATTCTTAAAAATCTTATAACTTTTTATTTTTGTCCTCATTGGCCTCCAAGTTTTCTAGGATGATGCAATGTCCAGCCATCAACACATTTGTGAAGGAATTTTTACTCCCCAAAACAGCGCCCCCCCCATGGCAGGACAAAAAAGGCCATTTTTTCTTGTCCCCTAAGGTGAAAATACACATTGTTCAGTGTCACGCCTATACGCTTTGTCATATTGACACAAAATTTGACACACACGTGTATCTCAATAAGATCTACGAAAAAGTCAATGGGCACATATCTGTAAAATGTACGGTTAAAGGGCTATCTTGCATTTTTTGCCGATTCGCACACATTGGAATGTGGCTAACTCCTCCTAAGGCTTTCGTTCTACTGACACCAAATTTGCTCAGGCCAATCTACACCCCATGGCCATTCAAAGTTGTACAAATCATGACGCTGCACCCCACGGTCTAGGTTCTAGGGGGCGCCAAAGATGACCCAAATATCCACATTTTTAAAAGTCTTATTAGGGCCCGAGCCAGCTGCAGAGCAGCCGGGCGTAGAGCCCTATTATTCCTGTATGGGTTCTTCTTTCTTCTTTCTTTAGGGCCCGAGCGTAGCTGCTAAGCAGCTGCGAGAGCCCTCTTGTTCCTGATGGATTCTTCTTTTGTTATTATTAGGGCCCAAGCGTAGCTGCTAAGCAGCTGCGAGAGCCCTCTTGTTCCTGATGGATTCTTCTTTCGTTATTTTTCCTCCGCTTTAAACTGGAAAATGGCCCACTTCCCACTGGCGAAAACTCAGGAAATTTGGCAGGACGACCGGGCCTGGTGAAAAATTTGATATTCTGAAGTCGTCCAAACAAAAAAATGAAAAATGGCTCCATAGCGCCCCCTATGGTGAAAACTCACCTGATGCCTGTACGCTTTGTCAAAATGACACAAAATTTGACACATATGTGTATCTCAATAAGATCTACGAAAAAGTCAGTGCGGGCGTATCTGTCAAATGTATGGTTAAAGGGCTATTTCGCTTTTTATGCCGATCCGCACACATTGGAATTTCGCTAACTCCTCCGAAGGCTTTCGTTCCACCGGCACCACATTTGCTCAGGCCAATCTACACCCCATGGCCATTAAAAGTTGTACAAATCATGACGCTGCACCCCACGATTTATGTTCTAGGCGGCGCCAAAGATAACCCAAAAATCCACATTCTTAAAAGTCTTATAACTTTTTATTTTTGTCCTCACTGGCCTCCAAGGTTTCTAGGATGATGCAATGTCCAGCCATCAACACATTTGTGAAGGAATTTTTACTCCCCAAAAGAGCGCCCCCCCATGGCAGGAGAAAAAAGTCCATTTTTTCTTGTCTCCTAAGGTAAAAATACACATTGTTGAGTGTCACGCCTATACACTTTGTTATATTGACACACAATTTGACAATCACGTGTATCTCAATAAGATCTACAAAAAAGTCAATAGGCACGTATCTGTCAAATGTACGGTTAAAGGGCTATTTCGCATTTTTTGCCGATTCGCACACATTGGAATGTGGCTATCTCCTCCTAAGGCTTTCGTCCCACCGATACCAAATTTGCTCAGGGCAATCTACACCCCATGCCCATTCAAAGTTGTAAAAATCATACCGCTGCACCCCACGGTTTACGTTCTAGGGGGCGCCAAAGATGACCCAAAAATCCACATTCTTAAAAGTCATTTTGGCCACTGCAGGAGTAAAGAGTACTGCAGTTCTAGGGGGCGCCAAAGATGACCCAAAAATCCACATTCTTAAAAGTCTTTTTGGTCACTGCAGGAGTACAGAGTACTGCAGGATACACACACACACACACACACACACACACACACACTCAGAGTCTGTTTTTTAGCACCTGCAAAAACATGCTGTTTACATATTTGACAAGAATGCAGAGGCTTCCTTTTGCCCCTGAAAAAAATCAAATTTCAAACACAACTTGACTGTTCATTTCTCCAAAAGACAACCATGAAGCTCCATCCAAACCTGAAGCAGGCAGTTGGTGCATGTGTACAGTAACCTGAGGGGAGTGAGGTGAATGCTTCTGAGGAGAACATGAGCAGTGAAGATTCACCTTGGAGCAAGAACAGGGACGTGCACATGATTATACAGGGGCAGGGGCTCAAGTTTTTTCCAGTCGTTTATACAATATGGAAATTAATGTGAAACTAGGGCCCCGTTGGGGCACTGGCGGGCCCGAGCTGTGTCGCCCCCCCCCCCCCCCCCCCCCCCCCCCCCCCCAACGCGCTGCCTCCCCGTCCCATTCGCGTCCTCTGGCCATCGTCCTCTCTGGTAACGCCCATCACTGCAAAGACCCTTTTCCTTCATCGGCGTTTGCTGTTCTTCCTGCCAGTGCGTGTTGCTTTCACTTACACTTGCCACAGCCAGCCTTGTGAGTGCCTAGCCTATTGGATATCACTGTCACCTACACAGGACAGTCATTACCTTTCTATTAATACTTTGTTTTTTAATTTCACATTAATTTCCATATTGTATAAACGACTGGAAAAAACTTGAGCCCCTGCCCCCGTATAATCATGTGCACGTCCCTGTTCTCGCTCCAAGGTGAATCTTCACTGCTCATGTTCTCCTCAGAAGCAGTCACCTCACTCCCCTCAGGTTACTGTACACATGCACCAACTGCCTGCTTCAGGTTTGGATGGAGCTTCATGGTTGTCTTTTGGAGAAATGAGCAGTCAAGTTGTGTTAGAAATTTGATTTTTTTCAGGGGCAAAAGGAAGCCTCTGCATTGTTGTCAAATATGTAAATAGCATGTTTTTGCAGGTGCTAAAAAACAGACTCTGAGTGTGTGTGTGTGTGTGTGTGTGTGTGTGTGTGTGTGTGTGTGTGTGTCTGTGTGTGTGTATCCTGCAGTACTCTGTACTCCTGCAGTGGCCAAAACGACTTTTAAGAATGTGGATATTTGGGTCATCTTTGGCGCCCCCTAGAACGTAAACCATGGGGTGCAGCGGCATGATTTTTACAACTTTGAATGGCCATGGGGTGTAGATTGGCCTGAGCAAATTTGGTGTCAGTGGGACGAAAGCCTTAGGAGGAGTTAGCCACATTCCAATGTGTGCGAATCGGCAAAAAATGCAAAATAGCCCTTTAGCCGTACATTTTACAGATACGCGCCAATTGACTTTTTCGTAGATCTTATTGAGATACACGTGTGTGTCAAATTTTTTGTCAATACGACAAAGCGTACAGGCGTGACACTCAACAATGTGTATTTTCACCTTAGGGGACAAGAAAAAATGGACTTTTTATTCCTGCCATGGGGGGGCGCTCTTTTGGGGAGTAAAAATTCCTTCACAAATGTGTTGATGGCTGGACATTGCATCATCCTAGAAAACTTGGAGGCCAGTGAGGACAAAAAAAAAATTTATAAAACTTTTAAGAATGTGGATTTTTGGGTTATTTTTGGCGCCCCCTAGAACCTAAACCATGGGGTGCAGCATTATGATTTGTACAACTTTGAATGGCCATGGAGTGTAGATTGGCCTGAGCAAATGTGGTGCCGGTGGAACGAAAGCCTTCGGAGGAGTTAGCGAAATTCCAATGTGTGCGGATCTGCAAAAAATGCAAAATAACCCTTTAACCGTACATTTGACAGATACGCCCGCACTGACTTTTTTGTAGATCTTATTGAGATACATGTGTGTGTCAATTTTTGTGTCAATATGACAAAGCGTACAGGCGTGACAGTCAATAGTGTGAATTTTCACCTTAGGGGGCGCTATGGAGCCATTTTGCATTTTCTTGTTTGGGCGACTTCAGAATATCGAATTTTTCACCAGGCCCGGTCGTCCTGCCAAATTTCATGAGTTTTCGCCAGTGGGAAGTGGGCCATTTTCCAGTTTAAAGCGGAGGAAAAATAATAACTAGGGCCCCGGTGGGGCACTGTCGGGCCCGAGCCGCGTCGCGCCACCCCCAGCGCGACCGCCTACCCCTCCCGATCGCGTCACACTCAAGGTCCAAAGATGGTGTGCGCACTTGTCTGTGGTCATTTACCATTATAATGAATGGGAGGCGCAGTTTCTACCAAAACGCTCGCTGCAGACAAACTCCATGTCCTTTTTGAAAAAAGTCTGGACCATGAGTGAGGGCACAAACACAGCTAGTATATATCCAAATGGCAAGTTGCTCCTCCTTTCGGTTTTGCCGAGAGAGCGATGCGTTTGAGCCATTGAGCGATGGGCAGGAAAAACTTGACTTTTTCTCCTGCCATGGGGGGGGCGCTCTTTTGGGGAGAAAAAATTCCTTCACAAATGTGTTGATGGCTGGACATTGCATCATCCTAGAAAACTTGGAGGCCAGTGAGGACAAAAATAAAAAGTTATAAGACTTTTAAGACTGTGGATTTTTGGGTTATCTTTGGCGCCCCCTAGAACGTAAACCGTGGGGTGCAGCGTCATGATTTGTACAACTTTGAATGGCCATGGGGTGTAGATTGACCTGAGCAAATTTGAAGCCGATGGGACAAAAGCTTTAGGAGGAGTTAGCCACATTCCAATGTGTGCGAATCGGCAAAAAATGCGAAATAGCCCTTTAACCGTATATTGAACAGATACGCTCGCGTTGACTTTTTCGTAGATCTTATTGAGATACATGTGTGTGTCAAATTTTGTGTCATTTTGACAAAGCGTAAAGGCGTGACAGTCAACAGTGTGTATTTTCGCCTTAGGAGACAAGAAAAAATGGACTTTTTTCTCCTGCCATGGGGGGGCGCTCTTTTGGCGAGTAAAAATTCCTTCACAAATGTGTTGATGGCTGGACATTGCATCATCCTAGAGAACTTGGAGGCCAGTGAGGACAAAAATAAAAAGTTATAAGACTTTTAAGACTGTGGATTTTTGGGTTATCTTTGGCGCCCCCTAGAACGTAAACCGTGGGGTGCAGCGTCATGATTTGTACAACTTTTATTGGCCATGGGGTGTAGATTGGCCTGAGCAAATGTGGTGCCAGTGGAACGAAAGCCTTCGGAGGAGTTAGCGAAATTCCAATGTGTGCGGATCGGCAAAAAATGCGAAATAACCCTTTAACCGTACATTTGACAGATACGCCCGCACTGACTTTTTCGTAGATCTTATTGAGATACATGTGTGTGTCAATTTTTGTGTCAATATGACAAAGCGTAAAGGCGTGACAGTCAATAGTGTGAATTTTCACCTTAGGGGGCGCTTTGGAGCCATTTTGCATTTTATTGTTTGGGCGACTTCAGAATATCGAATTTTTCACCAGGCCCGGTCGTCCTGCCAAATTTCATGAGTTTTCGCCAGTGGGAAGTGGGCCATTTTCCCCTTCAAAGGGGAGGAAAAATAAGAAGAAAGAAAGAAAGAAAGAAAGAAAGAAGAAAGAAAAACCTATACAGGAATAATAGGGCTCTACGCCCGGCTGCTCTGCAGCTGGCTCGGGCCCTAATAATAACAAAAGAAGAATCCATCAGGAACAAGAGGGCTCTCGCAGCTGCTTAGCAGCTACGCTCGGGCCCTAATTAAAAAACAAAGTATTAATAGAAAGGTAATGACTGTCCTGTGTAGGTGACAGTGATATCCAATAGGCTAGGCACTCACGAGGCTGGCTGTGGCAAGTGTAAGTGAAAGCAACACGCACTGGCAGGAAGAACAGCAAACCCCGATGAAGGAAAAGGGTCTTTGCAGTGATGGGCGTCACCAGAGAGGACGATGGCCAGAGGACGCGAATGGGACGGGGAGGCAGCGCGTTGGGGGGGGGCGCGACACAGCTCGGGCCCGCCAGTGCCCCAACGGGGCCCTAGTCTTTAGGGCCCGAGCGTAGCTGCTAAGCAGCTGCGAGAGCCCTGTTGTTCCTGATGAGTTTTTCTTTCTTCTTTCTTTCTTTCTTTCTTCTTATTTTTCCTCCCCTTTGAAGGGGAAAATGGCCCACTTCCCACTGGCGAAAACTCATGAAATTTGACAGGACGACCGGGCCTGGTGAAAAATTCGATATTCTGAAGTCGCCCAAACAATAAAATGCAAAATGGCTCCATAGCGCCCCCTAAGGTGAAAATTCACACTATTGACTGTCACGCCTGTACGCTTTGTCATATTGACACAAAAATTGACACACACATGTATCTCAATAAGATCTACAAAAAAGTCAGCACGGGCGTGTCTGTCAAATGTACGGTTAAAGGGTTATTTCGCATTTTTTGCCGATCCGCACACATTGGAATTTCGCTAACTCCTCCGAAGGCTTTCGTTCCACCGGCACCACATTTGCTCAGGCCAATCTACACCCCATGGCCATTAAAAGTTGTACAAATCATGACGCTGCACCCCACGGTTTACGTTCTAGGGGGCGCCAAAGATAACCCAAAAATCCACATTCTTAAAAGTCTTATAACTTTTTATTTTTGTCCTCACTGGCCTCCAAGTTCTCTAGGATGATGCAATGTCCAGCAATTAACACATTTGTGAAGGAATTTTTACTCGCCAAAAGAGTGCCCCCCCATGGCAGGAGAAAAAAGTCCATTTTTTCTTGTCCCCTAAGGCGAATATACACATTGTTGAGTGTCACGCCTGTATGCTTTGTCATATTGACACAAAATTTGACAATCAAGTGTATCTCAATAAGATCTATGAAAAAGTCAATGTGCGCGTATCTGTAAAATGTACAGTTAAAGGGCTATTTCGCATTTTTTGCAGATTCGCACACATTGGAATGTGGCTAACTCCTCCTAAGGCTTTCGTTCCACTGACACCAAATTTGCTCAGGCCAATCTACACCCCATGGCCATTAAAAGTTATTCAAATCATGACGCTGCACTCCACGGTTTAGGTTCTAGGGGGCGCCAAAGATGACCCAAATATCCACATTTTTAAAAGTCTTATAACTTTATTTTTGTCCTCACTGGCCTCCAAGTTTTCTAGGATGATGCAATGTTCAGTCATCAACACATTTGTGAAGGAATTTTTTTTCCCCAAAAGAGCGCCCCCCAATGGCAGGAGAAAAAGTCAAGTTTTTCCTGCCCATCGCTCAATGGCTCTAATTCATCGCTCTCTCGGCAAAACCGAAAGGAGGAGCACCTTGCCATTTGGGTATATACTAGCTGTGTTTGTGCCTTCACTCATGGTCCAGACTTTTTTCAAAAAGGACATGGAGTTTGTCTGCAGCGAGCGTTTTGGTAGAAACTGCGCCTCCCATTCATTATAATGGTAAATGACCACAGACAAGTGCGCACACCATCTTTGGACCTTTAGTGTGACGCGATCGGGAGGGGTAGGTGGTCGCGCTGGGAGCGGCGCGACACGGCTCGGGCCCGCCAGTGCCCCAACGGGGCCCTAGTCTTCTTTTTCCTCCCCTTTGAACTGGAAAAAAACTCACTTCCCACTGGCGAAAACTCATGAAATTTGGCAGGACGACCGGGCCTGGTGAAAAATTCGATATGCTGAAGTCGCCGAAACAATAAAATGCAAAATGGCTCCATAGCGCCCCCTAAGGTGAAAATTCACACTATTGACTGTCACGCCTGTATGCTTTGTCATATTGACACAAAAATTGACACACACATGTATCGCAATAAGATCTACAAAAAAGTCAGTGCGGGCGTATCTGTCAAATGTATGGTTAAAGGGTTATTCCGCATTTTTTGCCGATCCGCACACATTGGAATTTCGCTAACTCCTCCAAAGGCTTTCGTTCCACCAGCACCACATTTGCTCAGGCCAATCTACACCCCATGGCCATTAAAAGTTGTACAAATCATGACGCTGCACCCCACGGTTTAGGTTCTAGGGGGCGCCAAAGATAACCCAAAAATCCACATTCTTAAAACTCTTATAACTTTTTAGGGCCCGAGCCAGCTGCAGAGCAGCCGGGCGTAGAGCCCTATTATTCCTGTATAGGTTTTTTAGGGCCCGAGCGTAGCTGCTAAGCAGCTGCGAGAGCCCTCTTGTTCCTGATGGATTCTTCTTTCGTTATTTTTCCTCCGCTTTAAACTGGAAAATGGCCCACTTCCCACTGGCGAAAACTCAGGAAATTTGGCAGGACGACCGGGCCTGGTGAAAAATTTGATATTCTGAAGTCGCCCAAACAAAAAAATGAAAAATGGCTCCATAGCGCCCCCTATGGTGAAAACTCACCTGACACCTGTACGCTTTGTCAAAATGACACAAAATTTGACACACATGTGTATCTCAATAAGATCTACAAAAAAGTCAGTGCGGGCGTATCTGTCAAATGTACGGTTAAAGGGCTATTTCGCATTTTTTGCCGATCCGCACACATTGGAATTTCGCTAACTCCTCCGAAGGCTTTCGTTCCACCGGCACCAAATTTGCTCAGGCCAATCTACACCCCATGGCCATTAAAAGTTGTACAAATCATGACGCTGCACCCCACGGTTTATGTTCTAGGGGGTGCCAAAGATAACCCAAAAATCCACATTCTTAAAAGTCTTATAACTTTTTATTGTTGTCCTCACTGGCCTCCAAGTTTTCTAGGATGATGCTATGTCCAGCCATCAACACATGTGTGAAGGAATTTTTACTCCCTAAAAGAGCGCCCCCCCATGGCAGGAGAAAAAAGTCAAGTTTTTCTTGTCCCCTAACATGAAAATACACATTGTTGAGTGTCACGCCTAAACGCTTTGTCATATTGACACAAAAATTGACACACACGTGTATCTCAATAAGATCTACGAAAAAGTCAAAGAGCGCGTATCTGTATAATGTACGGTTAAAGGTTTATTTCGCATTTTTTGCCGATCCGCACACATTGGAATTTCGCTAACTCCTCCGAAGGCTTTCGTTCCACCGGCACCAAATTTGCTCAGGCCAATCTACACCCCATGGCCATTAAAAGTTGTAAAAATCATGACGCTGCACCCCACGGTTTAGGTTCTAGGGGGCGCCAAAGATAACCCTAAAATCCACATATTTAAAAGTCTTATAACTTTTTATTTTTGTCCTCACTGGCCTCCAAGTTTTCTAGGATGATGCAATGTCCAGCCATCAACACATTTGTGAAGGAATTTTTACTCCCCAAAAGAGCGCCCCCCCCATGGCAGGAGAAAAAAGTCAATTTTTTCTTGTCCCCTAAGGTGAAAATACACATTGTTGAGTGTCACGCCTGAACTCTTTGTCATATTGACACAAAAATTGACAATCATGTGTATCTCAATTAGATCTACGAAAAAGTCAAAGAGCGCGTATCTGTATAATGTACGGTAAAAGGGCTATTTTGCATTTTTTGCCGATTCGCACACATTGGAATTTCGCTAACTCCGAAGGCTTTCGTCCCACTGACACCATAGTTGCTCAGGCCAATCTACAACCCATGGCCATTCAAAGTTGTACAAATCATGACGCTGCACCCCACGGTTTAGGTTCTAGGGGGCGCCAAAGATAACCCAAAAATCCACAGTCTTAAAAGTCTTATAACTTTTTATTTTTGTCCTCACTGGCCTCCAAGTTCTCTAGGATGATGCAATGTCCAGCCATCAACACATTTGTGAAGGAATTTTTACTCCCCAAAAGAGCGCCCCCCCATGGCAGGAGAAAAAAGTCCATTTTTTCTTGTCCCCCAAGGCGAAAATACACATTGTTTAATGTCACGCCTGTACGCTTTGTCATATTGACACAAAATTTGACAATCACGTGCATCTCAATAAGATCTACGAAAAAGTCAATGCGCGCGTATCTGTAAAATGTACGGTTAAAGGGCTTTTTCGCATTTTTTGCAGATTCGCACACATTGGAATGTGGCTTAGTCCTCCTAAGGCTTTCGTCCCACTGACACCAAATTTGCTCAGGCCAATCTACACCCCATGGCCATTCAAAGTTGTAAAAATCATGACGCTGCACCCCACGGTCTACGTTCTAGGGGGCGCCAAAGAGGACCCAAACTTCCACATTTTTAAAAGTCTTATAACTTTTTATTTTTGTGCTCACTGGCCTCCAAGTTTTCTAGGATGATGCAATGTCCAGCCATCAACACATTTGTGAAGGAATTTTTACTCCCCAAAAGAGCGCCCCCCCATGGCAGGAGAAAAAGTCAAGTTTTTCCTGCCCATCGCTCAATGGCTCAAATGTATCGCTCTCTCGGCAAAACCGAAAGGAGGAGCAACTTGCCATTTGGATATATACTAGCTGTGTTTGTGCCCTCACTCATGGTCCAGACTTTTTTCAAAAAGGACATGGAGTTTGTCTGCAGCGAGCGTTTTGGTAGAAACTGCGCCTCCCATTCATTATAATGGTAAATGACCACAGACAAGTGCGCACACCATCTTTGGACCTTGAGTGTGACGCGATCGGGAGGGGTAGGCGGTCGCACTGGGGGCGGCGCGACACGGCTCGGGCCCGCCAGTGCCCCACCGGGGCCCTAGTCTTTCTTCTTTCTTTCTTTCTTTCTTTCTTCTTATTTTTCCTCCCCTTTGAAGGGGAAAATGGCCCACTTCCCACTGGCGAAAACTCATGAAATTTGGCAGGACGACCGGGCCTGGTGAAAAATTCGATATTCTGAAGTCGCCCAAACAATAAAATGCAAAATGGCTCCATAGCGCCCCCTAAGGTGAAAATTCACACTATTGACTGTCACGCCTGTACGCTTTGTCATATTGACACAAAAATTGACACACACGTGTATCTCAATACGGTCTACGAAAAAGTCAGCGCGGGCGCATCTGTGAAATGTACGGTTAGAGGGTTATTTCGCATTTTTTGCCGATCTGCACACATTGGAATTTCGCTAACTCCTCCGAAGGCATTCGTTCCACCGGCACCACATTTGCTCAGGCCAATCTACACCCCATGGCCATTGAAAGTTGTACAAATCATGACGCTGCACCCCACGGTTTACGTTCTAGGGGGCGCCAAAGATAACCCAAAAATCCACAGTCTTAAAAGTCTTATAACTTTTTATTTTTGTCCTCACTGGCCTCCAAGTTCTCTAGGATGATGCAATGTCCAGCCATCAACACATTTGTGAAGGAATTTTTACTCCCCAAAAGAGCGCCCCCACATGGCAGGAGAAAAAAGTCCAATTTTTCTTGTCCCCTAAGGTGAAAATACACATTGTTGAGTGTCACGCCTATACGCTTTGTTATATTGACCCAAAATTTGACAATCACGTGTATCTCAATAAGATCTACGAAAAAGTCAATGGGCACGTATCTGTAAAATGTACGGTTAAAGGGTTATTTCGCATTTTTTGCCGATCCGCAGACATTGGAATTTCGCTTACTCCTCCGAAGGCTTTAGTTCCACCGCCACCAAATTTGCTCAGGCCAATCTACACCCCATGGCCATTAAAAGTTGTACAAATCATGACGCTGCACTCCACGGTTTAGGTTCTAGGGGGCGCCAAAGATAACCCAAAAATCCACATTCTTAATAGTCTTATAACTTTTTATTTTTGTCCTCACTGGCCTCCAAGTTTTCTAGGATGATGCAATGTCCAGCCATCAACACATTTGTAAAGGAATTTTTACTCCCGAAAAGAGCGCCCCCCCATGGCAGGAGAAAAAAGTCCATTTTTTCTTGTCCCCTAAGGTGAAAAAACACATTGTTGACTGTCACGCCTATACGCTTTGTCAAAATGACACAAAATTTGACACACACGTGTATCTCAATAAGATCTACGAAAAAGTCAATGGGCACGTATCTGTAAAATTTACGGTTAAAGGGCTATTTCGCATTTTTTGCCGATTCGCACACATTGGAATGTGGCTAACTCCTCCTAAGGCTTTCTTCCCACCGACACCAAATTTGCTCAAGCCGATCTACATCCCATGGCCATTCAAAGTTGTAAAAATCATGACGCTGCACCCCACGGTTTAGGTTCTAGGGGGCGCCAAAGATAACCCTAAAATCCACATATTTAAAAGTCTTATAACTTTTTATTTTTGTCCTCACTGGCCTCCATGTTTTCTAGGATGATGCAATGTCCAGCCATCAACACATTTGTGAAGGAGTTTTTTCTCGTTAAAAGAGCACCCCCCCATGGCAGGAGAATAAAGTCAATTTTTTCCTGTTCATCATTCAATGGCTCAAACGCACTGCTCTCTCGGCAAAAGCGAAAGGAGGAGCAACTTGCCATTTGGATATATCTTAGCTGTGTTTGTGCCCTCACTCATGGTCCAGACTTTTTTCAAATAGGACATGGAGTTTTTCTGCAGCGAGCGTTTTGGTAGAAACTGCGCCTCCCGTTCATTATAATGGTAAATGACCACAAACAAGTGCGCACACCATCTTTGGACCTTGAGTGTGACGCGATCGGGTGGGGGAGGCGGTCGCGCTGAGGGCGGCGTGACATGGCTCGGGCCCGCCAGTGCCCCAACGGGGCCCTAGTTATTTTTGTCCTCACTGGCCTCCAAGTTCTCTAGGATGATGCAATGTCCAGCAATTAACACATTTGTGAAGGAATTTTTACTTGCCAAAAGAGCGCCCCCCCATGGCAGGAGAAAAAAGTCCATTTTTTCTTGTCCCCTAAGGCGAAAATACACATTGTTGAGTGTCACGCCTGTACGCTTTGTCATATTGACACAAGATTTGACAATCAAGTGTATCTCAATAAGATCTACGAAAAAGTCAATGTGCACGTATCTGTAAAATGTACGGTTAAAGGGCTATTTCGCATTTTTCGCCGATTAGCACACATTGGAATGTGGCTAACTCCTCCTAAAGCTTTCGTCCCACTGACACCACATTTGCTCAGGCAAATCTACACCCCATGGCCATTCAAAGTTGTACAAATCATGACGCTGCACCCCACGGTTTACGTTCTAGGGGGCGCCAAAGAGGACCCAAATATCCACATTTTTAAAAGTCCTATAACTTTTTATTTTTGTCTTCACTGGCCTCCAAGTTTTCTAGGATGATGCAATGTCCAGCCATCAACACATTTGTGAAAGAATTTTTTCTCCCCAAAAGAGCGCCCCATGGCAGGAGAAAAAGTCAAGTTCTTCCTGCCCATCGCTCAATGGCTCAAACGCATCGCTCTCTTGGCAAAACCGAAAGGAGGAGCAACTTGCCATGTGGATATATCGAAGCTGTGTTTGTGCCCTCACTCATGGTCCAGACTTTTTTCAAAAAGGACATGGAGTTCGTCTGCAGCGAGCATTTTGGTAGAAACCGCGCCTCCCATTCATTATAATGGTAAATGACCACAGACAAGTGCGCACACCATCTTTGGACCTTGAGTGTGACGCGATCGGGAGGGGTAGGCGGTCGCGCTGGGGGCGGCGCGACACGGCTCGGGCCCACCAGTGCCCCACCGGGGCCCTAGTTAGGGCCCGAGCCAGCTGCAGAGCAGCCGGGCGTAGGCCCTATTATTCCCCAAGTGGTTTTTCTTTGTTTCTTTCTTTAGGGCCCGAGCGTAGCTGCTAAGCAGCTGCGAGAGCCCTATTATTCCCCAAGTGGTTTTTCTTTGTTTCTTTCTTTCTTTCTTTCTTCTTTTTCCTCCCCTTTGAACTGGAAAATGGCCCACTTCCCACTGGCGAAAACTCATGAAATTTGGCAGGATGACCGGGCCTGGTGAAAAATTTGATATTCCGAAGTCGCCCAATCAAGAAAATGCAAAATGGCTCCATAGCGCCCCCTAAGGTGAAAATTCACACTATTGACTGTCACGCCTTTACGCTTTGTCAAAATGACACAAAAATTGACACACATATGTATCTCAATAAGATCTACAAAAAAGTCAGTGCAGGCGTATCTGTCAAATGTACGGTTAAAGGGTTATTCCGCATTTTTTGCCGATCCACACACATTGGAGTTTCGCTAACTCCTCCGAAGGCTTTCTTTCCACTGGCACCACATTTGCTCAGGCCAATCTACACCCCATGGCCATTAAAAGTTATTCAAATCATGACGCTGCACCCCACGGTTTAGGTTCTAGGGGGCGCCAAAGATAACCCTAAAATCCACATATTTAAAAGTCTTATAACTTTTTACTTTTGCCCTCACTGGCCTCCAAGTTTTCTAGGATGATGCAATGTCCAGCCATCAACACATTTGTGAAGGAATTTTTACTCCCCAAAAGAGCGCCCCCCCATGGCCGGAGAAAAAAGTCCATTTTTTCTTGTCCCCTAAGGTGAAAAAACACATTGTTGAGTGTCACGCCTGTACGCTTTGTCATATTGACACAAAATTTGACACACACATGTATCTCAATAAGATCTACGAAAAAGTCAACGCGCGCGTATCTGTCAAATGTACGGTTAAAGGGTTATTCCGCATTTTTTGCTGATCCGCACACATTGGAATTTCGCTAACTCCTCCTAAGGCTGGCGTTCCACCGGCACCACATTTGCTCAGGCCAATCTACACCCCATGGCCATTAAAAGTTATTCAAATCATGACGCTGCACCCCACGGTTTAGGTTCTAGGGGGCGCCAAAGATAACCCTAAAATCCACATATTTCAAAGTCTTATAACTTTTTATTTTTGTCCTCACTGGCCTCCAAGTTTTCTAGGATGATGCAATGTCCAGCCATCAACACATTTGTGAAGGAATTTTTACTCCCCAAAAGAGCGCCCCCCCATGGCAGGAAAAAAAAATTCAATTTTTTCTTGTCCCGTAAGGTGAAAATTCACATTGTTGAGTGTGACACCTGTACGCTTTGTCATATTGACACAAAATTTGACAATCACGTGTATCTCAATAAGATCTACGAAAAAGTCAATGGGTGCGTATCTGTCAAATGTACAGTTAGAGGGCTATTTTGCATTTTTTGCCGATTCGCACACATTGGAATGTGGCTAACTCCTCCTAAGGCTTTCGTCCCACTGAAACCAAATTTGCTCAGGCCAATCTACACCCCATGGCCATTCAAAGTTTTAAAAATCATGACGCTGCACCCCACGGTTTACGTTCTAGGGGGCGCCAAAGATGACCAAAAAATCCACATTCTTAAAAGAATCCACATTCTCCCCCCCCCCATGGCAGGAGAAAAAGTCAAGTTTTTCCTGCCCATCGCTCAATGGCTCAATCGCATCGCTCTCCAGGCAACACCGTAACGAGGAGCAACCTGCCATTTGGATATATCCCAGCTGTGTTTGTGCCCTCACTCATGGTCCAGACTTTTTTCAAATAGGACATGAAGTTTGTCTGCAGCGAGTGTTTTGGTAGAAACTGCGCCTCCCATTCATTATAATGGGAAATGACCACAGACAAGTGCGCACACCATCTTTGGACCTTGAGTGTGACGCGATCGGGAGGGGGAGGCGGTCACGCTGGGGGCGGCACGACGCGGCTCGGGCCCGACAGTGCCCCACCGGGGCCCTAGTTAGGGCCCGAGCGTAGTTGCTAAGCAGCTGCGAGAGCCCTCTTGTTCCTGATGGATTCTTCTTTTGTTATTAGGGCCCGAGCGTAGCTGCTAAGCAGCTGCGAGAGCCCTATTATTCCTGATGGATTCTTCTTTCTTCTTCTTCTTCTTATTATTTTTCTGCCCCTTTGAACTGGAAAATGGCCCACTTCCCACTGGTGAAAAGTCATGAAATTTGGCAGGACGACCGGGCCTGGTGAAAAATTCGATATTCTGAAGTCGCCCAAAAAATCAAATGCAAAATGGCTCCATAGCGCCCCCTAAGGTGAAAAATTCACATGATTGAGTGTCACGCCTGTACGCTTTGTCAAAATGACACAAAATTTGACACACACGTGTATCTCAATAAGATCTACAAAAAAGTCAGGCGGGCGTATCTGTCAAATGTACGGTTAAAGGGCTATTTCGCATTTTTTGCCGATCCGCACACATTGGAATTTCGCTAACTCCTCCGAAGGCTTTTGTTCCACCGGCACCAAATTTGCTCAGGCCAATCTACACCCCATGGCCATTAAAAGTTGTACAAATCATGACGCTGCATCCCACGGTTTACGTTCTAGGGGGCGCCAAAGATAACCCAGAAATCCACATTCTTAAAAGTCGTATAACTTTTTATTTTTGTCCTCACTGGCCTCCAAGTTTTCTAGGATGATGCAATGTCCAGCCATCAACACATTTGTGAAGGAATTTTTACTCCCCAAAAGAGCGCCCCCCCATGGCAGGAGAAAAAAGTCCATTTTTTCTTGTCTCCTAAGGCGAAAATTCACACTATTGACTGTCACGTCTTTACGCTTTGTCATATTGACACAAAAATTGACACACACATGTATCTCAATAAGATCTACAAAAAAGTCAGTGCGGGCGTATCTGTCAAATGTACAGTGAAAGGGCTATTTCGCATTTTTTGCCGATCCGCACACATTGGAATTTCGCTAACTCCTCCGAAGGCTTTCGTTCCACCGGCACCACATTTGCTCAGGCCAATCTACACCCCATGGCCATTAAAAGTTGTACAAATCATGACGCTGCACCCCACGGTTTACGTTCTAGGGGGCGCCAAAGATAACCCAAAAATCCACAGTCTTAAAAGTCTTATAACTTTTTATTTTTGTCCTCACTGGCCTCCAAGTTCACTAGGATGATGCAATGTCCAGCCATCAACACATTTGTGAAGGAATTTTTACTCGCCAAAAGAGCGCCCCCCCATGGCAGGAGAAAAAAGTCCATTTTTTCTTGTCTCCTAAGGCGAAAATACACATTGTTGACTGTCACGCCTTTACGCTTTGTCAAAATGACACAAAATTTGACACACACATGTATCTCAATAAGATCTACAAAAAAGTCAGTGCGGGCGTATCTGTCAAATGTACGGTTAAAGGGTTATTTCGCATTTTTTGCCGATCCGCACACATTGGAATTTCGCTAACTCCTCCGAAGGCTTTCGTTCCACCGGCACCACATTTGCTCAGGCCAATCTACACCCCATGGCCATTAAAAGTTGTACAAATCATGACGCTGCACCCCACGGTTTACGTTCTAGGGGGCGCCAAAGAGGACCCAAATATCCACATTTTTAAAAGTCTTATAACTTTTTATTTTTGTCCTCACTGGCCTCCAAGTTTTCTAGGATGATGCAATGTCCAGCCATCAACACATTTGTGAAGGAATTTTTTCTCCCCAAAAGAGCGCCCCCCCATGGCAGGAGAAAAAGTCAAGTTTTTCCTGCCCATCGCTCAATGGCTCAAACACATCGCTCTCTCTGCAAAACCGAAAGGAGGAGCAACTTGCCATTTGGATATATACTAGCTGTGTTTGTGCCCTCACTCATGGTCCAGACTTTTTTCAAATAGGACATGTAGTTTGTCTGCAGCGAGCGTTTTGGTAGAAACTGCGCCTCCCATTCATTATAATGGGAAATGACCTCAGACAAGTGCGCACACCATCTTTGGACCTTGAGTGTGACGCGATCGGGAGGGGGAGGCGGTCGCGCTGGGGGCGGCGCGACGCGGCTCGGGCCCGACAGTGCCCCACCGGGGCCCTAGTTATTAGGGCCCGAGCCAGCTGCAGAGCAGCCGGGCGTAGATTCCTATTATTCCTGTATAGGTTTTTCTTTCTTCTTTCTTTCTTTCTTTCTTTCTTCTTATTTTTCCTCCCCTTTGAAGGGGAAAATGGCCCACTTCCCACTGGCGAAAACTCATGAAATTTGGCAGGACGACCGGGCCTGGTGAAAAATTCGATATTCTGAAGTCGCCCAAACAATAAAATGCAAAATGGCTCCAAAGCGCCCCCTAAGGTGAAAATTCACACTATTGACTGTCACGCCTTTACGCTTTGTCATATTGACACAAAAATTGACACACACATGTATCTCAATAAGATCTACGAAAAAGTCAGTGCGGGCGTATCTGTCAAATGTACGGTTAAAGGGTTATTTCGCATTTTTTGCCGATCCGCACACATTGGAATTTCGCTAACTCCTCCGAAGGCTTTCGTTCCACCGGCACCACATTTGCTCAGGCCAATCTACACCCCATGGCCAATAAAAGTTGTACAAATCATGACGCTGCACCCCACGGTTTACGTTCTAGGGGGCGCCAAAGATAACCCAAAAATCCACAGTCTTAAAAGTCTTATAACTTTTTATTTTTGTCCTCACTGGCCTCCAAGTTCTCTAGGATGATGCAATGTCCAGCCATCAACACATTTGTGAAGGAATTTTTACTCGCCAAAAGAGCGCCCCCCCATGGCAGGAGAAAAAAGTCCATTTTTTCTTGTCTCCTAAGGCGAAAATTCACACTATTGACTGTCACGCCTGTACGCTTTGTCATATTGACACAAAAATTGACATACACATGTATCTCAATAAGATCTACAAAAAAGCCAGTGCGGGCGTATCTGTCAAATGTACGGTAAAAGGGTTATTTCGCATTTTTTGCAGATCCGCACACATTGGAATTTCGCTAACTCCTCCGAAGGCTTTCGTTCCACCGGCACCACATTTGCTCAGGCCAATCTACACCCCATGGCCATTAAAAGTTGTACAAATCATGACGCTGCACCCCACGGTTTAGGTTCTAGGGGGCGCCAAAGATAACCCAAATATCCACAGTCTTAAAAGTCTTATAACTTTTTATTTTTGTCCTCACTGGCCTCCAAGTTCTCTAGGATGATGCAATGTCCAGCCATCAACACATTTGTGAAGGAATTTTTACTCGCCAAAAGAGCGCCCCCCCATGGCAGGAGAAAAAAGTCCATTTTTTCTTGTCTCCTAAGGCGAAAATACACATTGTTGACTGTCACGCCTTTACGCTTTGTCAAAATGACACAAAATTTGACACACACATGTATCTCAATAAGATCTACGAAAAAGTCAATGCGAGCGTATCTGTTCAATGTACGGTTAAAGGGCTATTTCGCATTTTTTGCCGATTCGCACACATTGGAATGTGGCTAACTCCTCCTAAAGCTTTTGTCCCATCTGCTTCAAATTTGCTCAGGTCAATCTACACCCCATGGCCATTAAAAGTTGTACAAATCATGACGCTGCACCCCACGGTTTACGTTCTAGGGGGCGCCAAAGATAACCCAAAAATCCACAGTCTTTAAAGTCTTATAACTTTTTATTTTTGTCCTCACTGGCCTCCAAGTTTTCTAGGATGATGCAATGTCCAGCCATCAACACATTTGTGAAGGAATTTTTTTCCCCAAAAGAGCGCCCCCCCCATGGCAGGAGAAAAAGTCAAGTTTTTCCTGCCCATCGCTCAATGGCTCAAACGCATCGCTCTCTCGGCAAAACCGAAAGGAGGAGCAACTTGCCATTTGGATATATACTAGCTGTGTTTGTGCCCTCACTCATGGTCCAGACTTTTTTCAAAAAGGACATGGAGTTTGTCTGCTGCGAGCGTTTTGGTAGAAACTGCGCCTCCCATTCATTATAATGGTAAATGACCACAGACAAGTGCGCACACCATCTTTGGACCTTGAGTGTGACGCGATCGGGATGGGTAGGCGGTCGCGCTGGGGGTGGCGCGACGCGGCTCGGGCCCGACAGTGCCCCACCGGGGCCCTAGTTATTATTTTTCCTCCGCTTTAAACTGGAAAATGGCCCACTTCCCACTGGCGAAAACTCATGAAATTTGGCAGGACGACCGGGCCTGGTGAAAAATTCGATATTCTGAAGTCGCCCAAAGAATAAAATGCAAAATGGCTCCATAGCGCCCCCTAAGGTGGAAATTCACACTGTTGACTGTCACGCCTGTACGCTTTGCCATATTGACACAAAACTTGACACACACATGTATCTCAATAAGATCTACAAAAAAGTCAGTGCGGGCGTATCTGTCAAATGTACGGTTAAAGGGTTATTTCGCATTTTTTGCCGATCCGCACACATTGAAATTTCGCTAACTCCTCCGAAGGCTTTCGTTCCACCGGCACCACATTTGCTCAGGCCAATCTACACCCCATGGCCATCGAAAGTTGTACAAATCATGACGCTGCACCCCACGGTTTAGGTTCTAGGGGGCGCCAAAGATAACCAAAAAATCCACATTCTTAAAAGTCTTATAACTTTTTATTTTTGTCCTCACTGGCCTCCAAGTTCTCTAGGATGATGCAATGTCCAGCCATCAACACATTTGTGAAGGAATTTTTACTCCCCAAAAGAGCGCCCCCACATGGCAGGAGAAAAAAGTCCATTTTTTCTTGTCCCCTAAGGTGAAAATACACATTGTTGACTGTCACGCCTGTACGCTTTGTCATATTGACACAAAAATTGACACACACGTGTATCTCAATAAGATCTACGAAAAAGTCAATGGGCACGTATCTGTAAAATGTACGGTTAAAGGGCTATTTTGCATTTTTTGCTGATTCGCACACATTGGAATGTGGCTAACTCCTCCTAAAGCTTTCGTCCCACTGACACCAAATTTGCTCAGGCCAATCTACACCCCATGGCCATTCAAAGTTGTAAAAATCATGACGCTGCACCCCACGGTTTACGTTCTAGGGGGCGCCAAAGATGACCCAAATATCCATATTCTTAAAAGTCTTATAACTTTTTATTTTTGTCCTCACTGGCCTCCAAGTTTTCTAGGATGATGCAATGTCCAGCCATCAACACATTTGTAAAGGAATTTTTACTCCCGAAAAAGAGCGCCCCCCCATGGCAGGAGAAAAGAGTCCATTTTTTCTTGTCCCCTAAGGTGAAAAAACACATTGTTGACTGTCACGCCTATACGCTTTGTCAAAATGACACAAAATTTGACACACACGTGTATCTCAATAAGATCTACGAAAAAGTCAATGAGCACGTATCTGTAAAATGTACGGTTAAAGGGCTATTTCGCATTTTTTGCCGATTCGCACACATTGGAATGTGGCTAACTCCTCCTAAGGCTTTCGTCCCACCAACACCAAATTTGCTCAAGCCGATCTACATCCCATGGCCATTCAAAGTTGTAGAAATCATGACGCTGCTCCCCACGGTTTACGTTCAAGGGGGCGCCAAAGATGACCCAAATATCCACATTCTTAAAAGAATCCACATCGCCCCCCCCCCCCCCCCCCCCCCCAAGGCAGGAGAAAAAGTCAAGTTAACCCTGCCCATCGGTCAATGGCTCAATCGCATCGCTCTCCCAGCAACACCGTAAGGAGGAGCAACTTGCCATTTGGATATATCCTAGCTGTGTTTGTGCCCTCATTCATGGTCCAGACTTTTTTCAAATAGGACATGTAGTTTGTCTGCAGCGAGTGTTTTGGTAGAAACTGCGCCTCCATTCATTATAATGGGAAATGACCACAGACAAGTGCGCACACCATCTTTGGACCTTGAGTGTGACGCGATCGGGAGGGGGAGGCGGTCGCGCTGGGGGCGGCGCGACGCGGCTCGGGCCCGACAGTGCCCCACCGGGGCCCTAGTTAGGGCCCGAGCGTAGCTGCTAAGCAGCTGCGAGAGCCCTATTATTCCCCAAGGGGTTTTTCTTTGTTTCTTTTTAGGGCCCGAGCCAGCTGCAGAGCAGCCGGGCGTAGGCCCTATTATTCCCCAAGGGGTTTTTCTTTGTTTCTTTCTTTCTTTCTTTCTTCTTTTTCCTCCCCTTTGAACTGGAAAATGGCCCACTTCCCACTGGCGAAAACTCAGGAAATTTGGCAGGACGACCGGGCCTGGTGAAAAATTTGATATTCCGAAGTCGCCCAAACAAGAAAATGCAAAATGGCTCCATAGCGCCCCCTAAGGTGAAAATTCACACTATTGACTGTCACGCGTGTACGCTTTGTCAAAATGACACAAAAATTGACACACACATGTAGCTCAATAAGATCTACAAAAAAGTCAGTGCGGGCGTATCTGTCAAATGTACGGTTAAAGGGTTATTTCGCATTTTTTGCCGATCCGCACACATTGGAATTTCGCTAACTCCTCCGAAGGCTTTCGTTCCACCGGCACCACATTTGCTCAGGCCAATCTACACCCCATGGCCATTAAAAGTTATTCAAATCATGACGCTGCACCCCACGGTTTAGGTTCTAGGGGGCGCCAAAGATAACCCTAAAATCCACATTTTTAAAAGTCTTATAACTTTTTATTTTTGTCCTCACTGGCCTCCAAGTTTTCTAGGATGATGCAATGTCCAGCCATCAACACATTTGTGAAGGAATTTTTACTCCCCAAAAGAGCGCCCCCCATGGCAGGAGAAAAAAGTCAATTTTTTCTTTTCCCCTAAGGTGAAAATACACATTGTTGAGTGTCACGCCTATACGCTTTGTCAAAATGACACAAAAATTGACACACACATGTAACTCAATAAGATCTACAAAAAAGTCAGTGCGCGCGTATCTGTCAAATGTACAGTTAAAGGGTTATTCTGCATTTTTTGCCGATACGCACACATTGGAATTTCGCTAACTCCTCCGAAGGCTTTCGTTCCACCGGCACCACATTTGCTCAGGCCAATCTACACCCCATGGCCATTAAAAGTTATTCAAATCATGATGCTGCACCCCATGGTTTAGGTTCTAGGGGGCGCCAAAGATAACCCAAAAATCCACATTCTTAAATGTTTTATAACTTTTTATTTCTGTCCTCACTGGCCTCCAAGTTTTCTAGGATGATGCAATGTCCAGCCATCAACACATTTGTGAAGGAATTTTTACTCCCCAAAAGAGCGCCCCCCCATGGTAGGAGAAAAAAGGCAATTTTTTCTTGTCCCCTTACATAAAAAGACACATTGTTGAGTGTCACGCCTGAACGCTTTGTCATATTGACACAAAATTTGACAATCATGTGTATCTCAATTAGATCTACGAAAAAGTCAAAGAGCGCGTATCTGTATAATGTACGGTTAAAGGGCTATTTTGCATTTTTTGCCGATTCGCACACATTGGAATGTGGCTATCTCCTCCTAAGGCTTTCGTCCCACCGATACCAAATTTGCTCAGGGCTATCTACACCCCATGCCCATTCAAAGTTGTAAAAATCATGACGCTGCACCCCACGGTTTACGTTCTAGGGGGCGCCAAAGATGACCCAAATATCCACATTCTTAAAAGTCATTTTGGCCACTGCAGGAGTACAGAGTACTGCAGTTCTAGGGGGCGCCAAAGATGACCCAAAAATCCACATTCTTAAAAGTCTTTTTGGCCACTGCAGGAGTACAGAGTACTGCAGGATACACACACATATACACACACGCCAACATACACACACACACACACACACACACACACACACACAGACACACACACACACACTCAGAGTCTGTTTTTTAGCACCTGCAAAAACATGCTGTTTACATATTTGACAAGAATGCAGAGGCTTCCTTTTGCCCCTGAAAAAAATCAAATTTCAAACACAACTTGACTGTTCATTTCTCCAAAAGACAACCATGAAGCTCCATTTCAAACCTGAAGCAGATAGTTGGTGCATGTGTACAGTAACCTGAGGGGAGTGAGGTGACTATTTCTGAGGAGAACATGAGCAGTGAAGATTCACCTTGGAGCTAGAACAGGGACGTGCACATGATTATACAGGGGCAGGGGCTCAAGTTTTTTCCAGTCATTTATACAATATGGAAATTAATGTGAAATTAAACCACAAATATGTGTGATGAACTGTTTTTAAAACTTAAACTTCAAATAAAAATTGTAAACTTCAAAACATATGCAAATTTTTAACAAAGAACATAGTAATTTACCTCTATTTACATCAAAATGCAGGCAATGGCCCAGGCGTTCTTTGTAAAATTATTTACAAAACACTGTATAGTCTCACAAATGTCACTTTTTATTTATGCCACTACAAAAAAACATGATGTAAATGATGCATGATGTAAAACATGATGTAAAAAACTTGTGTAGATCCTCCTCTATGTCAGTCCATGTGTAATTTTTCCATAATTCTTTGTTTTTTGCAGCATTTTTGTTAGTGTAACTGCAGATTGTGCTGACAGTGTCTATGGCACAAAAAAAAAAAAAAAATTTTTAATGCCTCAACATGAACCCGTGGTGGTCTCTGAGGGTGAAACCTGCTAACTGCTGCAGCTCTGTCAGCTTCAGTCTCCCATGCAGAGCTCTGAGCGCATGTGTGGCTCTGCACCCTTAGCAGCGTTGCTAACTCCTCAGTATGGAAAGCCTGCTTCATGTCAGAGTCTCTAAACTCCAGAAGAAGTCGATAAAAGTCCCTTTCTTTCTAAAAAAAAGTCGTTAGGGGGTCTGAAAAGTCATTGAATCTAACAACAAAGTCGCTAGGTTTGCAACTACGTGTCCCAGACTGCATCCCTGCTGAGAGTCCCTCCCTCCCTTCTCATGTTGCAGGAAGAACGTAAGCGCCCCCCCCTTGTCAATCAGTCACCATATAATTTTGGATTGGTTGTTGTGGTGAAGTTTTCCACCAATAGGAGAGATGTTGTGGTGTGTTTTTTTTTTCTTTTGGCAAGCCTTTTCCGCCTGTAAGAACTGTCGCTAATGTCTGCATGCTATGTTTTCCTGTCTCATACAGCGCGATCGAGCGCCGAACGTGATCAAAATAAGCAGAAAAAAAATATCGCGGACATAATTTATCATAACTCTGGTTTTATTTGGCCTATCAACACAATTTAACAACTGGTATATAGGTTGAGGTCCTCACTTTTGAGATAAGTTGAAACGGAGAGTCAACGAGGCTCCGTCTTGCAGCTACATCCGGTTAAATATGTCATGTGACTTGAACGCACACACAGACACACACACACACACACACACACACACACACACACACACACACACACTCAGAGTCTGGTTTTTAGCACCTGCAAAAACATGCTATTTACATATTTGACAAGAATGCAGAGGCTCCTTTTGCCCCTGAAAAAAATCAAATTTCAAACACAACTTGACTGGTCATTTCTCCAAAAGACAACCATGAAGCTCCATCCAAACCTGAAGCAGGCAGTTGGTGCATGTGTACAGTAACCTGAGGGGAGTGAGGTGAGTGCTTCTGAGGAGAACATGAGCAGTGAAGATTCACCTTGGAGCTAGAACAGAGACATGCACATGATTATACAGGGGCAGGGGCTCAAGTTTTTTCCAGTCGTTTATACAATATGGAAATTAATGTGAAATTAAAACACAAAGTATTAATAGAAAGGTAATGACTGTCCTGTGTAGGTGACAGTGATATCCAATAGGCTAGGCACTCACGAGGCTGGCTGTGGCAAGTGTAAGTGAAAGCAACACGCACTGGCAGGAAGAACAGCAAACGCCGATGAAGGAAAAGGGTCTTTGCAGTGATGGGCGTTACCAGAGAGGGCGATGGCCAGAGGACACAAATGGGACGGGGAGGCAGCACGTTGGGGGGGGGGGGGGGGGGCGACACGGCTCGGGCCCGCCAGTGCCCCAACGGGGTCCTAGTTATTATTATTTTTCCTCCCCTTTGAACTGGAAAATGGCCCACTTCCCACTGGCGAAAACTCATGAAATTTGGCAGGACGACCAGGCCTGGTGAAAAATTTGATATTCCGAAGTCGCCCAAACAAGAAAATGCAAAATGGCTCCATAGCGCCCCCTAAGGTGAAAATTCACACTATTGACTGTCACGCCTGTACGCTTTGTCAAAATGACACAAAAATTGACACACAGATGTATCTCAATAAGATCTACAAAAAAGTCAGTGCGGGCGTATCTGTCAAATGTACGGTTAAAGGGTTATTTCGCATTTTTTGCCGATCCGCACACATTGGAATTTCGCTAACTCCTCCGAAGGCTTTCGTTCCACCGGCACCACATTTGCTCAACACAAAGTATTAATAGAAAGGTAATGACTGTCCTGTGTAGGTGACAGTGATATCCAATAGGCTAGGCACTCACGAGGCTGGCTGTGGCAAGTGTAAGTGAAAGCAACACGCACTGGCAGGAAGAACAGCAAACGCCGATGAAGGAAAAGGGTCTTTGCAGTGATGGGCGTTACCAGAGAGGGCGATGGCCAGAGGACACAAATGGGACGGGGAGGCAGCACGTTGGGGGGGGGGGGGGGACGCGACACGGCTCGGGCCCGCCAGTGCCCCAACGGGGTCCTAGTTATTATTAGGGCCCGAGCGTAGCTGCTAAGCAGCTGCGAGAGCCCTATTATTCCCCAAGTGGTTTTTCTTTGTTTCTTTTTAGGGCCCGAGCGTAGCTGCTAAGCAGCTGCGAGAGCCCTATTATTCCCCAAGTGGTTTTTCTTTGTTTCTTTTTAGGGCCCGAGCGTAGCTGCTAAGCAGCTGCGAGAGCCCTATTATTCCCCAAGTGGTTTTTCTTTGTTTCTTTCTTTCTTCTTTTTCCTCCCCTTTGAACTGGAAAATGGCCCACTTCCCACTGGCGAAAACTCATGAAATTTGGCAGGATGACCGGGCCTGGTGAAAAATTTGATATTCCGAAGTCGCCCAAACAATAAAATGCAAAATGGCTCCATAGCGCCCCCTAAGGTGAAAATTCACACTATTGACTGTCACGCCTTTACGCTTTGTCATATTGACACAAAAATTGACACACACATGTATCTCAATAAGATCTACAAAAAGTCAGTGCGGGCGTATCTGTCAAATGTACGGTTAAAGGGTTATTCCGCATTTTTTGCCGATCCGCACACATTGGAATTTCGCTAACTCCTCCGAAGGCTTTCGTTCCACCGGCACCACATTTGCTCAGGCCAATCTACACCCCATGGCCATTAAAAGTTATTCAAATCATGACGCTGCACCCCACGGTTTAGGTTCTAGGGGGCGCCAAAGATAACCCTAAAATCCACATATTTAAAAGTCTTATAACTTTTTATTTTTGCCCTCACTGGCCTCCAAGTTTTCTAGGATGATGCAATGTCCAGCCATCAACACATTTGTGAAGGAATTTTTAATCCCCAAAAGAGCGCCCCCCCATGGCAGGAGAAAAAAGTCCATTTTTTCTTGTCCCCTAAGGTGAAAATACACATTGTTGAGTGTCACGCCTGTACGCTTTGTCATATTGACACAAAATTTGACACACACATGTATCTCAATTAGATCTACGAAAAAGTCAATGCGCGCGTATCTGTAAAATGTACGGTTAAAGGGTTATTCCGCATTTTTTGCTGATCCGCACACATTGGAATTTCGCTAACTCCTCCTAAGGCTGGCGTTCCACCGGCACCACATTTGCTCAGGCCAATCTACACCCCATGGCCATTAAAAGTTATTCAAATCATGACGCTGCACCCCACGGTTTAGGTTCTAGGGGGCGCCAAAGATAACCCTAAAATCCACATATTTCAAAGTCTTATAACTTTTTATTTTTGTCCTCACTGGCCTCCAAGTTTTCTAGGATGATGCAATGTCCAGCCATCAACACATTTGTGAAGGAATTTTTACTCCCCAAAAGAGCGCCCCCCCATGGCAGGAGAAAAAAGTCCATTTTTTCTTGTCCCATAAGGTGAAAAAACACATTGTTGACTGTCATACCTGTACGCTTTGTCATATTGACACAAAATTTGACAATCACATGTATCTCAATAAGATCTACGAAAAAGTCAATGCGCGCGTATCTGTCAAATGTACGGTTAAAGGGCTATTTTGCATTTTTTGCCGATTCGCACACATTGGAATTTCGCTAACTCCTCCGAAGGCTTTCGTTCCACCGGCACCACATTTGCTCAGGCCAATCTACACCCCGTGGCCATTAAAAGTTATCAAAATCATGACGCTGCACCCCACGGTTTACGTTCTAGGGGGCGCCAAAGATAACACTAAAATCCACTTATTTAAAAGTCTTATAACTTTTTATTTTTCTCCTCACTGGCCTCCAAGTTTTCTAGGATGATGCAATGTCCAGCCATCAACACATTTGTGAAGGAATTTTTACTCCCCAAAAGAGCGCCCCCCAATGGCAGGAGAAAAAAGTCCATTTTTTCTTGTCCCCTAAGGTGAAAATACATATTGTAGAGTGCCACGCCTGTACGCTTTGTCAAAATGACACAAAATTTGACATACACGTGTATTTCAATAAGATCTTCGAAAAAGTCAATGGCCACGTATCTGTAAAATGTACGGTTAAAGGGTTATTCCGCATTTTTTTCCGATCCGCACACATTGGAATTTCGCTAACTCCTCCGAAGGCTTTCGTTCCACCGGCACCACATTTGCTCAGGCCAATCTACACCCCATGGCCATTAAAAGTTATTCAAATCATGACGCTGCACCCCACGGTTTAGGTTCTAGGGGGCGCCAAAGATAACCCTAAAATCCACTTATTTAAAAGTCTTATAACTTTTTATTTTTCTCCTCACTGGCCTCCAAGTTTTCTAGGATGATGCAATGTCCAGCCATCAACACATTTGTGAAGGAATTTTTACTCCCCAAAAGAGCGCCCCCCCATGGCAGGAGAAAAAAGTCCATTTTTTCTTGTCCCATAAGGTGAAAATACACATTGTTGACTGTCATACCTGTACGCTTTGTCATATTGACACAAAATTTGACAATCACATGTATCTCAATAAGATCTACGAAAAAGTCAATGCGCGCGTATCTGTCAAATGTACGGTTAAAGGGCTATTTTGCATTTTTTGCCGATTCGCACACATTGGAATGTGGCTAACTCCTCCTAAGGCTTTCGTCCCACTGACACCAAATTTGCTCAGGCCAATCTACACCCCATGGCCATTCAAAGTTGTAAAAATCATGACGCTGCACCCCACGGTTTACGTTCTAGGGGGCGCCAAAGATGACCCAAATATCCACATTCTTAAAAGAATATCCCCCCCCCCCCCATCCCCCATCCCCCATGGCAGGAGAAACAGTCAAGTTTTTCCTGCCCATCCCTCAATGGCTCAATCGCATCGCTCTCCCGGCAACACCGTAACGAGGAGCAACTTGCCGTTTGGATATATCCTAGCTGTGTTTGTGGACCCACTCATGGTCCAGACTTTCTTCAAATAGGACATGTAGTTTGTCTGCAGCGAGTGTTTGGTAGAAACTGCGCCTCCCATTCATTATAATGGGAAATGACCACAGACAAGTGAGCACACCATCTTTGGACCTTGAGTGTGACGTGATCGGGAGGGGGAGGCGGTCGCGCCGGGGGCGGCGCAACGCGGCTCGGGCCCGACAGTGCCCCACCGGGGCCCTAGTTTCTTTTTCCTCCCCTTTGAACTGGAAAATGGCCCACTTCCCACTGGCGAAAACTCATGAAATTTGGCAGGACGACCGGGCCTGGTGAAAAATTTGATATTCTGAAGTCGCCCAAACAATACAATGCAAAATGGCTCCATAGCGCCCCCTAAGGTGAAAAATTCACCTGACGCCTGTACGCTTTGTCAAAATGACACAAAAATTGACACACACATGTATCTCAATAAGATCTACAAAAAAGTCAGTGCGGGCGTATCTGTCAAATGTACGGTTAAAGGGTTATTGCGCATTTTTTGCCGATCCGCACACATTGGAATTTCGCTAACTCCTCCAAAGGCTTTCGTTCCACCGGCACCACATTTGCTCAGGCCAATCTACACCCCATGGCCATTAAAAGTTATTCAAATCATGACGCTGCACCCCACGGTTTAGGTTCTAGGGGGCGCCAAAGATAACCCTAAAATCCACATATTTCAAAGTCTTATAACTTTTTATTTTTGCCCTCACTGGCCTCCAAGTTTTCTAGGATGATGCAATGTCCAGCCATCAACACATTTGTGAAGGAATTTTTACTCCCCAAAAGAGCGCCCCCCATGGCAGGAGAAAAAAGTCCATTTTTTCTTGTCCCATAAGGTGAAAATTCACACTATTGACTGTCACGCCTGTACGCATTGTCAAAATTACACAAAAATTGACACACACATGTATCTCAATAAGATCTACAAAAAAGTAATTGCTGGCGTATCTGTCAAATGTACGGTTAAAGGGTTATTGCGCATTTTTTGCCGATCCGCACACATTGGAATTTCGCTAACTCCTCCGAAGGCTTTCGTTCCACTGGCACCACATTTGCTCAGGCCAATCTACACCCCATGGCCATTAAAAGTTATTCAAATCATGACGCTGCACCCCACGGTTTAGGTTCTAGGGGGCGCCAAAGATAACCCTAAAATCCACATATTTAAAAGTCTTATAACTTTTTATTTTTGCACTCACTGGCCTCCAAGTTTTCTAGGATGATGCAATGTCCAGCCATCAACACATTTGTGAAGGAATTTTTACTCCCCAAAAGAGCGCCCCCCCATGGCAGGAGAAAAAAGTCCATTTTTTCTTGTCCCCTAAGGTGAAAATACACATTGTTGAGTGTCACGCCTGTACGCTTTGTCATATTGACACAAAATTTGACACACACATGTATCTCAATAAGATCTACGAAAAAGTCAATGCGCGCGTATCTGTAAAATGTACGGTTAAAGGGTTATTCGGCATTTTTTGCTGATCCGCACACATTGGAATTTCGCTAACTCCTCCGAAGGCTTTCGTTCCACCGGCACCACATTTGCTCAGGCCAATCTACACCCCATGGCCATTAAAAGTTATTCAAATCATGACGCTGCACCCCACGGTTTAGGTTCTAGGGGGCGCCAAAGATAACCCTAAAATCCACATATTTAAAAGTCTTATAACTTTTTATTTTTGTCCTCACTGGCCTCCAAGTTTTCTAGGATGATGCAATGTCCAGCCATCAACACATTTGTGAAGGAATTTTTACTCCCCAAAAGAGCGCCCCCCCATGGCAGGAGAAAAAAGTCCATTTTTTCTTGTCCCATAAGGTGAAAATACACATTGTTGACTGTCATACCTGTACGCTTTGTCATATTGACACAAAATTTGACAATCACATGTATCTCAATAAGATCTACGAAAAAGTCAATGCGCGCGTATCTGTCAAATGTACGGTTAAAGGGCTATTTTGCATTTTTTGCCGATTCGCACACATTGGAATTTCGCTAACTCCTCCGAAGGCTTTCGTTCCACCGGCACCACATTTGCTCAGGCCAATCTACACCCCGTGGCCATTAAAAGTTATCAAAATCATGACGCTGCACCCCACGGTTTACGTTCTAGGGGGCGCCAAAGATAACACTAAAATCCACTTATTTAAAAGTCTTATAACTTTTTATTTTTCTCCTCACTGGCCTCCAAGTTTTCTAGGATGATGCAATGTCCAGCCATCAACACATTTGTGAAGGAATTTTTACTCCCCAAAAGAGCGCCCCCCAATGGCAGGAGAAAAAAGTCCATTTTTTCTTGTCCCCTAAGGTGAAAATACATATTGTAGAGTGCCACGCCTGTACGCTTTGTCAAAATGACACAAAATTTGACATACACGTGTATTTCAATAAGATCTTCGAAAAAGTCAATGGCCACGTATCTGTAAAATGTACGGTTAAAGGGTTATTCCGCATTTTTTTCCGATCCGCACACATTGGAATTTCGCTAACTCCTCCGAAGGCTTTCGTTCCACCGGCACCACATTTGCTCAGGCCAATCTACACCCCATGGCCATTAAAAGTTATTCAAATCATGACGCTGCACCCCACGGTTTAGGTTCTAGGGGGCGCCAAAGATAACCCTAAAATCCACTTATTTAAAAGTCTTATAACTTTTTATTTTTCTCCTCACTGGCCTCCAAGTTTTCTAGGATGATGCAATGTCCAGCCATCAACACATTTGTGAAGGAATTTTTACTCCCCAAAAGAGCGCCCCCCCCATGGCAGGAGAAAAAAGTCCATTTTTTCTTGTCCCATAAGGTGAAAATACACATTGTTGACTGTCATACCTGTACGCTTTGTCATATTGACACAAAATTTGACAATCACATGTATCTCAATAAGATCTACAAAAAAGTCAATGCGCGCGTATCTGTCAAATGTACGGTTAAAGGGCTATTTTGCATTTTTTTGCTGATTCGCACACATTGGAATGTGGCTAACTCCTCCAAAGGCTTTCGTCCCACTGACACCAAATTTGCTCAGGCCAATCTACACCCCATGGCCATTCAAAGTTGTAAAAATCATGACGCTGCACCCAACGGTTTACGTTCTAGGGGGCGCCAAAGATGACCCAAATATCCACATTCTTCAAAGAATAACTTTTTATTTTTGCCCTCATCCCCCATCCCCTAGGATGATGCAATGTCCAGCCATCAACACATTTGTGAAGGAATTTTTACTCCCCAAAAGAGCGCCCCCCATGGCAGGAGAAAAAAGTCCATTTTTTCTTGTCCCATAAGGTGAAAATTCACACTATTGACTGTCACGCCTGTACGCATTGTCAAAATTACACAAAAATTGACACACACATGTATCTCAATAAGATCTACAAAAAAGTAATTGCTGGCGTATCTGTCAAATGTACGGTTAAAGGGTTATTGCGCATTTTTTGCCGATCCGCACACATTGGAATTTCGCTAACTCCTCCGAAGGCTTTCGTTCCACTGGCACCACATTTGCTCAGGCCAATCTACACCCCATGGCCATTAAAAGTTATTCAAATCATGACGCTGCACCCCACGGTTTAGGTTCTAGGGGGCGCCAAAGATAACCCTAAAATCCACATATTTAAAAGTCTTATAACTTTTTATTTTTGCACTCACTGGCCTCCAAGTTTTCTAGGATGATGCAATGTCCAGCCATCAACACATTTGTGAAGGAATTTTTAATCCCCAAAAGAGCGCCCCCCCATGGCAGGAGAAAAAGGCTCCATTTTTTCTTGTCCCCCTAAGGTGAAAATACACATTGTTGAGTGTCACGCCTGTACGCTTTGTCAAAATTGACACAAAAATTGACACACACATGTATCTCAATAAGATCTACAAAAAAGTCAATGCGGGCGTATCTGTAAAATGTACGGTTAAAGGGTTATTCGGCATTTTTTGCTGATCCGCACACATTGGAATTTCGCTAACTCCTCCGAAGGCTTTCGTTCCACCGGCACCACATTTGCTCAGGCCAATCTACACCCCATGGCCATTAAAAGTTATTCAAATCATGACGCTGCACCCCACGGTTTAGGTTCTAGGGGGCGCCAAAGATAACCCTAAAATCCACATATTTCAAAGTCTTATAACTTTTTATTTTTGCCCTCACTGGCCTCCAAGTTTTCTAGGATGATGCAATGTCCAGCCATCAACACATTTGTGAAGGAATTTTTACTCCCCAAAAGAGCGCCCCCCATGGCAGGAGAAAAAAGTCCATTTTTTCTTGTCCCATAAGGTGAAAATTCACACTATTGACTGTCACGCCTGTACGCATTTGTCATATTGACACAAAATTTGACAATCACATGTATCTCAATAAGATCTACAAAAAAGTCAATGCTGCGCGTATCTGTCAAATGTACGGTTAAAGGGCTATTTTGCATTTTTTGCCGATTCGCACACATTGGAATTTCGCTAACTCCTCCGAAGGCTTTCGTTCCACCGGCACCACATTTGCTCAGGCCAATCTACACCCCGTGGCCATTAAAAGTTATCAAAATCATGACGCTGCACCCCACGGTTTACGTTCTAGGGGGCGCCAAAGATAACACTAAAATCCACTTATTTAAAAGTCTTATAACTTTTTATTTTTCTCCTCACTGGCCTCCAAGTTTTCTAGGATGATGCAATGTCCAGCCATCAACACATTTGTGAAGGAATTTTTACTCCCCAAAAGAGCGCCCCCCAATGGCAGGAGAAAAAAGTCCATTTTTTCTTGTCCCCTAAGGTGAAAATACATATTGTAGAGTGCCACGCCTGTACGCTTTGTCAAAATGACACAAAATTTGACATACACGTGTATTTCAATAAGATCTTCGAAAAAGTCAATGGCCACGTATCTGTAAAATGTACGGTTAAAGGGTTATTCCGCATTTTTTTCCGATCCGCACACATTGGAATTTCGCTAACTCCTCCGAAGGCTTTCGTTCCACCGGCACCACATTTGCTCAGGCCAATCTACACCCCATGGCCATTAAAAGTTATTCAAATCATGACGCTGCACCCCACGGTTTAGGTTCTAGGGGGCGCCAAAGATAACCCTAAAATCCACTTATTTAAAAGTCTTATAACTTTTTATTTTTCTCCTCACTGGCCTCCAAGTTTTCTAGGATGATGCAATGTCCAGCCATCAACACATTTGTGAAGGAATTTTTACTCCCCAAAAGAGCGCCCCCCCATGGCAGGAGAAAAAAGTCCATTTTTTCTTGTCCCATAAGGTGAAAATACACATTGTTGACTGTCATACCTGTACGCTTTGTCATATTGACACAAAATTTGACAATCACATGTATCTCAATAAGATCTACGAAAAAGTCAATGCGCGCGTATCTGTCAAATGTACGGTTAAAGGGCTATTTTGCATTTTTTGCTGATTCGCACACATTGGAATGTGGCTAACTCCTCCTAAGGCTTTCGTCCCACTGACACCAAATTTGCTCAGGCCAATCTACACCCCATGGCCATTCAAAGTTGTAAAAATCATGACGCTGCACCCAACGGTTTACGTTCTAGGGGGCGCCAAAGATGACCCAAATATCCACATTCTTAAAAGAATATCCCCCCCCCCCCCATCCCCCATCCCCCATGGCAGGAGAAACAGTCAAGTTTTTCCTGCCCATCCCTCAATGGCTCAATCACATCGCTCTCCCGGCAACACCGTAACGAGGAGCAACTTGCCGTTTGGATATATCCTAGCTGTGTTTGTGGACCCACTCATGGTCCAGACTTTCTTCAAATAGGACATGTAGTTTGTCTGCAGCGAGTGTTTGGTAGAAACTGCGCCTCCCATTCATTATAATGGGAAATGACCACAGACAAGTGAGCACACCATCTTTGGACCTTGAGTGTGACGTGATCGGGAGGGGGAGGCGGTCGCGCCGGGGGCGGCGCAACGCGGCTCGGGCCCGACAGTGCCCCACCGGGGCCCTAGTTTCTTTTTCCTCCCCTTTGAACTGGAAAATGGCCCACTTCCCACTGGCGAAAACTCATGAAATTTGGCAGGACGACCGGGCCTGGTGAAAAATTTGATATTCTGAAGTCGCCCAAACAATACAATGCAAAATGGCTCCATAGCGCCCCCTAAGGTGAAAAATTCACCTGACGCCTGTACGCTTTGTCAAAATGACACAAAAATTGACACACACATGTATCTCAATAAGATCTACAAAAAAGTCAGTGCGGGCGTATCTGTCAAATGTACGGTTAAAGGGTTATTGCGCATTTTTTGCCGATCCGCACACATTGGAATTTCGCTAACTCCTCCGAAGGCTTTCGTTCCACCGGCACCACATTTGCTCAGGCCAATCTACACCCCATGGCCATTAAAAGTTATTCAAATCATGACGCTGCACCCCACGGTTTAGGTTCTAGGGGGCGCCAAAGATAACCCTAAAATCCACATATTTCAAAGTCTTATAACTTTTTATTTTTGCCCTCACTGGCCTCCAAGTTTTCTAGGATGATGCAATGTCCAGCCATCAACACATTTGTGAAGGAATTTTTACTCCCCAAAAGAGCGCCCCCCATGGCAGGAGAAAAAAGTCCATTTTTTCTTGTCCCATAAGGTGAAAATTCACACTATTGACTGTCACGCCTGTACGCATTGTCAAAATTACACAAAAATTGACACACACATGTATCTCAATAAGATCTACAAAAAAGTAATTGCTGGCGTATCTGTCAAATGTACAGTTAAAGGGCTATTTTGCATTTTTTGCCGATTCGCACACATTGGAATTTCGCTAACTCCTCCGAAGGCTTTCGTTCCACCGGCACCACATTTGCTCAGGCCAATCTACACCCCGTGGCCATTAAAAGTTATCAAAATCATGACGCTGCACCCCACGGTTTACGTTCTAGGGGGCGCCAAAGATAACACTAAAATCCACTTATTTAAAAGTCTTATAACTTTTTATTTTTCTCCTCACTGGCCTCCAAGTTTTCTAGGATGATGCAATGTCCAGCCATCAACACATTTGTGAAGGAATTTTTACTCCCCAAAAGAGCGCCCCCCAATGGCAGGAGAAAAAAGTCCATTTTTTCTTGTCCCCTAAGGTGAAAATACATATTGTAGAGTGCCACGCCTGTACGCTTTGTCAAAATGACACAAAATTTGACATACACGTGTATTTCAATAAGATCTTCGAAAAAGTCAATGGCCACGTATCTGTAAAATGTACGGTTAAAGGGTTATTCCGCATTTTTTTCCGATCCGCACACATTGGAATTTCGCTAACTCCTCCGAAGGCTTTCGTTCCACCGGCACCACATTTGCTCAGGCCAATCTACACCCCATGGCCATTAAAAGTTATTCAAATCATGACGCTGCACCCCACGGTTTAGGTTCTAGGGGGCGCCAAAGATAACCCTAAAATCCACTTATTTAAAAGTCTTATAACTTTTTATTTTTCTCCTCACTGGCCTCCAAGTTTTCTAGGATGATGCAATGTCCAGCCATCAACACATTTGTGAAGGAATTTTTACTCCCCAAAAGAGCGCCCCCCCCATGGCAGGAGAAAAAAGTCCATTTTTTCTTGTCCCATAAGGTGAAAATACACATTGTTGACTGTCATACCTGTACGCTTTGTCATATTGACACAAAATTTGACAATCACATGTATCTCAATAAGATCTACGAAAAAGTCAATGCGCGCGTATCTGTCAAATGTACGGTTAAAGGGCTATTTTGCATTTTTTTGCTGATTCGCACACATTGGAATGTGGCTAACTCCTCCTAAGGCTTTCGTCCCACTGACACCAAATTTGCTCAGGCCAATCTACACCCCATGGCCATTCAAAGTTGTAAAAATCATGACGCTGCACCCAACGGTTTACGTTCTAGGGGGCGCCAAAGATGACCCAAATATCCACATTCTTAAAAGAATATCCCCCCCCCCCCCCATCCCCCATCCCCCATGGCAGGAGAAACAGTCAAGTTTTTCCTGCCCATCCCTCAATGGCTCAATCGCATCGCTCTCCCGGCAACACCGTAACGAGGAGCAACTTGCCGTTTGGATATATCCTAGCTGTGTTTGTGGACCCACTCATGGTCCAGACTTTCTTCAAATAGGACATGTAGTTTGTCTGCAGCGAGTGTTTGGTAGAAACTGCGCCTCCCATTCATTATAATGGGAAATGACCACAGACAAGTGAGCACACCATCTTTGGACCTTGAGTGTGACGTGATCGGGAGGGGGAGGCGGTCGCGCCGGGGGCGGCGCAACGCGGCTCGGGCCCGACAGTGCCCCACCGGGGCCCTAGTTTCTTTTTCCTCCCCTTTGAACTGGAAAATGGCCCACTTCCCACTGGCGAAAACTCATGAAATTTGGCAGGACGACCGGGCCTGGTGAAAAATTTGATATTCTGAAGTCGCCCAAACAATACAATGCAAAATGGCTCCATAGCGCCCCCTAAGGTGAAAAATTCACCTGACGCCTGTACGCTTTGTCAAAATGACACAAAAATTGACACACACATGTATCTCAATAAGATCTACAAAAAAGTCAGTGCGGGCGTATCTGTCAAATGTACGGTTAAAGGGTTATTGCGCATTTTTTGCCGATCCGCACACATTGGAATTTCGCTAACTCCTCCGAAGGCTTTCGTTCCACCGGCACCACATTTGCTCAGGCCAATCTACACCCCATGGCCATTAAAAGTTATTCAAATCATGACGCTGCACCCCACGGTTTAGGTTCTAGGGGGCGCCAAAGATAACCCTAAAATCCACATATTTCAAAGTCTTATAACTTTTTATTTTTGCCCTCACTGGCCTCCAAGTTTTCTAGGATGATGCAATGTCCAGCCATCAACACATTTGTGAAGGAATTTTTACTCCCCAAAAGAGCGCCCCCCATGGCAGGAGAAAAAAGTCCATTTTTTCTTGTCCCCTAAGGTGAAAATACACATTGTTGAGTGTAACACCTGTACGCTTTGGCAAAATGACACCAAAATTGAGACACACATGTATCTCAATAAGATCTACAAAAAAGTCAATGCGGGCGTATCTGTCAAATGTACGGTTAAAGGGTTATTTCGCATTTTTTGCCGATCCGCACACATTGGAATTTCGCTAACTCCTCCGAAGGCTTTCGTTCCACCGGCACCACATTTGCTCAGGCCAATCTACACCCCATGGCCATTAAAAGTTATTCAAATCATGACGCTGCACCCCACGGTTTAGGTTCTAGGGGGCGCCAAAGATAACCCTAAGATCCACATATTTAAAAGTCTTATAACTTTTTATTTTTGTCCTCACTGGCCTCCATGTTTTCTAGGATGATGCAATGTCCAGCCATCAACACATTTGTGAAGGAGTTTTTTCTCGTTAAAAGAGCGCCCCCCCATGGCAGGAGAATAAAGTCAAGTTTTTCCTGTTCATCATTCAATGGCTCAAACGCACTGCTCTCTCGGCAAAAGCGAAAGGAGGAGCAACTTGCCATTTGGATATATCTTAGCTGTGTTTGTGCCCTCACTCATGGTCCAGACTTTTTTCAAATAGGACATGGAGTTTTTCTGCAGCGAGCGTTTTGGTAGAAACTGCGCCTCCCGTTCATTATAATGGTAAATGACCACAAACAAGTGCGCACACCATCTTTGGACCTTGAGTGTGACGCGATCGGGTGGGGGAGGCGGTCGTGCTGGGGGCGGCGTGACACGGCTCGGGCCCGCCAGTGCCCCAACGGGGCCCTAGTTTGTGATTGATGTGCACATTTTGTTTAATTGTTTACTCGAGCACAATTTTGTGGATTTTGTTTTACAAAGGTAACCATCACATTGTTCAATTCTGTCACAGCTCTTCCTCCTTCTCTCTCTCTCTCTGTCCTACAAACTTTCTGCCGTACCCCAGCCATTCCACCCGATGGTCTTCCTCAAGGCGTTTTCCCCACGACGAATGTAGCTGGGGATGTTTTTTATTGTTAGAAAAATTAAATTAATGTTGAAACTTCACATGCTTTTCTGTGATTTGTTGTACCATGATAAAGTTTTCTGATTTACAGCACAGATGAAAAAACACAGTATATGCTTTATTATTCCAGAGAATTTGTCTCAAATTTTTATTTTTCATGTAAAGCTATCAAAAGAAAAAAACATACCATAACAAAGTCAATGCATTTCTTATGTACTCATCATCAAGTGATTAACAAGAAAAGAGCTTAACATCAGTCCTAGTATTCTTGCTTCTGGTGCAATGGTCAGATAAGACTATTCAAAAAGGCTGTAAAGGACGAACACACAGAAAGATGGAAAAGACAAATGTCTCAAAAAAAGTTGGATCCATTTTATTCCTAGCAATAAAATGGATCCAACTTTTCAAGACATTTGTCTTTTCCATTTTTCTGTGTGCGAGTCCTCACCATGAAGTGGACAAAGTGTGGTAAAACTGAAAAAACAAACTGACAATATGTGTAGTGAACAGCATGTAAATCAGATAGCATGACATGGACACTTGTGAGAGGACACTAGCATTTTAGTATTTATTTGTGATTTATAAATACTTAACTCCTTTGCAGAAAACCTGTATGTTTGTTATTTTACCAGGAACTTAAAAAGATGTAATCTAGTACTTTGGGAGTTGCATTGGGTGGAAAGGAAACAGGCTGCAGCAGATGAATCCACCATATCATCAGTGGTTGGTGATGAAGTCTGAAAAACACAAAGAAATTCATCAATTAAATTGTGAATACCAGTACTTAAATTCATTAAGACACTTATGTCTCAAACCAGGTGGTAGCTCAGCATGAAAACTTTAGAGGTTTTGATATACTAGTCCAATTATTTAAAAGGTTTCATTTAGTTAGCATTCTTAGAGACTACTACTTGGCTAGTGCTGTTACCTTTATCTAACAGGGCACATTTGGTCTAAGCAAAAGAAGTTGTTCATGTGGTATCACTCAAATTTTTTTTGCAACATGATTCCTGTTTTTTTTTACTCCAGGCTGCGCCAACTTAAACTGAAAATGACTGATGACACTAACTAATAATGACACTACAACTACATGCAAATACCTAATTTTAGAAAACATAAAAACAGCAGTAATTTAAAATGGAACCACGATAGTTGTAGTGTTCAGCTCTTGGGAATGTTTAAATAACCGCCATTTTATGATTCAAAGTGTTAGTCAATTTGACAATAAATTGTTGCAAATGTGAACTTCATAAAAATTGCTGTCCAGTAAAAAGGAAATAATTTAACCTTTGAGTCCACAGTAAAGGCATGCTCTTCAAAATGAGCACTGCAAAGACGTGATGATCCTGTTGGTTTCCAGTCCTGCCGTCTTGTGTTCACCAGCCACTGCTTCAGCCTCGCTTTGTCACCTAAAGGAAAACTTTACAAAAATACAATAACATTGCTTACTGCCATTTGTCAAGTTTGTAAACAACACAAAGTTAATGTTTTGCGTTCAGTTTAATTCTTGCTTTGTTGCATAACAGGCTGAAGCCAAAACTCAATTCAAAGACAATCACAAAAAATACCTCAAGTGAATGAATATACAAACTGTATAAATAATCTAAATCATTTCATCTTGTGAGTGATATGTCTTATGAACATCCTATCAAAATTGAGGGATTTCTTTGCATGTAACAAAAATTTTAATGTCATTGTGATTGATTAAGTGTGTCATATGCAGCTGTCTTTCCATAACTAATTACATTAAACATAGTTTTATCTCAATCTCATAAGTAACAGGGCTATCTATCTATCTATCTATCTATCTATCTTGAAAACTTAAGTAAGACATGATCTACCATGCTGCTGTAAATGATAATTGTCATTCCACATAAGTATACTTATGACTTATGTATGTTATTTGATAGCATAAAATAAATAACAGTTATGCAACTTGTATAAGTAATCTTTTGAGCATGTCCTTCTATACACTTATAGGGTCTCGTTTTCTCGACGTTTTGTCCCATTAAAGACAGTTTCAGAGCTTTATCTTAGACAAATATCGTATGTCACCAGAAGCTGTAATACTACTGCCGCTGTACGGAGGAGACTGAACCGGCGGTCAATCCTCTGCCAGAAAGCTAGGACGGTGCATCCGAAAGATGCCTTTTAATTAAACCATACCTGATTTTAGCGCAGGCTGCTCTCGTTGTAACATACCCGAGTAAAACTGGTTGATCCATTACCAAAACTTCGACTCATAACATCATGACTCTCATTATATTCATTTACATGGCCTTGTTCTCATAAAGTGATGCAATATTAGGGGAATGACTTAAATGCGAATTAATTCCTTTAACATTATGACTTCATGCCTCGAGTTTTCATTTCATGCCCTGATACTCTGTGGTAGTATTTGGTTGCTAGTATGAATCTGTGTGATCGGTACGGTTTTTAATTCAAATTCAAAGTCACGTAGTCATAATATTGTTATAAAAAGAAGGCGGATTTTAAGGGGTTTCCTCATTGTTTAACTTCTAATAAAAACGCTTATTAGCTGCACAGAACTTACCGCTTGGTATCTGTAAGTAAACCCCATTAGCTAAATTAAACCAGACCGTTTAATGTTATGTAGCTAGCAAGCTGATGACTTCATAAAAAAAACACAACTTACCGAAACAACTGCAAAGTTCCCGATTTCACATGTCGGTTAACACAGTTTACTGCAGAACAACTCATTTTCCCAATGCAATAAAAGAGAAAAACGATGGAAAAATGTAATCCTCTTCTCCGCTGGCAAACCCGATCGGTCTTGACGATGGACAAAAAAGAGCGATGCACAAGCAGCAAGTGCAAAGTGTAGAGAATGACGCAATTTCCTGTTTTTATAACTCCTTATAACTTTTTAAAATGGAGCTGCAGAGAGAAAAAAAGACCTGAACACAAACCAGTCTAATAATAACTACATGTCAACATCGCAGTCGGGGGTGAGAAAAGTGTATTTTCTGTGAAATTAATTTCTAAAGGCCGTCCGCCGCTCCATTCACTTTGCTGGCAGAAGTGGGGTTTATGACTTGTACTGCAGCCAGGCTCTAGGGGGTGCTGTTCTCGGAGTGGCTTCACCCGGCGAGGAGACAGACGGCGTCCATCTTATATACAGTCTATGGATAAAACAGGTCATTATAGTGCCTTTACATTAATAGACGTGTATAAACTTTCCTGCAAGAAGGATTTAATTTCAGCCAATTTAAAGCAATATGCTATTTGATATCTTTAAATGTAGCAGAATCCCCGCTACAGCTGCGATGTTCATTTGTTTTGAGTTTTCAGGGCAGGGGAGTGACTCTTACTTCAGGACTTTGCGAATAAACCACGTGTCACCCAGTGAACGACGCTGTGACTTCAGCAGCAGGGGAAGGGAGGGGCTCGTTGAATGAACAGACTTGCGGCTGTGTCACTCACTCGTGTAATGCACCGGCAGGACGGGGCACACTGACTGAGTCAGTGAACGACTCGTTGATCGAATCGTTTTAATGAAAGGATTCTAAAGATTCAGTACAGTCAAAGGAACTGTTCTTCCCATCACTAGTCGTAGAGTTCTTATATTGCATCCTTTCTTAGACAATTCTTTGTTACAATTTTTTCTAGTTCTGTGCGACAAGGTTTAGAAAGTACATTGTTTTGGTCTGTTTTAACATGATTTCTAAGCTAAAGGTACTTAAAGAAATGTTTTCTATTGAGGTGATATTTAGCTCTTAGTTCATCAAAGGACATCATGTCTGAGTTTGTTGTGTACAGATCTTGAATCGTTTCAAGTCCCTTAGTTAACCATAATTTAAATGTTGCATCTCCCCTTCCTGGTACAAAAACTGATTACCCCAAATTGGAGTAAATTATCTCAATTTACTCCAATTTGGAGTAAGCTGGACTGGAAGTAAAATTACATTGTCTGCATTACAGGGCAATTCTGTGCTCTACTGGTCCTACTGTAAGTCTGCAAAACTGTGGATGAGAACGTACTTCTATAGCAAACGGTTCTATTGCTAATGTGAATAACAAAGGCAAAAGAGGGCAGCCCTGTCGGCATTCTTTGTTAATATCTATTGATTTTGAAATATTTTGGTTCATTAGAATTTCTGCTGTAGAGTTATTGTATATGGCCTGCACCCATTGAATAAAGATATCTCCACAACCAAATCTTTCTAAAACATTGAAAAGATAAGGCCATTTGACCCTATTAAAGGCCTTTTTGGCATCCAACGCTAATAGGGCTGTATCTGGTTGATCTTAATTACAGTGAATGATATTCAATATTCTTCTGACATTATGGAAACCTTGTCTTTCTGATATGAATCCATTTTGGTCCTTGTTTACAATTTTTGGCAGAATTCTCTGTAATCTAATTGCTAGAAGCTTACATATTATTTTAAGGTCCAAATTTAGCAGGCTTATTGGTCTCAAATTCTCGCACTTATTAAGGGTTTTGCCTGGTTTTGGCAGTAAAGTAGTTAGAGCATTATTCATTGAGGATGGAAGACTGCCAGTCTGAGATGCTTCAAGAAACATTTCTAAGAGTGGTGCTAGTAGTGTGTTTTTGAATTTTTTGTACAAGTCAAATGGGAGACCGCCTGGTCCTACTCTTTTTCCTGATTTCAAATTATCTATGGCGTTACTGATTTCTTCTTTGGTGATATCTGTATCTAAGTCTTCTTTATATTCATCTGGGGTGCAAGGAATAGGTAATTCATCCAAAAATCTATTCATATTTTGTATATTAATAGTGTTAGTTGTACCATATAATTTTTTAAATAAAAATCTCTGAAAGCATCATTTATTTTTATAGGATGTCATGGTTGTAAAAGCTGTTCTGGGGTCTCATGTATCAACGCTTGCGGCGCAAGAAAACCTTGCGTACGCCAAAATCAGCGCACACGTCCAGATTTATCATCGCGAAACGAGCGTCGGTTCCAGCGCTAATCAACGCAAAGTCAGGAGGTGGTGTAGAAATTGGCGTTGAGCCGATACTTGCGTTGACTGTGATTCGCACTTTGGCGACGCTGTGTGGCGGTGTTTGGTGACTCACTATGTGACAAGCGTGCACCACATCCCCGTGGCCGAGCAGCACGTCGCCCCACATGACGAACCAGCAGCAGACGGAGGGATGCGAGCTGATCCCTGCCGGGCCGCCGTCCTCGCGCAGGAGAATCTCATCCCCACAGTGTGAATGGGTAAGAAGTGAAATTTATTTTCGCCACCAGACGCTCGAGGACATTTACGAGCCGGTCCAGCTGCTCGTTGATCCCCGCGATCCCCCTGATGATTTCTTCCTGCGATTGCAGGACCCCCTCCGCGAGGACCCTTCCACTGCGTCCGGGTGGTCCAGCGGAAGCGCCGTGGCTGGTTGACGCTCCACCGCTTGTCGGCGCGCTGGTGCTGATGCTGGTGCTGGTGCTGGGGCCGGGGGCCGGGGTGGCCCGAATGCAGCTGGTCCTGGCCGACGACTCCGAGCCGGCGGACGGGCTGCCGCGGGCCGGGGTTCCGCAAGCCGGCGACACGCCCGACACATTGATTTCTGTGACACAATTAAAATATTTGTTCATTTCAATTCCTGCTTCTGTGTATCTGTTGTGTTTACATCTCTCTCCACGGTATCATAGGTAATGTAATTCAGTATTTAGAGGTCAGTTATGCACATTATAGTTGTTTATTGCATAAAAAGTTATCGAAAAATGAAGTTAAGGGCGAAGTATAAATCACGTCTAAAAATAGACTGAATCCCGACGTTGAAATGAAGTATAAACTTAGACTAGACGTCTAATATACGTCTTTTGCTCAGTGGGATGACAAAGCATGTGGACATTTGTGTGACACGCCACTTACCCTATAATAATAATCGCCACCACCTGCTGCTCAAACGGTGTGAGGGTCTCCTCCCCCGGACCCCCACCTGTCTGGCCAGTACTCCTCCGGAGGGCAGCTGTACGCCGCTTGACCTCCACCTTGAGGTCCGACCACTTTTTTTTAATCTTCGCGGGGGTGCGTGTCTCGGAACCCACCGCATTCACCCTCTCGCAAACTTTCTCCCACTCCAAGCGTTTTTGTTTTGCACTGACGCCACTGGACAGGCTGCCAAACAAAACACGCTGTCGCTCCTCCACCTCCGCCACCAGCACCTCCACCTCGCACGCCATAAATTTAGTTTTTCTTGTCATTTTGTCTGCGTGCGAGGACAGGGAGACCCTATTTAAATAAATCTGCATATTTATAGGAGGGCGTAACGGGGACGGGCCCAGTCACTCCGACATCTGCGCTCAATTCCACGCTGATTGGGATTTATCAAGGAAACACACGTGGATTTCGGCGCCCGCACACATTGATACATACAGATTTTTTTCAGCGTGACGGACCTTGCGTGCGCTCGTTTCTGGTATGAGTTCCACGCAAGTATTGATACATAAGGCCCCAGGTCTCTAATTGTTTTATGTTTGATCAAGTTACTAGTGTTAAACAAACTACTCTTCACATCACCTCTTGCAATTTTTTCTCTGCAGAGTTTGCATTCTACAATGTTTGGGTCATCTTTGTAAAGGTCAAAGTATTCCAAAAGTGAGAGTTTGCATTCTAAAATGTTTGGGCCATTTTTGTAAAGGTCAAAGTATTTCCAAGCCAGCTAGTTTTGGTGAGGGGCACCGCCATGTTCACAGGTTTGTTATAGTCTGAACAGGATGTGACAGTAAACCGTCCTCAAAGCTCCTATAAGGAGTTTTTTTTTCCTTTTTATGTTTATGAAACAAACTAAAATGATTGTTGATCTCTTCTCATGATATCCAAAAGCAAATAAAACCATCTAAAACATAATTACAGATTTTTATATCCTAATTTTTAATGCCTAAAATGGTAGAGGGGGGTGGGTGCATAGACTGAATAAAGAATGGACGTCATCTGCCTCCTAAGTGTGTGAGCCTCCACAAGAACAGCAACCCCTGTTGACTGGTTGCAATATAGGTCATAAACCCCACCTTCTACAGCAAATTGAATGAAGCTGCAGATAAACTTTAGAAATTAATTACACAGATGAATTTTTTCTCACCAGGTTGTGGTGTTGACATTGAGTTGTTCTAAGACTGGTTTGTGCTCAAGTCCCCTTTTTTTGGTGCAGCTCAATTTTCAAAAGTTATTAGGGGGTTCATGTTTCTATGATTGACACTTGATGCAGCCTATGGGTGTATGAAGATTGAGTAGGACATCGGAGATATACACTGTTTGAGCAGAGCGTCATCACAGTAACTCTCCTGCCAAATGCTACAGCGCAAATGCCAGTTTCAGGTTATGGAGAAAATCCTGGAAATACTGAAGGCAATTTAGCTTCAAATTATTGACAGGAGGCAGACTCAGGTTGTCCATACTATATACAGTCTATGGTTGTATAGACTCTGTGTCAGCAAAGCAGCCAAAGAAAGAGGGATCTTTTTAAAGTTGTCTACATAAAATGTTCACAATAAATGATGCATGTGACTTTAAAGTCAGCTGGTCAAGTTTTTCTGTCAAAAGCTACTCCATCATGTTAAGGACAAGATAGTGAAGGGCTGATTTGTCCACAAAGAGTGTCAGTAAACTGCAAGTTCTTCACAAGATTGTCACTTTTTGTTCTGAAATGACATCATACTGTTTGTTGTTGAGGGTCATCTCTGCAATGTGAACTAGAGGGTCTTCAGTTCAGTTTCTGCTGTGGATTAAAAAAGGATTTTGGGACCTTTGCTTCACAGGAACTTAAGAGGTACCATTAAAGGAAGCATGTGGCCTCTAACAGGTTAGTGCAGCCCCCTAACTCTTAAATCTCCCCATTAATGCAAGTTATTAAGACACAGTTTGTGCATGAGTGTGTACTTCTGCCCTATGTTTTGCAGGGTTAAATAAATGGATCTTCTTCTTCTTCTTCTTCTCCTTCATCTCCTGTTTTATAGCCATAGTCTTAAAGCCTTTGCTGGTTGTGATGTGGAAACTCAAACAGGAGGCTTGGTTTAGGAATAAAGCTTTAAAAAGGACAAAAACCTACTTGTGTTTGAAATGACTGTCAGTTTGAAGCTGATGAGTGTTTCAAATACAGTGGAGAATTGCACATCCTGTTTTTAAATGAGAAATTGTGCAGGAAAAAAACACACAAAAGATCCATTTTGCATTAAACTGGCTTTATTTCTTTTAGTAACCCTTCACACCCCTACCAGTGATTCACCCAGTGGAATATGAAACTCTGAGTGTATTATTCTTACATGAGTGGCAGTAGAGAGCCACTCGACCCACTACAGGGCAAGGTTGTTTTTAGCTTGGATGGAGTGTGTGTGTGTGTGTGTGTGTGTGTGTGTGTGTGTGTGTGTGTGTGTGTGTGCGCGCGCGCGCGCGCGCGCATGCAAGGTTGGAGGAAGGGGACTGTGAAGATGGGGTGCAAGGGTCAGATAGGTGTAGCCAGTTTCCCTCAAATAGCTATGAAGTAGTGTGGTTGCTACGTCAATTTGGAGAGACGCAAACTCTTCAAGTGGCTCTTTAGTCGTCAGCCCCACTGCCCTCCCCCACACACACTCTCCTCCTGTTAATGGTGAGGTTCAGAGCTACATTACTAACCAATGAAATCATGGGACTATAACAGGGGGCCTGACACACTTTGTGCTTGTTCAAGCTTCACTTGGATGAAAACAGCGCAAACATAAGTTCATTAGGATTTGTTTGTTTGAATTGAATATTTGTGTAACCTTCTTAAGTGTTTAGGAGTAAAGGTATTCCCGAACACTTAACATGCTCACGCATCCACGCACAAACACGCGCGCGCACACACACACACACACACACACACACACACACACACACACACAAAGCCTTGCTACACTGAATTTGTCAGAGTGCTGTTGCAGAAGGATTGGCTAAAATATATCAAACTCTCCTTCAGAGACAGGTGGAACAGGAAAAAATGAGACTCTCCACCTATGAGCCACCAGAAGACTCCTCCTCTACAGCAGACACAGACATTATTGTGGCGAAGACAAGGTCCCAGGTTTCAGATCCCAAGCCTGAATTTCACAGATTTATGGGCAAAGAAGAACAGGTGACCAGACTGCAGGGTGAATGGTCACCTTATCTCACGAGGTTGAGCTGTAGAAAGAGCAGCTCATAGACCGGGCAGAGCAAGTGACCTCCGAAAGGCTTCACTGCTTGCTGAGGTGACGAACAAGCAGGAAACAGCAGGATTGGCAGCTCTCTGAATGAAAAGACTAAAGAAAGACTGCAAAAATGAAAAGGGGAAGTGGAGGAAGACAGAAAAATGCCTGGCCCAGCAAGAGAGATGACCTCCAGACTGCAGGCTGATCTGTACAGTGCCATCCCAGACCTGTGGAACCAGTGGGGGCAAGACAGATCCCTCCCAGGAGAGATCTTCAGACTACTTGCTGTACCTGCAACCAGGAGCTCCTGTGGGCCAAGAACATGGGTTCTATTTTCGTGCTTTGCCGGAGACATGACACAGGCGCAGCGTAAGTCAGGTCTGCCAGGCCGACAAGGCGTTCCCAAGCACAATTTGGTATTTTGGTGGGGGAGGGGGAGGGAGAGAGGAGGAGCTGAGGGGAAAACTGGTTGGGTTGACATTCAAGATTTCTCCCAAAAACTGGCACTTCCGTAGATCCTGCCTACCCCACCTTTAGGCAAAATATGTCTTATTTAAAAACTTGTGTATGAATTTAGAATTGTAAAAAATATATTTACATAAATAAAAATAATTATCTGTACTGTAAATTAAATTCACATTTAGTAGCAGTACTATTAGGAATTCCCTACAGTGCAGCCAAAGAAATCCACCGTCTCGAAGCGAACTAGATGAAGGACTCAGAAACATCTCTCTTCCTTATATTACCTTAAACATACTGAGGGACAATTTCTTGTCCTTTGAGTCTGTTAAGCTTCTTTTGGTGAACATTGCACACAGCAATGCCATAAAGTCTTTCATGGTTGATCGCAACCATGTTTTCAATCTGTGTAACCCGCTAAAATTGTGCTGTGCTTGAGCAGATGATATGGGTACCACCATCAACAACCTCACTAGTGTCCCTACCTGATCAAACAGGCCACAGACTTCAGGGGGCATTTCTTTCAAAGCATGCACAGCATCTGTGGTTGTGTTGAACTTGCTTTTAAACAAGTCTTTCTCTTTCATTTCAAGAAATCTGCGAACTGCTGTATCATTTGATATGGAACTCAGGTAAGTTTTCCAGTTCTTTTGATGTTTGATTGCCTGGTTGCAGACCCTACTCTGTAAAAATCCACAGCTGACCCAGGTGTGTATGCAGGAGCCTACCCAGAATACCCTTAAGGGGGCCTATGTGTGTGGGGTGGAACAAGGGGCTATAGAGACCGATTGCCACACCTGTCCTCTGCCTTCTTAAAGACTGCCTCAAAGTATGTTGTGTTTTTCTAAGATTTCAAGCTGTCTTGGCCCAAGGAGACTGCAGACAGCATGCCCTTGGTTGTCTAAGTCTTTTTCAGGAGAGATGTGTTCAGAAGTTGTAGCTCACTGATCACATCTAAAGCAAGCAGAAGTCCCAGTACAACATTACCCTGTTGCAGTCGAACATGTAAGCCCTCTGCCTTGCTTGCAGACTCATCTCATCTCATCTAGTGCACCATCCCGTATTGGCCGATGGTGTTGGCAGATCCTTTTCAGTTGCATCCCCCAGGTTTCTGTCCTGGGGCCACTGTTGTTCTCTCTTTACATAATTCCACTTATCTTAGGAGTTTTGAAGTTTTATCTTATCATTTATATGCAGATGACATTCAGCTGTACATGTCTTTTAAACCTAATAATGTCTCTAAGTTGTCCATTTTAATTGAATGTGTGAACTTTATTAAGGCATAGATGGCAAATAACTGTTTTCAGTTAAAGGCTGACAAAACAGAGGTTCTTATCTCAGCACCTAAGCATGTTGTGCCAAATGTGATGAAAAGTCTTAATGTCCTATCCTCTGCCGTAAAACCCTCCCTCTGAAACCTGGGTGTCCAAATGGGCCAGGCCCAAAGTCTGGAGAAGCATGTAAATGGACTGGTTCACTATTTTTTTTAACCATTTAAGGAATATATCAAAGCTCAGACCCCAAGTGTCCAGGAATGAGCCTTTATTTAATCTCGTCTGGATTATTGTCATTCTTTGTTCACCTGTTTAAATACCACTTCTTTGAACCGGCTGCAAGTGGTTCAAAATGCTGCAGCTAAATTCCTGACAAGATCTTTCTCATGCCACACCCATCCTCAAAAGTCTTTACACTGGCTCCCCGTTCAATTCAGAATCCAATTTGAATGACTTATTTTTGTGTACAAAGCTTTGCACAGACAAGTCCCAATGTATATCAGAGACCTGCTAAAGCCATATAACTCCAGCAGGACTTGAAGATCCTCTGATCAGGGTTTGCTGGTTTTCCCTCAGACCAGGCTCCGAACTAAAGGAGACTGTGCATTTGAGTTGTTTGCTCTGTAACTTTGGAACTCTCTCCCTTGTGAACTAAGAACTGTGGACACTGTGGTTACTGTCAAAAAAGCAGTTAAAAACCCATTTGTTTCAACTTGCCTTTGTATGACCAGGACTTTGGAGGCTAGTATGCTATTTGTAGATGTTTATGTCTTGTCATCCTATCCTCTTTAACTTTGTGACAACTGTTCTTGAACGGCGCTATATAAATACAGTTCATAATTAATCAATTATTATTATTCTTCCTTTTGTCTCTATTCCTCATTGAGTCTTTTTTCTCCTGGGGCTGCCCCCTGGCAGATCTTTCCTTGACTGACTGGGCCTGGGGCCTGCCTCACTATCATCAGGAATTGCCTGCAGGACAGGAGGATAATATTAATATCTTCAATCTCATAATTAAATTTTCGAAAAGAGAGTCTAAAGGAGAATCCGACAATAAACACAACAAAACATGGGTAAATATTGGAGCAGTGTTTCAGAGATGGAGACAACTGCAGGATGGCAAGCTGGATTCCAAGCTCGCTCTTCATCTCCTGGACTGGTATGCTAATTTCATTTTCCCGTAATATTTAAATGTATTGTGGTGCCTGTAAGCAGTCATAGCTGGCGTACGGGTGATGATGTATTGAAGAGGTTGTAGAATGTGACATTTTAGTCATATTGCACACCTACAGTCGCCAGTGTCTGCATGGTAGTCTGTTGGCATCTACAGTAGCACCAATGCTATTTACTTTCATATTGACTGAGCCCCATTTGTAGTTATCTAAAGCAGTGGTCCCCAACCTTTTTTGCGCCACGGACCAGTTTAATGTCAGACAATATTTTCACAGACCGGCCTTTGGTGTGCGGGATAAATACAACAAAGTAAAATGTTACGACCAATACAAACACTATGGTATTTTGTAAATATAATAATAAACGTGAATCCACTGTGTACTTCTATGTAACTTTATTAGCAGCGTCCTCCTGACATGCGTCAACAACATAATAAGAGTAACATCCTCTTTGCCCCCGAATGCTCTCTGGTTGCTATGGTAACGCTTAAACATGCCCTCAAAATAAGATACACCACGAAACAAATATAAAGTACATGAAAAATACAACTCACCAAAACGCTAGATCAATGAGAGCCCTGAGCATGTTTCTCTGCAATGAGACGGTCCCATCTAGGGGTGATGGGAGACAATGACACCCAAAGTGTGTTGCTTATGTCCAGTCTACTCCGTAACTTTGTTTTGGTTGCTGTGACTACAGAAACCCCGCTTCACACAGATAAGATGTCGGAAATGGCAACAGGGTTTTCAGTGCTGTTGTGGCAATCTCTGGGTACTCTGCTATTACTTCTATCCAGAATATCGGCAGAGTTGATTTCTTCAACAGATTTTTAAGGCCTCCGTCATTTGTGATCTCCAACAGTTGATCTTCTTCTTGCACAGACATGCTGGATTCGCCTGGTTTATTGACAAATGGGTCGGGAATCCATTCCTTGTCAGTCCGTGGGTCTTTGTGGTTGGGAAGTAGTGCTTGGACTCTTTTGAAAGAAAAGACAGGTGATCATGCACCAGCTGGGAGAATGACTGCTTAGGCTGAGTCTCTTCCAAAATGTTTGAAACAGGTCAAATATGCCCCTGTTCACGCGTTGTCTCCACAAATCCAGTTTGGCTTTAAATGCAGCTACTTTATCTGCCAACTTTAAGTCAGTTGTTATTTTCCCCTGAAGGCACAGATTGAGTTCATTGAGCAGGCTGAATACGTTGCACAAGTAAGCGAGTTTTGTGACCCACTCCCTGTCACTGAAATGTGCTGCCAGCGGTGACTTCTTTTCTGAGAGAAATCTCTGCAGCGGCTCTCGTAATTTAAACACTCTGGCAAGCGATCTCCCTCGGGATAACCATCTTATTTCTGAGTATAAGAGAAGGCATCTGTGCTCTGCGTTCATCTCCTCACAAAGTTGCTTGAATAGGCGTGAGTTAAGGGCGTGTGCTTTGATGTGGTTAATAACTTAAACAACATCATTCAATACGCTTCTCTGTGAATGACACAATGTGTAGATTCACATTCAGGTGTAACCTCCTTAATCCGAGCAGTTAAACCAGACAGCTGTCCAGTCATGGCAGCAGCTCCATCTGTGCATATGCCGACACAAAAAGACCCTTTAAGTTTTCCTGATACATAGTCATCTAGCGACTTAAATAATTCTGTGGCTGTGGTTTTGGTTGTCAATGATAGTGCACACAACATACCCTCATGCACATCCTCCTAATAATGGTATCGCATATAAACAAGTAGTATTGCCTTGTTGTCCACATCTGTGGACTCGTCAACCTGCAGTGTGTACCACGGTGATGTATTAATCCTCTCCAACAACTGTGTCTCAATGTCCTCTGCTATTTCTTCAATGCACCGAGGGACAGTGCTAGTCGACAGAGGCACCTGTGCAATGTTTTTAACTGCAGCCTCTCCGAAAAGTTAACAGCAAATGTCTTAAGTCGCGGGAAGGTTCAATTCTTCACCAATAGTAAATGGCGTTTTAGCCTTAGCAATATGGTCAGCCACCAAGTATGACACTCTCAGTGCACTTGCAGTTGTTGATGTGGAGGCCCTCAGTAATTGCTTCTGCCCTTCTTGTTCCTGCTTTTATCTTTCAGAATACTCCAAAAGCTTGTTTTTTTAATACAGGGTGCTTGGTCTCCAAGTGGCGAAGTGTTAGAATAATGTGCATAAATGTATATAGAAGTTATCATTATTCCTCATATTCTTATGTAAGAGTTTATACTACAAGTGTAAACTGCTTTGACCTCTTTTAATACATTATATAAGAGTATTTTTATCATATAAGAGTGTTTCCTAACTTCTCTCTCCAATAGATTTACTACACAGCAGAACAATGTTCTTTCAGTTTTCTGTGACTGTGTCTTTCCTATCAGCAGGTGGGGGTGTGTGAGTGATGGATCCTCCGCTATAAATCGTGGGGAGTTTTTGAGGAGGTGCCGCTGTTATCAGAAGGAGCTCGTTAGATGCCGCCTTGACTTTCACATATTCACAAGTGTTCATTATTATGCTTTATGAGAGTGCTTACGTTGCTACACATATTTTTCTCCACCCTTTTAGAAACATTGTGTAACCAGGGACAAGACTAAATAAAAGAGACTGGGCGGAAATACCTTTAGAGTGGTTTCGACATGGTACCTGAAGCTATCTCGGTCCATTCTCCTCGAGCATATACCATTGTCTTTCTCTTCTTTATATGTTATCAGGTAAATGTTGCAGGTTTTAGACCTAACACGAAGCCGTTTTGAAGGCTTCATCGCCTCATTGGAGAGCCGGTCGCTGCATATTGTGCAGAGTGGGCTTGGTGCATGGGAATCACCTATCGCAATAAATCAATATTTTAAGTAGGTCTCCTGGTATTGTCTATTAAATGCAGCTTTCTTATTCTAAGTGGTCATAGGCTCTTCTTCTGTCTCCTTACTGGGCCTTTTCCCCTTTGCAAAGAAACCTCCCTAAGACATCTGTTGTTTATTCATTTTGCTAGCTTGTGGGTTTAATATTAGTGTTAACATGACCACGTGACCGAGACAAGCATCTTGACATGTGTCAAGAGTGAGTCATAGATGGATGTAACAGAGAGAATTCAGTTGTAGCAATCAAGACAACCCTGGATGTGAAACCCACACATTCCTTACAGGAAAGTTTCCTTATCTGGTCCCAGGAAACAGGATATAAATCTTTCCAGACGTGTTTGCACTTTCAGGTTAAATAAGTGACCCAACCGGAGGTTGACTAAACCTCTGACTCTTCACGATTGGTCAATTCGGAGAACAGAGACAGAGTTTTATTACCTTTCAAACTGACTCCATTTGCTGACCATCTAAATAAACATTAACGTCTCAACCCAGATCTCCCATTTGAGATTTAGTGTCTTAAAGTGTGTGAACATACGGACCCTAGGAAAAGGGGGGACACTGACCTCCAGACCTCGGTCGTAAAACCCTGCTCGACCATGCACTGATAAAGACTACATTCCTTTGGTGAAAGAATACAAATGACTGATCCTGACATCTTATGCATTCAGCAATGTACTAATCTGTCTAATCATGAAATTTGTGTTAAAATGAGATGTTTCCCGTTTTTCTATGTGCTTTAGAAGCCAAATTATCACTCCGGATATCTTTAGACCAACAGCTTTTCAGACTGTTTCATGAACTTTTAAGAGTTAAATTTATTGATTGTGACTCATAACTTAGCTCTAATTAACAGAAATGGTTTAGAAATGTTTGTTCTATATTTTAATCGTTTATTTAGTATTTTTAACCATTAGGTGGTTATAATGTCATTGAATAACCTTAATGTGAGTATTTAGAATCCATTATTAATCATGATGACGTTCATTCACATGTATTTACTCTTTTGTTGTTCACAGTTTCCATGTGTTACTATCTGTTTCATTTCAGAGTAATTTAGCATGTTCAATGTGATACTTAAAACATAATGAGAATGTTTGATGTGATCCTACACTTCATTCATATGTGTTTAGTATCAAATTATTTATCATGAAACCAAACATTCAATGATATTAATCATAGTGAGTGAGTATCAGATCTGACTCTTTTGCCAGCCAAAAGAATAAGTTAGATCAAATAATCAAAGACCACACGACCCCTCCTCTGTCTCCTCACACACACGCCGGAGCCACCCCCAGTGTGAGAAGATAAAACCAGTGAAGTCGGGTTGCTCTTCTCTCTCTTATGCCTTTTTTCTCTTGTGTGCTGACTCTCCTGTCTCTCTTAGGCCCCTTACTCTTGGGCCCTTCTCTTCTGCCCACACCCTTCTGTGGTGCGTTTCTTTGTTTTCTCTTAGAACTTTTTCTTGGTCTACTAAGTTTTACGCCACGTGTTGATTCACGTTGATTTTTCTTTAACATCGTCTTAGTTCAAGTTTTGAAACTTCAACTTTTTGTGCACATAGCAATTCAAGATTAAGCCTTTGATTGATTTTTCTTTAATTTCGCGAAGCCATTTTTGAAAGTTTTCTCTGCTCTTCGAGCCTCGTTTTTCTGAGTTTTCTGCGTGATTTCAAAGTCACCTCCGAACGCAACCCAACAGGCCCAGGTCATCCTCTGTGCCAGAGTTTTTGAGTGAGACCAAAGAAGTACCCAAACGAGCGTCCACAGGATCCACAGGCGCTGGCTTTGCTTCGGGCCCGAGTGCTGCAACTCCTGGCTCATCCTTCGGCTGACTTCAGTCGTCTTCTGAGCTGAACCGCTCGAACCGCCAGTAGCCCGGACCTTCGGAACCTGCTCCATCTTCTCCAAGGACCAGTCTCACTTAAGTATGCAAACCTCCAGAGCTCTAAAGAGGGCTGGTGCTGTCTCCTGCGTTCATAACTCAGATACCCGCTTATTCTGGTAATCTTAGATTCCTCCAAATCCACATCCGAGTTTATCTCGACACCAAAGTTAGGGTAGGTTAATATGTTAGCGCATATTCACTCACTATCATTAACTTTAGTGCTCTTAGCCTGACTCAGAATCTTTATTTATTCACCTATTATTATTTTATCCTCATTATCTTATCATCATTTATTGCATGTGTGTTGTACCATCATTTATCCTGTAATAAACAGATCATTATTTTTCTAAGTTACTGTCTGTTAGTGTTCTTCCAGAAGTGGAGTCCCTGAAATTAGAATTTCGACTTAAGATATGAGACTGATCAATTAAGACTGATTAATTAAGACTGACTTGATGTTTGATTTCTGAATTAAACTTTTGTTTTCTTTATTTTCCCACCATTAAGGGTGGGTGGTGCCCCTTTCAACGAGTGCATAAATGTCATAATTTGAGATTATTAATCTTCAGACATTTATTATAAATTCCAATCGCCAAGTATTATTTTGGTGCGGCCTTGTGAGGCTCATTTCAAATCGCTACATATATTTTGGTGCGACCGTATGAGGCTCATTTCAAATCACTACATATATTTTGGTGCCCCTGCGTGAGGCGTTTCAAACAAAACTTCTGGATACTAACAGACAACCTAAAACTTAGCCTTCCAAATTGATGCGAGAAACTTATTTCCAGGCTATTTTAGACTTAATCACAATCAATGCTATGCTTGCTGAAGTTGCTTGACTAAGTTCTGATGTTTTCCTGATCTATGCATAAAACCTTTATGCTCTGTGTTTCACACACTTTTGTACTACATGCCTGTAGTCTGTGTTTGAGCTGGACAGCGTGAAATGTTGTTCTGAGTAGCAGTGAGACTGACTCTTCTGCTCTGTCTAGACTGTCCAATATTTAAGTGCACGATTGTGGCGTCGCCGTACGCTTGTATTTAAGGCCTTTGGCTGAACCCAGTGTTCGCGATGCTCCGAGCTGTGGTTTCAAGCCCCTGAAGTCTCTGTAGTCTGCTACGAGGTTCTAGTAACTATATGGGATTCAGATTTTCCTCCTTTCCCCTGACAGATTAGCTATCTGTCACAGGAAACCACTGTAACAGTGGGAGGTTGTTGTTTGATTGAATTCAGACAAAATTTGTGTTCACAAATCGCCGCATTTGTGATTTTTAAGTTTGCAGTTGAATCTGCTATTGAGGGATTTGTCACTTTGATTCTTGTCTCTATAGTCTGCTATGAAGTTCTAGTAACTATATGGGATTTAGATTTCCTCCTTTCCCCTGACAGATAAGCTATCTGTCACAGGAAACCACTGTAGCAGTGGGAGGTTGTTGTTTGAATGAATTCAGACAAAATCCGTGATCACAAATCGCCGCATTTGTGATTTTAAAGTCTGCAGTTGAATCTGCTGTTTAAGGATTTGTCACTTTGATTCTTGTTCCTGTAAATGATTTTATTGAACCAATCTGCCTGAGCAGATGGTGTAAAGTTCTATGTTTGAGGGTGCAGACGCAGCCTGCTGTGAAGAGTTAACCCTTTGTTGTCAGTGGAGAGACTGACCTTTTGGCCTTAAGCAGATAAGGCCCTTCAAGGAGGCAGAGCCTAAAGGCCCCTTCCTGCATACTTTCCAACTTCACAGCCACAAGAGGCTAGTTGGATGACTGTTTCCTCTTCTCTTCTTCTTCTCCACTTGTGTTGAGCTTGTGCAGTTACCCCAACTCCATACTGCCCCACATGGTTGTTTTTGGTATTGAGCTAACACTGCTATTATCTGCCTGCAGTATCAGCCAGCTGTACTGCCTCTCTGTAGTCAGTGTGTAACACTCTACAGACATAACTCAAGTGATTGACTTGGTTGATGAAGTTTGATGTGCTTATTCTAAATCATTGATCATTGATTTTTGATTTTTATCTTTGTTATAAGAGCCTACATAATGTATTGATAAAGTAACTCCTTGAATCAATCACCTGATCTGTTGTTACTTATCACACCATTGAGCAGTTTTACTGTTCCCTATAATACATGAATGTATTAACCCTCCTCATAAGATTAATTAATTAATGAACAAATTAATTAATATTTGAAATCTATTTTACCATTTCAGATGAATTGGGTAGTTGAATCTTTGGCTTTATTGCGATTTGTGAATTAACTTCAGAGTTAATTCCTTAAATTGACAATTTCATTGGTTTCAGATTCATCCAACTGCATCAGGCAGTTTATTTAAGCTTTGCTGATCTCTGCAACACGGAGACAATTTGAACCCTTTATTCAATGGTTCTGTATCTGATGTTAAATTTAATTTAACATTATTTCACCTTGTTTTATTTCAATTTTCATTGAAATGAATTTAACTTTATGTTATTTTTCTCTCCATTAGAGATTTACTCAGATAGGCTCTTCCTCTTTATCAAGCACTGATAAATTAAGTCGATTAACTCACTTAATTTGATATTTTGCTTCTTCTTTTCATTTTAAGCCAACTCAAACTCATCAACCAACCACCTGCTCCTCTTTACCAAAACCAAACATGCCTAACACAAAAGAGTCCAGCCAGGGAGACCCCCTGAGGGACATACACACAGTGTTGGCAAACTTGACTAGTCAGCTGATACCTCAGTACATGACTAAGATTCAAAAGGCCGAACCCTCCAATCCGGAGGATGCAATGGCTGACCTACTGGAAACAGCCTTAACCACGACACTTCGTGATAAAGAGCTCACTAGATGCATGTCTGTCGTGATGTCTTCTCAGCTTGAGTATAAAGACTACTTGCTGGAATGCGCTTTAGCAAAGATAAAGGCGCAAAAAGACGAAAAAAGCGCTCTGAAAAAGACGCTAGAAGAGACTAAGAAGTCTCTAAGTGTTTTAGAAAAACACTGTGCCAGATGTGAAGCGTCAAAGCTTCCCTCACTAAGTCATGAAGAAAATCTTGATCTCAAAGACAAGATTGAAAGACTTAATGAAACCCTTTACAAAAAGGAGAAAGAACTTGATGACACGAATAAGCAGCTTGCTAAGACCACAGAGGATCTGATACAGTCAGAATCCCTACTAGAGCAAGCAACAGAAGATGTAAAAACTTTGAAAGCACTGGTCAAAGTGCGTGCTGAAGCTCTTGAAGTTAAGGAGAAGCAAACTTCTACCTTACAGCACCAGCTCCAGATAGCTCAAAGACAGTTAATTCTTTGTCAAGAACGGCAAGAAAAGACAGACAAAGAACTTGAAGATGCCCAAAGAGAGTTACAATGCTCCCTCCAGTCAGGTCGAGCCCAAAGAGAACGCATGGAGCAAACGTTTCTTGAAGAAATGATAGGTGATCAGCCTCCTGAGAGAGCGCCATCACTTCCTTCCAAACCAACTCTTAAGTATCTCTCTCAGCATCATGACAGGACCCTGCTTGACCCTGAGAGGTCATCCTTAAACCAAGAGTCCTACTCTCCTCCTCATGATGGCTTCTTACCATCTCCCTCAGATAGGGATCTTGACAAAATTGCTCGCAACATAGCACGCTTTGAACCTGAGCACCAAGGTGCTACTGACACCTGCACCTACTTGAAAGACATTGACTTTTACCTGAGGAAATTTCCAGGTGCAACCATTGATGACAAGATCTACCTTATTAAGGCAACGTCAAGTCTAGAGGTTAGCAGTTTCCTTGAACGACAGCCTTATCATGTCAGAAATAATTATGACTTGCTCTGCCAAGCATTAATTGAAGAGTTTTCTGATCATTTGACCCAGACAGGCCTTTCTGCTGCTCTGTCTATTAAACAAGGGAGATCAGAACCTCCCCAACAATATTACAACCGCTTACGCGAAGCTTACTTTGGTTTCCGAAATGAACCAGAAATGGAGGAGGACTTGAACTTCAAAACGCTGTTCGTCCAGAACCTCCACCCTACCACCAGTCATCACCTTGGCGTCTTAGCTTGTCCAAACACTTTGACTAGCCGACAGCTTCGTGAACTTGCTGTAAAAGGTTTTGCCAAACAACGACAAACTTTGGCTAAGAAAGCAGAGCCTGTTACTCTGTTGGCTATGGAGACAAAATCACTGCCCATGGAGCTGAACGAAGCTTCAGATTGTGTATTTTCAGGCTCCGATAAGCCTCCAAATGAGTGGTTAACCAGGCCTCCAAAACCTTTTCGACCTCAACACACTCACAAAGGTCAAAGTTACACACCAAGGCCCAGGTCTGACACAGACCAATGCCCGGTAAACTTTGAGACCAACTGTTGTTATTCAGACTCCCGTCACGGTGGGTTTTATCCCAGACAAAGGAAAAACCACCAACACCACCAAAGGGGGGTGAATGACTGGCAGAATCAGAGTAAATCACACTCTCAGAAACGACGATCTTATTATCCACCTCAATCGGTTTCATCCACTTTGAAGGTGAATAAACATGACTACTCAGCTAACCACTGAGATTAACACTGTGGAGTCATGAAGGTGTGAGTCCTGCGAAAGCAGAAGTCACCCAGCCAAAGCTAAATGACTCCAATAAGATATCCAAATGCTGTGGTGATACATTGATGACTGCAATCCCAGTTGCTGCTTTCTTTGTTAGCATTTGTCTCTCCTCTGTCAATATAGTCAGCTTGTCAGCTGTCAAATATCCCATGAACAGATTAAAACCTGAAATTTCTGTCATTAAGACTCAGATTGACAAATTTCAGACTTAATAGCAGATAATTAGTCAAACCGATAAGAGCATCATCCCCAAGTTTAACAGACAAAGTTTAAGAGAAACTCTGTGCAGTAAACTTTTGATGTTTGTGATTCAGGTTGACTATGCTCATACACAGATGGTTAATATGTCTATAGCAGACATTTCTTTTCCACCTAAGTCTTAACCATTTTTGAAACTGAAATTGAACTTTCAGACTTCTCCAGCAAGCATGAAAAACAGCTATAGCTGTAGATCCAGTTAGCATTCAGACTAACGAGTGCTTTTCTAAATCTTAGTAATACTAAAAATTAGGAGATTTTCTTTCACATTAGTCTACCAATAGTTAACTGAGAAAAGTCTAACAACTAGACGATTTTATTTGATAGCTTAATGCATGCTTGATGTTATCTTAAAGCAGTAATAGTGATTCACATAGTGACGATGAGACGCATCAGTCCTATTTGCATACACCTGCTGCTGCTGCTGCTGCTTCATGGTTGTCTACTCGTCGTCCCGATGCTCCATGGACAGGACCACCGTGACGAAGGGGGGACTGTAGCAATCAAGACAACCCTGGATGTGAAACCCACACATTCCTTACAGGAAAGTTTCCTTATCTGGTCCCAGGAAACAGGATATAAATCTTTCCAGACGTGTTTGCACTTTCAGGTTAAATAAGTGACCCAACCGGAGGTTGACTAAACCTCTGACTCTTCACGATTGGTCAATTCGGAGAACAGAGACAGAGTTTTATTACCTTTCAAACTGACTCCATTTGCTGACCATCTAAATAAACATTAACGTCTCAACCCAGATCTCCCATTTGAGATTTAGTGTCTTAAAGTGTGTGAACATACGGACCCTAGGAAAAGGGGGGACACTGACCTCCAGACCTCGGTCGTAAAACCCTGCTCGACCATGCACTGATAAAGACTACATTCCTTTGGTGAAAGAATACAAATGACTGATCCTGACATCTTATGCATTCAGCAATGTACTAATCTGTCTAATCATGAAATTTGTGTTAAAATGAGATGTTTCCCGTTTTTCTATGTGCTTTAGAAGCCAAATTATCACTCCGGATATCTTTAGACCAACAGCTTTTCAGACTGTTTCATGAACTTTTAAGAGTTAAATTTATTGATTGTGACTCATAACTTAGCTCTAATTAACAGAAATGGTTTAGAAATGTTTGTTCTATATTTTAATCGTTTATTTAGTATTTTTAACCATTAGGTGGTTATAATGTCATTGAATAACCTTAATGTGAGTATTTAGAATCCATTATTAATCATGATGACGTTCATTCACATGTATTTACTCTTTTGTTGTTCACAGTTTCCATGTGTTACTATCTGTTTCATTTCAGAGTAATTTAGCATGTTCAATGTGATACTTAAAACATAATGAGAATGTTTGATGTGATCCTACACTTCATTCATATGTGTTTAGTATCAAATTATTTATCATGAAACCAAACATTCAATGATATTAATCATAGTGAGTGAGTATCAGATCTGACTCTTTTGCCAGCCAAAAGAATAAGTTAGATCAAATAATCAAAGACCACACGACCCCTCCTCTGTCTCCTCACACACACGCCGGAGCCACCCCCAGTGTGAGAAGATAAAACCAGTGAAGTCGGGTTGCTCTTCTCTCTCTTATGCCTTTTTTCTCTTGTGTGCTGACTCTCCTGTCTCTCTTAGGCCCCTTACTCTTGGGCCCTTCTCTTCTGCCCACACCCTTCTGTGGTGCGTTTCTTTGTTTTCTCTTAGAACTTTTTCTTGGTCTACTAAGTTTTACGCCACGTGTTGATTCACGTTGATTTTTCTTTAACATCGTCTTAGTTCAAGTTTTGAAACTTCAACTTTTTGTGCACATAGCAATTCAAGATTAAGCCTTTGATTGATTTTTCTTTAATTTCGCGAAGCCATTTTTGAAAGTTTTCTCTGCTCTTCGAGCCTCGTTTTTCTGAGTTTTCTGCGTGATTTCAAAGTCACCTCCGAACGCAACCCAACAGGCCCAGGTCATCCTCTGTGCCAGAGTTTTTGAGTGAGACCAAAGAAGTACCCAAACGAGCGTCCACAGGATCCACAGGCGCTGGCTTTGCTTCGGGCCCGAGTGCTGCAACTCCTGGCTCATCCTTCGGCTGACTTCAGTCGTCTTCTGAGCTGAACCGCTCGAACCGCCAGTAGCCCGGACCTTCGGAACCTGCTCCATCTTCTCCAAGGACCAGTCTCACTTAAGTATGCAAACCTCCAGAGCTCTAAAGAGGGCTGGTGCTGTCTCCTGCGTTCATAACTCAGATATCCGCTTATTCTGGTAATCTTAGATTCCTCCAAATCCACATCCGAGTTTATCTCGACACCAAAGTTAGGGTAGGTTAATATGTTAGCGCATATTCACTCACTATCATTAACTTTAGTGCTCTTAGCCTGACTCAGAATCTTTATTTATTCACCTATTATTATTTTATCCTCATTATCTTATCATCATTTATTGCATGTGTGTTGTACCATCATTTATCCTGTAATAAACAGATCATTATTTTTCTAAGTTACTGTCTGTTAGTGTTCTTCCAGAAGTGGAGTCCCTGAAATTAGAATTTCGACTTAAGATATGAGACTGATTAATTAAGACTGATTAATTAAGACTGACTTGATGTTTGATTTCTGAATTAAACTTTTGTTTTCTTTATTTTCCCACCATTAAGGGTGGGTGGTGCCCCTTTCAACGAGTGCATAAATGTCATAATTTGAGATTATTAATCTTCAGACATTTATTATAAATTCCAATCGCCAAGTATTATTTTGGTGCGGCCTTGTGAGGCTCATTTCAAATCGCTACATATATTTTGGTGCGACCGTATGAGGCTCATTTCAAATCACTACACAGTCATTGGTCAAAATAAAACATTGTTCAGACTCAGATAATAAATAAAACGGAAATAATGTAAGTTATTTATTCTTTCTGTGTGTGAGTGATGATGCAGCCTGGAAAGTTTACAGATAAAAAAATAAATAAGTACAACAGATATTTTAGACAGAGTAATATCTTCATACCACACTCTCCTTCTTTTCATTCTAGGTACCGCAATCTGTATAACAGAAAGTCCAGAGCAAGGAGTTTGAGCACCATAAAGGCCCCACAAGATGTACATCTGTCAATCTGTACATCTGAGGACTTATTGTTTGGATTTTATTTTTCAAATAAATGCATGTTCTATTTTATCTTATGTGTCAGCTTTAAAGCTTTCCCCTTTCAGCCCCCAAATACTTCAATTTTACATTTAGCCTACTACAAGTAAGAGCAAATGAAATTTATTAATGTCAAACTAGCTACTAAACATTACAAAACAATTATCTCCACATCTGAGAAAGGTCAAAGGTGCAGGATTGCCTACTTACATTCTTTGTTTCTTTTAAAGATGATTTGATTTGTTTTGGTTTGTTCATTTTGCTTATTCATTGATTTCACCTGCTCTGATCACCTTAACAGGTACAGCTACCACTTCCTTCTTAAGGGGTGTTCAATTTTCACTGAAAGTTGGAACTTGGGGCTTGGAACAATGTGACCTTAAAGTTGAGTGCTCCAGCGCTTCTGAGCCTTACAAACGTACAACAAAACATGTAATGACTGTTAACATGAGTAGCAGATAGGATGTCAACCTGGTGCGATTAATATAACTTTCTGAGTTGGAGATCTAACTTCACAGAGGATTCTGACTAAAATTCTGACTTGGAATTCGGAAATTCCAACATTTGTGTACAGCTGGAATGCATTGTAAGTCATAGCGGACAAATGCCAGGCTGTCAGTGCCATATAGACATAATGAAGAGTAGATGCATCAGCTGCTGGGGCACTTGCAATAAGGAGGCCATCTTGGTCCGGTCATCCTACTCATAGACATAATAAACCTGCATCCAATTTTAGTTCCTTGAGTTTGGATTTGTGTGATTTTTACCTCTGCTCTTTTGAGTTCTAAAAAAACCTTAAAGACCCACTCTGATGAAAATCATGTTTTTCTTGTTGTCTACTTGTTAATATGGGATTTTTTGGATGCTACAGCGTCATGTCGGTCAAATTTCTCTTTTATTTTTCAGTACATTCATGTTGGTTAAGTTTCCTTTATTTCTGCACATTCACGTTTTGTTTCATGTCAAGCATTTCAAGCTGTTTTATTTTGCAGATCACTTACCCTTGTTTCTGTCCTCTAGATTTGTTCCTGTCTGGTCTGCCCTGCCCCCGTCTTGTCACACCTGCCACCTGATTGTGTCTCTCCACCTGTTCCTCATCTATTGTATTTTACCTTGTGTGTCTCACAGTCTTGTCGCCAGTTTGTTTCCAGCATTCTCTTTCCAGCATTTATTCATAGTTTCGCCAAGCAGTGCATTACCTTTGCCTGCCTTTTTAGATCTTGCCTTTTGCCTGACATTTTTGATACCTCTGCCTGATCTGACTGCCTTTTTGTGTACCAACCTTTGCCTGAACCTCGTTAAACCCTGTCTGTTTGATTAACTGTATTGGTGTCTTGCCATTGTATCCTCCAGTCTGTGCTGTGGTTCGTGACATACAGGACATATAATGAGAAAAGTAAGTGCAAAATTGCATTTCTGAGTATTTCTGCATTCAAATTGCTGTATACCTCTGGCACATCCAAACAATAGGCTCAGACTACATTTGCATGTGCCCGGCTATTTTCATTAACTGATATTTCACCCTCTCCGTTTACAGAAAAAAAAAAAAACTGTGTGCACACCACTATGTTTTCAGAAAAGTTTTTGTTTAAATGAACTTGTGTAAACATATGCCATCAAAAGCATGCCAAACCTGTAGGTGGCAGTGTAGCGAGTAGCTCAAGCCCACGATAGCCAATCAAATTCCTGCATTGCAGCAACAACATCTCTCCTCTTCCACATAGTACAGCACTTGTATTTGCAAATGCAAAAAAATACAAAAGGATGGCACCAGCATAAATGTGACTGCTATTCTGCATGCATCCATGATCACCAAAGATTGTAAACACAGACTGTAGATTGTAAACAGCATCACATTTAACTCAGTTTCAGCGCACAATCTGCCATCGGCTAACCAAGGGCCTATTTTACGAAGCAAGTTCGACCTAGCGAGGTAGCCTTGGAGCTACCTCGTTCAACTTAGCGCGGTAGCCAGCGGTCTCGCTAAACAGTCTTACAACACTGGTTATCAACCTACTAAGTGGATCCAGCTTTGCTATGAGCGCGTGCACGCATTTAAGGCGAAGCCCGCTGCATCTGACCAACCGCGAACATGGACCAGTCTGGAGCGTCAGAGCAGGCCAGAGAGCGAAGGACCGCATACTTTACAAATGGGGAGCAGGAGAAAGTATGAAGAATTCAAATCTATTATAAACCTCAAAAGCAACACTGTCGCCGCTGCAAAAGCACGGAAGGAATTCTGGCAGAAAAAAAAGTGTAGTGCGCAAAAAATCTTTGATGCCATTGTCACCCTGAAATAGCACTGTTCAACATGCGCTTTTAACATGCACCAGACGTGTCTAATTCATTTCCAAGATGAATTCATTAATTTGTTTATTTCTATCATGTTTGCATTTTTTTGTGTGGTATGTAGGCCATATGAGCCTTTTATAAAGGTGGTCATCCGGAAAAGTAAGTGGGTCTGTGCAGTCGCTGAAAACCTTCACGCGCCAGAGTGCTCCTCAGACAATGCAAGCACCGAGGTCTATAGGATCCTCCAAGAACGGACAAGCTATTTTTTGAGAGAGCTCATTGGTCAGTGGGTGGGGTTTTTTTACTCGTGAGTTCAATCTGGAACCTAACCTGCCCCGGAGCAGGTTAGCCATTCAGGGTACGTTGTCATGAAGACTCATCTCGCTAAGAAGTGAACCCGCGTTGTAGAACAGGAAACCCCGAATTTACTCTTGAAGTTACCTTGCTAAGCAGTAATCCTGCTTCGTAAAATAGGCCCCAAATCTCTGTTTTTCTCTGTTTACATGTCAAACGTGCAAACAGAGTTCCAAAATCTCCCCTCTGGCTGGAGATTTTAAAAAGCATCATTTTCAGGGGCGAAGTCTCCGTTTGCATCGAAACAAAGGGTGACAATGATGGTTAATGTCTGGTTAATAGTGTTTGTCGAGCATCATTGGTTGTCAAAAATGCTCAGTTGGGAAGTCAGATGAGAAAAATGATTTGTGGCCAAATCTGAATTTCAAATCTAAAACCCTTTGTTTTTCTGTCAGTTATTACGAATACTGTTTTTTTAAAAAGTAGGTAGCGTCAAGGTGCCATTTTTCGGCCCATTAGTTCCCACCTGTCATTTTCTTAAAGGAAACGCATTAGTGTAACACAGCTGAGTTGGAGCTGCTGATCATACGCTGATTATGTGGGGCGGGGCAGTAAATGACAAAAAAAAAAAAAAAACTGTAGCAACAAATGGGCACAAAACAGGGTGACTATAAGTGACTATCATGCAATGCAGATTGTTATTTTGATTACGATAGTTTTCCCACGAATAAAATAATTTTGAGTATCTGGTATGATAATTTCATCTGGCAAAACTGCTCAGACAGTAGAGACGACGATCGCGGAACAAGCATGTGTGTAAGCGGATTGCAATGCTCGTAAGAAAGCTAATTATGTCATTATGTCCCAGAAGACACCAGTGTCTCAGAGTTGAACAGCTACGATGTTACCTGCCACTTCTACTACACCGGTAATGTTAGGCTCCAATCTAGCGTGAAGAGAAGTGTGCAGAGCAGCGCTGTCTCCACCCACGACTGAGAGGCGAATTGCAAATGAGCTGCTGGAGCTCTACAGAAGAAAAGCCCTTGAAAATGACACAGGTGACATGCTTTTGGCAAAAAAAATCATAATCACAATTTAAAGACCACAGAGAACACTTTAAGCAGTAAAAAAAAGAGTAATTGGATTGGGACACACACACATATAATAATAATAATAATAATAATGACTTTATTTTATCCCCAAAGGGAAATTCAATTGTTTGTGGTTTTACAGTTTTGTTGTAGATTAAATTATGTGTGTGTGTGTGTGTGTGTGTGTGTGTGTGTGTGTGTGTGTGTGTGTGTGTGTGTGTGTGTGTGTGTGTGTGTAATCCATAGACTGTTTATACTATGGACAACTTGGTTGTATACAGATTTGAAGCCAAAAAGCTCTCAGTATTTCTGGGATTTTTCTTCATTTCCTGAAACCAGCATTGTGCAGTAGCATTGTGTGCATTCGGTGGGAAAGTCGTCGAGAGGCACTGTGATGACAGTTAGCTCAAACAGCGTATCCCCCCTGGTGAGCTATGCAATCCCTGAATGCCAATAGGCTGTAGCAGGTGTCAATCAGAGAAAACATGAACCCCCTAATAACTTTTAAAAACGGAGCTTCACAGAAAAAAAAGGACTTGAGCACAAACCAGTCTTACTGTAACTGCATGTCAACATCGCAAGCAATGGGAAGAAAAATTTATGTTCTGTGTAGTAAATTTCTAAAGTTTGTCCACAGCTCCATAAGCTATGCTGGCAGAAGCGGGATTTATGACCTATACTGCAGCCCGTCAACAGAGGGTGTTGTTCTCGGAGTGGCTTCACCCAGCAAGGAGGCAGACGCTGTCCATTCTATATACAGTCTATGGTATAATCACAATCCAGAATCTATATGACATACCTGCCAACATTTGGGTTTGTAAAATCTGTATATTTATAAGTAATAAGTATAAGTGAAGCTGCACACTTTTTTGTTTTGTTTTAACAAAAACAAATGGTAACAAAAAAAAAAAGAATGGCTACGATATGCCTTGAACTTATTTAGTCCACTAATATTGCTGTTAAAGTCCTCATATGTTTGAATGCTCTTCTGTATGAGGCTCTCTGAACATCAGTGTGTGCAATACAGCACTCTTTTATCTGAGGCTGCCCTGAACGCATCACTCCCAGATGGTGCAAGACTCTCAACATAAATGTTATATCTCACGATTATTTACCTTTCATTGAAGTGTTCATTTTGCAAATTACGCTGCTTAAATATAGTTTACAGCTTAAACCGACCTGAACTCCTGACTCCTCCTCCTGACTGGTGAACATGCACATTGGATGATTCCGTTCCTTGCTGTTGAACTGTGTGTGTAGTGTTTTGCTCCTCCTGATAGCGTTCTTGCTATTTGGGTTATTTTCTCTTTTTAATTTATCAATACATCTGTTTGTTTAAAAGTCTGTGAGTATATCTGATAGTTTTCACCAAGCACTGTCTTTATCTCCAAAGACGTTTATCCAGAAATCTGGCCGATTTTATTAGTCCTTATCACTGACAATTTAGAGCGGAGACTAGGGAGCAGAGCCACAGTCCTACACGCTCCTCTGCATTCCCCTCAGAGCAACTGCCTAGCTACAATCAGTTTGATATAGAGACCAGGGAGCAGAGCTACAGTCCTACATGCTTCTCTGCACTTTTGTTAGAGCAGCCTCCTCGTTAGTATCACTTTAATAAAGAGACTGTGTCTGTCCCTCATCCTCGGCTCTTTAATTCTAACTGATCGATTAACAAAGGAGTAAAAAACAAGAATCTTACTAGAATTAAAACTGCTAACATAGCTGAACTGAGTAGTAAGATAAAGTGTGGTCTACTGAACATAAGGTCTCTAAGTTCCAAATTTGTGTTAATAAATGAACTAATCTCTGATTACTCTCCCTGACTGAAACTTGGCTGTGTCAGGATGAATATGTCAGTTTAAATGAATCCACTCCTCCTAGCCACCTAAGCCTTCACATTCCTCAGGACTCTGGCCGAGGTGGTGGAGTTGAAGCAATCTTCGAATTAACCTTAGACCAAAACTGGATTATAACTCTTTTGAAAATCTTGTCCTGGGGTAGGGCTGTGTTCAAAAAATCGATACGGCAGGATATCGTCACGAATTTTTGCTGATACTTGCATCAATACACACTTTAAAATAATCAATATTTCCACAGATGCTGGGACTGGCGTTTCAAGACGTTTTTTTAGGTGCAGTACACATAGCGGCCAGAGTTGGCAGCAGAAGCCGATCTACACATTTTCACCAAAATAGAAGAAGTATGGAAGAGAAAGTTTACCCACCACCGTCCAAGTTAAAAGCAAAGATATGGGCGCATTTTGGATTTTTGAGATCAGCCGGAGGTCAGGAGTTGGACATGAGCTATGCAGTTTGCAGACTTTGAAATGTAAGGTCAAATACAGCAGTAATATGACCAACCTCCATCTCCACATAGCGAGACACCAACCAGAGCAACAGGCACTAGCAGGAGGTGCTAACCATGCTACACCCGTGAAATATGTGCCGTCTCAACCAAAACTGAATGACACTTTTAAATCCTAATACCCACCTACTTCTGCACATGCACAGAAGATTACAAAGGCACGTTTGCACTTTATTTGTAAGGACAGCGTGGTGGACGAGGAAGGATTCAGGCAGCTGCTTAACGAGTGTGAGCCACACTATGTCATCCCCACTCGTCGGTTCATCACAGAAACAGCGGTGCCGCAGTTGTACAAAGGTATGAAAGAAAGAGAAGCAGAAGAGGAAGCGGCTGAGATTGGTTCATCTTGCCCACCCAGCAAGAGAAAAAAATGACTCTGCTTGTGCTCTTGCAGATTTGTTTGAAGAGACATTTGCTCTTCCCAAACAAAAGGACTCATTTGTGTCACTAAATGATCAGGCAGGGGATGAAATTAGAAAATACAAAGAGGCAAATCCACTGGCTCTCACTAGAAAACCACTCTGCTGGTGGAGTGAGCACCAGGCTGCTATCCCCTTACTTTCTAGCTTGGCCAGAAGTATCCTGTGCATCCCAGGTACCAGTGTAGCTGCAGAGAGGGTGTTCTCCACTGCAGGAGACATCAGAGAAGTGCTCTTTGACCTGAGCATGTTGAGCATGCACAAAAACCTGAAAATGTGTTAAGCCTTAGCTGTTTGTGCAGGGTTTTAGTTTGTTTAAACTTTAATCTCATGGATATTCAGACAGAAAACTAAAAACTGAACCCATCTTTGCAAAAAATAAAAACTAAGTTATCTCATTATGTTGAAAGCTGAGTTTAGATAAAGTTGGAGGAGCTTTTTTCTTAATAACAGAAACATTCCTTATAAAACAATTTCTCTTGTTTAAGATTCTGTGACCCTGTTTTGTTAAAAATTGTTTCTGCACATTGTTTGGGGTTAATGTTTACATTAGGATAGTTCTATATTTTGAGCACTTTATATGGTTATGTTACAGAAAAAATATTTTTTTCTAAATACAGTCCTGATAAGCCAGATTGACATAATTGCAATAATGTTTTTTTTAGAGAAGAAAAAAGCAAAGGGGTACACTTTCAGTTCAATATTTTGTTGTATTCTTATTTTTCTATTATCTCTTGAATAACAAGAATTTTTAATCTAACTTTAAGGACTTCTGAGGACTTGAATGTAAGTTGTACGACATGCAACTATGCAGCCCCATTTTTATTTATGTATTTTAAATAAAGGACTGTGGTTAATTGTGGAAAGGATGATGTCATTATTTAAAATGTACGCGTATCGCGATACGTATCATATCGTGGGCCCTGTATCAGAATACTTATCGCATCGTGAGGTTGTAGGAAATACCCAGCCCTAGTTCGGGGGGCAGACACCCTCTCAACTTTTAAGAGTAGTGTTGTGCGGCAGGCTTGTAGTGAGGACCCAGAAGCAGACACTGAGACAGAGCTCAACGTAAAACGATTTTAATGTCCAAAAACAGAAAGGGATAGATAAGGGAACAAAGGAAGTCCGGTTGGTTGGCTGGTAGGCTGGCTGTCGTGTGGGCTGGAGACACTGCAGGAGAAACCAGAGGAGACAGGAGTTAAGGGACATGCAACGAGTCACAAGGAGTAAAGTTCAGAAAGTTATACCACGAGGTTTTGGCCAGGAGACGCGTCTTTACCGCTGGGCAGGGTAGACAATACTCAGGCGCTGAGACTGAGGGCTGCAGGCTTCTTAAAGTCCCTTGATTGGAGACGAGTAGCAGGTGTGTCGTCTCACTCAGCCTCAGCGCCGGGGGAGGGGAGGAAGCCCTGGAAAAGAGCACAGCCAGAACAGGCAGATAGGGAAAAACAAGAAGTCCAGCCAAAATAACACAGGATGAGGAGGCGTCTCACCACAGTACCCCCCTTAACGAACGCCTCTTGGCGTTCTGCCGGGCTTGTTGGGGTGGGCAGCGTAGAACTCCTCCAGGAGTTGGTGGTCCAGGATGAGGGAGCGGGAGATCCAGGAACGTTCCTCTGGACCGTAACCCTCCCAGTCCACGAGGTATTGGAAGCCTCGCCCCCGAGGCCGCACGTCCAGGATTTTCCTTACAGTGAAGGCAGGGTGGTCATCAATCAATCGGGGGGTGGAGGGGCGACGGAAGGAGGGCTCAGGGTGCATGAGGCAACAGGTTTTAACAAGGAGACATGGAATGTGGGATGAATTTTGAGAGATGAGGGAAGTTTTAATCTCACCGCTGAAGGGTTGATGATTTTCTGGATAGGGAAGGGACCAATGAAGCGGGGGGACAGCTTGCGGGACTCGGTCTGCAGGGGAAGGTCACGAGACGATAACCAGACCATCTGACCAGGACGATAGTCTGGTGCTGGAGAGCGGTGAACGTCAGCCAGGCGTTTGTTGCGCTCGGCCGTGCGGGTGAGTGCGGCCCTGGCCGATCTCCACACCTCCCGTAAACGCCCAATGTGCTCCCTCACCGACGGGACGGCCACAGGTTGCTCCTGTTCGGGAAACAGGGGGGGCTGGTACCCAAAACAGCACATGAATGGGGACATACCTGTGGCTGAAGAGGTGAGGGAGTTATGGGCGTATTGGATCCACGGGAGGTGCGTACTCCAGGACGCTGGATGATGGGCCGCCACACACCGCAGGGCCGACTCGAGGTTCTGATTAGCCCGCTCCGTCTGGCCATTGGTTTGTGGGTGGTAACCCGAGGAGAGGCTAGCTGCTGCGCCCACTGCCTGGCAGAAAGCTCTCCAGACCTGAGAGGAAAACTGAGGACCACGATCTGACACGATGTCACGGGGAATCCCATGTAATTGAAATACATGAGTGACTAGGAGGTTAGCAGTTTGGAAGGCAGATGGGAGCTTGGGTAAAGGGACATAGTGAACAAATTTGGAGAATCTGTCAATGATGGTGAGTATGACAGTGTTACCTTCAGAGGGAGGGAGACCAGTGACGAAATCTAAGGCTATGTGGGACCAGGGGCGTGAAGGCACAGGCAGAGGACGCAGCAAGCCAGCCGGAGGTTGGTGGGAGGCTTTGCTTCGGGCACAGACGGAGCAGGCAGCAACAAACGCCCGTACGTGCCGGACCATCCCCGGCCACCAGAACCGCTGCTGGAGGAATTGGAGGGTGCGTTGAAACCCGAGGTGGCAGGTGAGCTTGGAGGAGTGCCCCCACTGTAGGACCTGAGAGCGTGCGACCTCAGGGACGAACTTTCTGTCCGGCGGGCCGGTTCCGGGGTCTGGGTGGTTCCGGAGGGCCTGGTCCACGATAGTATCGATCTCCCAGGTGGTGGAGCCGACGACACAGGAGGCGGGGAGGATGGTGTCTGGTTCACTGGGGTCCGGAGTATCCAAGGCGTGGATCCGAGAGAGGGCGTCTGGTTTGAGGTTGCGGGAGCCGGGACGATAGGAGAGGGTGAAATTGAATCTGCTGAGAAAAAGGGACCAGCGGGCTTGCCTGGGGTTGAGGCGACGAGCGGAGCGGAGGTATTGCAGGTTCTTGTGGTCTGTCCAGATTAGAAACGGTTGGGAAGCTCCTTCCAGCCAGTGTCTCCATTCTTGCAGTGCCCACACGACAGCCAGTAATTCACGGTTTCCCACGTCGTAATTTTGTTCCGTGGCTGAGAGTTTCCGGGAGAAAAAGGCGCAAGGATGAAGCTTCTGGGTCTGAGAGTCCCTCTGTGAAAGGACGGCCCCTACTCCAGAGTCCGAAGCGTCGACCTCCACCATGAACTGAAGCGAGGGATCTGGATGTTTGAGCACCGGGGCGGAGATGAAGAGGGATTTGAGGTGATGGAAGGTGGCGTCTGCTTCGGGGGTCCAGGAGAATGGAACCTTTAGGGATGTGAGCCGGGTGAGGGGAACTGCGACCTTACTGTAGTTCTTAATGAACCGTCGATAGAAATTAGCGAAGCCGAGGAATCGCTGGAGGTCTTTGCGGGAGGAGGGGGTGGGCCAGTCACGGACAGCGCGGACTTTTTCTGGGTCTGGGCGTAGCTCCCCCTGGGCGATGATGTAACCAAGGAAACTGACGGAGGAGGCGTAGAACTCGCACTTTTCGGGCTTCACGAAAAGGCGGTTTTCGAGGAGGCGCTGAAGGATGAGTCGGACGTGCTGCTGGTGTTCCTCCAGGTTTCGGGAGAAGATCAGAATATCATCTAAGTAGACGAAGGCGAACTTGTTAATCATGTCGCGGAGGACATCATTAATGAGGGTCTGGAACACAGCAGGAGCGTTGGTGAGGCCAAAGGGCATGACCAGGTATTCGAAGTGGCCCATGGGTGTGTTAAAGGCCGTCTTCCACTCGTCCCCCTCCCGGATGCGAACCAGGTGATAGGCATTCCGGAGGTCCAGTTTTGAGAAGATGGTGGCTTGACAGAGAGGTTCGAAGGAGGGATCAATGAGTGGTAGGGGATATTTGTTTTTAATGGTGATATCATTTAATCCACGGAAGTCAATGCAGGGACGGAGAGAGGAATCTTTTTTCTTCACGAAGAAAAAACCAGCAGCCAGGGGAGAAGATGAGGGTCGGATGAGTCCTGAGGTCAGGGAGTCTTGAATATAGTCCTCCATGGCCTCTCGTTCGGGCCGAGAGAGGTTGTACAGTCTACTACTGGGAAGAGGGGCTCCAGGGAGCAGGTCTATGGCGCAGTCATAGGGGCGATGAGGAGGAAGAATGAGAGACTGCTCCTTACTGAATACCATTGCTAGGTCATGGTAGACGGGGGGAACCGAGGTGAGAGATGGCGGTGGAGATGCTGACTTCTGTCGGTGGAGGTGAGGATTGGCGGAGCGGAGGCAGTGGGAGTGACAGTGAGGGCTCCAGGCGGAGATTGAAGATGTGGACCAGTTAATCTGAGGGTTGTGGATTTGTAGCCAAGGGAGTCCCAGCACCAGGGGAGAGTGAGGAGATGGAAGCAGGAACAGCCGGATGTCCTCCCGATGATTTCCGGAGAGGATGAGGGTGAGAGGAACTGTGCAGTGGGTGATGGAGGCTATAACTCTGCCATCGAGAGCGGTGACCTTACGGGGAGCCGGGAGTTCCTCCAGGGGGAGCTGAAGCCGCGCTGCCAGTCCAGCATGAATGAAGTTATCATCCGCCCCAGAGTCAATAAGGGTTTGGAGGGAAGTGGACTCCTTTCCCCACAGGAGACAAGCAGGTACCAGGATGCGTTTGGGAGAGCTGGCAACGGAGGAGGTATGGCTCATCAGTGTGCCCTCAGTCACGGATGAGCCTGGCCGTTTAACTTGTTTGGGCAGTTGATTAGAAAGTGACCGGCCTGGCCACAATAGATGCACAGCCTCTTCTCTACCCTCCTTCTCCGTTCATCCGGGTGAAGCTTAGTGTGGCCGATCTGCATGGGTTCACCTGCAGATGGCGCCGGATCCGGGAAGACTGAGGGCTGCAGAGGAGACCTGCTGACCGCAACAGAGGAAGGGGAGTCTATTCTAGGGACTAAGGAATGGTTTTTCTTCTCCCTCCGTCTCTCCCTGAGGCGATTATCAATTCTAATAGCTAGTGCTATTAGCTCCTCCAGGGAGGAGGGCTCATCACGAGTCGCTAGCTCATCCTTCAATTGTTCAGAGAGACCCCGAGTGAATATCCCCTTTAACTCGAGGTCCCCCCACCCACTCTCGGCCGCCACAGTACGGAACTCAATGGAGTACTCCGCCACTGACCGAGAGCTCTGGGTGAGGGAAAATAGCCGTTTGGTACACTCGGGGCCCTCGACAGGAAAATCAAATATTCTCCGGAGCTCTTCGGAAAAGCGGGCATAAGAAGTGAACAGAGGTGAGTCCCTATCCCAGACGGCTGTAGCCCACTTAGCGGCCCTACCTCTTAGCAGATTAATGGTGTAAGCGACCTTAGCTCGATCTGAGGGGTAGCTAATGGGCTGTTGGTCAAATACTAAGGCGCAACGAAGCAGGAAACCTCTGCAGCCCCCAATCTCCCCAGCATACGGCTCAGGAGGAGGGACATAGGGCTCTTTGAGGGTAGCGGGTGGTGGAGGAGGTGAAGAGGGGACTGTACTCACAGAGGGGGGGAATCCTGGTTGTTGTGGTGGAGGCCGAGGGAGTAGTTGCTCCGCCAGCTGCGACATTTGAATGGAGAGGCCATGAAGCGACTGATGGAGACTCTGGAGCATCTCCTCATGTTGGCCAATCCGCGTGCCGAGCTTCTGGACGGCTAGCTGAACTCGGTCTGGGTCTGTTGGGTCCATTCTCCTGGCCTGAGTATTCTGTTGTGCGGCAGGCTTGTAGTGAGGACCCAGAAGCAGACACTGAGACAGAGCTCAACGTAAAACGATTTTAATGTCCAAAAACAGAAAGGGATAGATAAGGGAACAAAGGAAGTCCGGTTGGTTGGCTGGTAGGCTGGCTGTCGTGTGGGCTGGAGACACTGCAGGAGAAACCAGAGGAGACAGGAGTTAAGGGACATGCAACGAGTCACAAGGAGTAAAGTTCAGAAAGTTATACCACAAGGTTTTGGCCAGGAGACGCGTCTTTACCGCTGGGCAGGGTAGACAATACTCAGGCGCTGAGACTGAGGGCTGCAGGCTTCTTAAAGTCCCTTGATTGGAGACGAGTAGCAGGTGTGTCGTCTCACTCAGCCTCAGCGCCGGGGGAGGGGAGGAAGCCCTGGAAAAGAGCACAGCCAGAACAGGCAGATAGGGAAAAACAAGAAGTCCAGCCAAAATAACACAGGATGAGGAGGCGTCTCACCACAAGTAGACTTAAAACGTTCCTCTTTGATAAAGCTTATAGTTGGGGCTGATTTGAACCAGCTCTTAGTTATGCTGCTATAGGTTTAGATTGCCGAGGTTATCTGGCACACTGAGCTCCTGTTTGTCTTTATCGCTCCGACAGATCTTTATGTCCCATATAAGTCACTAACCAGATTTCTCTCTCTCTCTGAGTGTCTCTGAGTCTCTTAGCTTCCCCTGGACTAATGCTGCAGACGATGTGCTGTGGAACTGCCTGACCCCAACTGCATCACCTTTGATTGTACACCCCAGGCCCTGAGCTCCTTCATCTCTTAGGCTTCCCTGGACCAATGCTGCAGACACGTACATCAGCCTAACTTACATCAATAAAATAGAACTAGAGTAAACTGCAATTGAGTGTCAACTTAAATCACCTTAAATTAAATTAAGATGGTGCAGACAGCTTCCGCAGCCATCAAGTCAGCTCCACTAAAGCTATGTTATCCGTGCTTAATCTGGCTGATAACAGTGGACATCTTTACAAAAACAGCGCTGGGAATAATCACATATAGCACCCAGGCACTCATAGAAATCGGATTGTCAACTCATCTCATACAGAGTCCATCTGATGTTCGGCTTTGCTCGTTCCCGGCTGAGATTCTGAGGGCAGCGGATCATCAAACACAGAGGAGAAGATTCAGAGGCAAATGCGGGGAAGTGAAGCACTCCCTGAGGGCTCGCGTACACAAGCCTCCCCGCCTAGTATTCTGCTTGCCAATGTCCAGTCCCTAAACGTCGAGAAGGTGGACGATCTTTGCTTATGTTTCACTTGTGAACAAGACATAAGGAATTGTAGCATTGTCCTTCTGAGCGAAACCTGGTTAAATCCATCCAAAGAAGACCACTCTATGAAACCGATGGAGAAGTTCTCCGCGTATCCGTCCGACAGACCTTTCGAGGAGTCCAAGAAGTCGATCGGGGGCGGTGTAGCCATCATCGTGAACGAGGGCTGGTGTGACAGCAGGAATATTACTGTTCTGCAGCGCGTGTGTGAATATTTTAAAGTTTGAATGAAGTTTCTAAGTTGAAGTATGGCGGAGTTGAAGGCTTTTGAATTAAAGGGAGAAAAGAAGCTGTTTTGAACATCCGTAATGCATTTCTAATGGGAGAAATCCATTGTAAAACCGGGAATATCACGGAAATTATGAATGTTGGGAAAATTTTGAATACACCCCTGAATGTCCTCAATGAGATGAATATTTTGAAGTTTGAATGGTTTGAATACGTTGAAGTATGTTGAAGTAGTTAAGGCACAAAAAAACGGCGGAATAATAACTAGAAAAATTGCATTTCCTTGCAGAAAATGTGTGGAAATGCTGAGTGCTGAAAGCTGAAAAAGCAATGCTAAACTGATAATAAAACATGGAGAAAGGTATAAATGTTAAAGCTGTTGAAGGGGTGAAAAAGAAATATAAGTTGGATAATTGTTTAATTGGTTGAAGGACAAATAGTATGAATATGCTCTATAAAAGGAAATTTTATTCATGCTGAAAGAGGCTAGAAAAATGTCTAAAATTGCACAAAGTTTGAATGAAGAAGGAAATTGCCTTAAAAGGCAGGAAGGTGAGAAGTGGCATAAGTTTAAGTTGTAGTACTAGAAGTAGTATGATCAGTAGTCAAGTAGTGATATTAGTAGTCATGTAAGCAGTAGAAGTAGAGTGAGAATAAAAGAAGTATAAGTCAAAGTTGTAAAGTAAGTAGAAATAGTAGCAATATCAGCAGTAGAGAAAGTAGAAATAGGAGCAATAGCAGATGGGAGTAGAGGGGAAAGTATTAGTTTAATTGACATTAGCAGTAGTTGTAGCTCTAGAGGTGGGATTTTGTTTGAAGGATGGAATAATGCATAAATATGAAAACTAATTTAAACAGGGAAAATTTAAATAATTAAAAATCCTCAAGTATCAGAAGGATTTTAAGTATCAGAAAGGTATGAATGAGTTTGAATGAGTTTAAATTAGTTTAAAAAAATAAATAATAAATCATCACTGAGTGACTTTAAAATTTGAAAAATTTAAATGAAAAAAAAATCCTGAATACACCCCATAATGTCCTAAATGAGCTTAAATTTTGAAGCCCTAAATGGTTTCTGTAGGTCAAAGTTCATGGGAGGAGATAGGGGCCTAAGTTCATCAAGCGCTCTAGTGAAGGGTTTTAAATGTCACCCCCAGTGCTCTGTATACTCAGCCTGGCTTCATGTGTCTCATATGGCCATTAGAAGCAGCTTTCCAGTCAGCTGTGTGTCTCCAGGTGCGCTAATTGGTTGCCATGGGAACGGTAGATGCATAACTACGGCAGGAGAAAGAAGGCTTGAAGGCTTCTTCACATAGCATGATTTCCTTAAATCCCAGAATGAAAATAAGAACATCGTACGAATTCTCTGCCCTTCATGAACACAATGATGTGTTTTTTATGTCTGTACTCCAAAAAATGTGGCCACAACAGCGAGTTAAAAAAGTCTGAGCCTGAGCGATGATCAGGATTTTCTTGGAGAAAAATTACATTAGGACCAATGCCAGGGTTCTTTGCCTTTTTCGGACAGTTGGTCACCTGCTGGCCAAGGAGTATGATTTAATGATTTGAAACCTCCATTTTGATGTATTTTTTATGGCTGTGGAGTGAAATTTGTGGGCGTGGGAATGATATATTTGAGCGAGGTTCTGTCGGTCCAAGAGCAGCTGTCCACTCTAGCGATGACATCATAACTCTAGCCTCTCCGTTAAAGGAGGACGAGGAGTAACTAAACATCTGGCACACCAAGCAAAAGTGAGCAGGTGAAGCAGTTGACAAGAGAGAGGCCATTGCTGGTAAGTAAAGCCAGCTGCTATTGGAGGAAACAAAGCTGACAATTAAAAGAAGTACCAGAGAAATACCCAGTAGTAAGTAGGGAGATAGCACTTGGTGAAAACTAGCAAATATTCACTCAGACATGAAGACAGATAACAGGTGTGTTAAAAGATTGAAGAAAAATAATCAATAAGAGCGAAAGCTATCGAGAGGTACAACACACAGCACACAGTTCAGTGACATGGAACAGAAATGATGCAACTCCCAACAACGTTGGACACAGGGGGCAGTCTTCATGGACAAAGTTTGTTTTAATGGAGTTACATTTTTAAGTAATGTGACCCAACACTGCTCAGACATTACCAGTCCTCTTTTATTCATGGTGTTACTGTGAAGAGTCTAAATGCATCAAGCTCTAGTCACCTGAACTCTATTAGCTTTAAAAACTTCTATCAGCTGGGAAGGTTGGGACCAAACTGTCCACAATGAACTAATCACTGCACCCTGATTCTTTATTGTCATTTGGGCTGTAATATAATTTTTATGTATACTGATATGTAAGGAAGATGACAAACCATAGGAGGCACTCTGAAGGTCTGCAAACAAGAGTGAACGGAGGCTGTGATCCGAGGTCACCCCGAGCTCTGAGCTGTAAAAGAGAGAGAGGACATTATCAAACTAAAGAGATGACATCGCCATAACACTTGGAATTAGATTGTGTAAATGGCTTTGGGGAGTAACACAGGCTTCATAGCCTATTAAGGCCCACTGCCTACAAATGGCTCTGAGTGGAATCATAATTTAATATTTCCAATAAACTCTCTTTGTGATCGAGGCTTCTCAAAGCGACTCCAAGGGTCATTGAACTCTAATGATCTTCTAATAATAATGATGATAATCAAAGCTGTGATAAAAAAAAGGCATTCTGGTAATCATCTCTGTCACATTTTGCACCCAAATCATAAAGAAATTCACAGAAAAAGCCAAAACCAAAGTGAACTAGTATTTTCTCGTCTTCCTTGTACTAGGTAGATAAGAGAAAAGATTGATAAAGATGAAGAGACACACATGAATATCAATCAAATTTTTAATTATAGAGCACTTGTCCTGCATGGACATACAACACAAAGTGCTTTACACAAATAGAGAAAGAAAAAAGAAACATAGAAAAACAATTCTAAATAAAGCATTTGATTATTTGGGTTAAGTTAACTTCCTACTCCTTTAGCTCCAAGCTTTGTTTTGGGTTTGTAGGTAGTTTCTTTTGTTTAAATATAATTAGATTGTTTTATTTGAACAATTAAATAATGTTAACTTCTAATAGACTCTGAGGCAGATGTAACAGTACTACCAGAAACGGAGTATCAAGCCATAGCTCAGAGACCAAAGCTGCTGCCCACCCAGATTAAACTGGTATGGTGCGGGCATGGCACCTTATAGAAGATTCTGCTTTAACAGACTGTTCTTCAGCATCTCCTCAGCTCCTGAACGCTTTCAATGGCGAATATCACAGCTGCTAGAGGATCATGAGGAGATTCATGGTAATGGTCGACCATCTAGGTCAGTGGTCTCCATATGGCGGACCGCGGTCCACTTCCAGACCGGGAAAGAGTCCAATAAGGACCCGAGCCTACTGCAGAAAAATGTATGTTTTTTTTCTCTCTTGTAGGCCTGCACGATATACGTGTGTGCAATAGTCACATCGCAGAGCCTGCGATGTCGGAGGTGAATGTACTAAGTTAATTTCAAGGGTAGCTGACTGAGATACACTCCATGTGACTCTGCATGTGCTGTGCAGTGATCCACCAATCACCTTTGTCCTTTACTCAGTTGCCAATCAGACTCAGTTCTCAGTTGCCAATCAGACTACCCTGCCAGCTGTCAATCAAAATCAGAGAGGAGGAAACCCACCCCTGCACATGTTCTGCACATGGAGTGAGACCCGTGTCCGCTGAGAATTACTTTCGGAACTTTACTGACTGTTTAGCCCAACAAATACTGTATGGGTTTTTTATGGGAACTGTATGGGTTTTAAAATGTATATTTCCGTGGACCACTCTACTATAAGCGGTGCGCGTTTTGCGAGGTGCATGCAATTCTTGGAGGACATGCGTTTCTCGGCACAACACCGCTAACAACAACAACAACAACGATTGCAAAATGAGCAACGAACAAGAGAAAACCACCGAAAATTAAGATTTGTTGCCAAAAAGAAAAGGAAAGTCAGTTATCTGGAATTATTTCGGTTAAAAGAAGGATGATGTTGACCAAAACACGTGTTCTGTGTTCATCTGTTGCCACAATAACGTCCCAGCACAATAAAAGCTAAAAATATCTCTGAGACAGACAGAAGCCATTCTAACATTCACAAAAAGAGGTAAGATCAGAGCAGGTTAACTGTCCTCAAGACTTCAGCAGTGCAGTATAACATTAAATGCTATTCAGGTCATCTGGTGAAAATTCCTATATTTTTAACATCGCAATATATATCGCAGGGTTGAAAAAAATCGCAATGTTTTTTCCAATATCGTGCAGCCTTACTCTCTTGCTTTGTGCCTGGTTCAGTAAGCTGCACGTGCAATTTCAGCAAGGCATTACATCACTTGCTTACTCGCTTGACTTGTCAATCAAATCAGACCTCTTAGCCTACTCGACACACGAAGATTACCAAGCAATCCCGATGTTGAAAACTGTCAGGCGGCAGACTGAGGAGAAAGTTGTAGCAGCAGCTAAACATGTCGGCTTAAAAACCACGAAAGGTAGAGAATGAGAACAGGGTGTTTTATGGCGAGTGGACCGAGTCATTTGCATTCATTTTACCCGCAGGAAACACACAGCCAATTGAAAGTAGGCAATTATTGGCAATACAAATGAAGTGAATATTTCAAAAGAGTAATGCACTGTAAAAAAAAAAAATAAATAAAAATCCCTGGACCCAGGCCTGCAGGCATTTCATTCAGGTGGACCCACTGAAAATTTATATGAAGACCCCTGATCTAGGTAAATACTTTGCAAATCTGGCAGAAAAAAACACAGCCGCTTAGAGAACTGCTGTAAAGATCAAACATGTGGGCCTGGGGAGAGCCCCAGCAAACAGCATTCAAGAGCATCAAACAGGAGTTAATTCAACCACCAGGTTTGGCACTGTACAGTCCAACAACAGTCTCAGCTGATGCATCGTCCTATGGACTGGGAGCAGTGTTGCTCCAAAGGCAGTTGGACAGGATGATGAAACCAGTTGCATGCGCCTCAAGAGTGCTTACTGATACAGTGCGAAGATACGCACAGATCGAAAAGGAGGCTCTAGCCATCACCTGGGCATGTAAGCATTTCTCAGACTTCTTGATCGGCATCAAGTTTCACATCGAAACTGACCACAAGCCTCCAGTGCCACTTTTGGGCTTGAAAAAATCTGGATAAGCTACCCCAACAAGTGCAGAGACTAAGGGCTGTATTTTCGTGTACGCCGGTGAGGCGGCGGAGGGCGGCGGACCCTGCGCAGGTGTATTTTCATCTGGCGGAGCCTGGCGTACAGCCAGTTTGGTATTTTCGTGGACTGAGGCGCACCGAGATCCGCCAAGCTGGGCGTGGTGGTGCGGCAGGGGGAGGTGTCGACAGAATCAGCGGGTGCAGTGACATTTTCGTGCTCGCCACAGGCGTATAAAGTGCGCTGAAAGCTCGCCGATTCAAACCTGGTCAGCTTTCAGCACAGGCAAAACACAGCTGGTCTAGTGGTATTTTGGTAGACCGGCGGCGTATCGGCATACATCACCGATGCCTCACCGGCAGGTTTTGACAGTGTCAGGCACATTTCAGTGCAATAAATATTCATCAACAACTAATAATCTGAGTCAGCACATACATTTAGATCTATATAGATATATTCTGATCTATATCTGATCTGATGAGTGCGTTTGGCACGTGTTTGGACACACAACCTGACTGAATCAACACAGCTGAAACCGCATTAAATTAAATTAAATAAAATATCTAGTAAATAGACACACATGATGAAGTTAACAAGATATGTAATTCGTCTCCCTCCTTTTCTTTCTTCATCTTCCTCTTATTTCTCGTGCAGCCGGACCTGGACATGTCTTCGTGTCCTCTCCCCGTCCTGCAGCAGCTGCTGCTGCGGCGGCTGAACAGATGATTTGTTTCAGTGATCAGATGAGTTATTTACTTTAAGCCGAATACAGTAAAGAGCCAGACCGTGGAGCACGATGTGTCATTACGGACAGATGGTTCCGATTTTAATGCCATTATTGGAATTTATGATGTGATCTGTGCGCACAACCCACCTTTGTCACGTGAGGTTTGAATATGTGCAACTTTATGTATGTGTCTTTATTTGTGGAATTTGTCTTACTAGTGGCTCCAACATTACGCACACCAAATCCATCTGTGCTCATATGAGAGAGTGTGGAGGACGCCCTCTGCAGCGACACTTGTTGAGAAGCTGCCTTCTGTCACCATCGTGTGGCATTACTGTCTCCAGACATCTCTTGATCTCTTTGACTACTTCACAAAAATAGCAATACGCCTCGCCGGTGGCGGATTTAAAGGCGAGGAGAAGAGCTGATGTTATTGGTCAATGCAGGTCTTGGCTGTGTTAAACCCACTCCACACCCTCTCTCCTCCCTCGCTATGACTTACGCCGCTGGGAGGAGCTGAGTTAGAGAGGGGGGATACTTACGCCAGGCTGCGCCACTCACCAAAATACCAAAATGTGCTTGGGAACGCCTTGTCAGCGCGGCGGACCTGACTTATGCCACGCCTGCGGCACGTCTCCTGCGAGGCACGAAAATAGAGCCCTGAGAATGCAACTGATGAGGTACGCATACACTATTTCACATGTCCGTCGGGTGATGTCAAGTTTTCCTGCCACAACAATAAGACTGCAACAAATCATAGACCAGAACGACATGCAACATGAAACAGGTGAAACAGCACTCTATCAGCAGATGGCCAGACAAAAAGAGCATAGGAGGACCATGTTACCCTTATCACCAGCACGCCGGGGATCTGAAAGTTGAAAATGACCTGTTGCTGAAAAGTACATGTCTGGTTATCCCAAAGTCATTGCAGAAGGACATTCTGGACAGACTAAACACTGGTCACCAGGGCATAGCAAAGTGTAGAGAATGTGCAAAGCAGTCTGTGTGGTGGCCTGGGCTGAGCATACAACTTCTTCAGATGATGGAGGAGTGCGAGACATGCAAAAGAAAGACTGAATCATAGAGAGATGCTCCGCCAACAGAATTTCCAGACAGACCCTGGGAATTGGTTGGGGCAGATCTATTCAACTGGTACAACAGTTAGTATCTGGTTGTAATTGATTACTTCTCAAGATACATTGAAGTCACCAAACCGAGAAGCACCACAGCAGCCACAGTGGTTGAACAGTTCAAGTCAATATTTGCACTGCATGGCATATTTGCTGAGGTCAGGATGGGTAATGGGCCTTTGTTTTCAGCGGGTATCCTCAGAGCAATGGTGAGGCAAAACGGGCAGTGAGAACAGTGTAGTGCCTAATCCAAAAGAGTAAAGACCCACATCTGGCTCTCATGGCATATCGTGCTATGCTGCTAAGCAATGGACATAGTCCCTCAGAGCAATTAATATGAAGGAAACTGCACACCACTGTGCCAGTCCTCCCCTCTTGCCTTGAGCTGGGATGGACATATGTCACAAAACTGAGAGAGAAAGAGAGAGAGAGAGCGAACACAGTGGAGGAGGTTCAACATCAGACACAGAGCTCGCAACTTGGCCATACTGAACCCAGGAGACCATGTCTGGGTGAGAGATATAAAGGAGAAAGTGAAGGTGACAGCAAGAGCAGAGACACCACAGTCTTACTTAATCGAGATCTCTACAGGGACCCTCCATCGCAACCGTGGCTATCTTATTAATTCACCAGAACCCAAAGGGGAACTGGTGGACACCAGAGGACACTACACAAACCCATGCTCCAGCTCCACAAGTTTCTACACCTCTAAGAAAGTGTTATCCCATTAGAGAGAGAGAGACCCCCCAAGTTACCTTAAAGGCTTTGAATTGAAATAGATAGAAGGTGCTCGGGTGTCTGGGTGAACAGCATGGGACAAAATAAATCCCCTCACTCAGCGGAAGGAATGGTAGTCCACCCAACCTTCCTTGTTAGAAGGTAAAAAGAGGAAAGAAAAGTTCAACCCAATGAGTGTTACATATTAAGTTAAATCTTTGGCAAAACAGAACAAGTTTTGGTTTAGTTTTATTGCAGCAGAAAAAGTGTTAGTCACAGATGTGAGTAAAACATAGAGTTACACTGCGATTACATTAATAATAACATTGGTGTAACACTTCACCACCAGCTTGTGTTATTAAAACTCACATTATGCTCGAAGATGAAGCTTTAACCCGTCAAATATTTTGTGCTAAAATTCACATCTCAAATAGTAAATATCAGTCTAGAGTACTGTATGATTCTCACTTTCAAATAATCAGTTGGAGACTAGGGGAAATACACTTGACCTGTAAACTCTACTGTAATACTTGAGTAATAAGACACAGGATCTCAGATTTAGTCAATGTATTTAACATGCAGGGAAAACACCCATCCAAACATTTTCCAATGGAGAAGAGGGAATATATAAAATAAAAAATTAGAATCCTGGGGTATAGATTTTTTTTTTTTGTCTTTTATAAAATGTCTAATTTTATTTTGAGTGCACTCTTTGTCTACTTTCATTGGTGTGCTTTAGTTGGAGCTCATGGTGGAAACCCTTGATACCAGTACCTCTGTGCTTAGGTGAAGTCAGCCAGACCAGGCCGCAGCTGATGAATCGCTCGATTGTTGTGGTAGCAACCACCTCCACCCACAGCAGTTTGCAGTGACAGACCTCCATCCCTCGGCAGCAGCGACAGTCCTCTGTAAACAATTCTCTCCCGAGCCAACTCACCAAAGCTCCTGTCCCATCCGTGCAGGCAGCATCTCCCCTCAGCGTGGACTGTAGCATTAGCCCTAGCTCCTACTAGCTACCGTTACCGAAACTTGCCTTGTGCTCACCAAAATACAAGCGGTGGTGGAGAGTCCGACTCACACACTCTGAACATGTTGGTCAACTACAGTTTGCAGTCCGTTACTCATAAAACTCCTCACCAACAACACACAGTCCCAGAGTCTCAGCTTATCTACGCCTTTAACCCATTGCTCCTTCGTCCTCCTCTCTCCGGTCTCTCCTGGAAGTGCTAAAAAAACTCTATGGTCATGAACTCATGCACGTAAGATAACGTAATAGAATTACTTTTAACATTTTTTAAATACATTCACACAAATGATGTTTTTAAGTCGCTCATTTTAAACATATATTATTTATACATTGTAATATCTTCTTTATAGCAAATAGTTTTTATGTAAACTTTAATTTAACCATGAGCTGGCATTTTATCCTTAACTTATTCACATGAAAATAATCAAATAAATACCATTACATTGGTAATGTACTTAGAAAGAGGGGTGTACAGTGAGAGTTCTGAGGGTAATCTTCCTTTAAGAGTGATGTAAGGGGCATTGCATTTTGAGTCCTCGTCCGAATGGTTATTGAGATAATCTCTATTTCAGTAACATAACAGTGATGGTCTACTGTTTCAAAAGCGGTGCTTAGATCCAGAAGAACCAACACTGTGAGCTTTTTAGGGCCCGAGCGTAGCTGCTAAGCAGCTGCGAGAGCCCTGTTATTCCTGTATGGGTTCTTCTTTGTCGTTTCTTCTTATTTTTCCTCCCTTTTGAACTGGAAAATGGCCCACTTCCCACTGGCGAAAACTCATGAAATTTGGCAGGACGACCGGGCCTGGTGAAAAATTCGATATTCTGAAGTCGCCCAAACAATAAAATGCAAAATGGCTCCATAGCGCCCCCTATTTTGACAATCACGTGTATCTCAATAAGATCTACGAAAAAGTCAAGGGCACGTATCTGGAAAATGTACGGTTAAAGGGCTATTTTGCATTTTTTGCCGATTCGCACACATTGGAATGTGGCTAACTCCTCCTAAGGCTTTCGTCCCACTGACACCAAATTTGCTCAGGCCAATCTACACCCCAAGGCCATTCAAAGTTGTAAAAATCATGACGCTGCACCCCACGGTTAGCGTTCTAGGGGGCGCCAAAGATGACCCAAAAATCCACATTCTTAAAAGTCGTCTTGGCCACTGAGTGGCGCCATAGGGAGTTGTCTGTTAACAGCAGACAAAGTAGTTATGGCCACTGAGGGGCGCCAAAGGGAGTTGTCTATTAAATCTGATGCTACAGAAAAAGTTAAAAGGCTCAAATTTTTGCTATATTAGTGACTTAATGTCTTAAATGGGCTCTTAAAGGGTTAAAAAAAATTATTTTCAATGAAACATTTGCTAGTTTTGAACAGGGCAGAAGTAAAATAAGAGATGTACAAAAGAAAAATCTGGAAAAAATATTAATCCAATTTGATTTTACAGCAGACAAAGTAGTTTTGGCCACTCATCCAAGTTTTGTAGGATGATGCAATTTCCAGCCATCAACACATTTGTGAAGGAATTTTTACTCCCCAAAAGAGCGCCCCCCCATGGCAGGAGGAAAAGTCCAGTTTTTCTTGCCCCCAAGGTGAAAATTCACATTATCAAGTGTCACACCTGTACGCTTTGTCATATTGACACAAAGTTTGACACACGTGTATCTCAATAAGGTCTACAAAAAAGTCAGCGCGGGCGTATCTGTCAAATGTACGGTTAAAGGGCTATTTCGCTTTTTTTGGTGATTCGCACACATTGGAATGTGGCTAACTCCTCCTAGAGCTTTCGTTTGTCTGGCACCAAATTTGCTCAGGCCAATCTACAACCCAGGGCCATTCAAAGTTGTACAAATCATGACGCTGCACTCCACGGTTTACGTTCAAGGGGGCGCCAAACAGGACCCAAATATCCACATTTTTAAAAGTCTTATAACTTTTTATTTTTGTCCTCACTGGCCTCCAAGTTTTCTAGGATTATGCAATGTTCAGCCATCAACACATTTGTGAAGGAATTTTTTCTCCCCAAAAGAGCGCCCCCCCATGGCAGGACAAAAAGTCAAGTTTTTCCTGCCCATCGCTCAATGGCTCAAACGCATCGCTCTCTCGGCAAAACCGAAAGGAGGAGCAACTTGCCATTTGGATATATTTGGATATATTTGGATAACTACAAGCAAGGGGGGAGTAAACCAGCGTCTCAAGACCATGACGGCAGTCATAGTCAGCTTTGCAGCTGAGAGGTTTGGCCACATCAAGAGCAGTATCATCAAGCCCACTTACACTATGAACTGCAGAGCCACACAGATCCACAAACTGCGGCAGGAACTTTGAGGCCTCAAACAACAGCATAAGGTGGCTAGTGAAGAAGAAAAGCAACCACTGGTCGAGCTTTGCAACATCTTGAGGAAAGAGCTCATGACACTGTGCAGAGCAAAGTGGAACTGAGGGCGGGGGAAGGAAAGAGCAAGGAAGCATGCCGCTTTCATCTCCAACCCTTTCACTATCACCAAGAAGCTCCTGGAGGATAAGTGCAGTGGCAGCTTAGTCAGCTCAGCTGAGGAGGTGAACACCTTTCTGCACAACACCTTTAGCAACCCAAAGAGAGAACTGGAGTTAAAGCCACAGAGGGCCCTTATAAGCCCACAACCACAATCAGTGGATTTTGCTCTGAGGAAGCCCACCCGGACAGAGGTTCAGGAGGTGGTGAAAGGAGCCAGATCTGTGTCAGCCCCAGGCCCTAGTGGGGTCCCATACTATGGGAACAAGCACTGCCTGCAACTCCTTCACTACCTGTGGAAGATCCTGAGGGTGATCTGGTGCAGGAAGAGGACTCCAAGGACATCAGCCAGTTCAGAACCATCTCACTGCTCAGGGTCAAAGGCAAGATTTTCTTCAGCATTTTGTCACGACTAACAAGTCCCTTCTGAAAAACAGCTACATTGACACCGCTGTCCAGAAGGGTGGAATCCCTGGGGTGCCTGGCTGCTTGGAACATACTGGTGTCGGAAAGGGGATCTCACTGTGCTGTGACTTGATCTCGCCAATGCATATGCCTCCATCCCACACAAGCTGGTAGAGCTTGCCCTCCACCGACATCATGTTCCCAGCAAAGTCTCAGATCTTATTCTGGACTACTACGGTAACTTCAGGCTAAGATTCACCACTGGATCAGGTACATCAGATTGGCATCGGCTTAAGAAAGGCATTATAACTGGCTGCACCATCTCAGTCATCCTTTTTGCCCTCGCCATGAACATGATGGTCAAGTCAGTGGAGGTAGAGTGCAGGGACCCTTTGACAACATCAGGAGTATGCCAGCCCCCAATAAGAGCCTTCATGGATGACCTGACTGTCACCACCACATCTGTACCAGGAAGCAGGTGGATTCTCCAAGGCCTAGAGAAGCTCATCACTTGGGCAATGATGAGTTTCAAGCCAGCAAAATCAAGGTCCCTAGTGCTTAAGAGAGGGAAAGTAGTGGACAGATTCCGCTTCTCACTGGCTGGAACCACCATCCCATCTATTACAGAAAAGCCAGTTAGGAGCCTCTGGAAGTACTTTGACTGTAGCCTCAAAGACTCCGCCTCCATCCAGAGAACCAGCAAAGAACTTGAGGTCTGGCTTAGCCGGATCGACAAAACCGGCCTGCCAGGGAGGTTCAAGGCCTGGATTTACCAGCACTCTACCCTGCCCCACATCCTGTGGCCTCTGCTAGTGTACACAGTACCTATAACAACAATCGAGGGCATGGAGAGAAAGATCAGCAGCTTCCTGTGAAGATGGCTCAGTCTGCCACGCAGCCCAGGTATTCAGGTGCAAACAGGCAGGAAGTAGAGTGCAGCCAAAGTGCAGCCAAAGCCTTGGATGTGGCAGAGTCTCAGCTGAGGCAGAAGGCACTGGTGGGGTCCGCAGCAACAGGGTGTGCAGGCATTGGCTACATTCCATCGACCAGAGTTGACAATTCCCAGGTCAAGGAGCGCCAACATCTGATCCAGGAGAAGGTGCGGGCAGGCATGGAGGAAGTACAAGCTAGCAGGATGGTGGGAATGGGGCAACAAAGAGCGTGGACTAAATGGGAGAATGTTCCGCAATGAAAAATCACCTGGTCCAACATCTGGAAAGCAGACTTTCACCAAATCAGTTTTTTAGTCCAGGCTGTTTATAACGTCCTTCCAAGCCCAGCGAAACCTCCACGTCTGGTGTAAAACAGAAACACCATCCTGTCCCTGCTGCTCAGGTCGGGGCTCCCTGGAGCACCTACTCAGCAGCTGCCCCAAAGCCCTTGGAGAAAGGCGCTATCGCTGGCGCCATGACCAGGTGCTGGTACACCAACAAAGGCCACCACAGAACGAAGACCATCACGTTCCACAGAGCTGGAGAGAAGCCCATCATACCACCACGGGCAAAGTCCAGCCTCCTCGCATCTGCCAACAACTGGAAACTGGAAGTGGACCTGCACAGACAACTCAAGTTCCCTCTCAGGATTACTTCAACCAGGCTTCACCCAGACATGATCATTGTCTCGGATTCCACCAAGCACCTGATTATTCTGGAGCTCACTGTGCCATGGGAGGAACACATGGATGAGGCCAATAAGCGGAAGCGCACCAAGTACCAGGAGCTGGTGGAAGAGTGCAGGAGGCAAGGTGGGCTCCCAGGGATTTGCAGGGCGTTCACTCTGCAGAGTGTTCACATGGCTGGGACTCGTCGCGGAGGCAAAGTGGAAGGCTATCAGATCCGCAACTGATGCCGCAGAGAAAGCCACAAGATGGCTGTGGATTAAAAGGGCAGATCCGTGGGCAAACGCTGCTGGGACACAGGCCGGGGATTGATTGATAGGTTGTGGTGATGAGTTGTGAGAAATGGCAAATTCGTGCCTTTTTGACTGCATTATTGTAGGTTTTAAGTTGTTGGTGTAAAATCTCGTAATGAATTGTCAATTTACTTTTTCACCATCTTCTCACAGCACTCCTACATTTCCTTTTCAGTTCTAGTGATGGAAAGAACAGTTCTCTTGACTATACTGAATCTTTAGAATCTGTTCATTAATAGGTTCATTCAAAAGATTCGTTCATTGAATCAGTCAATGCTTTGGAGCCCCATCCTGCCGGTGCACGAGTGAGTGACACGGCAGCGAGTTTGTTCATTGAATGAGCCCCTCCCCTCCTCTGCTGCTGAAGTTACAGCATTGTTCACTGGGTGACACATGTCATTCATTTGTTAAGTCCTGAAGGAAGAATCACTCCCCTACCCTGAAAAACTCACCTCTCTGTGTGTCGCCCTCAGCGGTAACAACACAACAGCAAGCAGCATGCCAGCTGAACGAGTGTCGAACAAGTTGTCATTCTTTTATATCACTGAAAAGTGGAGAGATTAGAAATAAATAGATATTGCAGCTGTAGCGGGGATTCTTCTACTTTTAAAGATATCAAATAGCATATTGCTTTAAATTGGCTGAAATTAATTCCTTCTTGCAGGAAAGTTTATACACGTGTATTAATGTAAAGGCACTATAATGCACTGGTTTATCTTAGCCTCAGTGAATGAACCTGTCCTGGGCATTAAGTGAACGACACTACATCCCCTCCCTCCTCAGCTTGAATAAAGTCATTCGGAAGTTGTTCCTTTCGTTCACCGTGTCGTTCACAGACTGACTGAAACATTCCGTTCACTGACTGAAACAAGTCGTTCACTGACTGACTGAAACATTCCATTCACTGACTGAAACAAGTCGTTCACAGACGTTTCGTTCACTGACTGTTTCATTCACTGACTGATACTTTTCGTTCATTCACTGTGAGTGAATCATGAGACTCCACCCACCCGCTGGCTGGCTGGCTGGCTGGCTGGCTGGCTGTCGTTCGCCAAAGAGTCAAATGCGAATCAGGTCTCACAGTGATTCAGTTCACGTCGTTCACTCAGCAGTTCCGTTCTTTTGAACAAAACATTCATGAATGACACAACACTACTCGGTTTGTTGATCTTATCATTTTTTTCTCCACGGGGGTATAGGTTTTCTTTTTATTGTTTTAGTTATAATTGGAGCTACTGAGTCCAGAGTTGACTTCAGTCTAATGTTAAAATTATCAACAATAAAATCACAAGGTGCAGGTAAAGTTTCGGCAGGGGTGTTATGTAAAATCTCCATAAAATTTGCAGCAATTTCAGAAGTAAGATAGCGCTTTCTCACTGTTCTCAGGGGGGCCTCCTCTTGGTAAAACTGGTGATGTTAAAAAATACACAGTAGTAGTCAGACATAGCCAGGTTGACAACAGAGGACACTCCAATGAACAGGCCATGGGTTATGACCAGGTCCAGGTCATAACCAGGTCCAGGGTCATAACCCTCGTCAGCGAACTATTCTTTCAAAAGAACCACATCTTTTAAGTGAACGTACTGAACCAAATCACTTCCTCAAGTGTTCAAGTGTACCTTGGAGAAAACTAACTTATTTTTTTAACTCTGCGTGACTGTCTGATTCTATTGTCGCAGCAATTTGCGAGGGAACAGTGCATGTTCAGTGTGAATTCTTCACTAAATGTACTGTGGGGTAAACATTTAATGATTTTTACGGAGTAGATAAATAGCATACCATTGGACAGTACACTTAAAACATTATGATTTAAAAACAAGATCACTTTTACAAACCCGTTTGTCATAGCAACACATTCACAGCACTCTCGTATCCTCCTCTTAAGCTATGATCTGAACTGAATCCTGAGTCTTTCAGCTGTGTATCAGTTCAGGAAGTCAGAGTCGCAGACTCCTCCCACCAGGCGCTAAATGATTGGGTGATTCGGTAAACAAATCTTTTTGAATGACTCTCTTTAGTGAACTGATTTTAGTGATTCAGTACATCTAAAAGAACTGCCGTACTATCACAAAGAGAGCAGCGTCGTTGCTACACGGTATAGCGCACGCGTGCGCACACATGCATATGCCCACTAGGGTTGCCAACCGTCCCGGACATCACGTATTTGAGCCAAAAGAGGCGCATCCTGGACAGGGTGTTTGGGCAAAGGTAAGATGCACTTTATTTTTTTATTTGTGCACCATGCATTGTGTGTCTGGCTGCCTGTATAAAAAGGGCACTAGGACCGCTCAGTTGACAGGGTAGGCAGGCAGGCACAGCAGCAGCGCTCACGTGCTTGTGTCTGTGTGACTCAGTCTCTGTGTGTGTATGTGTGCGTGCACACCGTACTGTGCTCTGTTTGCGAGGAAGGGGAATAGAAATGTGAATAATGAGCGCTGGCACATATGGCCAACAGGTAGACCGATGCCAGAAATTGCTGCAGCACAGAACTCATCAAAAGTGAGCTGCAGATTTCTGTGAACAATGTACATGTCCTGCAAGGACTTTTGTGTTGCTACACAAAAAGACAAAGAGTTGCTGGGTGCTGTTAAAAGCAGTAAGAAATATCCCTGGACAAATAAACCAGTGAGTAAGTGTTTTATTTTTACTATTCTATTATTGTTACTATTTGGGCTCTGCTTTTTACACTCTCCTAATTTGTTTTTATTTTGTTTTATTTTCTTTCTTATCAATCAGGACTAATCTGTCACAGACTACCCCAACTTCCCAATGATGGACACTTAAGTCTTAAGGAGAGCCCCAGATAGGGAGAAGGCAGGCGTGTGTGTGTGTGCGTGTGTGTGTGTGTGTGTGTTTTCAGTTAAGCTATTGCACTCAAAGCAGAACCTTGCTGTTTTTTTATTCAAAAGATTTTACAGTTGTGATTTCGCACTTTTTTTTAACTTGGAAATAAAAAAGAAATTGAGTTAAGTTTACAAATAAGTAGGCTATAATCCCAAATATTTTCATAACATATAGTATAGCACTATTAGGCCTACTATTACATTGTTTGCTGCTGTTACATTGTTATAAAACTAAAAAAATATTCAAATTGATGTAAGAAGAAACTTGATAATTGTTATTTTGCACATTTTGCCAAAAAATAAATACTTTAATGGTGACCGTCTCACATGTATGCCTTAAATACAAAACTGATCAAACTGATCATGACATGCCATGGGGTCATTAACTGATGTATGGTTGAAGCATTCCATTGTTTTTGTTATTACTGTAGGAAAAATATGAGTTGTTATTACAATCATGTTCCAGTAAGTGTAATGCAGTAGCCCATTGCTTGTGTTTGTATAGTGTGTAATAGGTATAACTGTGCTAAAAAGCTGTTATCTATGTTTTTGACCTCCCAAAAACCCATTTTTTTTTCGATTGCGGGGAAGTGTCCCTTATTTGAATCTCTGGAAGTTGGCAACTCTAGTGAAACACTGCTAAAGTCCTGCTATAGTCTAGCCATAGATACTGTTGGTCTTGCATATTTGCAAAAAATAAAATGTGTATATGTAATTGTATATGCAAACACATGTGCATGGAGCACAGTGTTTCACATGTGGCATGCATGAAGCAATCATGTCTGCTTTTCGTGATGATTCATTAGTGTATGAACACTGCTCCTGGTAACATAAGGCTTTTTTAATTAAATTAAATGTACCAAATTCCTGAGATTTATAATATGTATTATCTGGAAAGATATCTTTGCATAAGAATCAAAGTCTGCTAAACATTCACACTTGCTAAATGTGTATCAAGTTACAGCCACACAATTATTGTCATACAGATCAAGGAAGAGTTCCGAAGGTGCACTGCCATTGTACCAGAACTGATGTCTATTGCCCAGCCGGACAGAATGACCACAAAAATCCGGGAGCTGTTTAGCGCCAAGTGAGAAGCAGTAGAGGAGCCCATAAAGAGCTTGTCGATGGACCTGATACAGGTGTGGAAATGTGGTTTTTAAATGTACAAGAACAGATAAACATATTAATATGCTATACTGTAAGTAGGCTGTATTACATTGCCTGAGTCAGCAGTAAGGAATAAGTAACAGTTAGTTTTAGACTTTTTAAGTGCTCTTTAGATGCATCACATTGTAAGATTGATTTAAAAAAAAAAGTTGTGGTCCCCACCAAATGTATTTTTTATTTGAGATAAAGCCTGTTGTATTTCATCAGGAAGCTTGCAATTTGCCTTTAAAAGTACAGTCAGGTCAAGTTCATATGTACTTGACTCTTCCTCAGAAAAAGTTTATAGAAAATCCACAATCCGCATCGGTGACGTATGCTGATACGCCGCCGGTCTGCCAAAATACCTCTAGACCAGCTGCGCTCCGCCTGCACTAAAAGCTGACCAGGTTTGAATCAGCGAGCTTTCAGCACATTTTATACACCACCGGCAACACGAAAATGTTACTGTGGTAGTTGATTCCGTCGACAACTCCCTCTGCCATGCCACCACGCCAAGCTTGGTGGACCTCGGTGCACCTCAGTCCACGAAAAAACCCAACCGGCTGTACACTGGGCTCCGCCAGATGAAAATACCACTGCACAGGGTTCGCCACCCTCCGCCGCGTCACTGGCGGACACGAAAATAGAAGCCCTAAAAGTTTTTTTTTTTTTTTGAAACTTTTTATTTATTTGCTTTTTTCTTTTACATAAACGGCAAAGGTAAATAGAAATAAATAAATAAAAAAAACTAGAAAATAAAATAAAAAGTGGAAGTGGGGCACACCGCTCTTGATGCAGCCTTATTCACGGTCTATTAGGTCTGTAGAACATTAGACCCTTCTTTTTTCATATATACAGTCCATTTGTGCCACTGTCAATCCAAGAGCTCTGCTTTCATTCTGAGGTAGTAAGTCAGTCGTTCCATCGAGTAAATCTCCTCAACAATGCCCAACCACTGTCCTAGGCTTGGAGAGTCATTTTTCAGCCAGTTTCTTGTTATGGCCTTTCTACATGCCAAGATCAGTATTTTGAAAAGATACATGTCCTTCTTTTGGATGGTTCCTTGTGGGGCCAGACCCAGGTACAGTATCCAGGGGTCCCTGGGTATCTTATAGGAAAAGACTTCTTCCAGAATCTGAGTCACTCTTTCCCAGAACCCCATGCAATTTTACACACAACCAGAAAATATGAGTGTGATTAGCATCCATCTGCCCGCAGCCCCTCCAGCATTGTTGTTGTTCACCTAATTGTTTATGTTTTATGTGTGGTGTGATAAAAAAGCGGATTAAGTTCTTCCAGCCAAACTCTCTCCATCTTTTGGAGCTCGTAGAAGTCTGCTGGGTTCTACAGATAGAATGCCAATCAACCTCGGACAGTTCAGTGTTCAATTCCAGCTCCAATTTTGATTTCACATACAATGTGTTTTTACCATTTTGTTTTTGTAGGCCTCTATACAGCTTAGAGACAATCTTTACAGGTGTACATTTATATGCTTTAGTGAATATTTCAATCACTGCGTTTCCTTCTTCAGAGATTCCTTTTTTAATTTCTGTCTCGTTAAAATGTCTTAGCTATAAGTATCTGAACAGGTCACCGTTGTCCAAATCAAATTCACCTTTGAGTTTTTCAAAAGATTTGAAAGTTTTTCCCTCTAGGAGTGTACACAGCTGTACACTCGCTGTAATCCCCTTATCACTCCACCTTGCGAATGTGCTGTCAGTCTCTCCGGGGCTAAACTGGGATGTTCGAGAAGGCCAAATTAAAAGTTTACTGTCCCCTTCTAATTTATATTTTTTAACTACCTCAAACCAATTGTTTAATGCATTTTCCAGGATTAAGCTTTCTTCCCTATGGTCTGTGTGTTCTTTCACACCTAACCTGGTTTGTGGTTGAGGATCATCCATGTTCAATTCAATGTGTTTCCACTTAGCCTGGTACTCCGGAGAGCACCAGTAAACAAGATATCTCATCTGGGCGGCATAATAGTATTCCTTTAGATTTGGTACTGCAAGACCTCCATGTTCTCTGTCAATCTGAAGTGTTCTGAATCTTACCCTTGGTCTCGCTCCAGCCCATATAAACCTTGATAACTGTTTGTCCCACATTGAAAACTGTGAATCTGGGATTCTCACAGGTAGAGACAAAAAAAGGTACAGCAACCTTGTCAGCACGTTCATTTTCACTGCCTCAATCCTTGAAGTAAAATCTAACCCCAGTGTGGACCATTTCTTAATATCCTCCTGTATCTTGTCATTTATGATTTTGTGGTTTATTTCATGTAGTTTACCAAGATTTTGACTAATAAACACTCCCAAGTATTTTATGGATTTTGCTTACCACTTAACTTTATACTTCAGCCTAATATCCTTACTCGGAGTGTAATTAAAAGAGAGAATTTGTGTCTTGGCTATATTCAGTTTATAACCTGACATTTCACCATACTCATCTAAAGACTCCATGAGTTTAGGCAGCGTTAAGTTAGGGTTCTGCAGGTAGATAATAATGTCATCCGCAAAGAGTCCTATTACATGGTCCTCGTTTGCTATGTTGATTCCTCTCAACTCTTTATTTTGTCTGATACTCTGTGCTAGGGGCTCGATGAAGATCGCGAAGAGTGTGGGGCTAAGACAGCAACCCTGGCGAGTGCCTCTGTATAGCTTAAAGCTGCCTGACAGATGGCCGTTGATTTTTATTCTAGCCGTAGGATTTCTGTAAAGAGCCTGTATGCATCTGACAAATTGACAACTAAAGCCCAGCCTCTCTAGCACCCGATACAAAAAGGGCCAACAGACCCTATCAAAGGCCTTTTCTGCATCTAAACTGGCCAGAACTGCATTTAGATGTTTTTTTATTAATCTGTTCTATGATATGTAAAGTTCGTCTGGTGTTGTTTTGAGTTTGACGGCCTCTTATAAACCCTGTCTGATCCTCGTTGATAAAGTCAGGCAAGAGATGTTCAATTCTTTTCGAGATAATAGATGTAAACAACTTGTAATCTACATTTAGTATAGAGATTGGACGGTATGAACCGCAATTTTCTTTATTTTTCCCATCTTTTGGAATGACTGATATAACAGCCTCTTTCCATAATGGTGGTGCAACCGCTTTTGTAAGAGTCCAGTTAAATGATTGTAACATAATAGGAGCGAGGTCTTCCTTAAAAATCTTATACCATTCGTTTGGAAAGCCATCACTTCCAGGGCATTTGTTTGCTTTCAGTTTATTGATAGCCCTGTCCAGTTCTGGCTTTGCAATGGGAGCAATTAAACTATAATATTGAGATTTCCCTATGGAGGGAAGATCTACTGATGACAAATACTGTATAATATTTTCGTCGTCTACAGTCTTGGGCTGCGAGTATAGAACTTCATAATAATTTTGGAATATTTTGTGGATAACATCCGGCTCATAGGTTATTTTATTAGTTGTAGGGTCTCTAATTTTCTGTAATGTATTTTTAATTTGTTGAGCCCTAAGACGTTTGGCTAGAATTTTTGTCGCTTTGGAGCCTGATTCGTAGAAGCTTTGTTTAATAAATCTCAGTTTCTTTTCCAATTCTTCGTTCAGAATGTTATTTACTTGATCTTTTATTTTTCTTAATTTGGTTTTTCAGCTCTTGGTCCCATTCTTTTGATTGTTGCTTCTCTAATTCTCTCAGTGTTTTCTCTAGTTCATCATAATTTGACCTCTTCACCTTTTTTTGAAAAGCTGTTCTTGAAATGAGTTTCCCCCTCATTACTGCTTTAACTGTGTCCCATACAATGGTTGGGTCCACTTCACCAGTCATATTATCTTTTATGCATTCCATAATTTCTCCTTTAATCTCCTTAACAATGGCTTCCTTGTTTAGGACACTGATATTTAATCTCCACAATGTACACTTCTGTCTGTCATTTAGATGTATAGTCAAATAGATTGCATTATGGTCCGATAGATCCGCTGTTCCTATGGAACATTCCTTCACCCTGTGCCTATCAGTAACATTCATCAAAAAGAAGTCTATTCTGGAATGAACATGATGAGTACCTGAGTAATGAGTATAATCTTTTTCAGATGAATGAAGGTTCCTCCAGACATCAAACATACCTGTTTCTCGAATTAGCAAGTTAAGATCCCTTGACTTAAGACATTTAGATCTCTTTATACTTGTTGTGTCTATGGAGTGGTTCAAGACTGTGTTCCAGTCCCCTGCACAGACTAGTATCCCCTCACTTTCAGAGGATAATATGTGAAATAGAGACTTAAAGAATTTTCTATTGCTCTCTGGGGGGGCATATATATTAGCAAATGTGACAGTAGTGTAATCAATCCTTCCTTTAACAATTATATATCTACCCTTCCCATCACTCTTTTCCTTAATTAGTTCAAAATTAAGATTGTTGGATATCAGAGTAGCAACACCTCTTTTACGGCTGTACTCGCATGAACTAAAAAATTAGTTTAAATATCCAAACTTTTTCAACTTCTCATGTTTCAAATATAATTTGAACCTTATCCTTTTTCATTTATCCACATTTCAGACTGTGTGACCCAATCATATATTTTCTTTAAAGCAAGCAAGCAAGTGCCACCACAAAAGAAACTCTTGAGAATGAACTGCATGATGAGGGGGTGTCTCCCTCCCCCTCATTTGCGACCCTGTTGGTGGGTCGAGGGAGCAACCTCTCACTCCGAGAGGGCCCAGTGTTCAGGGTGGCTAATGAGTCCAAAACTGTCTCTACCATCCTATTAGTCCAACTTTTACATTATAGAAAACGAAGTCGCCTCTCCCAGGCGCGGATGCTCTGTGTAGAGCTTAGAAAAAAAGGGGAAAAGAACCACTCACGTGTCAGTCTCGAGTTTAAAGTTTTCATACGGGTAATGCAGGTTAATTCCGTGATTATGAATCCTCTGTGTGTCCTCTCTGAAACTCGCAGAGTTTTTCCCTCGCCCTCCGGGCCGCGGCAGACCCCTTCTCCCGACGCCCGGCTGCCTGCTGCCATCCCATTAGCTCCAGAAGCCATGTCTCCGCGGGGCTCTCTCCCTCAGTTGGCTCCAGTTCTTCCACGGGGAAGCCGCACTTCCTCAGCTCTCTCTGTGCCTCCTGCACGGTGTTGTACGTGCGGACTCCCGTGGCCCAGTGGATCTGCATGCTTGTGTGTGGTGTCTGGAAGCGAATACCCTTTTCCTTTAGGGCTTTTTTAATCGCGTTATATTCCTTGCGCTTTTTAACTATCTCCGGTGCGTAATCATGATCGAAGTAGACAAATCTTTCACCCACTTGTATTTTCTTCTTTTTCCAGGCTTCTCTCAATATCAGCTCCTTTGTGGTAAACTCCAAGAAGTTAACAACGATAGGTCTCGGGGGAGCATCGGGTCGGGATCTGGGCGCCAGATCCATGTTTTGAGATGCTGGTAGCTCACTTCGGTCCATCCTTCCACCTGCTCCACCCGGGACTCTGGCTCGTCAACGTGGTCAGACAGGCTCTGCACTGCCGTTGTCAGGCTGTCGAGTTTCCCGTTGATTTCTTGCCTTAGTTGAGTGAGTTCCTGTTTCACACAACTGATGTGCCCCTGCATATCAGTTTTTAGCGCATTAATCGCTCTGATAACTTCTCCGGAGTCAGTGTCTGTTGAGGGATTTTTCTGGCTTGCCGCTGCTGCACTACGGGTTAGAGGAGAAGTTAGCCCAGTGTTGTTAGCATTTGGCGACGAGTTGTTTTTTTCTTGCGCTTCTGGCATTTTTCTTTTTTCCTCAGTCTTTTGTGGTTCTTCTCCCATTTATCGTGTCTGTACTCAAATAATTATGAGTTTTTCGAGTTGCTAGGCGAGTAATTTTTACTAGGCCTGGGAGGGTGACTCCGCCGTGCGTCTTACTCCGCCATCAGCAAACCGGAAGTCCAGCAAGCCCTAAAAGTTTTAAGAGTTTGTGCTCTACCCTACTGCTTATTTAAAGTGTCTTGCACAGTATACAGTTAATAAGGAAACCAGATATAGTAACTTCGCATATTTGCTGAAAAAAAACAAGAATATAGAAACCTTCTACTTCATAGGCACATTATTAATATTTATTAAGTAATTTTTATGTAAGCAGAACTGGAAAACTGGAAAAAAAAAAAAAGAATTAAAAAAAATTAAAAAAGGAATGAATTGGCTAATACTATTAAAAATTGAGTAAATCCAGTCACTTTTTTTTTGTTTTCATTTGAAATATTTATTTAATTAGGTCTGTAGTAACTTCTTTGCTGTCTTCTTTTATATTTGTCAAACTTAATTTCTAAACCATTTTTTTGTAAGTTCTACTTTATTTTGTTAGGTAGAATTAGAGTAGCATCAAGTTGAGTCAACTTAATCATATTGGGCTCTATTTTCGTGCCTCCCTGGCAACGCATCGCATCAGCAGCGTAAGTCAGGTCTGCCGCACCGACAAGGCGTTCCCAAGCACAATTTTGTATTTTGGTGAGTGGCGCAGCCCGGCGTAAGTATCCCCCTCCCTAACTCAGCTCCTCCCAGCGGCGTAAGTCGTAGGGGGGGAGGATAGAGGGCGTGGAGTGGGTTTAAAACAGCCGACACCTGTTTTCACCAATCACATAAGCTCCTCTCCTCACCTTTAAATCCACCACCGGTGAGGCGTATTCCAATTTTCGTGAAGTAGTCAAAGAGATCAAGAGATGGCTGAAGACAGCAATGCCACACAATGGCTACAGAAGGCAGCCCCTAAACAAGTGTCCCTGTAAACGCACTCCACACTCTCTCATACGAGCACAGATGGATTTGGTGTGTGTAATGTTGGACCAACTAGTAAGACAAACAACCTTTCCACAAATAAAGACACTCACATAAAGTTGCACATATTCAAACCTCACATGACAAAGGTAGGTTGTGCGCAGAGATCACATCATAAATTCCAATAATGGCATTAAAATTGGAACCATCTGTGCGTAAATGTGGCATCGCGCTCCGTGGCCTGGCTCTTTCTTTCATAGATGTTGGCATTAAATTAAATTGGGCTCACAAAACTGAATATTATAATATTCGTATGTAGGCTTAAAGTAAATAACTCATCTGATCACTGAAACAAATCATCTGTTCAGCTGCCGCAGCTGCAGCAGGACAGGGAGAGGACATGGAGACATGTCCAGGTTGAGCTGTGCGAGAAATAAGAGGAAGAGGAAGAAAGAAAAGGAGGGAGACGAATTACATATCTCGTTAACTTCATCATGTGTGTCTATTTACTAGATATTTAATTTAATTCAATGCAGTTTCAGCTGTGTTGATTCAGTCAGGTTGTGTGTCCAAACCCGTGCCAAATGTGCTCATCAGATCAGATACAGATCAGAATATATCTATATAGATCTAAATGTATGTGCTGACCCAGATTATTAGTTGTTGTTGATTATATATTGCACTGAAATGTGCCTGACACCGTGGAAACCTGCTGGTAAGGCATCTTAGATGTATGGCGATACGCCGCCGGTCTACCAAAATACCTCTAGACCAGGGGCCTCATGTATCAACACTTGCGTGGGACTCATACCAGGGAGTGCACGCAAGGTCCGTCACGCTGAAAAAAATTCGTATGTATCAAGGTGTTCGGGCGCGGAAAGCCACGTGTGTTTCCTTGATAAATCCCAATCAGCTTGGAATTGAGCGCAGATGTCGGAGTGACCGGGCCCGCCCCCGTTACGCCCTCCTATAAATATGCAGATTTATTTAAATAGGGTATTATAGGGTAAGTGGCGTGTCACACAAATGTCCACATGCTTTGCCATCCCACTGAGCAAAAGACGTATATTAGACATCTAGTCTAAGTTTATACTTCATTTCAACGTCGGGATTCAGTCTATTTTTGGACGTGATTTATACTTCGCCCTTAACTTCATTTTTCGATAACTTTTTATGCAATAAACAACTCTGATGTGCACAACTGACCTCTAAATACTGGATTACATTACCTATGATACCGTGGAGAGAGATGTAAACGCAACAGATACACAGAAGCAGGAATTGAAATGAACCGATATTTTTATTGTGTCACAGAAATCAATGTGTCGGCCGTGTCGCCGGCTTGCGGAACCCCGGCCCGCGGCAGCCCGTCCGCCGGCTCGTCGGAATAAATTAATTTGTCTCATTGAACTGTGTATTCACTTCTTACCCATTCACACTGTGGCAAGTTAGCAAGTTAATGTAATAATAAATGTAAATCTAGAGAGCTGAACTGGCAGTGTGCTCTATGCCTAGATGGTTATGCTGCCTGTGCTGACTAACAAGCCTACACCTTCCTCTGCATTTGCTATGTGGTTCACAGTGGATAACGGGATCTTTGCCCTGCTCTGCTACCTAATTATTTGTGGCCCCAGTTACAAGTTCAGGAAAATAAACAACAGGCCTATCCTTACCTCCAGAGTAAAATTGTAAATTGATTTACTCATTGCATTAGTCTTACATACATAGTTGGATTTCAGATTGGAACGCAAATATGTTTACAGTTATAATATGGTAGGTTATTTAGTAACATAAAGAAAAGGACCATAATAGTATGAATGACCAGGGGCCTAATGTATCAACACTTGCGTGGGACTCATACCGGAAACGAGCGCACACAAGGTCCGTCACGCTGAAAAAAATTCGTATGTATCAAGGTGTGCGGGCGCTGAAGGCCACTTGTGTTTCCTTGATAAATCCCAATCAGCTTGGAATTGAGCGCAGATGTCGGAGGGACCGGGCCCGCCCCCGTTACGCCCACCTATAAATATGCAGATTTTTTTAAAGAGGGTCTCCCTGTCCTCGCACGCAGAAAAAATGACAAGAAAAACTAAATTTACGGCGTGCGAGGTGGAGGTGCTGGTGGCGGAGGTGGAGGAGCGACAGCATGTTTTGTTTGGCAGCCTGTCCAGTGGCGTCAGTGCAAAACGAAAACGCTTGGAGTGGGAGAAAGTTTGCAAGAGGGTGAACGCGGTGGGTTTCCGAGACACGCCCCCCCGCGGAGATTTTAAAAAAAGTGGTCGGACCTCAAGGTGGAGGTCAAGCGGCGTACAGCTGCCCTCTGGAGGAGTACCGGCCAGACAGGTGGGGTCCGGGGGAGGAGACCCTCACGCCGTTTGAGCAGCGGGTGGTGGCGATTATGGGGGGCGCCTCTGTGGGGGGGATTGTCGCCGCTACCCTCGGCGACTCAGACAGCCTGCCGGAGGGTAAGTGGCGTGTCACACAAATGTCCACATGATTTGCCATAGATGTAAATGCAACAGATACACAGAAGCAGGAATTGAAATAAACCAATATTTTTATTGCGTTATAGATATCAATGTGTCGGCCGTGTCGCCGGCTTGCGGAACCCCGGCCCACGGTAGCCTGTCCGCTGGCTCGTCGGCCAGGACCAGCGGCATTCGGGCCAACCCGGCCCCCGGCCCCAGCACCAGCACCAGCGCGCCGACAAGTGGTGGAGCGTCCACCAGCCGCGGCGCTTCCGTTGGACGACCCGGACGCAGTGGAAGGGTCCTCACGGAGGCGGTCCTGCAATCGCAGGAAGAAATCATCAGGGGGATCGCGGGAATCAACGAGCGGCTGGACCAGCTCGTAAATGTTCTCGAGCATCTGGTGGAGAAAATAAATTAATTTGGCTCATTGAACTGTGTATTCACTTCTTACCCATTCACATTGTGGTGATGAGATTCTCCCACACGAGGACGGCGGCCCGGCAGGGATCAGCTCGCATCCCTCCGTCTGCTGCTGGTTCGTCATGTGGGGCGACGTGCTGCTCGGCCACGGGGATGTGGTGCACACTTGTCACATAGTGAGTCACCAAACACCGCCACACAGCGTCGCCAAAGTGCCGTCAACGCAAGTATCGGCTCAACACCAACTTCTACACCACCTCCTCACTTTGCGTGGATTTGTGCTGGAACCGACGCTCGTGTCGCGATGATAAATCTGGATGTGTGCGCCGATCTTGGCGAACGCAAGGTTTTCTGGCGCCGCCAGCGTTGATACATGAGGCCCCGGGTTTCACACCAATTTCGTACCTTCCACTGACTAATATTACTTGCTTGATTCAAATAACATGTCCTTTGACACATGACAGGGAAGTTACAAAAAAATTGCTAACTCAATGTAATGTTATTTTGTTTACCTAGATTCTGTAATGTAGCTAGCTAGTATAGTCATGGAAAGCTCACATCAGCTTGCATCAGTCGATGTTATCTTTAGCCTCTCAAGTCCAAACGTCCAAATTGTCCAATTAGATGCAACTGTCATATGCCCTTAGGCCAGCTCAAAGCACTCTGGCCAGCACAAACCCATTAGGAAGAATTACTCTCCTCTGCATTTGTGCAAATATTTCAATGCTGTAACACTAATAGGGGAATGGCTTGTTAAATTCAAGGCTCCCTTCAGGTGAGCACACACATTTGCAGCTCACTATGGCTCCGTGCTGCTCTAGTGTATAAAACGAAAGGCCTAATAAAACTCCTGGTTTAGCTCCTTGTCCCATCCATACCCCCCCACTGAAAATACTCTTTCACCTGACATACACAATTCAGGTAGGTCACCTATTTCGGATTCAAAATGGTGAATTTTGCCAAAAGGTGAGTGATTTTTTACCTCCGCCCTCTTGGTCACATTTTCTGTAAACTTAATATCAATTTTCATTGTTGTGCAAATGACTGGGTATCTCTACAAAACCCACCCCCACCATACCGCCTTCCTCCATCTGTGACTGTCTACAGGAAATCAAATCATGGTTCGCATCCAACTCTCTGAAACTTAACAGTGATAAAACTGAGGTTCTCCTCATTGGCACCAGATCCAGATCATTGAATTTCCATTCGGGGATAAATAAAGTTATTCTTATTCGTATTCTTATTCTTACCCTCAGTAACACTCCCAACTTCACCATCCCCTTCCACAACTCCTTTGTTTCCCCCTCCCTTCAGGTCAAGTGTCTGGGTGTTGTCCTGGACAGCACTCTGTCATTCCAAACTCACTCATTAATTGCATAACCTGGTCAGCCATCTTCCATCTTCAAAACATCAATCGCCTCCGTTCATCACTCACCCCCAACAGCACCGTCATCCTCGTCTATACTCTTGTTACAAACCCCCCAGGGTTATTGCAAATTTCTTCTCATTGGTCTCCCCCATAAATCAATCCATATGCTTTAACTGGTCCAGAATGCTGCCACCTGTATCACCAGAACACCATCTGTCAATCTCATCACACCTGCTCTCCGCCAACTTCACTAGCTTCCCATAAAATACCACTTGGACTACAAAATTCTGCTCCACACATACAAGGTCATCCACAACCTTGCTTCTCGATACCTCTCTGAACTCCTTGTAAGAATCAGTGCTTTAGTTGACTGCTCAAGGACAACCAGAGAAGTCTTCAGGTTTCACATAAACCTTTTATTATGTTCACAGGTAGAGTAATACAGCGCTGGACTCGCAATGACAGAGCCCCCAGGATCTCCATCTCCATCACCATGGGATCCAGAACCTTCAGCCACTCTGCCTCCCACCTTTGAAGCTCCCTCCTCCCTGACATTAGGAACATTGACTCACTGTCCATTTTCAAATCCTGTGTGAAGACACATTATTTTAGACAGGCCTACTCAGACTGAGAATTAATATTCTGCCGCAGAGTCCAGGCTTACTTATGACTTACAACTTTTTTATTTAAAACTTTTATTGTGTTGATGTGTATTTTATTTACTGTACTATTTTATTGATGAGTCATTTTAATTGTTCTGTAAGATGTTGTTAAGTGCCTTGAAAGGCGCTTATAGATAAAATGCATTATGATGATGATGATGATGATGATGATGATGATGATGATGATTTTATTATTATTATTATTTTAATGCATGGTAGGAGACAGGGATTTACACCATAGCCTGTACATAGTGGGGTTCTGCCTCCCATTATTGTATGAATTTGAAGCCAAATTTTTCTCTGTATTTCTGGGATGTTCTCCATTTCCTGAAACCAGCATTTGCGCGGTTGCGTTTGGTGGGAAAGCCACTATGATCTACGCAATCTTCATACGTCCAGTGCTTTAAGTGGGCCGGTACTCTCTGGTATGGTGTACCGGCACTTCTGGATTTTAGCCTCATGCGTACCAGGACTTTTTATGGCCTACCTGGACTTCTCATGAGCTCATAGTACCCTGTCCTGTTCTCTTTCTCTCTACTCCTATAGCTATACTTCATTTTGCAGTATGCACCGGGATGCACCAACATGCCTGCCCGAGGTGCGGGGAGTCAAGTGTGAGGGAAAGGACACGATCAAGAGATCTCGCCGACGTTGAATGTCAACAGCCTGAGTTGAAACCCTCTGTAGTCGAAACCAGTTTACAGTAGTTTAGCCTACAGCTTGATGGTTGAGTGAACCAATCCTGGTCACAAATGTTGGTGTGGCTCCAGAAGGGCCAATAAAGAACCCAGACTGGCAGTGATGGTGAGAACGACACGGGAGGTCAGGCAGAAGTAATTTTGAAGAAAATGACGAGGAGGAAGCAGCCACGGTGAACATAAAAATTCTACACACCCCTGTTCAACTGCCAGGTTTTTGTCATGTAAAAAAATTAAATCATGATAAATAATTTTGCAACTTCTTCCACATAAAATGTGACCTATAACCTGTATAACACAATTGAAAAACAAACAGAAATCTTTCAAGAAAGGTGAAGTAAAAATAAACAACTGAGATCATGTGGTTGCATGAGTGTGCACACCCTTTATTAACTGGGGATGTGGCTGTGTTCAGATTTAACCAATAACATTCAAACTCAAGTTAAATTGAAGTCAGCACACACCTGTCACCAATTAAAGTGCCTCTGATCAACCCCAAATAAAGTTCAGCTGTTCTAGTAGGCTTTTCCTGACATTTTTTAGCCACATCTTCCAGCAAGAGCCATGGTCCGCAGAGAGCTTCCAAAGCATCAAAGTGATTCAAAGATATCAGTCAGGTGAGGGCTACAAAAGAATTTCCAAGGAATTAAATATACCATGGAACACAGTAAAGACCATCATCATCAAGTGGTAAAATATGGCACAACGATGACACTGTCTTTATATGTCTGGGCTATGGGGTAGGGTGGGAAGACAGAAGCCTTATCTTACAAAGAAAAACATCAAATCCCGGCTTAATCTTGCAAAAAGACATCTGAAATCTCCCAAATGCATGTGGGAAAATGTGTAATAGTCTGATTAAACCAAAGTTGAACTTTTTGGGCATCATTGCAAAAGGTATATTTGGCGCAAAATCAACACTGCTCATCACCAAAATAACACCATCCCCACAGCGAAGCATGGTCGTGGCAGCATCATGCTTTTGGGCTGTTTTTCTTCAGCTGGAACTGGTGCCTTAGTCAGGGGGAAGAATTATGAACCGTTCCAAATACCAGTCAGCTCTGGCACAAAACCTTCGGCCTTCTGCTTGAAAGCTGAAGATGAAGAGGAACTTCATTTTTCAGCACGACAATGACCCAAAGCACACATCTAAATCAACAAAAGAATGGCTTCACCAGAATAAGACTGAGACTTTAGAATGGCCCAGCCAGAGCCCAGACCTGAATCCCATCAAACATTTGTGGGGTAATCTAAAGAGGGCTGTGCATTGGAGATGCCCTCACAATCTGTCTGATATGGAGCGGTTTTGCAAAGAAGAGTGGGCAAATATTGCCACATCAAGATGTGCCACTCTGATAGACTCCTACCCAAAAAGACTGAGTGCTGTAATAAAAGCCAAAGGTAGTGCAACAAAGTATTAGTTTAAGGGTGTGCATACAGTATTTATGCAACCAGGCTATTTTAACTTTTCTATATTTTATTTTTCCCCTAAAAGGTTTCAGTTTGTTTTTTAATTGCATTGTGCAGGTTATAGGTCACATTAAAGGTGGAAAAAGTTGTGAAAATATTTATCTTGCTGTCATTTTCTTACATCACTCAAACCTGGCAGTTGGACAGGGGTGTGTAGACTTTTTATATCCACTGAAGCTGTAGCACTGTACAGCTGATCATCCACTGATATCAACAGTAATCCCACAGAATGGCCAGAGTGCTAGTCAAACGACCAGATCAGGTCTTTTTGAGCACAGAATGAGAGGCTCATAAGCAAAGATAAAAGGCTTAGCTGCAAGGTGTGCAGTAAAATAAAGTTCCTTGCTACACATGCACATCAGGGGCTGAGGCTCTCGCATGAATGGGGTGGATGTTTAATCTCTGCATTTGGAGCCAACAAGCCAACAAAACTGTCCTCAGTGTAGAAAGATTAAAGAACACAGGGATTCTAAGGCACACAAAAAAGCAGCAGACGGAAAAAAATCTCATCACACAACGAAATACAAAAACACATTTATGATATGCACAAGACGGAGTATGATACTACTTGCAGAGTGTTCCGAACAGCCAACAGAATTGGTAAGCATGGACGTCCATTCACAGATAAGCCAGTTGATGTGAAACTGCAGGAGCTGAACAGAGTCAACATGGGTCGAGTTCTGTACTCCAATAACACATGCTGATTCCATTGATCATGTTTCAACAGAGATGAAAAAAAATAGTTGATAACAGGGTCAAAAAACATATGAAAACTGTGTGTGTTGATTGATGAATCCACCACAGTCAGTGGAAAGTCTGTATTGGTGGTGAGTTTGCAGTCAGCTATTGCCAGTGCAGAGCCAGACACAATATTTTTTGACCTGCTTGGGTTGGATGGGACCACAGCAAATGATATAATAGAGAAACTGCTAGCATGTCTTAATAAAAATGACTTCAATGACCGCTTCTTTAATTAGTGTTTTGTGGCATTTGTATGTGATGGAGCGTCAGTAATGCTGGGCAGAAGAGCTTGGGTTGTTACACAACTTTGTACCAGATTTCACATGTATGTGTGGCACAGCTCAAATAATCGTCTGGAATTGGCAGTCGTTGATGTTGTCGAGGTCCGCAGACTTTATCATTTTAAGATTTTCTTTGACAAGCTCTACACCACATATGTCAGAGTCAAGGCCCGCGGGCCACATCCGGCCCGCGAGAAGGTTTAGGGTCTTACGGCCCCTGGGATGATCTTGATTTATTATTAGAACCGGCCCGCAGACCGCAGCAAGCCGGCAGCCCGCAGATCTTTTACACGCACCAATACTACATTTCCCACAATGCAACGGTGACGCACCGAGCAGTAGGCTGCTTCATTTCAATATTTATTAGCACAGCAGTCGTCAGCATAACAGTAAAATTAACTTTCAGATATCCATCAAAAATGGCAAAACGGAAGGTGGACACTGAGAACCGGGGGTTTCAAACAAGGTGGGAGTCGGAGTATATGTTCACGGAGGTAGCTGGAAAACCTGTGTGTCTTCTGTGTGGAGAAAGTGTGGCGGTACTGAAAGAGTATAATCTGAGACGACATTATGAAACGAAACACGCGGACAAAAACAAGAATATGGACATGGAACAAAGGCTACAGAAGGCCGAGGAATTAAAACGATATTTTAAAAATATTTCAGTTGAGTGGATGATAGAAAATTGCTATTATTATTTTTTTCTTTGAAGTAAATTTAGCCCACTTTTGCTAAAATAGAAAATATAGGCTACTGATGTTGCCTTGAATAATACCGGTTTCTTTCATTTAATGTTCATGTTATGGGGATTTTTATATAAAGGAAATTTGTCTTTTGTGTCTGTTGAAAATTAAAGATTACTGACAGAGCCATAAGAAATTATTGCTTTATTTATCTGATCATATTGGAATATATTTGTTAAGTTTTCAGTAGGTTCAATTAGGTTCACAAGACTATATGCGTCATTTAAAAAATTTTCAATGAACATTCGATCAGTCCGGCCCTCGGCTTGTAGCAAAATTTTTTATTTGGCCCTCCGTCCATTTGACTTTGACACCCCTGCTCTACACTGTATATCATGCCTTACTCAAAAACAAAAGAGAACTGTGCCATTGTGCACAGTGTTGGGCAACATCTCCTTTCAATTCTACGAGTTTTGTCAGTAAGATGTGTCGCTACAAGTAAGAGGACTGTGATATTACAAGGTATTCAACAGAGAGAGCAAAATACAAGGGACTGTGATTTTTTTCACCTCAATGTCCTCTGTTTTCAACCTTGGTATGATGCCCTCACAGAACTCAGTGATCTGTCAATGTTACTCCAAAAGAGAGACATAACGCTGCCTGTAGCAGACAAGCTGCTGGCTCGACAGGTTTGAGTCTTTGAGTCATGGGTTTCCTTACCAGGCCCATACACAAAAAGTGTTCTTCAAGCTCAAACAGAGGAGTCCTTCAAGAATGTAGCCCTGCATGACAATCTGAGAATTGTGAAGATTCACACAGGAAAGTTCTTCCGCAGCATGGTTGAAAATATTAAATGCAGTGTGTCTCCAACAACTTCCTCTCATGTCAGAAATCACAAGGGCTTTTCACACAGAGTTAACAGTCAACTGATAACAGACATAAAGGCTCTTCAGCCAGAGACTTGGCCTGAGGGAGAACTGGACATACAACATGGGGATGAAGAGGTGCGCCGCTTGTGTGACAGGTTAAGAGTGGAGAGGAGAAGGAGTCTACAAGGATTTCAGAAATAAAAGGAGCTGAGGAGATCCCAGACACCAGAAGCTCTGAAGCCTCTGCTAAAAGCTGTCCACACCATTGCTGTGTCTATCAGTGAAAGTGAGCAAGCCTTTGGTTGCATGAACAGTTCTTACTGACAAAAGGAACTCCCTTGCTGTTGCCACACTGTCAAATCTTATTTTTCTTAAATCTAATGGGCCACCATTGGAACAGTTTATTCCCCAAAGATATGTGATGTCATGGCTGGTGAAGGGAAGGCAAAGCGCAAATGTGAGGTCAAGTGAAGCTCCAAGCTGTTTGACCCCAAGACCTGCTGGAACCTCTTGTAAGCAAGTTCAAATATAATCACAATTGTCATACACTGACAGTCCACGTCTTTTGATACATCTGTATAATATAAAATCCATCCCTGTCTTTGATGTGTGTGTCCAAATGGTATGTGCAGTACCAGTTGCCTTGTTTGTCAAGCTCTTTTCCAGGATGTGTTTGCATATATTTCAGTCAGGACCACTTTAGTCAAAATGAATTATTTATTATGAGCAAACATTTTTACATTGGTGGTATGGCTCTGTTCTGAGAGTTCCCCACCCTTCCACGCGCTTGCATGGAATGCCAGGGCTATAAGAGGGGAGAGCCCCTCCCCTCTCTTTCATGTGCATACATGAAAAGCCAAGGCAGAGAAAGCAGCAGCAAATAAATACGATTGAGATAAATGAATGAATTAAAATTCCCCCACTGAACAGAGCATCAGTGACAATACATATGACACTGGTAAGATCAGACACAACATAAACAGGAGGAGCTGGGGTGGAGGTGGGTTGCAGAGTGGTTGCAGCAGGCAGAGTAGGCAGGAGAAGCAGTTTAAATAGGGCGCCATTTTGACATTAGCCAATAGGATGTGTAGAGGGTGGTCACCTGAGCTATCAGCTGACTGAGGGCTGGCTTAAGATCAGCTGACTCTAGCCTTTAGCTTGACTACATGTCCTGCTTGAAATACTGCTATGCTTCATGTGAGTATATGAAGATCGTATTCATCAATATCAATATTGTTGGTCCACCTAAATATTGCATTTTTCCATTTAAGTTACACTATAATGAAATATAAATTTAGGCAAAATAATAGACACTCATTGCATAGTTTTCTTATGACAGAAACAAACTCAGGAGTATGTCCTTTAACCCAATTAAACAGGGACAGTACACATTTCAACCTTCTACTCAGAAAGCCGGGTGCATATACACATTTTAACCTTCCAAGCTGGTATGCATTTCTACTGTGCATTTCGGATATGTCATTTTGTAACATTCTGTAGTTTTTCAATCATTTCTTGAGTTGTGGCGAATCAAATCATCATACCCGTCTGCCTCTGATAGGCTAATAAAGCTTAATAAAGTGATCTGATTCATGCTCAGACCTTGCTACGTGCTTTGTGATGACGGAGGCAGAGAGCAGCTTCGGAGGAGAAGCATCCAGCCTTAGCTAAATTACTGATATTGACAGAAATTATGACGTTGACAACCCTATTTTAAACCTTCTGGGCCACAAGATAGTGATTTGTGGATGAGGGGAATGTTTTTGGATGACAACAAAGACGACGAAGAAGAATTTAAAGGCTTCGCAACAGGGTGGAAAACTAATGATCACCACCATAATTTTACAAGGTCTTTCAGCCGCAGACCAGGCGTAAAAGTCACTCTGCCTACAGACGTAACTCTAGTCACACCTAGTCAGCCAGACAAATAATTATGCATCCCAGACAATGAGCTCTATTTTCGTGTCCGCCGGTGAGGCGGTGGAGGGTGGCGGACCCCGTGCAGTGGTGTTTTTGTCTGGCAGAGCCCAGTGTACAGCCAGTTTGGTATTTTCGTGGACTGAGGCGCACCGAGGTCCGCCAAGCTGGGCGGGGTGGCGCGGCAGAGGGAGGTGTCGACAGAATCAGCTGCCACAGTGACATTTTCGTGCTCGCCGGTGGTGTAAAAAGTGTGCTAAAACCTCGCCGATTCAAACCTGGTCAGCTTTCAGCTCAGGCAGAGCGCAGCTGGTCTAGTGGTATTTTGGTATCGGCATACGTCACTGATGCCTCACCGGCAGGTTTCCACGGTGTCAGGCACATTTCAGTGCAATAAATAATCATCAACAACTAAAAATCTGAGTCAGCACATACATTTAGACCTTTATAGATATATTCTGATCCATATCTGATCTGATGAGCGCATTTGGCACGAGTTTGGACACACAACCTGACTGAATCAACACAGCTGAAACCGCATTAAATTGAATTGTCTAGTAAATAGACACACATGATGAAGTTAACAAGACATGTAATTCATCTCCCTCCTTTTCTTTCTTCCTCTTCCTCTTATTTCTCGCGCAGCTCGACCTGGACATGTCTCTGTGTCCTCTCCCCGTCCTGCTGCTGCTGCGGCGGCTGAACAGATGACTTGTTTCAGTGATCAGGGGCCTCATGTATCAACGCTTGCGGCGCAAGAAAACCTTGCGTACGCCAAAATCGGCGCACACGTCCAGATTTATCATCGCGAAACGAGCGTCGGTTCCAGCGCTAATCAACGCAAAGTCAGGAGGTGGTGTAGAAATTGGCGTTGAGCCGATACTTGCGTTGCCTGTGATTCGCACTTTGGCAACGCTGTGTGGCGGTGTTTGGTGACTCACTATGTGACAAGCGTGCACCACATCCCCGTGGCCGAGCAGCACGTCGCCCCACATGACGAACCAGCAGCAGACGGAGGGATGCGAGCTGATCCCTGCCGGGCCGCCGTCCTCGCGTGGGAGAATCTCATCGCCACAGTGTGAATGGGTAAGAAGTGAATACACAGTTCAATGAGCCAAATTAATTTATTTTCTCCACCAGACGCCCGAGGACATTTACGAGCCGGTCCAGCCGCTCGTTGATCCCCGCGATCCCCCTGATGATTTCTTCCTGCGGACCCCCTCCGCGAGGACCCTTCCACTGCGTCTGGGTGGTCCGGCGGAAGCGCTGCGACTGGTGGACGCTCCACCGCTTGTCGGCGCGCTGGTGCTGATGCTGGTGCTGGTGCTGGGGCCGGGGGCCGGGGTGGCCCGAATGCCGCTGGTCCTGGCCGACGACTCCGAGCCGGCGGACGGGCTGCCGCGGGCCGGGGTTCCGCAAGCCGGCGACACGCCCGACACATTGATTTCTGTGACACAATAAAAATATTGGTTCATTTCAATTCCTGCTTCTGTGAATCTGTTGCGTTTAGATCTCTCTCCACGGTATCATAGGTAATGTAATCCAGTATTTAGAGGTCAGTTATGCACATTACAGTTGTTTATTGCATAAAAAGTTATCGAAAAATGAAGTTAAGGGCGAAGTATAAATCACGTCTAAAAATAGACTGAATCCCGACGTTGAAATGAAGTATAAACTTAGACTAGACGTCTAATATACGTCTTTTGCTCAGTGGGATGACAAAGCATGTGGACATTTGTGTGACACGCCACTTACCCTATAATAATAATCGCCACCACCCGCTGCTCAAACGGTGTAAGGGTCTCCTCCCCCGGACCCCCACCTGTCTGTCCAGTACTCCTCCGGAGGGCAGCTGTACGCCGCTTGACCTCCACCTTGAGGTCCGACCACTTTTTTTTAATCTTCGCGGGGGTGCGTGTCTCGGAACCCACTGCATTCACCCTCTCGCAAACTTTCTCCCACTCCAAGCGTTTTTGTTTTGCACTGACGCCACTGGACAGGCTGCCAAACAAAACACGCTGTCGCTCCTCCAGCTCCGCCACCAGCACCTCCACCTCACACGCCGTAAATTTAGTTTTTCTTGTCATTTTGTCTGCGTGCGAGGACAGGGAGACCCTATTTAAATAAATCTGCATATTTATAGGAGGGCGTAACGGGGATGGGCCCAGTCACTCCGACATCTGCGCTCAATTCCACGCTGATTGGGATTTATCAAGGAAACACACGTGGATTTCGGCGCCCGCACACATTGATACATACGAATTTTTTTCAGCGTGACGGACCTTGCGTGCGCTCGTTTCTGGTATGAGTCCCACGCAAGTATTGATACATGAGGCCCCAGATGAGTTATTTACTTTAAGCCTACATACGAATATTATAATATTCAGTTTTGTGAGCCAAATTTATTTTATATGCCAACATCTATGAAAGAAAGAACCAGGCCACGGAGCGCGATGTGTCATTACGCACAGATGGTTCAGATTTTAATACCATTATTGGAATTTATGATGTGATCTCTGCACACAACCAACCTTTGTCACGTGAGGTTTGAATATGTGCAACTTTATGTGAGTGTCTTTATTTGTTTAAAGGGTGTTTTTCTTACTAGTTGGTCCAACATTACACACACCAAATCCATCTGTGCTCAGATTAGAGAGTGTGAAGGACACCCTCTGCAGCGTTTACAGCAACACTTGTTGAGGGGGTGCCTTCTGTCACCATTGTGTGGCATTACTGTCTTCAGACATCTCTTGATCTCTTTGACTACTGCCCGAAAACAGTAATACGCCTCACTGGTGGTGGATTGAGGAGCTGATGTTATTGGTCAATACAGGTCTTGGCTGTGTTAAATCCACTCCACGCCCTCTCTCCTCCCTCACTACGACTTATGCCGCTGAAAAGAGCTGAGTTAGGGAGGGGGGATACTTACACCGGGCTGTGCCGCTCACCAAAATACCAAATTGTGCTTGGAAACACCTTGTCGGTGCAGCGGACATGACTTACACCGCGCCTGCGGCATGTCTCCAGCGAGGCACGAAAATAGAGCCCAACATATGCAACACCATCCAGGGCAAAGTCTGCAAACTGGGCTCCTGTGACTCAGATGGAAATGAAAACATTTATTGGACTTTGCATCGAGCCATGGGGCTTATTTTTCTGCCAGTACGAAGGGACTACTGGCGACATAAAAAAAGATTTATTCCAGACAAGCTTCTCTAAATACATTTCCTGGGACAGATTTTATGCTATATGGAGGGGAGAATAAGAATGACAATATCAATGATGATAATAACAATAATGAAAAAGATGATGATAGTGATAACAATAACTGATAGTGGTGATGATGATTGACCTTTTTTTTTCAAATTCTGCTAAATGTCTTATAGGTCTTCCTTCCAACATTTATTGTTTCCTCTCACAATTAGGCCTAATTGTTTCAAATATAAGCATTTTTTTGTCTGCTCTGTAGCTAAATAAGTTGCCTAATGTGTAAATGTTACTTTTTCTAGTTTAGTAGTAGTTTTTTTTTTTTACAGTTTTATTTTATTGATGAGAAATAACAACTGTCATAGCAAGGAGGGATTGATAAAGGGCATGACAATTTGTTAACTATGTTAATTGTGATAATTATGTTATCATTTTTATCTACATCTCCAGGACAACCAGACAGCTGATGTCTACTGAAGTGACAAGCTCTGGAAAATGAGATAGTTCCTGAACTATCTCAATGTTCAGTTCCAATCACTGTATGAGGTTGATGGCACTATGACTGTGGATGAGAGCATGATAGAGTTCAAGGGACGTCTCTCCTTCCAACAGTATCTCCCCATAGAACCAACAAAATGAGGCATCAAGGTGTGGGTCATGGCAGAGAGCTCCACAGGCTATGTGTCAAACTTCCAGATAAAAAAAAAGAGTAAAATTAATGCACCAAGTAGCTTGTTTATTTAAAGATGCATTGTTGTATAACTACATATAATAACGACTCTCATATGTCCATTTACATAGACAACTTCAACACTGAGGTGGAGCTCTTTCAGGAAATGAAGACCCATTGTCTGAATGCCTGAAGCACTGTGCATACCAATAGGAAGGGCCTAGAGCATGACACGGGAGCGGATTTTCACTCCTGTCCCTTCCCACTCCCAGAGAAAAAATCCTGTCCCGTCCCAATCCCGTAGAATGACTCCCACTCCCATTCTGCTCCCACTCAAAATTACTCCCACTCCTGTCCTGCTCCAAACATGTTGAAAAATTGTTTTTTATTATAGGTAAAAGTGCAGTGCATATAAAAGGCATTGCCTTTAAGTTTCACATGCCTGACATTCGGTCGGTGTAAACAAAGTGCATGTATATACAGTGGCGGTTCTACACTAAATTACTCCCCGGGCGAGACCCCCTCCAAGACATCTGAGCTGCGCCTCTGAAATCCTGAGAGCCATTTTGAGAAGGGCCCCCAGATCCTGAGGTTTTCTTAACTGTTGAGGTATACAAAAAAGCTGATATCTCAGCCTCTTTCGCAGTTAGAAACAAAATTCAAAAAGTATTTGAGAGCTTACAGGTGTGGCTATCTATTATTTTTTGGAACCTTCATCACATTTTTGAAAACATTGAAGAAACAAACTTAATTAAAGCGGCTGTATAAATAAAAGTAAAGACTCTGCACTGGAGAATAATAAACTATTTGCTTTCTGTAAAACAAGTGACAGTCATGATAAAGTGTCCATTCAACACAAATGTAAATATAAGAAATAAAGTGTTGAAAGGGTATGCAGCTGCCCTAGGATAGTGCCAGTACAAGACCAGTGTTTAAAACTAGAAAAATGAATAAACAAAACGTGGCTGAAGTGTGTTCATCTCTGTGCTCACCCAAAGTCATATGAAGAAGTTGTTCACACTGCTGGATGTTTCTCCTCCAAAGCTGCTCTCTGCCTCTGTCGTAGTTTGCTTTACTCATGAAGCACGTAGCAAGATCTGAGCATGAATCCGAGCGCTTTATTCGCCTATCAGAGGCAGACGGGTATGATGATTTGATTCGCCACGACTCCAGAAATGATTAAAAAACTACAGAATGTCAGAAAATGACGTATCCGCGCTCCTGGCTTGAAGGGTAGAAATGCGCAGCCGCGCTCCCGGCTGACAGCAAGTCAAACCACTGTTGTAGTTCTTTTGTGTTGCTAACGCTGTCAAGAGTGTTGGCTCTCACTGAGAGATGACTACAAAAATGGACGCATCTGTTCATCTGGTTGTTTAACACTGCTGAAAATGATCATCTATTAATGTTGTTCCTGCTCCTGCCCGCTCCTGTTGCTTTTTTTCCCCGTCCCGTCTTGATCACGGGATTGATTAAAAAATGACTCCCGTGGGATTCCTGCAGGAATCACGTGACCCATGGGAAATCCCGAAAAATGTCATCCTCTAGAAGGGACTCCCAAAGAGCGACATGCTGACTAAAAGAGCATCCCTGGGAAGGCATGAATTCATGCCTTTAAAAAGACGAGCTTACTTTCTATATTTGGCAGGACACCAAAACTGTCATGGTACTCTTAAACCACCATGATCCTACCACAACAGAGACACTGACGTGGAGGAAAGAGGGAGCCAGCCAAACTGAGGTGGTAGTGCCTGCTTGCCTTGCTGACTACCAGAAATACATAAAAGGTTTGTTAGCTTTTATGTTTTTATTGGCAAAATGCTAATATTTGCTCATTATTATGTATTGTATCTTTCAAGAGGATGCACCAAACAGAAGCTTGAGAGCATATTCCCACTAGGGTCCTAAGTGAAAATGTGTGCGTGTCATGTGTTTGTGTTAGGTGTGGATCTTCTTGATCAAAAAGGTGTTGGAGAAGGGTTTTCTTTTACTTCTTGGGAGTGTCCTCTCACAATGCATATGTTGCTGCAAAGTCTGTTGGAGGAACAGCCTTCAAGAGGAAGAATAGGGCATACAAGAACTGGCTGGGGGACCTGGCAGAGCAACTCATAATACCAGTGACAGCTAGATACGCTCCTGAGATTCATCCTCCTCCTTTTTCTGCTTCTCCCTCTCCTTGTTCCTCCACTTGTCCCCCACCTTCTCCTGTTTCACTTGTCCCCCTCCTTCTCCTGTTTCAGTGGCCAGTGGAGCCACAACTCCCCCAAAGCATGACTTCAGCAAGATTTTTCAGGGGGGAAAGGCCTGCAGGGAGTGTCAGCTTCTCCCTGAAAATGAGAGACCTGGTGGACCTACAGTCTATGACTGTAAGCAGTGTGAACAACCTCATCATATTAAGTGCTTTGGCTCACACTATCTGCGTTTCCTGGGAGTGTTGCATGACTTTGGGTGAGCACAGAGATGAACACACTGTTGGCCACTTTAAATTTACATTTGTATTGAACAGACTCTTTATCCTTGTGCAGAGCTTTTACTTTTATTTATATGGCCGCTTTATTTCATTTAAGTTTGTTTGTTCAAGGTTTTTAATCATGTGATGAAGGTTTCAGACCAAAAAAAGATAGTTATCTTAAAAGCCACATGTGTAAGCTTTCAAATACTCTTTTAATTTTTTTTCTATCTGCTACAGAGGCCATGATATCAGCTTTTTTGTAAACCTTTTGTAAACCTAGGGGCCCTTTTCAAAATTGCCCTCAGGATTTCAGAGGCGTGTCTCAGACAGGGTTCAGGTCCTAATGGGTTGAAATACACTATAATCAAATATACCTTTAGGTCTAAAATAATAGACAGTCATTGCATACTGTTTTCTTACGATAGAAACAAACAGTATGTCATTTACTTGATTTACTTTGCATAGCTTCTCTAATCTGGTCTCCATCTTTTATCCATGTCTGTTTCTGATGTGCGTGTCCACAGGGCATGGTAGGTGCCAGTGAGTACCCTTGTGCATCAGCATGTAAGCTACTTGAGGATCGCTCCCCTTAAGGTCTCCCTTGGGCCACATGCAAGTGAACAAACATAATTTGTCTGGAAAGTTCAACAAAACAATTTTCTTTTTAAAAATCTGCATCATGTTCTAGTATTTGATTATATCACTTAATGACCTGCTGGTACTGATGCTCACCACCTAATTTTCCTGGCAACAGTTGAATAAGGGGAGTACCAGCACTTATTTTTTTCCACTTAAAGCACTGTATATGCCCATAGGCTGTATCGAGTGTCGCTCATAAAAACATAAACCCCCTAATAACTTTAAAAATGGAGGTGCACAGAATAGAGGAGGACTTGAGTACAAATCTGTCTTTCAATAAATACATGTCAACATCGCAACCAAGGGGAAGAAAAAAATATATTCCATGTAATACATTTTTCAAAGTTCATCCACAGCTCCATTCATTTTGCTGGAGTAGGCCGGATTTATGACCTGCACAGCGAGGAGGCAGATAAGTGACACACACACATCACTTACACACACCACAGGTGCTGGTTTGTAACAAGGACTTGGACTGTTACACACTATCATGATGATGATCCGGTCATGTGATCTGAAGTGTCATCTCTCTGCATCTATGGATCTGAACAGTTCTCCTCCTCTCTTTCTCTTTCTCTTTCTCTTCCTCTGCAGCGTCCTCGCTAGCCCACTACATGCCCACTAGCAGGTACCCACACCTCCTGATATGATAATCTCTGGATATTCATGGGCAGGGATTGATGCTGGTTTCTGACTGGTGGGAGAGCACTGTCAGTTTATGATTAACATTCATCAACATAAACAAGTGTCTACAATCAACTCAGACTGTTTTTTTTTTTTTTTTTTAAGTGTAAGTCGATGCACAGATTCCTGTTTCAAGGACTTATTGTTCTCACGAATGTAGGGTTGTGTTTCATTGGAGCATAATATTGGAATTGGTTTTAGTCCCAAAAGCATCTATTTCGAAGTAATGGAGGAAGTTGAGACAGTGATATGTAAAGTAAATGGCACACAGTATAAAATGCAAAAGTTTTGATGAAAAAAATCTTGGACTGTTTTCAGTAAAGCAGAAGACTTCATGTTAAGATATACATAATGTAAGTGAGAAAGTTTCTACAAAGCGTTTCAAATGGCAGGACAGATGTTCAAACATCCATCAAAGCCAGATGTTTGAAATCTTGATGAGACAATGCCGTGTAAACGCCCTCTCAGACTGTTGCACTCTAATCTTTAAAAATAACCCAAAAGATGAGGAATGTGTTTTAGAGGGCTGTAGTGAGCTTTTTTACATCTTTACCTGGAGATCCGTCACTGTAACACAAACATCATTGAGCGTGTTTCCCTTTCAGGGCTTTGTGTTGGACCTGCTGTCTGTGGCCCGGACATCATCAGTGTTTTTCTCCTCATCTGTTTGCTTTCGATGCTGCAGAGCTGTTCATCTGATTAATGAAGAGGCCAGAGCACCGTGACTTTGTGGTAAATGTTTATGCTGAATAAATGTCAGCCAGAGTGTTTGTCCCAGTGATGATGAGCAGAGAGAGGAGCCAACACTCTCCGGACCTCCCTCTACTGAAACTGAAACCAATTATGGTCATTATATTAGGCTGCAAACTGCCCTTACGCTGCTGATTTTAATCAGCTGCACCAAATGGCCTAGCAATCCTCCAGCTACATTAAAATGGGAGATAGAGGATAATGGCAAATAAATCATAATACACTGTGGTCCTGATCTGAAACTACTCTGCAGCATGTAAAACTAACCAAACTGTTAAGATAATCCCATCCTTCCTCCACTCTGTGTATCTGTATTATTGCATTACCATACCTTATAAACCAAGCTCCCACCACTCCAATAAAACCCATGAATTATTAAAGGCCATCCATCAACCTTTGAGGAACACAAATGGACTATTTTGTGGTTTCCATTAAGCATATTGAAGGAAGAACGACACTAGATAAGTTTTGATCATAGTCACTACCAGTGCCTTAATTTAGCATTTCAGAGTAAATCGCAGGCATCAACTGTGTTTTAACAGTTTCAATTTTACAACTTAATCGAATGAAATTTACTCAGTCACTTGCTTACAGGCAGTAAAACCACCTCATGGGCTTCTACATGGGAAGGGTAAGTCACAATTCATACACAGAAAATGAACGTGAACAGCAATAAAGATGACATTAGGAATTATTAGAATTAAGACATCAGTCCAAAGAGAAGACCGAGACATAAGGCAGGAATTAAGATATTCAGCAAAAATGACCAAAACATCAGAAAAAAGTTAAACATCCCCAATCGGTTGGTATATAAGGGACTCTGCTCCCCCCCTGTGTTGTTATGCTCTGGAGTCTACTGGGTAGGACTCAACCCCTGACAGAGTCTGACCCTGACAAACACAGAGTCACCTGCTGGTCTCACTACAACGGAAATGCATCATATGCAACATCCAGCCCAGAATGTCCCCCCTTGGATTCAGGCTCATGGTTCGATGTGTCAGGCCCAGTCCTGAGGGCTGTTAAAGTTACTTTAACACAGGGATGGTGTTTTGGGGGGCTGAGAACAAAAACTTTGGATTTAAGGTTCATGAGTGGAGTCCCAGAAAAAGGCCACCATTTTTGTCTCTGGGTAAACTAGCAACAATTGGATCCTGTTACTTTCCAGGTGAATAGCCACATTTAAATAGGACAATAGCAATAATTCCCTACTTTGTGCTGCTGACTTTACTGAGTCCACTGACTTCAGGAGTGTATATTCGCTGTGGTCACCATCATTATCCTGGTTGTTTGAGTTCAACGCTCTGTTAAAGCGCTTTGCTCATACTTGTGTGTTTGGTGTAACATGAACCAAACCAGCATGTCAACTCCAGTTCCCTTCAAGAGCTAGGTGTGCCTGCAGGCAGGAGTGACTGACATAGACCTGGCTCGAGCTCATATGGTCGTCTTCTCTCCTTTTATTGGGCCCCTAAAAGTACAAACAAAAGTAAGGACCACACCAAACCAGGAGCTCTGTGATGCTCTGGAGAGAAGGGACCACACCAAACCAAGAGCTCCAACTCACTCTGGAGAGTCAGGACCACATCAAACCAGGAAATCTGCTGCATCGTGAATAGTCAACACTACACCAAACAAGAAGCTCTGCGATGTTCTGGAGAGTCAGAACCACATCAAACCAGGGGCTCTGCCACACTGTGGAGAGTCAGGACCACACCAAACCAGGAGATCTTGAGGAGTTAAAGTTGTAGACAATTTATTTATCAAAACGTGTGGTTTGTTAGGGATCGGTGTGCTATTACTTTCTCTATTGTATGTATTTTTTTCAACTTTTTATTGAAATCAATTGGAAAAGCCCTCAAAAGAGAGCAATTATTGCAGTGTTTTAAATGTTATTGCTCTGGCTATCTGTTCAATAAACAAATACATGAAAAATGAATGTTTGTTTGAGGTCTGCCCCTTGTAAATAATATCACAATGCCAATGTTCGAATGTTTGTAGAAATATTGAACATGTTTTTGAATTTGACAGCCCTGCTCTCTGCCCCTCAAATATCTGTCACAAATACAGCAGAGAAAAAGGAGGAATGTTTCTGGGAACATGTAGTCCTATTTTTTATTTAAATACTCATGATTACTCATATAAAAATATACATAGTTGATTTATTGACACTTCAGTGGAATGCAGACTGTATCAAAATGTACAATCCACTCCTCTAAAAATGGTACAACAGAGGTTTGTTCTTATGCTTTTTCCACAAAAATGTCACAGATGGACTGATAGGTGCAGAAATCCTTTCAACCTCATTAAGGTGTCTGTAGTGACCTACAAAAAATGAAGAGCCTTTTTTATTATAGGATCAATCATGGTACAACATACACGGAATAAATGATGATAAAATACTGTACATGAAACATTCTGAGTTAAGGTCTTTACACACCGGGGCCGACACCAACATAGAACGTGAAATTACAAAATATCTGGAGGCGAATTTTGATGCACCTGATTATACACATCAAGCCCGATGCGATTTTGCGACTTTCCGGGGGGGACGCGTCCAGGGTGGAAGCGAGAAGACTGACACCACAGCAGACCAAGTGTTTTTCAGAGTTAAATAGACACTAGTGTTGAGATGGCTGTCTGTCATGATAGCATGTACTGAGTCAGGGCCAGTACCAGAAAAGCATATTAAACTATAATCCATAAACGAAAGGTAACAACCGAGACCTAATGGTGCTGTGACAGCAACGTGATTGAGTTTGAGAAAGTGAAAATACATATGGTATGCTGTATCTGAACAGGTTAGCTTAGGAGCTCAAATTACTTAGCACAGATGAAAGTTAAAACAAAGACATTTAGCAAACTGTTAAAGCACACAAGCTATCGTTATATGAGAAATCTGACGCTATGACTCTCCACAAGTTGTCCTTCAGATCGTTATTTTTATAATGTTTGTGTCTTATATTAAAAAGCACTCTGTTCTACGACACATAAACAATTAGCCGGTCGGCCATGTTGGATATACTGGTGAATCAGATGTCGCAACAACACGCAATCTGATTGGTCAGAAGTGGACATACAGTATGCGAAACTTTAGAAAAATCAACCATGATTAGAAAAAATAAATGCCGCAATATCGCAGAACGGGAAAACGTCGCTGATGTGAACGCTTGTATTGACAGAATACGGGTTCGAAAAAAATTATTGACGTCCGAAATAATCACACGACAAAAACTGTCCTGGTGTGTAAGGACCTTTAGGCTCTGACTTTTGCAGCCAGTGATAGTCAGTGAATATGCTCTAACATATTAACCTACAGTACATTAACTGTGGAGATAAATTTGGATGAATTTAGGATTACCAGAATTAGTGATTGTTTGAATCATGAACGCAGCATCAGCCCCTAATAGGGCTGATCACGTCTTGTGATTGATGATAAAAAAGGATTCTTTTATGAACCTACTTATGAACACTCATCTGCATGTCCGTTTTGGGGACAAAGTAGGCTGGATGGAGCTAAAATATGGAAAGTGGCACTATAATTATTATTTTTTTAAATGCATCAAAATCAGTTTCACTACTCATCATTGACATGGCCCAGACTCTATTTATTTCAAAAATATATATTTTTTCTAGATCATTTTACATGGGGAATATTGTGTTTTTGTGTTTTTACTACAAAAATTAACAGTAGCTGCGTTTCCATTACCCATAGATTTGCGCAAAACGTAAATATCGCAATAGAAAACTGGTAATGGAAACACCTACATTTCGAAAAACCTCCCAAATATCGCTAAAAAGTTTTTACGCTCTCATGAGGTGGTTTTTCAGAAGTGTCGATATAGAAGTATATCGCAAAAGTGTAATGGAAACACTTTTCTCGCAATTCTCTGTCACCGGACGTGACGTAGCAGGTCAAGTGACCAGTTCATTTCAAGCGTAGATGGCACGGTATATGTGGACGGGGGAGGAGACGGACTTATTTCTGAAGTTTTGAATTGTATTTGTATTTTTCTGAAGTTTTGAATCCACAATTCGTCTGTGAATTCCTCATTAACGATCCTCTCCCAGAAATCCCTCATCCGTGTTCACTCCCATACATACGAGCTTTGCCTTTGAATTATCACCCGCTGCCTTCGTCTTCTGATGACAGCAGCGGCAACAGCAGTAATGGTCACAGAAATAGCTGCTCCAAAACGAAAAATGTTTTGTGTCTCGTCCATGTTGGTGTGCAAAAAGGCTTAAGGAATACGAGGTCGCACGGGCAGGAAGTTTACCTCGTTGATAGGCAACGGCCATTTAAACACGGCTCGCGAGAGGCAGACGGCTCGCTTATGCACTGAACACCATTCAATGGAAACACCCGCAAATCGCAATTGTTCTTTGTCGAAATTTGATAAACATCGCTTTTATTTTGCGAAAAAATGTAATGGAAACGCAGCTAGTGACATGGTGCACAAGAACTAGCATAAAAAGGGTGTAACTTTTTTGTTTATGCACACTTCGTGGCCTTAGAAACCCCAGAATTCTAAGCATTCTGCTGCTGCACAGCTGCACATTTCCAGAGAGACGTCAGGATCGCTTTGAGGCACAGCACCTCTTCGGAGAAAATAGAGAAAATCCAAAAACACAAGACAGTCAGCTCATGCTCCATGAGTGCATGTTCTCTTAACTCACAAACTAACATTATTATTCTATAGAAAAAACTGATCCACTTCGCTACCACAATCAAAAACATTAGAAATAAGAAAGCTGACAAAACTACAATGGAGTATTAGGGCCACACAGAGAATTCACTTTTTAAAGTGGACCTGCCATCAAAATTTCATACCCATTTTTATCCTTTTTTCATAATCCTTGATGTCCTCTGATCATGTTTGCAACATAATTTTAGCTGAAAGTCATTTGATGGTTTGTTTTTAGTATGCCTAAAAAACCTTACAGGAAAACCAACTGATTTTGGCTCATTTACATTTATGGTAATGAGCTTTGCTCTGATTGGATCGCTGCTGTGAAGCCTGCTGTGCTCTGATTGGCTCAGCAGTGGAGGTTCGGATTTCGGTTTATCCATTTTGCTAATGTGTGCTAAAGTAAGGTGCCCAGATGTCTGTAATGATATCCAGGGATATTCGGTGTGGCAGCAGGGAGGGTGCAGGGGCTGTGTGATCACAGACAAAATCTCTGTACTATTTAGTAGCAGCGCATGCCCCTTGTAATAACCCCCGTAAGAACTGTTGTTCAGGACTGCTAACTTGTGCTTCCTACCCATTCTGCTACTGTAATAACCGTTGTTCGAGCCCACACACAACATTTTTGCTCTCATTCATGAATCGCTTAAATCGTGGACATTTTCGGGGACAGCTTTTGCCGGGGACAGGTCATCCAATACGGGGACTGTCCCCGGAAATCGGGGACGTCTGGTCACCTTATGCTAAAGGCTAAAAATGTCAGGTATTAAACCATATATTTTAGACCCCGAGTCCGAAGAGGAGGTGGAAGTTGTAGAAGAAGCCGGAGATCTCCAGCGGTGTTTTCATTCATTCTGCCCACCTTTAAGTTCATTTTCCCGGCAATGAACCCAACGAAACACCGGTCATTTGGAAGAGACCCATAGCGGGTACAGCGGTAGCTGGGTCTCGCTCTGGCTGGAGAGTGATGTTGACTGTGAATGAGTACGAGAACGAGAGAGTGGGCGCGGCTCACCAAGGACGCGCTCCTGAATAATAATGAGCAAGGTCAGCGTGACGTCAGAAGGACCTGCTTTTTCAATTGGCCTGGTTTACCCGTTCCTTTATTTTAAACCTTTACAGAATGCTAACGACGTAACGGTTTGTTTTCACATTTACAACATAAGACGAACATAATATGGACCTTATCCGACACAAAAAAAACACAAAAATAAAATTTGGTGGCAGGTCCCTTTTAAAGACTTCGAGACTACAGTTGTATTATTATAAAAAAATAAAGTCATAAAGAGTAAATAATAAATAAAGACATAAAGCTGCTTTTGTGGAGGGGGAAATGGGTGGAACTGGTCAACTACAGGGTTATCGGTGGATGCATCAGCGGGTCATTCAGAGAGCTTTTGTTGTTTCTAAAGAAACAATCCAAGTGATAATCATTTGAGAATCAAATGATTCCCATTTGATTCTCTGACGTGCTCCACTGTGCACCGCATCTCTGACACTGGCAGGAATCTACACCTGCAGAGACACCAATGCCTCATGGCATATGGATTCATACTATCAACTAAAACCAGCCCATAAACCCAATTGCTGTGAATCAGTGCCATTCACGGCTATTGACAGCTGAACGGACCAATTTATCCCCTGCATATCCATATCTGCCTCCACAAGAGCAGCAATTTCCTCCAAGTCCACCTGTTTTTTTTCCGTGGAAAAGATGCATTTCTCGTATATCCTTTTTAAAGATCTTATGCTTATGACATTGTGATGCTGATGTGCCAAAGGATTAAGTATTTCCTTGCTTGTGAAACCTATACTGAAGTACAATTCCTTCAAATACCCTAATTTTAATAACACTCCTCTAAAATAACAGGTAACCTCACGACTTTATTCTCATAAAATAATGACTTTATTTTTTGTAAATTCACAACTTAAATCTTGAAACTTTTTTCAAAAAATTCTCAATGCGGCCCTCATACCCCTTCTAGGCTGTATTGGCTGAGCGAGATCGTGTTGGTTCGTTCCACTTCAGTGGGGCAACATAAACTGTGATTCATAAAATAGCTCTATTGATAGTAAGTACTAAAAAAAAATATCTACTCATGCCATCCTGTCGATTTTTAGTAATCAGTGTTTCGGTGTCGAACTATTTCCCCTCTGCGGCGTAGTGATACTTGCACACGCGCAATCCCAATAGAAGCCGAGTCTCGTTGCCACAGTATCAGAAATACACAAACATGGCGACGACTGCATCTAGCAGCGAAACAAGTGAAGAGGAAGAAAAGAACAGGAAAAAAAAGAAACCAGCCTCCAAAAGTGCATAAAAAAGGAACGAAACGATGCTATATGCATCTATCATCTGTCCAGAGTGAAGACGTTCTCGACTTTACAAGGACACGTTGGGAAACTTAGAGAACTAGTATTGGAAAGTGGCTTTCTCTACAGGGTGAGACGAAGGACCTTGCAGAAACTTATAAACATTGCGTTGATATCGACTTTGACAATGTTCCTGATGACGCTGGGTTTCACATGACATGCTACCAGCGATTTATTTGCAAAAGGCGTTTGAGAAACAAGAACGTGATGCAGCCGCGGGTCAGTCAAACCCCTCGGGCAGCATCGCCGATGCATCCACGTCCACGGCATCTGAAACTCTGCGAAAGAAACTTCGCTCGAGGTCATAGACTGTATTGGGACAAAGGAAAAAGTGCCTAGAAAGTGAATTTCGTTCAGCTACGCTGGTGCTACTTGTTCAATGCATTTTTGCATAGACAATACCATTCTGGACTTTGAGTTAAAATATACAGTACAGGCCAGAAGTTTGGACACACCTTCTCATTCAATGTCTTTTCTTTATTTTTTTTTATATGACTATTTACATTGTAGAATATCACTGAAGGCATCAAAACTATGAATGAACACATGTGGAATTTTGTACTTATAAAAAAATGTGAAATAACTGAAAACATGTTTTATACGCTAGTTTCTTTAAAATATCCACCCTTTGCTCTTGAGGACAGAAGTACTTAGTGACTGACTCTGTTAGTCATGAAGTAACCCAGACAAGGCACACCTGTGAAGTAAAAACCATTTCATGACTACCTCATGAAGCTCATTGAGAGAACAGCAAAAGTTTGCAGCGCTATCAAAAAAGCAGAGGGTCGCTATTCTGAGGAATCTAAAATATAAAACATGTTTTCAGTTATTTCACACTTTTTTCTTAAGCACATGATTCCACACGTGTTCATTCATAGTTTTGATGTAGAAACTGCTATGTTGATTCTGGCAAGACAAAATCTTTCTCAAATGTCATAAATACATCTTCCTAACACCTGAAACAGTTATTGGTGCCTTAGTATATGCATAAGTGAATTCAGATTATGAAATATAGCAAATTTCTTGAAGAAAATGTCTCAACTCAAGTGATTTGCACCCAGCACAATGAAATATATACAGTAAATTTAGCTAAAAGCTTATGTTTCATACATAAAAATGACACAACCTACTGTGTAATAAAAGCAATAAAATATAAACAGCACATCAGGCAGAATTTGTGAAGAAAGTGTGAAGGGGCACACATTTTACCAGTCAGAGAATGTTTCATCACCGCTGCTTGGTAGTTTGCTCTCATGCAGTGTTGGTACAGGGCGTCACTTGTTGGGGGAATGGACAGTTCTGGCAAAGCTGACGAGGCCATGCTGAAAGATTTGTATCTGGTATCATTTACATTTTTGGAAGATGACTGGCCATACAGGTGACACACAAACACTCAGCGTGTTAAAGGTGGATTGGTCAAGGTTAAAACTGTTGCCCAGATTTGCAAACCCAGTCAGGTATTCTTCTTTCTGACAAGCAACAGAAAATGTTTTTCTTTTGCCCTTGCCATGAAAGGCACTGGTTGAATCTCAACCTGTGAATGTATGGATGTTCTTGTATGTCTGCAAGACTACCTTGTACAGATTTATGTCGGTGCCAAGCATGTGAGAATGCTTCAAAGGAAACAGAAGAAAGAGCTGTATGGGATGATGACTCTGATGAAAGTGATAGTGATGCGTAATAAACGCACCACGTCACCATGTACAGTTTGTTTTGTTTAAAGGATTGCTACACTGAGATTTGAGATTTTTATTATTTTTATATTTGTTAAAAAATAACAAATTAAAATAACAATAAAAAAATGCTGCACTCCACGGCTTCTCTTCAAGTCAGCCGTGATGCAAGCCCGAGGGCAGGAACATTTGACGACTCAACCAGGAAGTCCGCTGAAGGGTAGACTGTCCCAATTCACAAAAGATGATCCACCTCACCCCGGGGTACTCAAGTGCACAGAAGGGCAGTGCACTCAGAGGAGTGCTCTCAGCTGTATGCAGACCTTGAATTGTGACAGTGCATGGCTCATAGTAACAGCAGTCTAATTGGGGAAAAAGCATATCCAGGTGCGGGGGAGTTTCATCCCAACTTTAGTGGTAGAGGTGTAATAACTTTTCGAAAAAACACTGATTGTTGTTATCAGTGGGAAACAGACCTTTGGGTCTGCATGGGCCCATCTGAAGGATATATCTTTTAATGTTTCTATATCTTTTAATTTTTGTCTTTTTTGTATCTATACTATGATGCTGTAATTTTAGAATTTCCCCCTGTGGGACTATTAAAGGAACATCTTATCTTATCTTATCTTGTATTGGCGTCCTGGATGTTTTCAGCAAAATTGGCCATATCATTTCCGAGGACAAACATGATATGTGTCCAGTTTTTGTAATTTGGCTTTTCCTTGCTCTCTTTTTTCCTTTTCTTTGCACTTTGCAGCTCCACTTTTGTGTTTAAATGAACTGCCACTCATGTTAACTTCGTAGTAAAAATGCTCCACCTAGCTTGCATTCTGTTGACAAGTGACTGATGACGTTGATGACAATTTTACCCAAAATACACTTTGAGACAATAATGGTGAGCTACTTATAAATTTGCACGTCATAAAATGAAATGTGAGAGCGAAAAGAAAGCCAGACATACAGCACAATATTATGTTTAATATTTTACACCTAGAATGGTCATAGAAACCCATCTCCGGGTGTTCCCCCCTGAGGGTTGTTAACCTGAAAGGGTCGTTAACTACCCCTGTCATGTGACCACATGACTCATGCCACCTGAGTCATGTGGTCCCAGGTGTGAATGTTTGTGGAGTTTTCTGGGAAAGAGCTGAGAACTGCATTTCTTTCCAACTTCTCCCAGTCGTTGTCTGTCCCCTTCTCCAGTAAGATAAATATTTGCTCCTCACACTAGCAATAATTAGAACTGAAGAAGCTTTTTGGATAAGAGGCGAAACGTCTCCTCAGCTCTACACAGCCCAGTTGCCTGATTTTGGAGTCTTCAAGAGAGCCAACAAGCATTTTAACAAAAAGTCTATTAGCTCCTATATAGGTCGAAGGTCAACGGTAATCTAAGTACAACTTATTTTTCAACTTCTTGAAGAAGGCAGAGTTTAGTTACTGGCCTGTCCAGTATGCTGGATTTGGTTTGCACTTGTGCAGAACGCACCAGCCCTTTCCTGTCTGGATATGTCTGCAGGATATTTCGGAGTAACCAGGAACTGTGGGGAGCTGTAGGATCTGCAATAAGCACCACATCTCCAGGCACAAGACTTCTTCTTTCCTTACTCCATCTTTGACGCTCCTGTAGCAAATGTAAGTATTCTCTTATCCAGTGCTTCCAAAAAAGATCAGATATGTACTGTATCTGTCTCCACCTCCTTTTGATGTAGAGATAATTCTTCTCAAACAGACCAGGTGGGAAAACTGGCTCTCTTTTCATTGTGAGTATGCGTTTGGGTGTAAGAGCTTTCAGATCATTGGGATCTCCTGATAACTTAGTGATTGGGCCATCAATCAGAATGGATTTGACTTCACACAAGACCGTATTGAGTCCTTTATCATTCAAAGTTTGTTGGCGTAGAACTGAAGTTAGAGACCATCTAACCATCCTTATGATGCGCTCACATACACCTCCATGGAGAGACACAGTTGGTGGGTTGAAGCTCCACTTTATTCCTTCCTGTAGAAAAGCACCTTGTATTTTGCTGTGATTTAAAACAATGAGAGCTTCTCTCAACTCCCTTTCAACGCCAGTGAAGTTAGTTCCATTGTCAGAGCGAAGATGAAAAACTGGACCTCTTCTGCAAACAAACCTGCGCAGAGCGTTTATGCAGGAATCAGTGTCCAGTGAGTATGCCACCTCCAGGTGGACTGCTCTACATGCCAAACATGTGAAGATTACATCATAGCGCTTTTCCAGGTTACGTCCTCTTTTGACCTCGATTGGTCCAAAATAACGCCAACATTTGTGAATGGAGGGAGATCTGGAATTATTCTCTCAATGGGCAGTTTGGCCATTTTCTGCTCACCCAGCTTCCCTTTATGGCGTTTGCAGAATCCCCAGTTGGACAGAATCTTTCTGGTCACAGCATTAGCACTGGTGATCCAGTATTTGCTCCGCAATCTGGAGAGAACCTGGTTTCTCCAACCATGGCCCAGCGGTTCATGAATGTGCTTTAATATTAGAGAGGCTAGATGCTGGTCTTTGGATAGGATAAGTGGATGTTTTGTCTCCTCTGACATGGCAGCTTTACTCAATCTCCTTCCAACTCTATGCAATCCATCCACCAAAGTGGGGTCCAGTTTGGAAATTGAACTCTCTTTTTTACTTTACATTTGCCAGATGATAATGCAGCAAACTCTTTCGGGAACCTTTGCTGTTGAGCTAAGCGAAAGATGTTTGTTTCTGCCTCCAAAAGATCATCTGGAGTCAAACTCTGTTCTCTATATGCAGCTTTAAGCCTTTGCATCTCCTGTTCCACTTTGTTGCTGTTGATGCCTGCATCCCTTTGACTCAGTTGTTTTGGTTTTTGACTCATGTCCAAAGAGCCTTCCTTACTTTCAGAACCCATGCAACTGACCTCTTTAACTTCTGCCGATCAGAAAAGTATGTCATCAGTTGAGGAAAACTTTGTGAGTTCTCAGCAATCACTGCATTAACCAGAAGATCCTTCTTTACCTCTGGGTCATCAGCAGCAATGTCTGGATTAAAGCCAGTTTTAAGCTCCACTGAACTTTTCATTATCTTCATGAACTTTACTTCATCTCTAGACATCTCCTCTTTGTTGCATGATAAATTCTCATTAAAATCATGATTATACTGGTTATTCAGTAGAACCTCCAGCTTTCAATCGAGATCCTGTTGACAGAAGCAATGGGGTGGTCACTTTCACGCTTCCTGTTACTGCATCCTTGAAGAGGGCCATTAATGACCCACCCCAATAGGGTCTTAATGGCATATGGTCCATTTCCATGGCTGTTAATTACTTCCCAGGGTTCAAGCAATTTGGAGGCATTGGTGCCTATCAACACCTCCTCGTTAGCTTGAATACTAGGGATTTCAACACCATCCAAATATGGCCACTTAGCCAATTCCTCTTCAGTGATGATGTTGTCTGTGCTTACAGGCATTTCTTTCTGGGTATATACCTCTGGTGGGCCATAAAAACGTATTTCAGTGAGACCTGAAATCTCCAAACTCATCACCCTGTAGCTGGAGACTGATGCCTTTGGGCCCAAAGTTTGTAGACTGATTTGATTTTTCCTTCCATTCATATGCAGTTTTCTCATCAAGTTTTCTGTGCAGAATGTGGCTGTACTCCCTGGATCCAGAAATACGTATGTTTGTATGATTTTGTTTCCTTTGTTCGACCTAACCTGAACTTGAAGGATGGACAGGATTCCATCACCATTTCCAGCCACTGTATGACCACATGTTTGCAGAGAGACCAGTGCACTGCTTACAGATGATTCCTTGAGCCGTTTAGAGTCCTTGCTGCTTGCTCTTTGTTTGATATGAAGAATGCTGGGATGCTTTTGGCTGCAAGCCCTACAAGTCAAGTGCTTGTGGCAATATTTGCTCATGTGTCCAATGCTAAGGCAGCCAAAGTGTGGTATCTAGAGTACTACACCAATATGCAGTGCCTTGAGGTATTTGTGAATGGTAAGACCCATTCCAATAAAAATGATGTTTTTCTCATTTTTTATACACTCATATGGCATTTTTCTGATGCTACAAGTCATATGAGAAACACAAGTGTGAAATTGCATTTCTGTGTATTTCTGCATTCAAATCACTGTGAATCTCTGGCAAACCCAAATAGCAGGTTCAGAAACAGTGAGATGTAATACGTCACAACCACCCCCGGAGCCCCGCTATGCAGGCTAGGCTTGGCGAAATAGAGAGGACAATCGCGGAACAAGCGTGTAAACAAGGTTTACATTTTGATGTCATAAAGGGGGAGTATTACTTAGGGGGCAATAGGATAAACATGTCAAACAAACAAAAATGTATGTTTTTTGCAAGATACTGCTTGATTTTTTCATTCTCAGAATAGCAGTTGGGCAGACCAGCCACTCCCAGGACAGCAGTTGGGAAGACCAGCTCAAGAAAGGTGGTTCTCCAGAGATCTAGACAGCTTTAACAGACCCACACATCCAGACAAGGACAATCAAGCATGGACAATGACAACAGAAACTAAAACCGGACAGAGAATGTGAGCAAGGACATTGCATTGGCTACCCAAACATAGAAAAACCCATGGAAAGAACACTACACAAGCAACCAAGGACCTTCAGGAGCAACAATTATTATTCATTTTCTAAGAGTGGAGTTTTGTTAGCATGTGATCTGTGATATGAATGTCAATTTATCTCTCTGTGTTGTATTTCTATGTACATGTCAATACCAGACAGTATAGAAAGAATGAAAAGTATGGAAGGGTGGTTCGTGATTCACAGCCTAAGTTGTCAAGTGAATGTATTGGGATCTCAGGTATTTTCTTTGGTTTCTCACTTTTAGGATCAGTGGTGTTAGGCAGGGATAGGTCCACTGGAGGGTTCGATGGGATGACCAGGACGACAGGTTTTCGCTCTCACACTCCAAAATTTAGTAGTAAATTGAAATTGTAAAAATGTCTTTGCCTTTTTCGAGACTCTATGGAGTCTATGGAATCTCGAAGGGGGGAAATATGCGGTATCTATATGCAGTGCCTTGAGGTATTTCTCAGGAATAGCCTGAGGCGGCCGAATTGTGGATTATGGGCCGGTGTTTTCTTTGTGTCTTTTTAATGGTACCTGGGTTGGGATATCCTGGAAGTTGCACGTTTGCAGGTCACAGGACACAGGACACAGGTCACAATTCTAGGTTAAATAAAAACCTGATGGTAATGAAAGAAAGCTCGGGGACAAAGAGAATGTAGGAGGACCTACATCCCTGACCCTATATAACAGGGTCACAAACTCTGGTTTGGGAGAGCTGGACATCATTGGCAGTCCTCTCCCAGCAGCTGCAGTGCTGTATTGATACTGGTGTTGTCTTTATAATAAACTCCTATTATACAAGCGAGCCAGTGTCACAAAGCCTTCTTCTGCATCTACAGGGCACGGACAGACCAGATACAACAAAAGCAAACTCCTTTCTCCTTTAGAAAGTTTATCTTGTCTCTGTGTGATTTCTCCTCCAATTGTGGACACTGTTCCAGTAAGTGGTCTTTAGAGCAGCACATACACATTCCACTTGTCTTTGCAGATGAACCATTTTGCAATTGACATTTTGCAAGACATCTTATTTTCCTTGAATGCAGGTGTCTTGACGGTAGAGACAGTCATGCAAAACTGTCTCCTTTGAACCGTGGCTTTGACTGTGATTTCATCCTGATTACATTTTTGTATGTTGTTGTGGGTTGTGTATTCTGAATGTCTCCAAATATTGGGTCAGATATAATTTTCACTTGGTGCTCTATGAATGTGACAATGTCCATGAAGTGTGCCCTGCGATTGAATCTGTCCATTATCTCACAGGCAGAAACTCTCCATCTTTCTCTTAGCTTATATGGAAGCTTTAAGATCACTGCTCTCATATTAGATGGCATGTCCAGTTCTCTCATGTACTGCACATCCTCCATAGCATTACAACATTCACAAAGAAACAGGGCATACGCTCGAAGGGATTTAACATCCTCAGGTTTTACTGCTGGCCAGTTGAGGACTTTCTCCATGTATGTTGTGGTGATTTTGTGTTCATTTCCAAAATGTTTCTCTAACAAACCCTTAGCCATAATGTAGCCTCTGTCAGAAGCCATATGCTGACAGCTATGCACTAAATCTTTGGGCTGACCTCTTGTGTATTTGTCTAGAAAACGCAAGCAATCCCCTTCGCTGCCAGCATTTCTTTCCTCGCAGTGTTCAAAGGCTCTGATAAATGTTCTATACTGCAGCGGGTCCCCATCAAATGATGGAATTTCTCGTGGTGGTAGTAAATGAGCATATTGTTGTTGGATTAGCAATGTTGATATTTCATTTTATCTTTGCAATAAGTAGCAGAGTGTTGGTGTTTCATCACTTATTTAAAGGGGTACTTGACAGTGATTGACATGCTTTGTTGCTTCTCTTAGTTGAGCATCCTGGTTATTGTTTTGTTGTTGCATAAATGGTTGTTGCTGCTGTGAGTCCAAAGGGGTAGGCAGAAATTCTTTTGCTTGTGGGTTGAGAATGGTGGATGCCTCCTTTAACCTTGCTCCTTGCTCCTGGTTGTTGAAAGTTGTTAAAGTGTCCTTTAATTTTCTGGCCTTTTCAAAACATGACTCCATGCCATCTGTGTGTGTTTTTGAGTGAGCATGGTGACTGGAGGCCAAAAAACTTTTAAAAGCAGCTTCTGCTGCTAAATTAGCAGCCAGTCTTTCCTTTCCCCTCCTCAGCTCCTCTGTTTCTTCCTCCAGAGTGTGTTTCTCCTTTAACTTGTGGCGCGAGCTTCAAGCGCAGCTCTCTCTGCCTCAGCCTGGATGCGGGCTGATGCTGAAGATGATTTGCTGCTTTTTGAGCTAGCACAACATTTCCGGCTTGATGTTTTACTTAAAATGTTTGTTTCTATGTTGGAAATGCAGTCATCTGGGTTCACTTCAATTTCGGCGCAATGTTCATCCTTATCATTTTTGGCAGGTTTGAGAGTGTCTGTGTTTGTGAGCCACCTGTGCACGGCATTGGTAAATTTATTTACACTCAGCAATTTTGCTTTAAACCATATCTCATGCTACACATACCTCCGGTCCATTCTTGTGATAGTCAACAAAAAGTGACCAGCTGATAGTCCGTGGTCCCGGCTCAGCTCGTCATCGCACCACCCCCATCCAAACGATCCATCCCGGAATCCAGCGACAACGTCCAACCAGTCAACTGTCCCGTGAACGACGATCCCCGGCACAGTTCACAGCGATCCCTTGGCCCAGCTCCAGGCGATCCTTCGGCCCAGTTCACAGCGATCTCCCGGCCCAGCTCTCGGCCCACCTGTCACCACTCTCATGTGAACGGGGATCCCTCGGCAAGTTCTTTCAAGATTTTTGACTTAAATGTAGTCTTTCCACTGAGACTATACACCTGAGTTCCAGTAGGTGAAGGGCTAGAACCCATTCTGATGTGTGATGTGACAATAAAAACCAAGATTCTAATATTCTTTCTTTGAGTACGGTGACCCATTTATTTCCATTCAAACAAAGAGAAAGTTCACCTGCTGCCATGCTGACATGCTCAAAAATCTGTATAGCTCTGCCCTCCACACCTGGCTCACTACCTGGGCTTACTTAAATACCTTTTTACGATGCAAAGAACCAAGGAATAGAAACAAGAAATAAAACAAACAAAAGAAACTAAATAATGGCTCCAACATTGGTGATTAGAAAAAAAAACTGTTTGCATGCTCAAGCCGTGGAAGAGTCCCTCCCTCCACAGCTTGGAGGGGCCTGACTCCCCCATGTTCCCCCGCTAACTCAGAGGCATGCCCCCCCAGCCCCCCTGTAGCCCCGCCCCTGAGCGTTCGCCTCCGAACTTTTTTGACGTCTCACCTGAAATGCGCAGCTGTGCAGCAGCATGCAAAGAATTCTGGGGATTCCAAGGCCACAAAGTGTGCGTAAATGCATGCTTGAAAAAGGGGCGGGGGAAGGGTGGTTTGGGGACCACATTTTAAGCTCTCTCAGAATTGCAAGCCAAATGGGACAACCTTTGCACTCCGTGATGACGTTATGTGCCCTTGAAATCTGCACTTTAAGTGTGCAGACCCTGAATTGAGACACAGCCTCTGTAAGACTGGCAGGTAATCAGAGGATCCTTAACACCTGCTTGGACCTTCTTTGACTGATACACTAAGGTGAAGGAGTCAGGATTCAATGAAAGATGCTGGTATGATTTCTTTTACCCTAAAGAATTTTTTTTTAGTAAAAATGACGACAATGATGTCTACATAATATGAGTAGATAAAAAAGAAATGTTTATTTAAGCAATGATTTTTAATTATTACATGTCTTTTGTGCTTTTTTGAAGGTTATCAACCTGATTAATTTACAATCATTGCTCCAATAAGACTGAAGTGTAAGTGTGGTTCTCAATAAATCAAGAAAAGAAGAATGAGTTGAATGAGCATGCCAAATTTTTAGGAACTCTGTATGCTTATTAGCTTTGAGGTATTTACAGAAACAAGTCCCAGTTGTTCTGTGACCCACCACCAGCCCTGATATAGCTCACTAAATACATAAACCTGAAGCACCTGTTGTCCCTGGTGCTTATTGTAATACCAGGCTGTTTGTTCCCAATCCTAATTGTTGGCCGCTTTTGAAATACAAATATTGGTAAAAGGAGAATAGAAATAGGAATTAATAAGAAGAAATAAGAAACCACAATGGTTCGTAAGAAGTGCAGAATAATACGCTATTTACAAAGCACAGTGCACAAAAAATAAGCCATGTACAAGCATAGAGTATATACAAAACCAGTTCATAGGACATTGCACAGAATATTGTAACAGAGTATTACTGTACTCAAACTGGCCGCTGTCACCCCCATCCTCAAAAAACCCGGACTCAACCCCGACTACATCAATAACTTCCGGCCCATCTCCAACCTCCCTTTCCTGTCAAAAATCCTCGAACGTGTAATTGCATCACAAATCAAAACCCACCTCAACAATAACAACCTCTATGAACAGTTTCAATCAGGATTCCGCACCCACCACAGCACCGAAACTGCCCTCACCAAAGTCACAAACGACCTCCTCATTTCTGCTGACTCCGGCCAACTCTCCATCCTCCTCGACCTCTCCGCCGCTTTCGACACCATCGACCACGCCATCCTACTGTCCCGCCTACACTCCCTCCTCAATATCACTGACACCGCTCTTAACTGGATCCACTCTTACCTCACAGACCGGAATCACTTCATCCATATTAACAACTGCTCCTCCACAACCGCCCCCGTGTCCCAAAGTGTCCCCCAGGGCTCGGTGCTTGGTCCCCTCCTCTTCATCATCTACCTCCTCCCTCTTGGCCACATCCTCCATCAACACAACCTCCACTTCCACTGCTACGCTGATGACATTCAATTATATATCTCTTCCAACTCCATCACCCCCCAGACCCAACGCTCCCTCTCAAACTGCCTCTCTGACATCAAACACTGGATGGACAGCAATCTTCTCAAGCTCAACTATGACAAAACAAATCTCCTCATCATCGGCCCAAACTCCCTCACCTCCACAGTCACAGACTTTCATCTCGCCATCGACAACTCCACCCTCTCCCCCTCCTCCCACTGTCGCAACCTTGGCATTCTCTTCGACAGCAACCTCTCCTTCACTCACCACATAAAGCAAATCACTAAAACAGCCTACTTCCACCTCAAAAACATCGCCCGCCTCCGCCCCTCCCTCTCCTACCCTGTAGCTGAAACCCTTATACATGCATTCATTTCATCTCGTCTAGATTACTCTAACAGTCTCCTCTATGGCACCACCTCCACTCTCCTCAATAAACTTCAGATTATCCAGAACTCTGCCACCCGCCTCCTCACCCACACACGCTCCCACCAACACATCACCCCCGTCCTCCAAAACCTTCACTAGCTCCCCATCCCCCATCGCATTCAATACAAAATCCTCCTCCTCACCCACAAAGCACTCCACAACCTCGCCCCCCTCTACCTACAGGATCTTCTCCACCCCTACATCCCCTCCCGCACCCGCCGCTCCGCCAATGCCAACCTCCTCACAGTTCCCCTGACCAAGCACCGAACCTGGGGGGACAGAGCCTTCTCAGTCGCCGCCCCCACCCTCTGGAACTCACTCCCACTCGAACTCAGAAACTGCACTGACCTCACCAGATTCAAGACCCTTCTCAAAACACACCTCTTCCGCACTGCCTTTCATCCTCCTTGTTTAACCAGCAATGGAGTGACCGGTGGATGCTGTCCAAGGTTACATGTGGCTATGACAACATCCTCCTCTCTGTCACCACCATCAAAGAGTCCAGCTGTACTCCCACAATGTCACTGGAATTGCAGATGAGTTTAATAAGTCTGTTGGTATCTGATACCCGAAGGGTGTTTTCAAACTTGGTCCCTTTTTTAAAAAAAAACGCACTCAGTCCTCTTTAAGTAGACCAAAAAGTTGACCAAAAGCAAAAGAATTCAGTTCTTTTTGTGTTCACATTGTGAGTTTATTTCAAAGAGGACCTGGCTCTCTTTCTGGTCCAGTTCAGTTTTGATGTGGCCTCAGTACTCGTTCTGTTCACAAGAGGTCCTCTGGAGCATTTTATCACGAGTGCTGAGGTACTTGTGTTTTTTATTTTTTACTTTAACTCTGTACTGTACAGATGTTCGATTATAACCGGCCGATTATAAGACTTTTGCATTACAGTGGGTCGTATATAATTATTGAGCATAGCGATAGTTCAGGCAGGACACAAAGTTAAGCTAAAGGCTACAGTCAGCTGATCCTAAGCCAGCCCTCAGTCAGCTGACAGCTCAGCTGATTGCCCTCTACACATCCAATTGGCAAATTTTAAAATGCCACCCTATTTAAACTGCTTCTCCTGCCTACTCTGCCTGCTGCAACCACTCTGCAATCCACCTCCACCCCAGCTCCTCCTGTTTATGTTGTGTCTGATCTTACCAGTGTCATATGTGTTGTCACTAATGCTTGCTCTGTTCTGTGGGGGAATTTTAGTTTATTTATCTCAATCGTATTTATTTGCTGTTGCTTTCTCTGCCATGGCTTTTCATGTATGTACATTAAAGGGAGGGGAGGAGCTCTCCCCTCTTATAGCCCTGGCATTCCATGCAAGCGCATAGAAGGGCAGGGAACTCTCAGAACAGAGCCATACCACCAATGTAAAAATGTCTACTTGCAATCAACATTTAATTTTTACTAAAGTGGTCCTGATTGAACTGCTTTTAGTGTCTCATCATTTCAAATTTCCAAGACATTCAGTTTAGCCGCGTCGCTCCACCGCGTCCAGGTATAGTAGCAGAATCTTAAAAGCCATACTTTGGATTTGGTGTTCTTTCTTTTCCCTACCCCTATGAGTCAGCCTGACTGCTGATGGTGGGTTGGATGTGTTGAATGCACTTGAAAAGTCGAAGAACATGATCCTCACATAAACCCCAGGTTCCTCCAGATGAGACAGGGCACGGTGAAGCATGTAGAGGACAGCATCATTCACTCCAATGTGTGACCAATCTACGGCAGGCAAAAAAGGTTATAATGCAGTGCAAAAAGGCGATGTGAATCTATCAGATTAGACAAAACATACCGCAGATTTTTTAGGAAACCATACAACGTTTTCTTTTAAAGGGGTCTGAGTCAGTTGGAGTGTTCACATTGATCTGAGTTCGTATAGAGGGCTGAAGGGGACCAAGTGTGAAAACACCTATAGACAGTGTTCTTAGACCAGTCCTCCACAATGGAAACAGGAGTCACTGGCGTCTTTGTCCTTCACAGACCCACTATCATCAGTTCCTTATTTTTTGTCACATTGAGCTGAAGATAGCTCAGCTCACATCATGCATCAGCAGAGTCATCAGAGAACTTGTGAAGTTGGCAGGACTCTGTGATGCATTTGTAGTTTGTGGAGTAGAGAGTAAAGGGGAAAACACAGTGTTTTTTGTGAGCGTCTCAACTGTGGTCTTCTTGTCAGGCAGTCAATGATCTAGGACAGGGGTCTTCATATAAATTCTCAGTGGGTCCACCTGAATGAAATGCCTGCAGGCCTGGGTCCAGGGATTTTTATTTATTTATTTTTTTACAGTGCATTACTCTTTTGAAATATTCACTTCATTTGTATTGCTAATAACTGCCTACTTTCAATTGGCTGTGTGCTTCCTGCGGGTAAAATGAATGCAAATGACTCAGTCCACTCGCCATAAAACACCCTGTTCTCATTCTCTACCTTTCGTGGTTTTTAAGCCGACATGTTTAGCTGCTGCTACAACTTTCTTGTCAGTCTGGCGCCTGACAGTTTTCAACATCGGGATTGCTCGATAATCTTTGTGTGTCGAGTAGGCTAAGAGGTCTGATTTGATTGACAAGTCAAGGAGTAAGCAAGTGATGTAATGCCTTGCTGAAATTGCACGTGCAGTTTACTGAACCAGGCACAAAGCAAGAGAGTAAGGCTGCACGATATTGGAAAAAACTAACATTGCAAATTTTTTGAACCCTGCGATATATATTGCGATATTAAAAATATAGGAATTTTCACCAGATGACCTGAATAGCATTTAATGTTATACTGCACTGCTTAAGTCTTGAGGACAATTAACCTGCACTGATCTTACCTCTTTTTGTGAATGTTAGAATGGCTTCTGTCTGTCTCAGAGATATTTTTAGCTTTTATTGTGCTGGGAGTTATTGTGGCGACAGATGAACACAGAACACGTGTTTTGGTCAACATCATCCTTCTTTTAACCGAAATAATTCCAGATAACTGACTTTCCTTTTCCTTTTGGCAACAAATCTTCATTTTCTGTGGTTTTCTCTTGTTCGTTGCTCATTTTGCAATGTTGTTGTTGTTATTGTTGTTTTTAGCGGTGTTGTGCCGAGAAACGCATGTCCTCCGAGAATTGCATGCACCTCGCAAAACGCGCACCGCTTATAGTAGAGTGGTCCACGGAAATATACATTTTAAAACCCATACAGTTCTTATTTGTTGGGCTTAACAGTCAGTAAAGTTCCGAAAGTAATTCTCAGCGGACACGCGTCTCCCTCCATGTGCAGAACATGTGCCGGTGTGGGTTTCCTCCTCTCTGATTTTGATTGACAGCTGGCAGGGTAGTCTGATTGGCAACTGAGAACTGAGTCTGATTGGCAACTGAGTAAAGGACAAAGGTGATTGGTGGATCGCTGCAAAGCACATGCAGAGTCACATGCAGTGTATCTCAGTCAGCTACCCTTGAAATTAACTGAGTTCATTCACCTCCGACTATCGCACACACGTATATCGTGCAGGCCTACAAGAGAGAAAAAAACATACATGCTCTCTACATGCTTCACTGTGCCCTGTCTCATCTGGAGGAACCTGGGGTTTACGTAAGGATCATGTTCTTTGACTTTTCAAGTGCATTCAACACCATCCAACCCACCATACTCGAAGACAAGCTCACAGAGATGGGAGTGGATCCTTCCTGTTCACAGATTACCTGACAGGAAGGCCACAGTTTGTCAGGCTGCAGAACTGTGTTTCTGGGATATTAATGAGCAGTGCAGGGGCCCCACAGGGGATAGTCCTGGCTCCATTCCTGTTTACACTGTACACGTCAGACTTCAAATACAGCACTGACACATCCAGAAATACACTGTTATTGTGGCATGTATCACAAATGGACAAGAAGCTGAATACAGGGACCTGATAAGAGCCTTAAGTGACTGGAGTCACAAAAACTGCCTCCTCCTCAACATCTCAAAAACAAATGAGATGGTCATAGACTTCTGTAGATCCAAACCCCCCCTTCAGCCAGTGAACATCTGTGGAGTGGACATCGAAGTGGTGACATCATATAAATACCTAGATGTACATCTGGATAATAAGTTTGACTGGTCTAAGAATATAGACTTCATCTACAGAAAGGGGCAGAGCCGCCTCTTTTGCCTGAGAAGACTCCGATCAATAGACATCTGTAGTAAGATGCTGCAGATGTTTTATTAGTCTGTGGTGTCTATAGTGTTCTGTTCTACGCTGCAGTCTGCTGGAGAGGAAGCATCAAACACAAAGATGAAAGACGTCTTAACAAACTGGTGAAAAAGGCTGGCTCTGTGGTAGGACTCAAGTTGGACTCATCGGAGGATGTGGTGGAGAGATCTACACTGAGGAAGGAAGAGACTATTCTGAAGAACATGAACCACCCACTTCACAACACCTTGATGGACCAAAGGGCCAATGGTGGTGGACAGCCTCTCTCTCTTCGCTGCAGGACAGAAAGATTCAGAGGATCTTTTGTACCCACAGGCTTAACAATTCTTCTGTAAATAGTAGATGACTTTTTGACAAATGACAAATGAGACTACAGACAATTGAATTTCCCTTTGGTGATAAAATAAAGTTACCCTTATTCTTATATGGAACCTTTTTGTGAATTTAATTTATTTTTATGTGCAGTCTCCTTCCTGTTAGTTTCTTCTTTGTTGGTTTCCTTTCCTTTATATTTGGGTTGCCCCCCTCACTTTCCCCCTTTTGTATGCTATCCCTGAAAGAGAGAATACATGAAGATAATGATCCTGCCGGTGTCATCCCTGGTATTGTAACACAACGTAGAGTAACACTAAACAGGCATAGACACAGTTGAGCAGGAAGGTAATGGCACCCTTTACCCCCAGTTGGGGCTCGTAGGTGAATTGGAGCGGATCCAGGAGGTGTCTGACTGTCCACCTCAGCTGTTCTAGGACAAGTCTCTCCAGGGTCTTCATGATGTGGGATATCAATGCCACTGTCCTCAACAGGGGACCCTTTGAAGATTGAGGGTCATGGTAAAGACATGATGAAGCAATCCAAAGAGCTAAGGGACACAGGCTTTGAGGACCCTGGGTTGAACGCTATCAGGGCCTGCAGCCTTTCCTGCGTGGAGTCTGCTCAGCTCTCTTCTAACCTGGTCAGTTGTGAAGGACGTTGTGGGGGTGACTGGAGCGGCGGCAGGGTCATCATCTGTGGAAGGGCTGTAAGCTTGGGAGTCAGAGAAGGAGGGGGGATGGGTGAGACCCTCACTTGAAGAGGAAAAGGGCTGTGAGGGGGTTGGGGTTGTGGGAGGGTAGAGGGGTTGCTTGGCTGCAAGCAGACAGCAGAGATGGGGGACGGAAGAGCAGCGGCGTTTCAAATCTATTAAAGAATAGATTGAGTTTATTGGCATCATCCACACTGCCTTTTAACTCCTCCACTGCCAGGTGTCCTGAAGCCTTTGATAGTATTAATGCCCCTTCAGACCCTTCTGATGCTTTTGCTCCAGCTTCCTCCTGTAATTGTTCTTAGCCTCCCTGATCTTCACTTTCTGGTCCCTTTGGATAGTCCTCACCTCATCCAGATGACCATCTCTGAAGGCCCTCTTCTTGGCGTTTGGGGCAGTCTTGACGTCCTTTGTTACTCATGGCTTGTTGTGAGAATAGCAATTGACAGCCCTTGTTGAGGCAGTGCAGTCAACACAGAATTTTATGTAGTCTGTGACGCACTCTGTGAGCCCACTGATGTCCTCCCCATGGGGCTCACAGAGTGCCTGTCAGTCTGTCACGTTAACACAGCTCTGTAATGTGACAAAGGACTATCTCCCCACTGTCAATGTGGTCGCAGGCATCCTTTTCACTTAAGGCACATAGCGGGGAGTGAGGTGAACCAGGCCCTGGTCTGACCTACCAAGAAGTGGGAGGGGAGAGAAGCTGTCAGTGTCCTTCACATTAGCACACAGCAGGTCCAGGGTCCTCTCCCCTAACATACTGTGTAAAAGTAGTCAGGGTTTTTGCAATGGTGACATGATTAAAGTCTCTCCTGAGGCAAATAATATGGCCACAGCCCTACACTAACAGTTCAGTAGATGCATAGAGCTACAGATACTCTCTCTTTCACTGTTGTATGACCAGGACAGTATTATCTGTTGTTAGGGCATAACAAACCCCTTCTCCTTTGCGCTTTCTGCACTTGATGCTGCCCCAGTCCGCCCAGACAGTCTGGAAGCTGACAGGGTGATTGGGAATGTCCTTGCAGCTATGTTTTCATATAACACATCAAGCTGCACTCCTGAAACTCCACTTGGCTCCTGGATGCCCTGTTGCTTCGTCCATTTTATTTGCCAGAGATCTCATGTTGCCTCTCATAATGAGAGAGGGTAGACACGCCTTGTGCCTTTTCTCCATGAGCCTCCTTCATCTTGGCCTATCTGACTTGCCCTGCCATTATTTACCTCCTCTGCAACCTCTGTGTGTTTAACATCGCTGGAGTTCTGCTGGAATATCCAGTGGTTTAGCCAACCAGCTTCAGCTTGACCAGCTGACCACAAAGTGACATTTCTGCATGATGGTAGTTGGAGTAAAAGCCAGCTCTCTCATTATAAAAATCCTCAATTCCCTCTGAGGTATATATAGAGAGGTCAAAGCTTAAAGAATTTGTCAAAAAAGGGAAATTCTTGTGAGTGAAAGATAGAAAGAAAAAAGGGTCAAAAGGTACAAAAATGAACAAGAGTAACTGTGATAAGCTGCATGCGTGGTTGGCACATCCGGACTAAGTCTGAGTATTTTTCATAAGTGACTCCTCTTTTTAAACTGCAGTGAGCTTTTTTATATTGAAAGATCATTTAAAAGATGTGATTTCATCTGGAAATCCCTCATCACATGATGTTTTTTTAAGGAGAGTATTTTAAAGCTCCTTTGATGAACTTTACCACCCCTTGTGGACAAATGTTTTTGCTGATTTTGTCCTCTACATGCTCAAAGACAAAAACATGCTAACTTTTGACAGTTCTATGTAATATTCAGAGTAAATACTTACAGGGGTGGTATTATGCTGTCCCACATTAACAACAAATACTGCAAAGTTACAAAGTTTGATGTCCATGCTAGAGGTATGCAAAGTTTCAAATTACAAGGTAAACGTATATTGTCAAATCTTAGAAACTAGATGTAAACTGCTCAAAGAAAAAAAAAAAAACACGCAAGACTCCCCAAAATTCCAACAAAGATGTTACAGGCTCTCCTTAGCTTTCAGCAATGCAAACTGATCTGCATCCAACAGCATGTAAGGTTGTACCCACAGTGGAGCGGCTAACGCTAAAGCTACTCTACTGATTGACCACAATAGAGGAGGCGGTGGCAAAACATCGAGCTCTGTCCTTGGCCAGTTCTTTGAAAGCCTCAGGAGAAGCCTCAAAGAGACAGTAGCTAAAACAAAGTGTTTTGAAAAAGAAGAAAAAGAAGAAGAAAAACTTTATTGATCCCCGAAGGGAAATTCAATTGTCTGTTGTCTCATGTAATATGTCTATAAAAGTTATCTATTATTTACATAAGAGTTATCTATTATTTACAAAAGAGTTATAAAGCGTGATGGCTGTTGGTACAAAAGATCTTCTAAATCTTTCTGTCTTGCAGCAAAGAGAGAGGAGCCGTCCACCACCATTTGCCCTTTGGTCCATCAAGGTGTTGTGAAGTGGGTGATCCATGTTCTTGAGAATAGTCTCCACCTTCCACAGTGTACATCTCTCCACCACATCCTCCACTGAGTCCAGCTTGAGTCCTACCACAGAGCCAGCCTTTTTCACCAGTTGTTTAGACGTCTTGCATCTTTGTGTTTGATGCTTCCTCCCCAGCAGACTGCAGCGTAGAACAGCACACTTGCCACCACAGACTGATAAAACATCTGCAGCGTCTTACTACAGACGTCTATTGATCGAAGTCTTCTCAGGCAAAAAAGGCGGCTCTGCCCCTTTCTGTAGATGTAGACTATATTCTTAGACCATTCCAACTTATTATCCAGATGTACACCTAGGTATTTATATGCTGTCACCACTTCGATGTCCACTCCGCAGGTGTTTACTGGCTGAAGAGGGGGTTTGGATCTACGGAAGTCTATGACCATCTACTTTGTCTTTGAGGTGTTGGGGAGGAGGCAGTTTTTGTGACTCCAGTCACTAAAGGCTCTTATTAGATCTTTATATTCAGCTTCTTGTCCATTTCTAATACATGCCACAATAGCGGTGTCATCTGAGTATTTCTGGATGTGGCAGGACTCAGTACTGTATTTGAAGTCTGATGTGTACAGTGTGAACAGGAATGGCGCCAGCACTGTCCCTTGTGGAGTCCCTGTACTGCTCATTAATGTCCCAGAAACACAGTTTCCCAGCCTGACAAACTGTGGCCTTCCTGTCCAGGAAACACAGGAAGGATCCACTCCCATCTCTGTGAGCTTGTCTTTGAGTATGGTGTGTTGGATGGTGTTAAATGCACTTGAAAAGTCGAAGAACATGATCCTCACATAAACCCCAGGTTCCTCCAGATGAGACAGGGCACGGTGAAGCATGCAGAGGAAAGCATCATCCACTCCAATGTGTTATTTGTATGCAAACTGCAGGGAAGTCCAGTTTGTCTTTGACCTCAGAAGGCGTAGAATCAGCCGCTCCAGGGTCTTCATGATGTGTGAAGTGAGGGCCACAGCAGGACATTTTGTTTTTGGCACTGGCCCAATGCAGGATGTTTTCCATAGAGCAGGTACCCACCCCAGCTGTAGACTCAGGTTAAAGATCTTGTGGAGAGGTTGACACAGTTCTGCAGCACAGTCTCTGAGCAGCCTTGGACACACACCATCTGGACCAGCTGCCTTCCCAGGACAAAGTCTTCCAAGCTCCATCATCACCCCTGTTTCGGTGACAGATAAGGACTGGTGTTCTAGGAGGGAGGCAGTTGAAGTGGTTGTGACATTTGAACGAGATGGAGGAGGAAGGGGAGAAGTTGTAGTGGAGATTTGTTGCGGAGAGGAAGGTGGAGTAGCAGTGGAAGTGGGAGTGACAGCAGTGTCAAATCTGTTGAAGAACAGGTTGAGTTCATCAACTCTTTTCACATCACCCACCACTGGCTGTCTTTTCTTTTTACTGCTGTGTCCAGAGATGGTTCTGATTCCTCTCCACACTTCAGGGATGTTGCTGTGTTGTTGATTATTCTCTATCTTCTTTTTGTACTCCAGCTTTGCCATCTTCAGTCTCCTCTTCAACTCTTGTTGCACTTGTTTGAGTTGTTCTTTGTCACCATCTTTAAAAGCTTTCTTTTTCTGGTTAAGGATTGCTTTAATGTCTCTTGTGATCCAGGGTTTGATGTTGGGGAAACAGCAAACAGTTTTTGTGGGTATAACTGTATCTCTACAGAAGTTGACATAATCAGTAAAGCAGTCAACCTGTTAATCAATGTTCATACTATCCACATCTGTTTCCAGCAGCACATTCCAGTCTGTTGATTTAAAACAGTCCCTTAGAGCTTCACTGGCTTGAGGTGTCCATCTTCTTATTTTGACTTTGGTCACAGGCTGCCTCAGCACACAAGGGGCCCTATTTTCGTGCCTCGCCGGAGACATGCCGCAGGCACGGCATAAGTCAGGTCCGCTGCGCCGACAAGGCTTTCCAAGCACAATTTGGTATTTTGGTGAGCGGCGCAGCCCGGTGTAAGTATCCCCCCTCCCTAACTCAGCTCCTCCCAGCGACGTTAGTCATAGCGAGGGAGGAGAAAGGGCGTGGAGTGGGTTTAACACAGCCGAGACCTCTTTTCACCAATCACATAAGCTCCTCTCCTTGCCTTTAAATCCGCCACCGGCGAGGTGTATTACTATTTTGGTGAAGTAGTCAAAGAGATCAAGAGATGTCTGAAGACAGTAATGCCACACGATGGTGACAGAAGGCAGCTCCTCAACAAGTGTCAGTGTAAGCGCTGCATTGGGCGTCCTCCACACTCTCTCATATAAGCACAGATGGATTTGGTGTGTGTAATGTTGGACCCTGGTAAGACAAACACCCTTTTTCCACAAATAAAGACACTCACATAAAGTTGCATATATTCAAACCTCACGTGACAAAGGTGGGTTGAGCGCACAGATCACAACATAAACTCCAAAAATGGCATTAAAATCGGAACCATCTGTGCGTAAATGACGCATCGCGCTCCGTGGCCTGGCTCTTTCTTTCATAGATGTTGGCATATAAAATAAATTTGGTTCACAAAACTGAATATTATAATATCCGTATGTAAGGCTTCACGATATGAGATTTTGGTCATATCCCGATATAGCTCATTTTATATCCTGATACGATATACATCACGATATAGTACATTTTTTGTAAATTCAATTGATGTATAGTTTATATGAAATATAAAATATAATATTCGTATGTAGGCTTGAAGTAAATAACTCATCAGGGGCCTTATGTATCAACGCTTGCGGCGCAAGAAAACCTTGCGTACGCCAAAATCGGCGCACACGTCCAGATTTATCATCGCGAAACGAGCGTCGGTTCCAGCGCTAATCAACGCAAAGTCAGGAGGTGGTGTAGAAATTGGTGTTGAGCCGATACTTGCGTTAACTGTGATTCGCACTTTGGCGACGCTGTGTGGCGGTGTTTGGTGACTCACTATGTGACAAGCGTGCACCACATTCCCGTGGCCGAGCAGCACGTCGCCCCACATGACGAACCAGCAGCAGACGGAGGGATGCGAGCTGATCCCTGCCGGGCCGCCGTCCTCGCGCGGGAGAATCTCATCTCCACAGTGTGAATGGGTAAGAAGTGAATACACAGTTCAATGAGCCAAATTAATTTATTTTCTCCACCAGACGCTCGAGGACATTTACGAGCCGGTCCAGCCGCTCGTTGATCCCCCCTGATGATTTCTTCCTGCGATTGCAGGACCCCCTCCGCGAGGACCCTTCCACTGCGTCCGGGTGGTCCAGCGGAAGCGCCGCGGCTGGTGGACGCTCCACCGCTTGTCGGCGCGCTGGTGCTGATGCTGGTGCTGGTGCTGGGGCCGGGGGCCGGGGTGGCCCGAATGCCGCTGGTCCTGGCCGACGACTCCGAGCCGGTGGACGGGCTGCCGCGGGCCGGGGTTCCGCAAGCCGACGACACGCCCGACACATTGATTTCTGTGACACAATAAAAATATTGGTTCATTTCAATTCCTGCTTCTGTGTATCTGTTGCGTTTACATCTCTCTCCACGGTATCATAGGTAATGTAATCCAGTATTTAGAGGTCAGTTATGCACATTACAGTTGTTTATTGCATAAAAAGTTATCGAAAAATGAAGTTAAGGGCGAAGTATAAATCACGTCTAAAAATAGACTGAATCCCGACGTTGAAATGAAGTATAAACTTAGACTAGACGTCTTATATACGTCTTTTGCTCAGTGGGATGACAAAGCATGTGGACATTTGTGTGACACGCCACTTACCCTATAATAATAATCGCCACCACCCGCTGCTCAAACGGTGTGAGGGTCTCCCCCACCTGTCTGGCCGGTACTCCTCCGGAGGGCAGCTGTACGCCGCTTGACCTCCACCTTGAGGTCCGACCACTTTTTTTTAATCTTCGCGGGGGTGCGTGTCTCGGAACCCACCGCGTTCACCCTCTCGCAAACTTTCTCCCATTCCAAGCGTTTTTGTTTTGCACTGACGCCACTGGACAGGCTGCCAAACAAAACACGCTGTCGCTCTTCCACCTCCGCCACCAGCACCTCCACCTCGCACGCCGTAAATTTAGTTTTTCTTGTCATTTTGTCTGCGTGCGAGGACAGGGAGACCCTATTTAAATAAATCTGCATATTTATAGGAGGGCGTAACGGGGATGGGCCCAGTCACTCCGACATCTGCGCTCAATTCCACGCTGATTGGGATTTATCATGGAAACACACATGGATTTCGGCGCCCGCACACATTTATACATACGGATTTTTTTCAGCGTGACGGACCTTGCGTGCGCTCGTTTCTGGTATGAGTTCCATGCAAGTATTGATACATAAGGCCCCTGATCATTAAAATAAATCATCTGATCAGCCGTGCCACCGCATCAGCAGCAGGATGGAGAGTGGACACGGAGACACGTCAGGTGTTGTGCCATAGAATGTACCCCTGCCGTAGAATGCCCCCCTGACGGGAGCGTGGTTGAAGATACATAACAAGGCGGAATAATCCGAGTTTTCCTTACCGTTGGACTGATTCTAAAGTGTGTGCCTTTAATGATTTAATTCAGGCTTTTCAGATATGCCGAAAACAACAGCCCTCTGATTCGGAATATTTGCTGCCCCGAAAATATAATGTTCTCTACCATGACAGCTAACTGTACAGTTTAAATACACAAATACACCTCTCTATGTGCTTTTTTTAAAAACCTAAAAACAGACCGAAAGTTTGCTGCTCCATTTGACATGTTGTCATGATCCAATACTCGTGTTTTTTTAAATATGAGATAATTTTTTTTTCCACTTTAAGAAGTTAATGAGTGGATGGGATGCAGGGGTGCATTCTACGGCATAACACCTATCAAGCTGCGCGAGGAAGAAGGAGGATAAGCGGGGGGGGCGAATTAAATATCTTGTTAACTTCATCATGTGTGACTGTTTACTGGATATTTAATTTAATGCGGTTTCAGCTGTGTTAATTCGGTCAGGTGGAGTGTCCAAACGCGCTCATCAGATCAGATATAGATCAGAGTATATCGATATAGATTTACATCTATGTGCTGACTCAGAATAAAACTACAGCGGTCTGCTCCGTGTCGCTCCTTTTAAAACCAAACCACGACCACACAACCGACGTTGCCCCCCGTTTCGGCAGCAGCTCCTCCGTCTGCGTTGGCTCGTCTGCATTTGATGCACGAGAATTGTCATCTCTTTCGCCACAATTACCCGGCTCCTCCATGCTTGATTGTGTCTTTCACAGTGGCCGTAGCGCGTGCGGGCATGCAATATATGGAGCGTCACGACGTAAAACACTGCCGTAAAGCGTGTTTTTGCAACACCGCGATAGAAACGATAGAGCTCATGTATCCCGATAGAAATTTTCTATCGTTTAGACGAAACATATCGTTTTTCGTGAAGCCTTATCTGTATGTAGGCTTAGAGTAAATAACTCATCTGATCACTGAAACAAATCATCTGTTCAGCCACTGCAGCAGCAGCTGCAGTAGGACAGAGAGAGGACACAGAGACATGTCCAGGCTGAGCTGCGCGAGAAATAATAGGAAGAGGAAGAAAGAAAAGGAGGGAGACAAATTAAATATCTTGTTAACTTCATTATGTGTGTCTATTTACTAGATATTAAATTTAATTTAATGCGGCTTCAGCTGTGTTGATTCGGTCAGGTTGTGTGTCATGCTCATCAGATCAGATATAGATCAGAATATATCTATATAGATCTAAATGTATGTGCTGACTAGGGATGTGCCAATATACGATTTTATCGCGATATACGATATTAGACAGTCGCGATGATGCAATCGTAGCATACCGCACACATCGCCACAGACGAGTGGCCTTCTGCGTAAGTGAGCGAAGCCGGATAACTAACTTCACCCGCTTGTAGTCTTACCCACAGTGTCAAAGCCTCGGTAGCAAAATGTACAAACAAACTACCACAAAGTAGTCCAAAATCCAAAACAAACTTTCGAATTAAGTACATTAATGCCAGCCTAACAAAAACGGGAATATTAAGAGAGAAAATGAAGAATTTTTACAACAAAATGCGTGGCCACCCACAATGCATTGCGGCCACCCAAAGCACTGTTGGAGTGTGTCCTCTCTGTGAACCGGAAACAGTTTGAAGAAGAAATAAAAAGTTGAAGCACATGCTCCTACGTCCAATCGCTTCGAAGATGCAGCCGGACCAAGAACAGTTAGAGAGAGAGAACGTTGAAACGCCTCGACTGTATCCCCCTTTGAAAAAGGTTACGTCGGCAGTATGGTTATTTTATGGCTTCACACAGCAGACAGAGCAGGCAAACCTCACTCCAGTTTGCAGGTTATGCCACAAGGAAGTTGCAGCCCAGATGTCGAATACTTCAAGCCTACGTGCCCACCTCCGAGAACACCATCCAGCATCGTTCGCCCGAATCAAGGTAAAAACAACATGACCGCAACAAGTTGGGTCAACTCTACTGCTTATTATCGACAACGTTAGTGACGTTTCTGCTAACTTTAGCTCCAAAAAGCTAATGCTCCCAACGTCGCGTTAGCTGCCTCTTGCTCATATTGTTTGTGTGTCTCATGCTGTGCACGCCTCACAGCGCGTCCGGTTGAGTCGCCTTGAGAGCTTGTAGATTTACTAGTGGTTATTTTTGTCATGCAACAATGACATTGGGAGCATTAGTATTTTGAAGTTATAGTTACATTATCGAATTAAATTCTGCCCTATTCTGTATCTGTACCCTGTATTTAACACATATATATATCTTTTTTTTCACAACTTAAGTATCGGGTATTCTTAGAATAATAGTTATTGGGTCAATTTATGTTTTTATGCAATGACAGTATTCATAAAATAATAGTTATTAAGAATATTTTCATTGTATAATCTATATGATAACATTTAAGAATAAATAAATAAATAAATAGATAAATAATGAAATGTATTCTCAAAATAACAAATGGATCAATTCATGCTTGTGACATTGTACATTATTTTTTCTAGGCGCCTCAATCACAACCACCCAAGGAGCAACCAACCCTTCTAGAGGCATTACAAAGGCGAGCTGCATATGAACCAAAATCCAAGGCTGCGACAGAACTAACCCGTGCAGTAGGCTATTTCATAGCAAAGGACATGATGCCATTTAGAGTTGTTGAAAGGCCTGGCTTTCTAAAGCTCATGAAAAAAGCAGTTCCTCAGTACAAGGTGCCCACAAGAAAGCATTTCTCCCAGACAGAGATACCACAGCTGTACAATGAGGTCAAAGCTGACATGATAAAAAAATTGGCACAGGGTTCTTCTTGGTTGGCTGCCACCACTGACATTTGGACCAGTAGTGGAGGTGGGGGTGAACCATACCTCAGCTTCACCGTACACTTTGGAGAAGCAAGATGGCGCCGGTGTGTGTGGCCTGCCGTCTCTCGCTGTCAGCGCTGTTCGTGTTTGTGCTGTTTGTGTCTATCGTTATCAGTAATGTCAGCTCACTGTTGTCACACTCTGCTGTGTTTCTCAGGCTGACTCTCACTGACCTCCCTGCCACACCTCCTCATCAGCACTGATTCCCCACACCTGTGAGTGACAAGCTGCAGCTCCTCACTGCTGATTAGCCAGCCAGTATTTAAGTCAGTCTGTGTCCCTCATTCAGTGCCAGATTGTCTTCGCAGCATGCACGACTCTCCAGCATTATTTCTTGGATTGACTTCTCGGTTTCGACTCCTGCCTGTCCCTGACCACGTCTTATTGTCTCAGCCCTTGGATCCTCTGTCAAGTTTCTTCGCTCCGGTGAGAACTTCAGGTTTTGCTGTGTTACTGGCTTCCCGACCTACTGCCTGTCCACAACTATCCTTCTGTCTGATCCCTCTGGAGTTAGTCTGCCCCGCTGATTGTCTGCCTGGATTTGACATTGCCTCCGCTTCGACCACGAGCCCAGCCTGCCCCTCAACAGTGCTGCTGCACTTCACAAAGACTCTCAGGTGTAGTGTGTTTTCTGTGTGCACTCACCTTTCTGCCTGTTGGACCTGTTTCCTGTGGATCTGTTTCCTGTTGGTCCTGGAAATTATACAGAGACTGCTAAATCATCCCAGTATCTTCAGTTACCTGTTTACTGTGAACTGTTACAATAAAAGTAGCTTCTAAACAACTACCTGCCGTTGTGCTGCACTTGGGTCCTACATCCACACCCCCGTGACAACTGTATGTGTATGACCACCAAACACTTCTGGATCTTCGCCCCTCTGCCATGTGGTGAAATTAGATCCTGATCACTGTGGTCATACGACGTTTAAGCCGTTTCACCTCTCCGGTATACCTGCTCACCTTCGCTGCACTTTCGCTCCATTTCCCCGGCGTAAACGCTGGCGCCGCCGTGGCAAACGCAGCGGCCAGCTGGTGAAAGTTAAAGCTCTCTTGGCTCGATCTTCCGTGGTTTCCCTGAGGAGAAATGGAGTGGGATCTGGTCTCTTTCCTCATCTGCGATCGCTGCACCCTGTCGACTCCTGGCTGGTACCTGTCCTCGGTTCGGATGGGATGGTCCGTCCCCGCGGCCCCTGCTCTCCTCGTCCCCGCCGGCGTGGGGTGAATCCCTGCCATCTACGGGCCCTGTGTCGGGCTCCGCGATCAGCTGATGCCTCAGATGTGCCGATCTCTGCCAGGTTCGGCCTTGTCAATGCCAGATCACTGGCGAACAAAACTTTCATCTTGAAGGATTTCTTCATGTCCCGCGGATTGTATTTTCTCTGTGTGACGGAGACATGGCTGAGTACCGGTGAGTCCAGTCCTCTTATTGAACTCTGCCCGCCGGATTGCTGCTATTTTAATTCCCCGCGGTCGTCTGGTCGAAAAGGAGGTGGAATAGCAGTTATTTTTAAAAGCGACTTTAAATGCCGGCAGATCTGACTGCAATTCTCATTCACAAGCTTTGAAATGTGCTTGTTTGAACTGGGCTGCTCTCATGTTGTCCTGTGCGCCGTCATCTATCGACCACCCAAATACAATAAGGATTTTATAAGTGACTTTTCTGAATTTCTGGCCGAAATTCTACGGAAATACGACCGTGTCCTTATTGTTGGTGATTTTAATATTCACACTTGTTGCCCTGAAGAGCCGGTCTCCAGGAGCTTTTTAAATCTCATTGACTCTTTTAACTTCGTGCAGTCTGTGTCCGGTTCTACACATAATCTCGGACACACACTAGACTTGGTGCTCACGCACGGTCTGTGTGTTTCTAACCTTGTCATTTGTGACGCTGTTTTCTCAGATCATATGCCGATTTTATTTGATATCCCCACTCAGTATCCGGTTAAATTGCACGCTCCACCTAAACCGCGTCGCATGTTTAACTCTTCCTCGCCTGCTCTGTTCTCATCTACCTTCGTTGGTCTCTGCGAGGATGACTCTGCAGCCCCTGTGTGTGTGGATACTGAGGAACTGGTATTGAGATTTCACTCCACCTGTCTACAAACACTGGACACGGTCGCTCCTCTGAAGACCCGGCGCACCAAACCTACGCCCGAGCCCTGGTTGAACGACGTCACTCGTGCAGCCATGCGTGAGTGCAGGAGGGCGGAGCGCAGGTGGAAAAAGGACAGACTGCATGTGTCTCTTGGCATCTTTAAAGATCGTCTGTGGAATTATCAGAAGATTGTGAAAGCTGAGAAGAATAAATATTCCCAGAATTAATTGCTTTTAACTCTAACAACCCCAGAGCTCTGTTCAAAACCATAAACACTGTCCTTGAGGCTCCCAAGTCTCTTGGTTTTGATGCCTCCACTGAAATCTGAGAAAAATTCCTTCACTTCTTCACTGATAAAATTACGTCAACCAGAGCCTGTATCTCTCAACCATCGTATGACCCTTCAGCCCCTCTGCACCCCTCATCTGTCTTTTCTAAATTTGAATCTGTGTCCCTCTCTATTTTAAAGGACATAGTCGGCCATATGAAGCCTTCTGGTTCCCCTGCTGATGCCATCCCCCCTCGCTTGTTTAAAGAGGTACTTGCTACTATTGGACCAAGTGTCCTTAATATTGTAAATAGTAGCCTCTTATCTGGTACAGTACCTAGGGATTTTAAACATGCTGTAGTACGACCTCTACTCAAAAAAACTGGCCTCGACCCATCCCTCTGTGCCAGTTTCAGGCCCATCTCAAATCTTCCACATCTGTCCAAGATTCTAGAGAAGGTTGTCTACAACCAGTTGTTACCATTCTTGGAAGACAATGGTATCACAGAGTTGTTCCAGTCTGGTTTTAAAGCTCTCCACAGCACAGAGTCAGCACTTTTAAAGGTGTCAAACGATATTCTCATGTCAACAGACTCTGGAAAGTTTGTTGTCCTTGTGCTCCTGGATCTGTCTGCTGCATTTGACACGGTCGACCACAGCATTTTAATCTCTCGCCTGGAGCACTGTGTGGGCATTAAGAGTGCCGCCCTGGACTGGTTTCGGTCTTATTTAACGGACAGAATTTTCTGCGTTCAAATTGACAACTCTGCATCCTCAACAGCTCCTCTTCCACATGGGGTCCCTCAGGGCTCAATCCTCGGCCCTCTTTTATTTGCCTTTCATCTACTCCCCCTTGGTTCTGTTTTTAGGAAACATGACATATCCTTTCATTTTTATGCTGATGATTGTCAGATCTATCTTCCACTAGCACAGAACAACTCCAACTCAGTCCAACAACTTACTGACTGCCTTAAGGACATTAAAGCCTGGCTTTCTTTTAACTTCCTCAATCTTAATGAGAACAAGACTGAAGTAATGTTGTTTGGACCAAGTGGCGGCCACCCCCCCAACATCGACCTAGGCTCCCTCTCACCCTACCTAAAAGAGGTCGTCACTAATCTGGGAGTTAAATTTGACCCTGATTTTAAATTTGAGAAGCAGATCAGCGGGGTGGTACAAAAAAGTTTTTATCAGCTACGTCAAATAGCGAAGGTGAAGCCCATTTTATCAAGATATGACCTGGAAAAATTAATCCATGCTTTAATCACTACCCGTCTCGATTACTGCAACTCCTTGTACGTAGGGATTAGCCAGGCTTCCCTTGCCCGCCTGCAGCTTGTGCAGAACTCTGCTGCACGTCTCCTGACCCAGACCCGCAGGCGTGAGCACATCACCCCCATCCTCGTGTCCTTACACTGGCTCCCTGTTCAGTACAGAATTCATTTTAAGCTTTTAGTATTTGTTTTTAAGGGCCTGAACAACCTTGCTCCACCCTATATTTCAGAGATGCTCCAGCCTTATTGCCCACCCCGACCCCTTTTACTGACCGTCCCCAGTACAAGGCTGAAGCTCAGAGGGGACAGAGCATTTGCCGCTGCTGCCCCTAAGCTCTGGAATGAGTTGCCCTTGAAAATTAGACAGGCCTCCTCATTTCCTGTTTTTAAATCCCTTTTAAAAACGCACTTTTACTCATTGGCTTTTAGTGCATTGTAATGTTAATTTGTTTTTTATCATCTTAGCACTTGCCGTGAGCCTCCTTATTTATACACTTATTTATTCTTTTGCATTACTGTATTTCTGCTTGCTTTATCTTGTTCTTTGATTGTTTTATTTGTTTTTATGTGTCACTGTACAGCACTTTGGCTACCCTTGTGGTTCTTTTAAATGTGCTATAGAAATAAAGTTGATTGATTGATTGATTGATTTGTGTCACACGAATGGAAACTAGAGTCCATCTGCCTAGAAACTGTGCTCTTCCCAGATGACCACACTGCTGAAAACATCACTGAGATGATGGAGAACATCCTTGAAGAGTGGAACATCAAGAAAGAGCAGCTGGTGTGCATCACATCAGATAATGCCACTAACATGCAGAAGGCCTTAAAGGATTTCAGCGACCTCTGGCTTGGGTGCTTTGGCCATAATTTAAACTTGGCTGTCACAAAAGTCCTGAAGATTCGACGTGGCAATGAAGCTGTCAGAGCCTGCCGCCACACTATCCAGGGGTTTTCAAGGAGCTGGAAGAGGAAGAGAGAGTTCCAGTCTAAGCAAGCATGTCTGGGGCTCCCTAAAAAGGCATTGATCCATGATGTGGTTACACGGTGGGGATCAACATATGAGATGTTGGAACGGTTCCTCAGCCAACAACAAGCAGTCAGCGCAGCACTGGCTGGAGAAAGAGGGGCATGGCACCTGATGCCAAAAGACTCTCATATCACTGTGATGGAGCAAGTGTGTGCTCTCCTTGGCCCACTTCACCAGTTTACGGATGCGCTCTCCTCAGAGACAAGGGTTAAGGGGCGTTCAGACCAAACGCGACCAGGTCGCGTCACGTTGGTCGGTCACGTCGCGTCGCGTGGTGCTCTGGTGTGTTCACACCGGGTCCAAAGCTGCAGTCGCAGGTCGCGGCTGGTCGCCGGTGACGTCATCCATGAACGTTATGAACATTATGAACCCCTGTTTCCAGTGCGACCAGTGTTTGAAGATGGATGAGATCGTTGTATGTGCTGCCGCATATTTGTACATCCGCCGTAGACGCCGCCGGCGTATATGGGTCCATGAAACCCTCCGGAGGAGGACGGAGCTGGGTGAATTTCACCGTTTGCTACAGGAACTCCGCCTGGACGACAGCCGCTTCCAGCGATATCTCCGTGTTTCGACGGCGCAGTTCGAGGACCTCCTCGCCTGGGTGGGAAGCAGCATCTCCCGCCAGGACACGAACTACAGGCGCTCCATCTCAGCCTCGGAGCGCCTCTCTATCTGTCTGCGGTGAGTATAATCAAATGTAATTAATTTAAAATCAGCAGATACACTGGGCAAATAAGGCAAAACTGCAAAGTCTTCACTGAGCTCTTCCTGTGAGCAGCTCTCTGCCTCTGTCCTTTAATATCCAGTCAAAATGAAACTTCTCTTGGACACACTAATGTGATTTTGAAATTATGTGAATCTGATCAATTTACTAAAGACAGATAATATAACTCCTGTGAAAATAATCCTATCTGATCAGACTGATTAAGTGCTGCTGAAGAAGTAAACAGGATTGGTCTGTGTCCTTTATTTGATCCACTCTGTAGTTACACTGTGAATAATGAACCTTTAACACATACAATACATACTGTAAAAAAATTACCTGGACATTAATTACTTTAAAATGACTGGATACACTGGGTGCTAGCATAAATGACCGTGTCAAAGAGGATTTATGGACACTCAAATCTTGGGTTACGTTTGTATTTCATATGGCCTCATATTTTGAATAAAATTAGTAATGAAATTTATTTTTATGTGCTTTAGGTTCCTGGCTACTGGAGACTCCTTCAGGACCATCGCCTACAGCTTTCGGGTTGGAGTTTCCACCGTGGCAGGCATCGTGGCAGACACCGTGTCCTGCATCTGGGAGTGCTTGGTGGTGGACTTCATGGCTGTGCCCACCTGTGATGAGTGGAGATCCATAGCACAGGATTTTGAGGAGCGGTGGAACTTCCCCTTGTGTTGTGGTGCAGTGGATGGGAAGCACGTGGTTCTGAAGGCTCCTGCCAATTCAGGATCACAGTTCTATAACTACAAGGGAACATTTTCTATTGTTCTCTTGGCAGTTGTAGATGCCGATTATTGCTTCCGAGTGATCGATGTCGGAGGCTTCGGGAGGACCAGTGACGGGGGGATTCTGGCCAACTCTGCGTTTGGTCAGGCCCTTCGTTCTTGCTCCCTTCAGCTGCCTGAAGCTGAGCACAGGGGACCCCAACCTCATGTGTTTGTTGCAGATGAGGCCTTCCCTCTCCGGAGGAACCTCATGAGGCCGTATCCAGGGCGCATCCTCCCCAGAGAGAAGCGCAACTTCAACTACAGGCTGTCCAGGGCGCGGCTGGTAGTTGAAAATGCCTTCGGCATCCTTTCCACTCAGTTTAGGATGTACCGACGTGCCCTTGAGGTTTCTCCAGATGTTGCAGAGAAGTGTGTGAAGGCCACCTGTGTCCTTCATAACTTCCTGCGAAGGTCTCAGCCTGAAGCTGCCATGGAGTTGGGTGCCATCACAGGTGGTGTGGAGCCTCAGGCAGGGCTGGGACGTCTCGCCTCAAACAACTCGTCCCGGGAGGCCATCGCAGTCAGGCAGACCTTCACCGAGCACTTCTCAGCTGAAGGAGCGGTCACATGGCAGGATTCCATCTAGTGCACTGCACCCCCACAACGGCTCTTTTCAGAGCCACCACAAACAACTGCAAAAGTCCTAAATATAAGTACAAGAATGTCTCCATAGCTGTGTCTGTGTCCTGTTTCTCATTCTCCTCAGAGTACTGCAAGATGCACACACACACACACAGTCAGTTTTTACGCACCTGCAAAAACACGCTATTTACATATCCAATAGGAATGCAGAGGCTTCCTTTTGCCCTAGAAAAAATTAAATTTCAAACACAACTTGGCTGGTCATTTCTCCAAAAGACAACCATGAAGCGCCATCTAAACCTGAAGCAGGCAGTTGCTGCATGTGTACAGTCACCTGAGGGGAGTGAGGTCACTGCTTCTGAGGAGAACATGAGCAGTGAAGATTAACCTTGGAACCAGTACAGGGACGTGCACATGATTATACAGGGGCAGGGGCTCAATTTTTTTTCCAGTCCTTTATACAATATGGAAATAAATGTAAAATGAAAAAACTAAGTACCAATTGAAAGCTAACGAGTGTCCTGTGTAGGTGAAAGTGATATGCAATTGCCATTTCTTTTGTGTCAACAAACTATTTTCAACATGACATGATCAAGATGGTAATATTTCAAACACAGATTACCTACATGCTGAAATTACTATCTATCTAACTAACAATCTATCTATTTACAAACTTTATTTCAGACCCAATAAGTCCATATCATTCAACAAGAGCAGTATTATTATTATTATTAATTTGTTAGCCCACACAAGGGTAACAAGTGTCATTACATTTTAAGGGGTTTTAAGTTTTTAATTGGAAACTTTTAAGTTTATACATCAAAGCACTGCAACCTAGTTATGTTACTTCATGACTGCATGTTAAAGAATGAAACAAGGCAAAGTTGAGAAAACTTTATAAAAACAATATTTATAACAAAAAATATTTACATTTATAACAATAATATAATATATATTCATACAACAATAAAAAAAAATAAAAATCAAACAAATTTGATAACGGTTGCAACAGCAGATGTAATACAATCTCAAAACTATATACAAAAATTCACACATGGTGTGTGTGTGTGTGTGTGTGTGGAAGAGGAGCCTGGCTCGTCCCCCCCGAGGCTGTCACCCCAGCTATGGTGCCACTGTTTCCAAATTTAGGGTGAAATCCTGAGCTGCATAAATCAATTTATGAATTTCAATTTTAACAAACTCCTTAGCCTGGGGTGACAGCCTCGCGAGGGAAGGAGCCAGGCCTAAGAGGAACTGCTCCTCTTCTGGATGGCGAGATGTGGGTGCTGGTGGTGGTGTTGGTGGACGGGGATTCTGATGCCTCCGCAGTGCCAGAAAGAGGAGCTCCTCTAGCTCCTCCAGTCTCGAGGAGGGAGGCGTCCTTCTCTTCCTCCCTGTCATAAAAAAAAAACCTAATCTGTTACTATTTGTTTCATAATTTCTATGTGAATTTGACCTTGAACAATTTCATTGAAGATATGGTTAATATTTTTTTCAATACCTTTTGGCCTGGCTGCAGTGGGGCCCGAGGCATCGCTTGAAGCAGATGAGGGAGCAGGAGACAATGAGGGGGCAGGAGAAGGTGACAGAGCTGAAGCAGGAGATGGAGCAGGAGCAGGAGAGGGAGCTGCTGCAGGAGAGGGAGCTGAAGCAGGAGAGAGAGCAGGCTTATCTGTAGTTAAAGTTGTGACAAAAATGTTTGAAATCCAAAACTCTGCAATCAGGCAACATTGCAATTCAAATTAAAAATGTTCACAAATTAAATGTGCATGATTTGATCTGTCCATCTTAAATTAGACTACAATGGTGTGTTTAAACCATGAGGGGACTCAAATTTATTTGCTATCTTTTTCACTCATCAACTAACCGTCAAACTCCACTCCTGAGGGGCCTGCTTCCTCAAGCTCTTCAGGCATCCCAGCAGCATTTTCTGCGGTGATGTCTTCCTCGACCTCCCGAGACATGTTGCTGCTTGTCTCCCTCGGGGCCATAAAGGGGTCGAGGAACGACATTACCGCAGAGAAACACCACTTCTTCTGCTGGGAGGCCGCCGACCCGCTTCTCCCACCTTCCTTCTCTCTCCTTTTCTTCCTCATGTAAACGTCCCGCAGCCCCTTCCACCGCTTGCGGCACACATCCACTGCAAAGACACACATACATACTTTGAAACATGTTGCCTAGCAAGCAGGGGCAGTTAGCTATGTTTTCATAAAACAGTCCGCTCACTGAAATAAATAAATAAACAAACAAGCTTACCAGAAAGCCCGACATCACGGGCCACCTTCCCCCATGCTTCTTCTTTGGCGTTGCGGTCCCGGTACAGCCCGCAACCCACGTCGTATAGCACGGGGTGGTAGCTAACGGATGTGATTAACTGCTCCTCCATTGTGATTCTTCTTCTCCTCTTCCTTGTTTTCGCCGGTTTGTTGACGTCAGCAGAGCCCTGATTGGCTGTCGCGGCACGGAGTCGCTCCCAAAGTTCAAATATTTGAACTTTGGGAGCGACGCGACTTGGCGTCCTGCGACCTCGGGGACGCGACCTCGGGGACGCGCCTTGGCGACCGGTCGCTAGGTCGCGTCAGGTCGCATCGCAGGCAGCTGGTGGTCGCCAAGTCGCGTCAGGTCGCGGCTGGCCATAGACTTTGCATTGGGAGCTGTCGCCAAGTCGCGTCAGGTCGCGTTTGGTCTGAACGCCCCTTAACACTCTCAGCTATCAAGCCATGTTTGGAGCACATCAGATGCCAGATCCTGGAGCCATGTGAGGGAGACCAACCACTGGTGAGAGAGATGAAGAGTTTGATGAGGAGTGACCTTGACTCAAGGTATTCAGAGGAAGCAGAGAGAGTGATGGAAATAGCATGTTTCCTAGACCCTCACTTCAAAGGAGAGTTCTCTGAAGATCTTCACAACACAATCAACATCTGTGTACAGGAGGCCCTAAAAATGAAAACATCAGTTGGAGTCCGAATGCCACAGGCCACTGCCAGCACCGCAACTGCATGCTCATCCTCCAGCACAATGAGCACACCCAGAGAGCCCCTTAAAACACATAAGCCCGGCAGCCTGGCTGGTTTGCTAAAGACAATCACTGCAACAAGGCAGCAGCAGCGAGCCGAAGAAGTCACCAGTGCCACCAGTCCAGAAGAACAGGTGAGATGAAATTATGAATTTTAAAATGTAGGAGGCAAAAAGATAACTTATTTGTTCAACTGAATATATGATAAAAAAAAGTACTTTTTTTTTTTTCCTTTTTCAAATTATTTTTCTGTATGCGTCTTTGTTGTCATGGCAGGTGAGGGCAGAGGTGAACGTCTACATGTGTCTTCCAATACTTCCTGCCGTTGAGGAACTTGAGGATGAGGAGGGGGATCCATCAGTGAAACGGCCATGGTTGGAGCGGGATCCATTGCAGTGGTGGAAAGAACATTCAGGCGAAATGCCCCATCTCTCCAATGTTGCACACCGGTTTCTTTGCATACCTGCAACTAGTGTGCCTTCGGAACGTGTCTTTAGTGCCAGTGGACACATTGTCACACCTCTGCGAAAAAAACTAAAGCCAGAAAAAGTGAACATGCTGACTTTTTTGCACCTTAATCTACCTTGAAAAGGGCTATTGTTCCACATCTCACTCCCTAGGCCACACAAGGCTCTCAGCCAATGTCATTTTTGTTTTGTTTGTTTTTATATAAGTTCAGCCAGTGTTTAACTGGCAGTTGGCACTATTGCTACTGTAGGCACTTTATTTTTGTTCAGTAATGGCTACAGCCAGACAGACAAGGCAGTATTGTTGTTCTTTAGTTGTGTCTTGCATTATTTATATTGTATTTATTCATTTTCAGTCACTGTGGCAGTAAACAGGGGTTTTGCCGTTGTTCTTAAGGCCTGTCAAAGAATAAATATTGTTTAACAGAGAAGTGATTTTGCAGTTTTCTTGCCATTTTTAATAATGATAAAAGCAATGTGCTAATATCGTGATAATATCGTGAATCGTGATATTTTGGGCCACCAATATCGTGATATCAAATTTTCATATCGGCACATGCCTAGTGCTGACTCAGATTAATAGTTGTTGATGATTTTTTATTGCACTGAAATGTGCCTGACACCGTGGAAACCTGCCTGTGAGCTATCGGCGACGTATGCCGATATGCCGCCAGTCTACCAAAATACTACTAGACCAGCTGCGCTCCGCCTGCGCTGAAAGCTGACTTGGGTTGATTTGGGTGGAATGTAAACAACTACTGTTATGATATGACTAAATTCTCTGGGAACATAATATGGCCAAAGAGCAACTGCCAACAGTTCAATATCTGGACAACACAACTTCTCCTTGACAGTTATGTGTGAAGGGTTACACCATCTCTGGTTGACAAATAAAGCCAGACCTCCTCCTTTCTTCTTGCCACTAGCTTGAGCATCTCTGTCTGACCTTATGAGAGTGAAGCCAGGTAGATCCACACTGGAGTCTGAGTTGTTTTGATTCAACCAGGTTTCAGTAAAACACAGGAAACTGCACTCACGGTATGCTTTCTCAGTCTTCACCAAGATCTCCAGCTCATCGCTTTTGTTGGGCAGAGAGTTGATGTTTCCCATGATGATTGATGGAAGAAAGGGTTTATATCGCCACCTCCTAGCATTCAGCTTTGCCTTCACCTTTGCACCAGCACGGCAACCACGATAACACCTCCTGATGTCCTCTGGAATTGTATGTTTTTGCCCAGATTTGCTTTTCCTCAATGAAAGGAGCTCTTCTCTTGAGTAAAGTCTTCGCCCAGCAGAAGTATCCATCAGCAGCCAACAAAATTACAGCAAAAATATGAAAAAAAATCTAGCATATATTACAAAAATTACAGATAATACAGAGAGACCAGACTTGCAGCAACCTCTCGGTTTAAGCGCATCATTTGAATCATTTTGTAGGCTGAAATAATGATGTAATACAACAGAGTGAAACAACAGACTTTTTTATATCTGAGAATCATGGAAAGGTATTAAAGAGGTATTAGAGAGGGAGTAGAGAGCCTGAAAAAAGGCATAATACCCCCTTCTTGAAGTGGACTGATTGTTCACCTGGGCAGCTGACACCTACCCTCTCACACTGGTTTTTAGGCATTAAAAATGACACTATAAAAAGAGTTGATCTTGTCACTGGTGGTCATGATGGCTTTTGTAAACCATAAAAAAGTATTATTGTGATGATAATCTGATTCATTAAGAACAAAAACTCCCCACAGGAGCTTTAAGATGTTTGAAAAAAGAAAGGTTGATGCTCAAACTGTAACATCCAACCCAGTCTCCTATACTGGAAACTCAATTTCCTAAATGTGCCAGCTGCAGTTATTTTCAGGTTAAAATGTTGGGTTAAAATAACCAAACATTTGATCTGTTTATAATTGTAATGATTTGGATTTGGTTGTATGTTCTCATTTAAGATTCATTGATTGCAGCTTTTTTATTAAAAATGTGCTGCACGTGGTTGCTGGAATGAAACTGCTCAAATTAATATCTATTTGATAATTGACCTTCACTTTGGTGTCAATGTTTTTTGGACTCTTAAAAGCTTTCGGGGCCCTCAGCAGTTAGTAGGGAAGTCATGGTCTACAGAGTCAATAACGGACCTCCCACGGGGCCGGGTGAGATGATGTGTGTGACTGCCCTCCAGTAGCGGTTCTTTCTTTTTGTCTCTTTTTGTGTTTGTGTGTGTGTGTGTGTGTGTGTGTGTGTGTGTGGGGGGGGGGGGGGGGGGGTTCTCGCCCGGGGAGTAATTTGGTCTAGAACCGCCACTGCTGCCCTCCCTCACTGCTGGAGCACCAGGAGAGGCTGACAGACGTACCGCTGCTCCTGGGAGGGTCTCTCTCCTTATCTGATGGAGAGGAAGAAGACGCAGAAGAAAATGTCAGCGGGTATTAAAAGAGGAATAAGCGCTAAAGCCGAGTCAAGAAAATGCGCTGCGCGTTTCTGGAGGCTTTTTCCGCACCTAGTGCTGTGTCTGTCTCTTGTCGGGTACGCAGCGCTGGGTGCGCTCTTGTTCCAGCTTATTGAAGGACGGGTTTCGTCCACAACCGAGCCCAAGTACCATGAGTTCTTGGGTGAAATTGTCACCAAGGTCCAGAACCTCACCGGTAAGAGGCCATTGTAAATCCTTTTGTACCGAACTAACTAAGAAATTGAAAGAACTTTTTTTAAGTTAGACAGTTGCTTGTTTCATTATGTGGACTTCTGAGAGTTTTATATGGCAAGTAATACAAGGTTGAGCCGGTTAGCATCTGTTAAAAAAAAACGTACAGACTTTTAACATCTGCAGGAAAGCCAGCTGGCAGAATGAGGTCTACATGACCTGACCAGCTCAAATATAAATCAAACTTCATGATATTTAAGCCAAAATTGTCTCGATAACTTCATTGAAATAAATACGATCTCTTGTGTTAAAAAAGCTTATCAAAAAAAACTTTGCCATTGTAGGTTACTGCAGTCAATGGTGTTCTTATCCTTGGTTCATGGTAATAGTTTGTGCTTAGACAATCTACAAAGTGTCATCCTAACACCCATACCTGGATAGGCGTTTCCCTTAAAATCACCCCATACACTGATGTCGTTGGTTAAATTACAAGAATTGATTTGAGCATATGTGTGGAGAAAAGTTGATTCACATTTCTGTAAAATGTAAAGACTTTTTCAGATAAAGTACCTCAAGCCTTTTCTTGAGTATGCTCACGGTGATAGTTCAACTTCTACTTTAAAAAAAATGTTAAATCAAAATAAGTTGAATATTTTTTAAAATCATTCCACCCTCATTCATTAAATCTGAAATCAACGTGTTCTCCTTCCTCTCAGAAAATGCCTCCTACACACATCAGGACATAGTGAAGGAGGTAGAGACTAAAATGCGTGAAGGATTTAAGTCCATTTGGCTCCAGAGACCGGACAGGTGGCACTTCTTTGGCTCCATGTTCTTCTGCTGCACAGTGTTCACTACAGTGGGTAAGTAATTAGCTCTCTAGCTCCTGCATGCTGATGGCTTTTAAGTGATATTATATTATATTGTATGACATTATATGACATTATACTATATGACATTATATTATAAGGTCTATGCACTCCATAAGTTTTTCTCTCGATGCTCAAAGTGAACAGGTTCTTGTGCATAAACATGCTGAAGATGAGCAGCTCACCCCGGAGACGGTGATGAAGTGCTCACATTGGCAAGAAGGGAAAATTGTCTGTTTTTGGGTGGGGATTAAAAATAACACAATCAACTTCCTGAAAACCCATTTTTTTCTAAAACTCAGCCCCCCCTCCAGCTGGTCTTCTGTTGTTCTGGGGTTTGTTCAGAACTTAATCCTGATTTTGTTTGAAGCCTCTCCCATTAGCTGGTTCACCCTCTTCCTCCTCCTCTGCTCCTCCTTTCAGCTGGTTCATCCTCTTCCTCCTCCTCTGCTCCTCCTTTCAGATTGTTTACCCCTTTTCTCCTCCTCTGCTCAATCTCTCAGCTGGTTCACAAACACTTGTGGTAGGAAATGTGAACGCTGTCTCTTCTTGCAAGCTCTAAATCAGTTTTATAGACTCTGACCATATGACTAGAGCAATACGGCCCCACCCCTAAATTTTACAGACACAGTAACCTTGTGTTTTACCAAGCATGGGTACAATCATTTGTGTGAGTGGATAACATGTAAAGTCAATGCAACAACGGGATTAGACAGGCATTTTACTTAGGCGTAGCGAATTACATGAATTAGTTTGCTCAATTCTTCTTGTGTCGCACCATTTGCAATTTGCCAAGTAGAACATAGGTGTAATTGCGTCTAGGCATTGACTTTACATGTAATTCATTCATGCAAAGGATTCTACACGAGGTGACACTAAGACAGAAGTAAAAAAGAGCTCAGCTAGAGAAAAGAGAGTGAGAATGATCTGATTATCTGATAAGTTGTTTAAACTCAACAGAGTCTCATGGTGCGATCATGTTCTGTTATGTTTGTTGTAAACTAGTAATGGGCACGGCAGTTCTTTTAGATGTACTAAATTACTAGAATCAGTTCACTCGATTTTTTTTAAAGGTTTGTTAACCGAATCACAGAATCATTCAGCACTTGGTGGGAGGAGCCTGCAACTCCAACTTCCTGAACTGATACGCAACGGTTCAGGGTTCAGTTCAGATTCATAGCTTCTGGGACCGGGAGACGAGAGTGTTGTGGCTGTGTAGCTTTGACAAACAGGTTTGTGAAAATGAATTTGTCCATAAATCATAATATTTTAAGTGTACTGTCCAGTGGTACATCGCCATGAAAGTTTATCTTCTTAAGACAAAAATGATTCCAGAGAGTGTAGTTCACTGCATGATTCATTCACCAAGGGATTCAGGCATCAGTAGGTGCGGTCCCTTTCTTGCTGGCTGCTTGCCCAGCAATGGTGTGTGCTATGTCAGCTGTTCAACTGAAGTGAGAAACGAATGAATCACTTGAAGAAGGGATTCGGTTCAGTACGTTCACTTGAAAGTTTCTGTTCTTTTGAACCAATCATTCGCAAAAGACACAACACTAATGTAAACATAAGAATAAGACATGTTTTTCAGAGCTCCTCTCCGTTTAACTTTTATCTGTTAATTCAACCGTCTTTAACTGAGTCTGCTCGAGAATAGACCTAGAATCTTGTTTCTACATCTATATAAGTCTGTTTGAGACCATGAAATGCCGGACAAATTGAAAACTGAGAAGAAAGACAAGCCAAAATCCAACCCGCTCAAGCCAGCTAACAGCATGGTAACGGCTAATATCAGCGATCCTGTACCAGAGCATATACCCGTCCCTCAGATGGAAGAAGCATTGAAAAATATGCAAGACACTATACTTGGGACTATCAACACCTGGTTCAATCTACTGGAGGAGAGGTTTGCCTCTCCAGTCCACACACAGCACTCTGGCAAGCCGATTGGATGATGTGGATGTCACAGTCATGGACCATGAGATGCGTCTGAAGGCTGCAGAGTCAGCCATTACTGAGCTCCGTATGGAAAACGCCTCCCTCAGAGCCAAGACAAATGACCTGGAGGGTCGCTCCAGGCGCAATAATGTCAAACTCGTAGGCATACCCGAGGGAGAGGAGAAAGGAAATCTGTTTTGTCAGTTTGTGAGCTCTCTTATTCCTAAACAACTGGGCAAGACCAACTTCCCAAAGCCAGTGATCATCGATCGTGCCCACCGCTCTCTATTGCCCAAGCTAGCAGCAGTAGGACCTGGACCCGCTTCCAGACTCCAGAGCTGAAAATCAAGCACAGCCTGCACTTTCCTGCCAAGCTTCACTTCCAGCACAATGGGCTTCAGAAGATATTCACCTCTCCCGAGGATGCAAGGAAATTCGTGGGCATCCAACAGGTCACTGGAGGCGACTAAACGTGGTCTGGTATGTGGACTGTGACTGTCACTTTAATACATGCAGACTCTACAGCAGAATATGAATCATAAACATCATACGGTAATGTTTCATGGGCATAGGTCCACATTTTGTTGTGTGAACGGCAGAGAGGTAGACGGCTTATTTAGTTGATAACTTTTTTGCTGGTTATATTTGTGTTTTAAGCCATACGCCCCATGACCTTCTGCAAGATTATGGGGATGCTTCGTTTGGGGAAGTGTCAGTGGGGAGGGGGGTGGGTTATACCAGTGTTGTTCTATGTTTTCCGGAGTGGCCAAACTAACTGTATTTGCTTGTCAATATTAATGTTCTTTGGGTGTTTTAGAGTGTTGTCTTTCTGCATAAATATTATTGTCACTACCTAAAATTGCAAATCAGTCAGACATGAGTACAATTTTACTAGTTTCATGGGATGTACGTGGCCTGGGTCATGCTATGAAGCGAGGTAAAACTATTCTTACTTCTCTCATGTACATAAATCCTACGCAAGGATTGACTGCTTTTTGGTAGATGCTAAATATCATAACATCCTAATTTCAGATCATTTCCCCGTCTGACTACAACTAAAGCTTGATCTACCAAAATGCACCTATTGCTGGTGCTTTAATCCATGGTTACTAACAGATCAAGTATTTATCGACTATATCTCTGTGCGCCTTGAGGAGTTCCTTGAGATCAACGATACAGGGGAAGTTTCAGACTCTACGCTCTGGGTGACCCTCACGGTGGTGATGAGAGGTCATATAATTTCTTTTGAGGCTTCAAAAAGGAGGGAACAGCACCGCCGCCTGGTGGAAATTGAGAATGCAATTCCAACTCTAGAACAGACCTACCGGGGCTCCCTGTCTCAAGAAGATTTCAATAGGATTTTGAACTTGAAATATGAATACAATAAAATTCTCAGTGGAATCATAAGCAATCTACTACTAAAGGTCAAACAAAACCACTTTGAGCCAGGGGATAAACCAGAGAGGCTGTTGGCCAGACAGCTGGAATGTGCTCAGGCAAACCGTGCAATCTATAAAATTAAATCTAGTACAGGAGAATTGAATTGAATCAAAAATCCATCACCCAAGTCTTAGCTAACCAACTGGGAAGGCATATTTCATCAGTCATACACCCCAATTAAACAGGGTTCTTCCCGGGTAGGTTCTTGTTCTGTAATGTGCGGCGGTTACTCAACAACTTATACACTAACCATTCAGATAACCCTGGAGCAGCGGTCTTGGCCTTAGACGCAGCCAAAGCCTTTGACCAAATAGAGTAGCCTTTTCTGTTTGAATCGCTTAAAAGATTTGGAGTTGGGGATGCTTTTATTACTTGGGTTAAGATGTTGTATCTTTGCTTCAAATCCTTCATTCTCACCAACAATAACAGATCTGGGCCCTTCAGGTTACACCGCAGAGTCAGACAAGGTGACCCCTTGTCACTTCTCCTATTCGATTTGGCTCTGGATCCTCTCACAGTATGGGTCAGGAGTCATCCCTTTATTCAGGGCATTAAGATAGGGGGCGTGGAAAGCCATATAGGGCTTTATGCGGACGATACATTATTATATCTTGTGGATCCTGTGGTCTCTGTTCCCTATTTGCTAGACTTAATTAAATGCTTTAGAAAACTATCTGGGTATACAATCAACTGGGGAAAAAGCGAATACATGCCCTTAACAAGTAGTCTAGATCAACATTTTCTTGACACCTTACCTTTTACAATTGTAAAGGATCATTTTACATACCTAGGGCTTAAAATATCTTGAAATCCCAAGCATTTATTCAAACTCAACTATTCTGACATGATTTTGAAGCTCAAAAATAATATAGAGAAACGGAGAATCCTGCCACTATCCATGGTAAGGCGTATTTATGCAATCAAAATGGTGGCTCTCCCGAGGTTTTTATACCTGTTTCAAAACTTGCCACTTTTTCTCAACTTAAAATTTGTCAAACAACTACTCATGACTCTCGACTCAATAATTCTTCCATTTGTCTGGGGTTATAAGACGCCTAGAATATCCAAAGTATATCTGCAGAAATCTACGGAAGAGGGAGGATTTGGCCTCCCCATTTTTAAGAATTATTATTGGGCTGCTAATGCCAGGGCCCTGATGTACTGGCAGCAGGGTCAGTCAGCTGAGGCACCTAATAACTCCCCTCAATAAGACCCTCCAGGAATCTGCAGAGAAAAAGTTTTGATTCTGCGGAGAACAATCCTGATTCTGCGGAGAGCAATTCTTGATTCCGCGGAAATCCGCGACTTGAAAGTTGAGATTCTGCAGACATTGAAAAACCAACCTAAAATTTCCAGTTCTGAAGCAAACATATTTTTTCATGTCATAATAAAGAAAAACATATCTTATGAAATGAATTGCAAAACCAGACAAAAACAGATTTATTTGCAGCAACTTCAGGGATCGCTTCGGGATCGATTTCTTAATGGTCTTGGGCCGTTTTATTTATCTGACCTGCTTTTAGCATATCAGCCCTCGCAGACCCTGTGGTCCTCTGGTACCGGCCTTTTAACTATCCCACGAACCACGACAAAGATGCACAGTGAGGCTGCCTTCAGCCATTATGGCCCTTACCGGTGGAACAGCCTGCCAGAGACCCTCAGGGCCGCAGAGACTGTTGATATTTTTAAAAAGAGGCTAAAGACACACCTTTTTAGTCTGGCGTTTAACTGATTTTACTGTCACTCATCATACGCTGTGTTTTTTACTCCATTAAATATGTGCCATCCACTCTACAGCCCGCCTTTCCATCTGGGATCCTCCTCACACACACGCACCAGATCGCACAAGCATTCGGCTGTGAGTTCCCATTCCCGTCTATCTGACCCGTCTATCTGACCATGTCATCGAGCAGCCCGGATGAAAATACATGTAAAATATAATATTCTGCACCTCGCCTTGTATTCCACGGACTACTTCAATTTCCACGGAGGACTTCGAAATCTGCGATAATTTGGTACAAACTGATTCAGTTCAAAGTCATTCATCTTTTACATTTGTCAAAGCTTAAATTACATAGAATCTATCCATCAATTTTTCCATTGTGTGATAGATGCAGGGGTGCAGAGGGTTCTTTATCCCATCTTTTTTGTCATGTCCTCAGCTGCAGAAGTTTTGGTATAAAATATTTCAATGGTTTAGCGCAACATATGATTTCGACATAGATAAGATGTCCTGAGACTGAACTGACCTTAAACCAGGTGTAAATCCCTGGTTACCTGTGAAGTGTGTCTTTCTCATCATAGTTCTGGAGATGTACCACCAGGTGTGGTCAGGCCCTGCTCTCTAAGAACAAAAGTACACAGGAGTATTCTCTTTCAGTCTGCTGATGGAGATTTATTCACCTGTGGTTTTTGATATGTGACAGTCTCTAACAAGCTGAAACTTCAGGTGTTGAATGCTAAATTTGTTCATTTAAAGACTAAAAAAAATAAAAATAAAAATAAAGATATTTTTTCAGCATATTTTAACCTGTGCTAAGTATCCATCTTGTTCACCTATCTGGAGCTTAATGTGACGTGTAAGAACGTTTAGAAGATGCATCAGTTAGTCTGACATTTTGTGAGACCTTCACTAATGAGGTTAAAGGAAGTCAGCTAATGGCTAATGGCTAAGCAGCAACAGGAAGTCCACAACTCAGAGCAGGGAGGGGAGGCTTTTTACATGGCCACAGAAAGCTATTTAGTGCTTGTTAGAGGTTAGTGGCACACTTCCCTCTGTTTATTTTTCTCCCTAATGTGAAACTTAATTGAACTTGCTACAACCAGGATGAAGCTTCATGCCGTGCAGATGTCTTCTGTCAGTGTATCTTTATGTTTCTGCACATCTGTTACTAACACAGTCTTATTTATGAAACTTGAGCATAACCAATTCGAGTGTGAACTGTGAGAAGAGCCTAGTATACAGGCAAACCTGCATTCATCATTGTTTTAGTAGTTCAGATGCAGGACAGTGTGTGTCAGTGAAGAGTGCACAGAAATGGTATTCATTAGAAATCTGTATTTAATTCATACAAAATCAAATCAAATCAAACTTTATTTATATAGCACCTTTCATACAAGCTGCAACACAAGGTGCTTTACAAAAAAGATAAAAACAAACAACGGCAAATATAATGCAATAAAATAAGTATAAAACCTGTCTCTTCCCACCCACAGCAACACATACAGGCATGCACAGCATCCCTTATGCTCAGGATAGACAGATAGCCTCAAAACAAGTCATTAAAATAGGATTTAAAAAAAATCAATAAAAACCACATTTAGCTTTAAGCAGATTTAAGCTTCAGATAAAGTTATAAATATGATATAATAGTAACTTATAGTAGATGGCATCACATCACTCCAGTTTTAGCCTCTCTTCACTGGCTACATAACAGTTTTAAAATTGCTTTTAAGATTTTATCAATCACTTTTAAAGCTATCATGGGACTTGCTCCAAGCTAAATTTCAGAGCTTTTAGTACCTTATGAGCCAGCTTGTAGCCTCAGATCCTCTGGTGAAGGCCTCCTGGTCGTTCCAAAGTTGAGGCTCACAACCAAAGGTGACAGAGCTTTCTCTATCAGGGTTCTGTGACTTTGGAAAGACCTGCCAGAGGAGATAAGGCGTGCAGAGACAGTCGCTTCTTTGAAGTCAATCTTAAAAACTCCCTTGAACAGACTTGCTGTTATGTGATGCCTTCTTTTATCTTTTATTTGTATTTTTTTTTACCTCTATCTTATTTCTGTCTTTTTAGCTTTTGTTACACTTGCTGACGTTCTGTGCGTTATGACTATTTGTCAAAACACTTTGTAAACCTCTGTTTTTAAAAGTGCTATGAAATAAAGTTATTATTATTATTATTATTATTATTATTATTATTATTATTATCAAATGGGTTATTTTACACGTGTGTTCTTTGGCACAGATGAACGCCAATTGAGAGCACGCTGTTACTTTATGATTGGTTGCAAATGATGGACTTCCATGAATTGACATTAAATTTCATGACATGGTTCTCGTGTTTGGCAGTTATACATAATAATAATTAACGTGATTTATTTATTTACATGTTTTTTTTCCAAGTTATTCATAGTAGAGATAAATATATATATTTACATATCATTTTGGAAAATTACTAGTTTTAGAGCCTACTTCTATTATGTATAGTTTTCTAGCTGTCTCCATCATTCTGAGGTCAGAGAGTCAAATTAAGATTAAAAAAAGAAACTGATAATTGAAGTAAACCTGAACAGGTAGTATGGAAAAGCTTTTAATAATGATGCTTAAAGGACAAATTTAGAGCAGAGCAGATAGCTCCAGATTTATCTCTGTGGCTTTCAAATGTTATAGGATGGAAACAGTTATTTTGAGTTTTTGTTCTGGACCTTGAATAGAAAAGGGAAAATCTGTATTGGTGCTGTAAAGTTGCTTGTGTTAAGTGTTATTGTTCCTTACCTTTTGTTGCGTTATTGAGTGTGAAAATAACAGTACAATACTGTAAATAAAAATAAATACAGTAATAAAATTCTTTTTTGTATTAAGAGTCAATTTACTGTTGATGTTCGTGATTGTACTTCCCGTTATTAAAAATTAAATTACTGTTATTGTTAGTGATGTGTTCCACCCGACCATCATGTGATTGGTTGCTTGGAGTCATGAAACCTGCACCTTTCTGCTCCAGGCAGCATCTATGCATGATTTCAGTGGAGCTGTTTGGTGGTGTAGGGGTAAGCGCGGTTGCCACACAAGGAAGGTTGCTGGTTTGAATCTCTGGCTAGGCAGGGGCTTTAATTTCCCAAAAGGAACCTTCCAGAAAATATCCACAAAGTTTAATCCAATCTGATCTAATCTTTCTGTGCGGAGTTTGCATGGTTTCTTTATACAGTGAATGCCTTGTTTCTCTCTGGATACTTCCTCCCGCAGTCTACAAACATGCTAATCATTGCTTACTCTAAACTATACCTGTAGGTGTGAATGTGTGCTTGTTTTTATGTGTCAGCCCTGTTTTACACTGATGACCTGTCTAGGTGTTCCTCTCACCCATGACAGTTGAGAGAGGCTCCCTGCAACCCAAAATGTAAAGTGGGTGAAGATAATCTATTAATGTAAAAGTATAGAAAGTTATGCTATATATGTTAGAGCATGACTGATGTTGCCTAACTCTGCAGCCATATAACACACAGGTACACACAGATACACACTACCTGCAAAGTGTCGAAGTGAGGAGCAACTGAAAGGTGATTTCAGATGTTTATCAATTAACCCTGGACAGTAAGGAAAGGCTGATAGTGTGATGTTTTTTTCAAGTTGTTTGACAGGCCCTCAATGTGACAGTTGCACATGTGTATATGGCTGTTGTAATGTTCAAACCATTTGAACCTTTTTTTCCTATTTCAGGTCCATTAAAGATTAGGGGCTCTATTTTCGTGTCCGCCGGTGAGGCGGCGGAGGGTGGCGGACCCCGCGCAGTTGTATTTTTGTCTGGTGGAGCCCGGCGTACAGCCAGTTTGGTATTTTCGTGGACTGAGGCGCATGGAGCCGAACCGAGATGCGCCAAGCTGGGCGTGGTAGCGAGGAACTAGACTAGACCAGCTGCGGAGCACAGCTGGTCTAGTGGTATTTTAGTAGACCGGCGGCGTATCGTCATACATCACCAATGCCTCACAGGCAGGTTTCCACAGTTTCAGGCACATTTCATAAAAAAATCAACAACTATTAATCTGAGTCAGCACATACATTTAGATCTATATAGATATATTTTGCTCTATATCTGATCTGATGAGCGCGTTTGGCACGCGTTTGGACACACAACCTGACCGAATCTACAGAGCTGAAACCGCATTAAACTAAATTAAATATCTAGTAAATAAACACACATGATGAAGTTAACAAGATATTTAATTTGTCTCCCTCCCTTTCTTTCTTCCTCTTCCTCTTATTTCTCACGCAGCTTGACCTGGACATGTCTCCGTGTCCTCTCTCCGTCCTGCTGCAGCGGCTGAACAGATGATTTGTTTCAGTGATCAGTTGAGTTATTTACTCTAAGCCTACATACGGATATTATAATATTCAGTTTTGTGAGCCAAATTTATTTTATATGCCAACATCTATGAAAGAAAGAGCCAGGCCACGGAGCGCGATGCATCATTTATGCACAGATGGTTCCGATTTTACGGCGGCACGTCTCCAGCGAGGCACGAAAATAGAGCCCTAGAGCTCAAAGGTTTGCTGCAGTGTTGTCATTGTTATTCAAGAATCTGAGCAGAACTAAATACTTCTTCAAATCTCAGAGGGACCCTCTAGCTTCAGCTAATTTGCATACTGTCCCTCTCCGTTTGTCTTGCAGGCTATGGGGAGATCTATCCTGTTACCCTTCCTGGTAAGGTGGTGTGTGTGTTGTACGCCATGGTTGGTATCCCTCTCATGCTCCTTGTCATTCTTGATGTTGGAGATTTCCTCGCTATGCTGATGACACACACTTACATCCAGATCCACACCTTCTCAAAAGACCTCTGCTCACACACTTGGTCACCCTGGAAAGCTCAGAGGAGGGCAGAAAACTCGAACTGTCGGACTCTGGAAGATGGGACTTTTGTTTTCAGCCATGACGTGGTGGTCCGGGAGCCTCTTGACATTCGACAAGTGCTGCACAGCCAGGCAGATGTACAGCAGAAATCTATCCACCTGCAGAATAACAAAGACATCTTTGAGAAGATTCTGGCCAGGGAGAATTTGCTAAGAAAGGGTCCACTGCTGAGGTCCCTCTCCTGTCCGGAACTGGACCGCATGCCAGCACCACACAAAGGATACATGATATGGGACTTCACAGGGTTGGGGGATGGTATGGAGACTCTGGATGTCCCCTTTGTGCTAATCCTTTTCATTGTGTTTGCATACATTTTATTTGGTGGTCTAATTCTTCCACTGTGGGAAACTGAATTCACAGGATTTGACCCATACTACTTCTGTTTCATCACACTCACCACCATCGGCTTTGGGGACATCATCCCAAATCACCCTAAATACTTCATGCTAACCTCACTATTTATCATTGTTGGCATGGCCATCATGTCCATGGCTTTCAAGCTGTGCCAAACACGACTTGTGATCTGCTACCGCCAATGCATAAAGTTCATCAGCAGAGGTAACACTGAAACGTTTAAAAGAAAAGAAGAAAATGATTGAGTCACTTGAAGAGTCTCGACCAAATGTCTCCAGTTAAACAAGCTGATCGTGAAACAGGAAGGGGTGTGCACTAGTATGGTGGGCTCTTTCCTGGTTGTTCAATTGTGAGCATGTGCTAAATTAAAAACTAAGCATGTGTTAAAACTGTTTAAAGGACATTTACTGAAAAGTACAAGTGTTGATTTTGCATCTGTAGTTACAGCAGTAAATAACTATGAGCTGTGGTATAATGACATGTTAGACTATATGTTAGGTCTTCACCTTTCTTACTTCTTATGCATTTTTATAAGCCACTCCAAATAACCCAAGTGACCTGACCCCACAGACACACTGAGCTAGTAAAGTGTCCTGTATTGGACTTTAAGATAACCTTTTGTTCACTTTGGTATCAAACAGATATTTAAAAAGATTATCAATTTTTCCTAATTTGAACCATTAGTATAACTAGAAAGTCAAATGTCAGGGACAGATTCTTGGCTGCATGAAGTAAACATCCATCAGAAAAATAAACAGGCTTGGTCTTCTCTGCAGAAACTTCAAAACTGTAAAGCAGTCTAAAGCTGGTTCTTGTCATGGTGTAGCTGTTTGTATGTATCTGCTCTGGTAAGGTTTTTACCTGCTCTAGTTGGAACATAACAGCTCAGTCAACCATCAGCTACATCCATGTGTCCAAAAAAGCTGTCATAAACTTAATAAAATGATTTGCAAGACATTAAAACTCCATAATTAATTTTACATGGCATAAAGATGACATATCAAATGTTCAGACAAAACTTAAACACATTTTGAGTTTGATGCCATAAACCCATCTTTAAAAAGTGTATAAGTAGCATCAAAAATGCATAAAAGTAGTAAAATATCAGAATGAACTTTTTACAAATAATTAAGTCAACTGACAACAGGCTAGTAACCTGATAATAAGATAAGAAGAGCAACGAAGAGAGTCTTTATAAAATGCAGATGACAAGAGGTTCAGTGCATTATTAAAAAAAAAAAAAAAAACGTTAAATGGATTTTTTTTAATTAGTTTTTCAGCATAAAATGACAAAGAATGTAGTAAAAGATTTACAGGATCTGGAGAACTGTCTGTACAAAAGGGACAAGGACCAAAACCCAGACTACATGGTCCTGATTTATGTGCCTTCAGGCAGCACCTCATTAAAAACAGACAGGATTCTGGAGTGGAAATCACTGCATGGGCTCAAAATTACTTCAAAAACCATTGTTTGTGAACACAGTTCATCACTGCATCCACAAATGAGGTTAAAACTAAACCATGCAGAGAGGAAACCAGATAGAAACAGGATCCAGGTTTAAGGTAGACTGAAGGGAAGAGGAAAACTGCCCTGGGGGTTGGATGGATCAAAATTTGAAATCCTCTTCAAAATTATATAAGTCCTAGCCTCCTTTCTATAGAGTTAATGGATCACCTGGCTTGTTCTCAGCTCTCAGCTCAAATTCAGCATCCCTGATGGTATGGAGATCATCGGAGTACATGTCATGGGTATCTTCCATATGGATGAGTACTTAGACTTAGACTTAGTTCCTCCTGTTCCTATTGGAACATTGGGCGACGAGTCCCCTCCATTTGCTCCGGTCCCTCGCGACCCTTCTTGCTCCATGCCAGCTGACTCCCATCTCGCTCAGGTTTCCTTGGCTGTTTGTCTCCATGTCTTCTTTGGCCTCCCTCTCCTTCTCTTTTCCCCCTCTGGCAACCAGTCTATTGCCACACTTGCTGGTCACTCTCTTGGCAGTCGGAGTACATGTCCGGTCATTCTCTTTCTCCTGTCAGAGATGATGTCAGACAAGGGTGTTACACCTGCCCTTCTCATCACCTCTTCATTGGTGATGTGGTCTCTCCATGACATCTTTAAGATGGACCTGAGGCACCGTCGATGGAAGACTTCGAACTTGTTGGTGATGCTGACTGTCTTCGTCCACGTCTCACAGGCGTAGGTTGCTTTGGGGATGACCACTGACGTATAGAGGCGTAGCTTTGTGGCCATGGTGATGGATTTTGACGACCAGATGTTCCGGAGTCATTGGAAGACTCTGGCAGCTTTGCCAATTCTGGTCTGTACGTCTTTCTCCACGTGTCCAGTATTTGAGACGTTGCTTCCGAGGTATGTGAAGTTCTTGATGTACTCTATGTCTTGCTCGCCTATGGTGAGTGGTGGAAGGTGTTGATGTTGTGCAATGGTCATGGCCTTGGTCTTTTCTTGGCTTATACGTAGACCGACTTTTGCTCCTTGCTCATGCAGGTTGTTTGTCAATTCTTTGAGTGCAACGTGGGTATGGCTAAAGAGCGCCAAATCGTCTGCAAAGTCTAGATCTGCCAGTCTGCCCCCTCCCCACTTGATGCTGTGGTTTGCCCCGATGACAGTTTTCCTCATCACAAAGTCAATGACTGTAATAAAAAGTAAGGGTGACAGGATGCAACCCTGTCTTACCCCAGTCACGATGTTAAAGTCATTGGTTTTGCCGTTGGTGGTTTTTACTCGGCAAGTGGAGTTATGATATAGGGCCCTGATGATTTTGACATACTTGGGTGGTATACAGTATAGTTGGATAGTATGCCACAGTGATTCCTGGTGGATGCTGTCGAAAGCTTTCTTGAAATTGATGTAATTGATTGTGAGGGGTATCTGGAATTCTTGGCACTGTTCTTTGATGTTTCGGAGAGTGAAGATTCGTTCGGAGCAGGATCTACCCTCTCGGAAGCCGGCTTGATCTTCCCTCAAGATGGTATCTACCTCGTCTTTAAGGCATTTGAGCAGCACACAGCAGAATACCTTGCAAGGGATAGACAGCAGCGTGATTCTCCGCCAGTTGTTACAGTCTGCGAGGTTTCCCTTTTTTGGCAGCGTCACTATGACCCCGCGTCTCCAGTTGGCAGGGAATTCTTCAGCATGCCAAATCCGGTTGAACAGGTGTTTGAGACCCTCCACAACAACCTCCTGGCCGTGCTTCAGCAATTCAGTAGTTACTTCGTCGGGTCCTGGTGTCTTGTTGTTTTTGAGGCTCTTGATTGCTTCTGCAATCTCAGTCCTGGTTATCTCTTCTGAACTAGCGTTCAGAGGTGGGGCTGGTGTTTCCTGGTCAAAGTTGAAGAGGATCGAGGGTGTTGGTTGGTTAAGAACGTCCTTGAAGTGTTCCATCCACCTTGCCTCCTGTTCCTCCTTCCTTGGGAGTGCCCTGCCATCCCTGCTCTTGATCAGCACACCGGAGCTGCTCCTGGAGCTGATTAGCTCTCGCACAATCCTGTACAGGGCTTTTGTGTTCTTCTTCTCTGCTGCCTCTTGTGCCTCTCTTGCTTTCTCTTCCAACCACCTCCGTTTGTCATTCCTGCAGCTCTTCTTTACCTCCCTGTCCAAGTGCCTGTACTCCTCATATGGATGGGTATCGTTACGATTTATATGAATCCAATTCCTATTCAAGTTTCAGGTGAAAAATAAGAAGCTAAATGTATATCTAAGATACTTTATTGCAAATGACACTGTAACATCAATATCATGTGAATATATATAATAAAGATATAAAATAAAGTGTATTTAGTAAGAGATGCTTCTGATAAAATGTTGGGGCAGCTGCTGGGGGTGCTTGGACTGGGGCTCAATGTCTCACATCACAAAACATCATACACTGTACAGTCCTTCGGCGTTCAGTCCTTAATCTTTTGTGCAAGTGCAACCTGTCAAACCGCTTATTAACTTCCCACATCTGTTGCATTTTCCCTGTTTACTGCCGCTCTGTATTGTGAAATAAAGCTACAACCTTGACTGCTTTCCCTGGTCCTTCCTCTATCGCTAGTACCTGCTGCTCAGTGTTCCGAATGGGAAATATAGAATTATGGTATCGGAGACTCAAAATTAACGTATTTTTTGGAAAATTACATAGAGGACACGCGACTGACAGGTCCTGGCAGATATCTAAAATCCATAAGCATGTTTAAATGAGCACATCTAGGAACTGATAAGCAGAACCAAAACTAATTTATGGGTACCGGGTACCTGCTAAATTTAATTTGGCTCTTACTTGGAACCAGTTTCGGAACCCAAAGCTAATCTTCCACAGCTGTAAAGGCTCCATGAACAATATCCACAGTTTTAGGAGCAACATCTGCTGCCATCAAGACAATGACTTTTTCAGGGAAGACCTTCATATTTCAGCAAGACAATGACAAACCACATTCTGAAAACAGGGATTACAACAGCATGGCTCTGTAGTATTATTAATAATCATTTATAATCATTGATAATGTAATGTAGCAGATATCTCTCTCTCTCTCTTTTCTCTGGCAGGTTGATGTGTCATGTCTGTGTTTGTCATGTATTTTGTAGGAAATAGCATCACTTTGTTGAACTTTGACACACTTGGCTGTCTCTGCATTTCGATCCCAGTGCTGACACACTGAATGTATGTAAGTAAAGTGTAGCCATGCAGCATGAGTTTGGGTTGTCAGTACAGCTGCATGTAGGTAATGGACCAAGTACATAATGGACTGAGGAATGTTGTGGCTTCCTCTGATCCCAGTTGAGCCATCATTTCCTGTAAGCTTATTGGTTTAATGCTCATCAGTGACACGATAGTCACATTTCATGTCTTTCTTTTAAAGTGAGTGTGTGGTCTACAGCAAAGAAGATGTTTATGCCTTACTGTTTGCTTCCTTTTGTCTTTGTGGATATTTTCTCCAACATTTTACTCTGAAAGTGAGACCTTCATGGGTTTTTTTAATCAAATCTAAGAAGATGTACACAGTAGTACTTAAAAAGAACAGATTAGAGATGGATTAAGTCAAAGAAACCTCAGCAATGTTTGTCAGGATGAGACAGGGCATTCTGTTTGTCTCCTCAGTTTCCACCAGTTGACAGTTTCACAAATGCACATTTCTGAAGATGCAAACCAAATTCAACTCCCCTCATGATACAGAGATTGTTTGATTCATTTATTTTCATTTCAAAAATGTTAAATAGAAATACAAAATGATGCGATTTAAAGCAGAGAGCTTACACAGTTGTCTAACAACCTAACCTCTACCCATGCTCTATGAGCCTCTGTTTATTCATTATCCAGCCTCTTTATGGATAAACTCCACTGACATGAATTTTTATCCAATGTTATAGTTTCAATGACCATTTTTTAACAAGGTTTGGACTTGGCATTACCATATCCTGGTGTGTTCCCTCATTCTCTCCAGTTTGATGAGCTAACGTGTCTTCAGAAAAGAGACCTTTTGTATGGAAACATGAACAGATGGAGGAAATGCTTCGAGTCAGTGAGCAGACTTTCTGTGAGGCTTTTATCAAAGTTAGCATTGAATGTGTTTGGAGAAGTTGGACCAGAAGCTGACTGAGGCTGTCTCAAACCCCTTTGTGAAGTACATTATCAGGTGGGGTTGTTAAATTAATGTTTGTATTTAAGATGTTAAGGTTGTTTATTTGAAAAACACTAAGACCAATTTTTCTCTGAATAACAGGAGGGCCACTAAACGCTTTAGCACTGTAACAGCACTGCTGTAGCACTAAGTTCAAATTAACGCTTGTTTGTTTTAAGACTCGAAAACAAGTATAATAAAAATTTATAGTAAACATTATAGTATTAAGAGACTGATCCACTCTGCTACAACAATCAAAAACATTAGAAATAAGAAAGCTAACATAACTACAGCAGAGGATCAGGACAACATTGAGTTATTTTTTTTCTTTTAACATTTAGAGATTAAAGTTGTAAAATTAGGCGAATAAAGTCATAAAGTCATAAAGCTTCTTTTGTTGAGGGGGAAATGACTGAAGCTGGTCATCTGCAGGTTTATCGGTGGATGTATCAGCGGGTCATTCAGAGACATTTTGTGGTTTCTGAAGAAACAATCAAACTGATGATCAACATTTGTGATCCAGAGGGAGTCGAGCTCCGACAAGCACCACGTCTCTGACACCGGCGGTAACCTACACCTGCAGAGACACCAACACCTTATTATGGCATATGGATTCATATCATAAACTAAAGTCATTTAGTTTTTGGATTTCTTTTATTTTCTTTGAAGACGCGCTGCTTCTCCAAGCGAGTCCAGCCTCTCACCCGAAATGCGCAGCTGTGCAGCGGCACGTAAAGAATTCCGGGATACCAACGGCAAGAAAGCGTGCATAAATCCATGCTTGAAAAATGCTAAGCGCGCTTAGCATTTCTTAGCATTTCGTGCCAAATGGGACACCGTTCGCGCTGCGTGATGACATCATGCACGCTTCAAATGCGCCGTTCAACGCTGTTCGACAGTGCGGTCTCTGAAATGGGACACAGCCACAGTCTATGGCTGTGTCTCATTTCAGAGACCGCATCAGGATAAGCGCGTTTAAGCGCTTAGCTGAGCGCACTGCCGTTATGTGCCGTTATGTGCCGTTATGCGCCGTTATGTACCCTTCCTGTGTCCCATTTCAGAGACCGCAACCATCGAACAGCGCATTTGAAGCTCGCGTGAGGTCATCACGCGGCACGAACGGTGTCCCATTTGGCACAAAATGGTAAGCGCGCTTCAAAAACGTGCTGTGTCCGAATTGCCCGCTCGCATACTACATACTGCTGCTACATACTACTGCTAGATCCTGCTTATACATATTAAAGACGTTGGCCCAATTCGGACACACTAGATGAGCGGTGGGGAAAGACGACCCCCGCAGGCAGAGAGTAGTTACTGCGCCCGTTTTAGACTCTTTGAATGGTAATTGTGCAAGTGATGGATGCTGCTTTATTATATTCCTGCACTTCTGCTGTCATTTAGCTTTGGCTGGGTGACTTCTGCTTTTGCAGGACTCACGCCTTCATGACTCCAGAGTGTGTTAATCTCAGTGGTTAACTGAGTTGTCATGTTTATTCACCTTCAAAGTGGATGAAACCGATTGAGGTGGATAATAAGATCGACGTTTCTGAGAGTGTGATTTACTCTGATTCTGCCAGTCATTCACCCCCCTTTGGCGGTGTTGATGATTTTTCCTTTGTCTGGGATAAAACCCACAGTGACGGGAGTCTGAATAACAACAGTTGGTCTCAAAGTTTACCTGGCATTGGTTTGTGTCAAACCTGGGCCTTGGTGTGTAACTTTGACCTTTGTGAGTTTGTTGAGGTCGAAAAGGTTTTGGAGGCCAGGTTAACCACTCATTTGGAGGCTTATCGGAGCCTGAAAATACACAGTCTGAAGCTTCGTTCAGCTCCATGGGCAGTGATTTTGTCTCCATAGCCAAGAGAGTAACGGGCTCTGCTTTCTTAGCCAAAGTTTGTTGTTGTTTGGCAAAACCTTTTACAGCAAGTTCACAAATCTGTCGGCTAGTCAAAGTGTTTGGACAAGCTAAGACGCCAAGGTGATGACTCGTGGTAGGGTGGAGGTTCTGGACGAACAGCGTTTTGAAGTTCAAGTCCTCCTCCATTTCTGGTTCCATTTCTGGTTGAAGTAAGCTTCGCGTAAGCGGTTGTAATATTGTTGGGGAGATTCTGATCTCCCTTGTTTAATAGACAGAGCAGCAGAAAGGCCTGTCTGGGTCAAATGATCAGAAAACTCTTCGATTAATGCTTGGCAGAGCAAGTCATAATTATTTCTGACATGATAAGGCTGTCGTTCAAGGAAACTGCTAACCTCTCGACTTGACGTCGCCTTAATAAGGTAGATTTTGTCATCAATGGTTGCACCTGGAAATTTACGCAGGTAAAAGTCAATGTCTTTCAAGTAGGTGCAGGTGTCAGTAGCACCTTGGTGCTCAGGTTCAAAGCGTGCTATGTTGCGAGCAATTTTGTCAAGATCCCTATCTGAGGGAGATGGTAAGAAGCCATCATGAGGAGGAGAGTGGGACTTTTGGTTTAAGGATGACCTCTCAGGGTCAAGCAGGGTCCTGTCATGATGCTGAGAGAGATACTTAAGAGTTGGTTTGGAAGGAAGTAATGGCGCTCTCTCAGGAGGCTGATCACCTATCATTTCTTCAAGAAACGTTTGCTCCATGCGTTCTCTTTGGGCTCGGTCTGACTGGAGGGAGCATTGTAACTCTCTTTGGACATCTTCAAGTTCTTTGTCTGTCTTTTCTTGCCGTTCTTGACAAAGAATTAACTGTCTTTGAGCTATCTGGAGCTGGTGCTGTAAGGTAGAAGTTTGCTTCTCCTTAACTTCAAGAGCTTCAGCACGCACTTTGACCAGTGCTTTCAAAGCTTTTACATCTTCTGTTGCTTGCTCTAGTAGGGATTCTGACTGTATCAGATCCTGTGTGGTCTTAGCAAGCTGCTTATTCGTGTCATCAAGTTCTTTCTCCTTTTTGTAAAGGGTTTCATTAAGTCTTTCAATCTTGTCTTTGAGATCAAGATTTTCTTCATGACTTATCAGTGAGGGAAGCTTTGACGCTTCACATCTGGCACTGTGTTTTTCTAAAACACTTAGAGACTTCTTAGTCTCTTCTAGCGTCTTTTTCAGGGCGCTGTTTTCGTCTTTTTGCGCCTTTATCTTTGCTAAAGCGCATTCCAGCAAGTAGTCTTTATACTCAAGCTGAGAAGACATCACGACAGACATGCATCTAGTGAGCTCTTTGTCACTAAGTGTCGTGGTTAAGGCTGTTTCCAGTAAGTCAGCCATTGCATCCTCCGGATTGGAGGGTTTGGCCTTTTGAATCTTAGTCATGTACTGAGGTATCAGCTGACTAGTTAAGTTTGCCAACACTGTGTGTATGTCCCTCAGGGGGTCTCCCTGGCTGGACTCTTTTGTGTTAGGCATGTTTGGTTTTGGTAAAGAGGTGCACGTGGTTGGTTGATGAGTTTGAGTTGGCTTAAAATGAAAGAAAGGAGCAAAACATCAAATTAAGTGGGTTAATCAACTTAATTTATCAGTGCTTGATAAAGAGGAAGAGCCTATCTGAGTAGATATCTAATGGAGAGAAAAATAACATTAAGTTAAATTAATTTCAATGAAAATTGAAATAAAACAAGGTGAAATAATGTTAAATTAAATCTAACATTAGATACAGAACCATTGAATAAAGGGTTCAATTTGTCTCTGTGTTAAAGAAATCAGCAAAGCTTAAATAAACTGCCTGATGCAGTTGGATGAATTTGAAAAATCAATGAAATTGTCAATTTAAGAAATTAACTCTGAAGTTAATTCACAAATTGCAATAAATCCAAAGGTTCAACTACCAATTTATCTGGAATGTTAAAAGAAATTTGAAATATTAATGAATTTGTTCATTAATTAATTAATCTTATGAGGAGGGTTAATACATTCATGTATTATAGGGAACAGTAAAACTGCTCAATGGTGTGATAAGTAACACAAGATCAGGTGATTGATTCAAGGAGTTACTTTATCAATACATTATGTAGGCTCTTATAACAAAGATAAAAATCAAAAATCAGTGATCAATGATTTAGAATAAGCACATCAAACTTTATCAACCAAGTCAATCACTTGAATTATGTCTGTAGAGTGTTACACACTGACTACAGAGAGGCAGTACAGCTGGCTGATGCTGCAGGCAGATGATAACAGTGTTAGCTCAATACCAAAGCAACCATGTGGGGCAGTATGGAGTTGGGATAACTGCACAAGCTCAACACAAGTGGAGAAGAAGAAGAAAAGAGGAAACAGTCATCCAACTAGCCTCTTGTGGCTGTGTGGAGTTGGGAAGTATGAAGGAAGGGGCCTTTAGGCTCTGCCTCCTTGAAGGGCCTTATCTGCTTAAGGCCAAATGGTCAGTCTGTCCACTGACAATAAAGGGTTAACGTTTCACAGCAGGCTGCTTCTGCACCCTCAAACATAGAACTTTACACCATCTGCTCAGGCAGATTGGTTCAATAAAATCATTTACAAGAACAAGAATCAAAGTGACAAATCCCTCAACAGCAGATTGAACTGCAGACTTTAAAATCACAAATGCGGCAATTTGTGAACACAAATTTTGGTCTGAATTCATTCAAACAACAACCTCCCACTGTTACAGTGGTGTCCTGTGACAGGTAGCTAATCTGTCAGGGGAAAGGAGGAAATCTGAATCCCATATAGTTACTAGAACCTCGTAGCAGACTACAGAGACTTCAGGGGCTTGAAACCACAGCTCGGAGCATCGCAAACACTGGGTTCAGCCAAAGGCCTTAAATACAAGCGTATGGCGACGCAACAATCGTGCACTTAAATATTGGACAGTCTAGACAGAGCAGAAGAATCAGTCTCCCTGCTACTCAGAACAACATTTCACGCTGTCCAGCTCAAACACAGACTACAGGCATGTAGTACAAAAGTGTGTGAAACACAGAGCATAAAGGTTTTATGCATAGATCAGGAAAACATCAGAACTTAGTCAAGCAACTTCAGCAAGCATAGCAATGATTGTGATTAAGTCTAAAATAGCCTGGAAATAAGTTTCTCTCATCAATTTGGAAGGCTAAGTTTTAGGTTGTCTGTTAGTATCCAGAAGTTTTGTTTGAAACGCCTCACGCAGGGGCACCAAAATATATGTAGCGATTTGAAATGAGCCTCACACGGCCGCACCAAAATAATACGGTTTGAAATGAGCCTCGCACGGTCGCACCAAAATAATACTGTAGCGATTGGAATTTATAATAAATGTCTGAAGATTAATAATCTCAAATTATGACATTTATGCACTCGTTGAAAGGGGCACCACCCACCCTTAATGGTGGGAAAATAAAGAAAAAAGTTTAATTCAGAAATCAAACATCAAGTCAGTTTTAATTAATCAGTCTCATATCTTAAGCTGAAATTCTCATTTCAGGGACTCCACTTCTGGAAGAACACTAACAGTCAAGAACTTAGAAAAATAATGATCTGTTTATTACAGGATAAATGATGGTACAACATACATGCAATAAATGATGATAAGATAATGAAGATAAATAATAATAGGTGAATAAATAAAGATTCTGAGTCAGGCTAGGAGCACTAAAGTTAATGATAGTGAGTGAATATGCCCTAACATATTAACCTACACTAACTTTGGTGTCAAGATAAACTCGGATGTGGATTTGGAGGAGTCTAAGATTACCAGAATAAGTGGATATCTGAGTTATGAACGCATGGGACAGCATCAGCCCTCTTTGGAGCTCTGGAGGTTTGCATACTTAAGTGAGACTGGTCCTTGGAGAAGATGGAGCAGGTTCCGAAGGTCCGGGGCTACTGGCGGTTCGAGCGGTTCAGCTCAGAAGACGACTGAAGTCAGCCGAAGGATGAGCCAGGAGTTGCAGCACTCGGGCCCGAAGCAAAGCCAGCGCCTGTGGATCCTGTGGATGCTCGTTTGGGTACTTCTTTGGTCTCACTCAAAAACTCTGGCACAGAGGATGACCTGGGCCTGCTGGGTTGCGTTCAGAGGTGACTTTGAAATCACGCAGATAACTCAGAAAAACGAGACTCGAGCAGAGAAAACTTTCAAAAATGGCTTTGCGAAATTAAAGAAAAATCAATCAAAGGCTTAATCTTGAATTGCTATGCGCACAAAAAGTTGAAGTTTCAAAACTTGAACTAAGACGATGTTAAAGAAAAATCAACGTGAATCAACACGTGGCGTAAAACTTAGTAGACTAAGAAAAAGTTCTAAGAGATAACAAAGAAAAAGAGGACCACAGAAGGGTGTAGACAGAAGAGAAGGGCCCAAGAGTAAGGGGCAAGAAAGTGGACAAGAGAGTGAGCAACCCCACTTTACTGGTTTTATCTTCTCACACTGGGAGTGTCTCCGGCGTGTGTGTGTGAGGAGACAGAGGAGGGGTTGTGTGGTCTCCAAGCAGAGAGGACCTTGGATCTCTGATTATTTGATCTAACTTATACTTTTGGCTGGTAAAAGAGTCAGATCTGATACTCACTCGCTATGATTAGTAGCATTGAATGCTAGGTTTCATGATAATTTGATACTAAACACATATGAATGAAGTGTAGGATCACATCAAACATTCTCATTATGTTTTAAGTATCACATTGAACATGCTAAATTACTCTGAAATGAAACAGATAGTAACACATGGAAACTGTGAACAACAAAAGAGTAAACACATGTGAATGAACTTCATCATGATTAATAATGGATTCTAAATACTCACATTCAGGTTATTCAATGACATTATAACCACCTAATGGTTAAAAATACTAAATAAACAACTAAAATATAAACCAAACATTTCTAAACTATTTCTGTTACTTAGAGTAAAGTTATGATCCATAGTCAATAAATTTAACTCTTAAAAGTTCATGAAACAGTCTGAAAAGCTGTTGGTCTAAAGAAACAAAAGAATAAGGATTTATTCTGTCAGAGTGATAACTCGGCTTCTGGAGCACATAGAAAAATGGGAAACATCTCATTTTAACACAAATTTCATGATTAGACAGATTAGTACATTGCTGAATGCATAAGATGTCATGATCAGTCATTTGTATTCTTTCACCAACGGAATGTAGTCTTTATCAGTGTATGGTCGAGCAGGGTTTTACGACCGAGGTCTGGAGGTCAGTGTCCCCCCTTATCCTGGGGTCCGTATGTTCACACACTTTAAGATGGTAAATCTCAAATGGGAGATCTGGGTTGAGACGTTAATGTTTATTTAGATGGTCAGCAATGGAGTCAGTTTGAAAGGTAATAAAAACTCTGTATCTGTTCTCCGAATCGACCAATCGTGAAGAGTCAGAGGTTTAGTCAACCTCCGGTCGGGTCATTTAGGTAACCTGAAAGTATAAACCAGTCTGGAAAGATTTATATCCTGTGTCCTGGGACCAGATAAGGAAACTTTCCTGTGAGGAATGTGTGAGTTTCACACCCAGGGTTGTCTTGATCGCTACATCTGACTGGACACAAAATGCAAAAAATGGGCTTCTCATCATCTGAAAACTGTTCACACTGCTCACTAAACTGCACTGATACCTACATTCATGCAACCTGGTACTGCACACCTGTTCACCACTTCTGGAGAAACATTACAGAAACATTATCCCAGATCATGGGCTGCCACATCCCACTTTCCCTTTCCCTCTGTTTATTAGGAGACCTATCTACATTAAAACTTGACAAAACACACACACGTTCACTTCTAGTGGCGCTGACCATCGCCAGGAAAACTATCCTCATGAACTGGAAGTCTCGGAACTCCATACACATCATATACTGGAAAAACCTGCTCACAGACTACATCTCCTTAGAAAATACAAACTCCTCAGACAATAATCATAACCCTACCTGGTTATCATTCATCATTTTTCTACAATCATAATCTGCCACAAACCAGTCACAACATCATCCATCTCAGTTCTCTGACACTTTCATTCCCAATTTTCTTTTTTCTTTCTTTATTTATTTATTTATTATTATTATCATTATTATTATTATTATTATTATTTATTTATTTATTTTTATTTTTTACGACATCAGTATTACTACAACTATTATGACGATATTATTGTCATTGTCATTTTCTATTATTATTTATACTTATTTATTTATATACTTACATCTACACCGTCTATTTACCACTCGGGTCCCTGCTGGGTCGCGCCTGTCAGGCCATGACCTGTAGTCTCCTTGCCCTCCCGGCCTCCCCCCCTGCCCCCTCCCCCAATTCTCCGCCCTGGACTGTCTTCAGATGGCACATCACCTTTTTTAATGCACATCACACTAGTTAAGGAAGAGGAAAGGGGTCTCAATCACATCAAATTATAGTTCATGACAACCCCTCTCCTCGGTTTTAATGCACAACATTAGAAAGCACATATATGAGAGAAATTAAAAAATAAATAAATAAATAAGAATTATAAAGTATATTAAGTAAATAACAAAAACTAAATATACATTCAGACATAGGGTAAGGTGTTGTGCCGCATTCAGTCCGGGGCATGCAGGGGTTGGGGGGGTGCAGGCTGATCTCATGCCAGTGGGCAGGGACCCGAGGTAGTCCAAATTTAAAGACCTCCCTTCCACCCATATAATTATTATTACTCATCATCTTTTATAATATTGAATGTTGTTGTTGTTGTTCTTTTTCTTCTTCTTCTTCTTCTTCTTCTTCTTCTTCTTCTTATTATTATTATTATTGATATTATTCTTATTATTCTTATTATTCTTATTATAATTTCCATTATAAGATTCCATTATTTGCTTGTCTGACAATTATATTTTTTTATCATTATTATTCAAATATATAATACACACACACACACACACACACACACACACACACACACGAAACCACAAATGATGTTGTTTGTTGTCTGTCTTGCATAAAAATAATTTAAAATAAAAAAAAAGGACGAAGAAGAAGCCCGCAGTGCATTTTGGGTCAGTAGCATGCCCGTAGGATGCACTGCGACCATCCCACAATGTGGGCGTGTCTAGTATCTGAAGTAGTATCTGAAGTAGCATGCTTCTCGCTCTGGTGGCCAATTCGGACATGCTACATATTACTTCGACTACTACTTCGACTACTACTTGGCAATTCGGATGCAGCAACGTTCTCAAAACCACACTGCCCCGCCCCTTTTTCAAGCGGTTTTCTTTAAGTCAGTCGTGACACGGGGCCTGAGGGCGGGGACATTTGGCGACTCAACCAGGAAGTCCACCGAAGGTCGCCAAATGTCCCCGCCCTCAGGCTCACGTCACGACTGACTAGAAAAAAAGCTGCGGAGCGCCGCATTTATTGTTTTAATTGTGCGACCTTGCACAGACACAAAATAGTAGATACATAAAAGCACAGATCATTCCCACAAAATTCATCCAATGATTGTTTTGTATGAAGGAGTATGAGGGCCATATTGAGAATTTTTTTTAAAGACTTCGAGAGTTAAGTCGTGAATTTACAAGAATAAAGTCATTAATTTATGAGAATAAAGTCATAACCTGTTATTTCAGACGAGACTTGTTAAAATTAGGGCCATGAAGCATTTGAAGGAACTGTGCTTCAGTATAGGTTTCACAAACAAGGAGATACTTCATCCTCTGGCACATCAGCATTACATTGTCATAAGTATAAAGACTTAAAAAAAGAATATATGAGAAATACGTCTTTTCCACGGGGAAAAAAAATGGTGTACTTGAAGGAAATCGCTGCTTTTGTGGAGGCAGAAATGGATATGCTGCGGATATATCTGTCAATGCAGCTGTAAATATCTGTGAATGACATTGAGCTTTGATTTATGATATGAATCCATATGCCATAATAAGGTGTTGGTGTCTCTTCAGGTGTAGGCTACCGCCGGTGTCAGAGACGTGGTGCTTGTCGGAGCTCGACTCCCTCTGGATCACAAATGTTGATCATCATCAGTTTGATTGTTTCTTCAGAAACCACAAAATCTCTCTGAATGACCCGCTGATACATCCACCGATAACCCTGCAGATGACCAGCTTCAGTCATTTCCCCCTCCACAAAAGCAGCTTTATGACTTTATATACTTTATATATATATACTTATACTCATAATCTTAAAAGAAAAAAAAACTCAATGCTGTCCTAATACTCTGCTGTAATTTTGTCAGCTTTCTTATTTCTAATGTTTTTGATTGTTGTAGCAGAGCGGATCAATTGTCTCTAAATCTATCATGTTTGGTTTGCAGATTTTAGTGAGTTCAGAGATCATGCGCTCATACACCCTGGGCTGACTGTCTGCTGTTTTTGATTTCTTGCATTTTCTTTGAAGACGCGCTGTGTCTCCAAGCGAGTCCAGCCTCTCACCCGAAATGCGCAGCTGTGCAGCGGCACGCAAAGAATTCTGGGAAACCAACCGCACGAAAGCGTGCATAAATGCACGCTTGAAAGCGCGCTTAGCATTTCTTTAGCATTTCGTGCCAAATGGGACACCGTTCGCGCCGTGTCATGACATCTTGCACGCTTCAAATGCGCCGTTATGTGCCGTTCGACGGTTCGGTCTCTGAAATGGGACACAGCCTATGGCTGTGTCCGAAATGGCATACTACTCCTACTACTCCTACTAACCCCGCCCCTGAATTGAGTAGGCAGTGCGTTCACACTGTACAGTATGCGAATTTTGTGTATGCGAGAAATACCCGGATGTATACTCAATCGGCTTCCATTTCTGAGTATGAAACGGAGCTTGCTTCACGTACTGCTTCTGCCCCACAATGCATTGCGCACCTCAGCTGGTAATATGGCCCTCTTTCCCGAGGCTGAAAAGAAATAGATGGCATGTGATTGCAATAATAATGACATATATATAAATAGATACACAATATTTAATCCGTATACATTACACAATTTTTATCATTTTAACATATTTTGTTCTTTTTACCAGATTTATTTGTATTTTAAATTAGGATTGTAGGTAATGTTTTTAACTATTCATATGAATTGACTTTATTTATTTAAGTGTCTATTAAAGATGTATTCATTACATCAAGTTTGAGCATCTTCTCATCTCTGAATGCATCATCAAAGTGGTCACTCATATTAAGCACAGACCTCTGATTAATAAAAATTATTATTGGTAGAGAGCACATGGTTCAGAATATAAAAACGGGGGAGTTTCCAGTTAAAAATGTATATGTGAGCTTTACTAATTCTTACTTGTGGTTGAAAATCTGATGGTTTCTGAAATTATCATTGTACATGAAAAGAATGTAGTCGGGAAATGATGTATTTGCCAAGGAATAACCGAACAAGGTCATAATAATGATGTTGTGTGTTGGTCATTTTGCAGCCCTCTGCTGCTCATCACACGCCTAGCAGGTGGTGTATAGCATTATCACCATGGATACACAGATGTTTGTGTGATTTTTTTCATCCACTGCCACCCGGTTTGTGTCGTGAAGATGTTGATTATGAAAACACTACGCAATAATTTGGAAACGTGAAGGGGGAGCTGCTGCTGCCCGGTGTTTACGGTACGTAGATGCAAACACCCACCAAGCGGACGCTTCGGTCTCCGAAAACGCCGAGACAAATTTACAAACAGCCACCATTTCAAACAACTGGGCTTATAATCGTGATGTAAACACTTACTTTCTCGCTTGAAAAAAATATTATTGAATGAATTTATATAATTTGTCCGGAATGCAGTCGTTCTGTGTAGCTTGTGGTAGGACTATTTAAATTTTCCCGGCGCTGCGTCCGGCCGGCACGAAATGCATTCTGGGGTATTTAGTATGCATCTGTATGTAAACGCTCGGGCAGCCGCGGCATACTCAAATCATCTTTGAGTAGTCAGTAGGTACTGCTTGAGTAGGTCAGTAGATAGTAGGCAGTATGCCATTTCGGACATAGCCTATGTGTGTAATCTAAGGCTGTGTCTCATTTCAGAGACCGCATCGGGCTAAGTGCACTTCTGCACCGTCGAACGGTGCATTTGAAGCGTGCATGACGTCATGACGGCGCGAACGGTGTCCCATTTGGCACGAGATGCTAAGAAATGCTAAGCACGCTTAGCATTTTTTCAAGCGTGCATTTATGCACGCTTTCGTGCCGTCGGTATCCCAGAATGCTTTGTGTGCCGCTGCACAGCTGCACATTTCAGGTGAGAGGCTGGACTCACTTGGAGACACAGCGCGTCTTCAAAGAAAATACAAGAAATTCAAAAACAGCATACAGTCAGCTCAGGCTGTATGAGAGCATGATCTCTGAACTCACTAAAATCTGCAAACCAAACATTATAGATTTAGAGACGAACTGATCCGCTCTGCTTCAACTATCAAAAACATTAGAAATAAGAAAGCTGACAAAACCACAGCAAAGGATCAGGACATCATTGAGTTTTTTTTTTTCTTTTAAGATTTAGAGATTAAAGTTGTAAATTTGGGAGAATAAAGTAAATAAATTCATAAAGCTGCTTTTGTGAAGGGGGAAATGACTGAAGCTGGTCATCTGCAGGGTTATCGGTGGATGTATCAGCGGGTCATTCAGAGAGATTTTGTGGTTTCTGAAGAAACAATCAAACTGATGATGATCAACATTTGTGATCCAGAGGGAGTCAAGCTCCGACGAGCACCACGTCTCTGACACCGGCGGTAACCTACACCTGCAGAGACACCAACACCTTATTATGGCATATGGATTCATATCATAAATTAAAGCTCAGTGTCATTCACAGATATTTACGGCTGCATTGACAGATATATCCGCAGAATATCCATCATCATCAAATAATCATTGGATTAATTTTGTGGGAATGATCTGTGCTTGTATGTACTATTTTGTGCCTGTGCAAGGTCCCACAATTAAAACAATAAATGCTGCGCTCCGCAGCTTTTTCTCTAGTCAGTCGTGACGTAAGCCTGAGGGCGGGGACATTTGGAGACCTTCGGAGGACTTCCTGGTGGAGTCGCCAAATGTCCCCGCCCTCATGCTCGCGTCACGACTGACTTAAAGAAATCCCGCGGAGCGCAGCATTTATTGTTTTAATTGTGCGACCTCGCACAGACACAAAATAGTAGATACATACAAGAACAATTCATTCAATGATTGTTTTGTATGAAGGAGTGTGAGGGCCATATTGAGATTTAAGACTTTAAAGATTTAAGTCGTGAATTTATGAGAATAAAGTCATTAATTTATGAGAATAAAGTCATAACCTGTTATTTCAGACGAGACTTGTTAAAATTAGGGCCATGAAGCATTTGAAGGAACTGTGCTTCATTATAGGTTTTACAAACAAGGAGATACTTCATCCTGTGGCACATCAGCATCACATTGTCATAAGTATAAAGACTTAAAAAAAGAATATATGAGAAATACGTCTTTTCCACAGGGAAAAAAAACTGGTGTACTTGAAGGAAGTCGTTGATTATTTTGAGGCAGAAATGAATATGCTGCGGATATATCCGTTTATGCAGCCGTAAATATCCGTGAATGACATTGAACTTTAATTTATGATATGAATCCATATGCCATAATAAGGTGTTGGTGTCTCTGCAGGTGTAGGCTACCGCCGGTGTCAGAGACGTGGTGCTCGTCGGAGCTCGACTCCCTCTGGATCACAAATGTTGATCATCATCAGTTTGATTGTTTCTTCAGAAACCACAAAATCTCTCTGAATGACCCGCTGATACATCCACCGATAACCCTGCAGATGACCAGCTTCAGTCATTTCCCCCTCCACAAAAGCAGCTTTATGACTTTATTTACTTTATGACTTTATTCTCCTAAATTTACAACTTTAATCTCTAAATCTTAAAAGAAAAGAAAAAGACTCAATGATGTCCTGATCCTTTGCTGTAATTTTGTCAGCTTTCTTATTTCTAAAGTTTTTGATTGTTGTAACAGAGCGGATCAGTTCGTCTCTAAATACTATATTGTTTCGTTTGCAGATTTTAGTGAGTTCAGAGATCATGCGCTCATACAGCCTGAGCTGACTGTCTGCTGTTTTTGGATTTCTTGTATTTTCTTTGAAGACGCGCTGTGTCTCCAAGTGAGTCCAGCCTCTCACCTGAAATGCGCAGCTGTGCAGCGGCACGCAAAGCATTCTGGGATACCGACGGCACGAAAGCGTGCATACATGCACGCTTGAAAAAGGGGCGGGGGTAGTGTGGTTTTGAGACCGAATTTAAAGCGCGCTTAGTATTTTGTGCCAAACGGGACACCGTTCGTGCCGCGTGATGACCTCACGCACGCTTCAAATGCGCCGTTTGACGGTTGCGGTCTCTGAAATGGGACACAGGAAGGGTACATAACGGCGCAAAACGGCACATGACGGCACAGAGATGCGGTCTCTGAAATGAGACACAGCCTAAATTCATCTTGATCCAGCATAGTGACCATACCGCTGTAGTAGCTTTATCTGAACTCGAGATGGTGCTGCAGTTCAAAATTTGAAGTAACACAGAAGGCATTATCATTTTGCTGCATTTCCCTATTTCTTGGAGTCACATTTACTTCTGCTTCATCAACAGGAGGGACGAACTGTTTGTTGGCAAACTTTTAAAACTTCTAAATAAACAAGTAAACAAAAAAGAGAGTTATTGTTCAGGTGGAGCCCAGCTCATCAAGTAGAGACACTTACATTACGATGTCCTATGTGACAAAGAAACCATGAACCTGTCTGGCTGTGCATCTCTGTGATCTACAAAAGCAAAAACAAGTGACAAATCTAAAAGTGCTTTGATTCTTACTGCAGTTCACCATGGTGAGTTTATCTGATCACGATAGTTTCATCAACAAAGTCTGATAGTCACTCATGTGACTGTTGAGAATAAGCAGGACAGGATATTTTCTCAAAGTACAGCAAAGCAGCAGTTAACCATCTCTGATCCCTAAAAATATTAAAATAAACACAGAGATACTCTACAATCATTATCCTCTGCTTATCTATTCATACATGATTTAACTGGGATTACTTCAAATGTATGCTTTGATTTAATGATAGAACAATGCAAGTATCAAAAACAAGAATTTTTCTAAAGCTGCACCAGTGATTTTTGGTGTAATAGGTCAAATGATAATAATAATAATAATAATAATAATAATAACAACAACAACAACAACAACAACAACAACAATATAATAATAATAATAATAATAATATATCATACTTTTAGACCTAAAATATAATGAGGATCTCTGATAGACTTCAGTTTACACAATGAAAGATGCAGTGTGAAGTATTTAGCAGGACAGATTTGGTGGACATGGTGTCATTCATTCCCTCGTTTAAATATTAATCACTGAATATCATAACTGTTTTGTGTTTCTTAACTTAGAAACCAGTAAAAATTAAATTACCAATCAGTAACATTTGCAGTTTTATCAGTAAGAGGCTGCCAAAAACATCAGCAGTTTAAGGAGAAGGATAGTGTTTGTTGTTGTTATGTGGTAGACTATTGATACTAATGGAGGATGGTACCACACCGGAGCAGAGGAGCTTCTGGTTGTGGAAGGCTTTCACTGATGTTGCATCACTGGTGGGAGGGGTGAGCAAAGGAGCATTTCTGACCTCTATATACTGCTTAAAGGGATATTCCGGTGTAAAATTAAGTTAGGGTCAAACACGCCATAACGCCGTGTTAGAGAAGAATGTTGCTGACCGCTTGGTTCTCTAATTATACCAACTTTAGTAACAACCACAGATAGCAATACAGAGAGCCACACACTCAACCAAAATGTCACTCTATAGCCACAAATAATGCTCAGAACAGCACCTAGACTAGAGAAGCAAGCGGTCAGCAACATTCATCTCTCGACGGGGTGTCTAACTCAGTGTTACGTTGTGTTTGACCCTTACCTAATTTTACGCCGGAATATCCCTTTAATATCCCCATTTCTACATACTGCACTTTTAGGAGATATCTCTTTGTGCAGAGGATTTATTTTTGTTGTTGTACATGCATGGGGTCCCGACTGCACCTTCTTAACAAGTATTTGATGGAAAGGTTTGATCATACTTTTCTTACGGGGCAAGAAAACAATAATAGACAAACTGAAGCTATAGATGTGACCTTATGTCATTGAGTTATAAAATAAAGACAACGGCAAACTAAAGATTGGCATGCAGATTTAACAAGTTAACCATAAACTGTATAAAACAGTACAGTTCTCGAAACCTTCTGATAAAATCACAGGCTAATTAGGAGTGAAATGATGATGAACTAGAAGCCAAGACACAGTCTTAGGTCTTTACTTTATATCTAAATGAAGGAATGCAAGAAAGGTAAAATGAAGAAAGAATTATTCATGGAGTCAGGTGAGAGAGGGGTACAAGATAAAGTGGTGTACAAAGAGAGGTCCTTGGTTCAGCACCTGCGCTCGCACCAGGCCAGCGCGTTTCCCCATTTGCTCTAATCCAGAGGCTCTGGTTTGAATATTTAAAGGTGGGTCTGGCAGCAACCTGCACTTAAAGGTTTCCACGTCAGCAGCGGCTCTAGTCAGTAGAGGCAGCGTCCCCTCCCTCCTGCACAACTGCTGCTGACCCCTGTGTGCGTCTGAGGTAAGACTTAAGCAGCACTCACCGCTCTCTCCACCAAGAATTTCAGAAAAGACGTTTTTTTTCTTTACCCACATTTGATTCTTGTTTCTCTGCAGGAGGACTTGGATTCTGCTGTTTTCTTCGGTCTTGCTCTTTTCGGATCTATCGCCATGGGGGGACTGGACGCGCTCCGGCAGTGTAATTTTTTAAGCTGGCTCAGAGAGGAGAGGCAGTCCAGAAAATTGATCCTCTTCATTGTTTTTGTGGCCCTGCTCCTGGATAACATGCTGCTGACGGTAGTCGGTAGGTTCCCTCCTCATTTTCTCACGATGTGATCCTTGATGAGTTTTTCCCTTTTTCTTTTTTTCTTTCTTTTTTTGCGCAACAGGTTGTCCAGTTCAACAAATATTTAGATCTGAAAATCCAAACGTAGTGCTGTGTGTGCAGGTGTGTGCATGGCTTTTTCAGGGTTTTAAAGCCTCTCTGGACAGACAATGACACGGTCTACGATATGAAGTTAAGCCTTGTAAAATAAAGCTAGTGTAAGGTATGAGTCTTGAGATGGAAAATCACAGAAATCGAGTTTTTGATTGATTTGTTTTAATTCTGTCTGCAGACTTTGGTGTGAGGTTCTTTCAATATCCTTCAGCATGTTGGCCCTCTTACTAAATGAAATTCACAATAGACCACGAAGGCGTCACATATTCAGATGAAACCAGAACTGTACGTTAAAGCGAGGCGCCCATTGATATTCCTGTCATTTTCCTCTTATCATCACCTCACGGTTTCCACAGCAGAGTCAGTGATAATTCATTTCTAAACTCTCATACTTCATACTTTGAAGTAAGGTTTTTATTCAGTCATGTCAGGTTCATATAAAATCTGACAAGATACAATGAGACAAAAACACTTCATTTTTCTTTGCTTCATTAAGAAATGATTGACAGCCCCCCCCCCCCCTTTTTTTTTTTTTTACATGTGAATTAAATAATTAATTAAAACATGAAGAGGTTTAGAAACCTTCCTAAAATGTCCATTTGTATCTTTTTGACCATTTTAACATTCAATCTTCTGAATTAATCGAAAAGGAATAGCCGACCAATAGTTTTACTTTTTTGGGCAAAATTTCTAAAAACTTCATTCACCTATCAGAGTGGGATCTGGGTTTTCTAATCGAGGTAAATTTCTAACATTTGAGGGAAAAATGAGAATTGAAGAAAATGTGAAAAAAGCAAGTGACCCACCTCCACTTCTATAACACAGAATATGACACTGTGAGTGTAATTCAATAAATTCCTCAAAAAGGAAGACAGCAGCAGACAGCAGAAAGCCTTTATTAACCAGCTCATTTTACAGTCCGCACTTTTCAGTTTGATATTATGAATCACATATAGTGAAAAAAAAATGACACTTGTTGATTGCTGGGATATTTGTTGCAGATAAATCCGATGCTGTATGTGAATCTTCATAAGGTCATTTATAACAGACCTGGTTCATTTTAATCCAGTATTCCTCTCTTTTTCTCTCACACAGTTTAAACTGGAAAACAGGGCTCTTTATTTGTGATCGCTGTAGATTTACTTTAAATTTCAAAATCAGCAGCTGAATATAACTTTTCTGTCTCAAAGTCAAATTTTCTAGTCAACAGAACCACAATCTGAAAATAAATGTTCATATAGGACAGCAGAGTCCATCTGAGAGCAGCTTAGTCATCCAAAGGTCCGATCAAATGTGGATTCAATGGGTGTGGCTTCCTCATTTCAGTGAGACCATGATCTATTTAATACAAGCATGCACACTGTCCTCAAGCCCTTTTCTGAGGCAGTCTCCCCTGAGGAGGAGTGTTAACCTGTAAAATCATCATCCTTGGCTGTTTTTATTGTGTCATTGAAGGGGGAAGAATTTGTTTTTGAGCTCACAGATGAATATTCCTAAAAGTCTGACCAGCTTCTCTGTGTCTCTCTCCTCCTCTGTATCCTGTCTGTGTTTGATCACAGCAAATGTCAGCATATATCCTCCTCTTCGTTTTCTGAAACCAGCAGCTTCAGGGTGTATTTCTGCCAGTCCCAATCATGTCATGTGTAGCACTCTATTAATCATCCCTCCCTTCTCAACTATAAATATAGTTCCCTTTGTATACTGCACTGTCTGGGTTTTCCACTTCTCTGGTAAATTCACAGCTGAAATATTGTCAACAGTTTTCACAACAGAACATAAGTAGTGCAGTTTTGGCCAGGCAAACAATCTTCTATCAAAGTGACCACAGGGAAGCTTTGACTAGTCTTTATTGATACCATAGATTTGGGTAACATCTTTGCAGAAACTAGAACTTCATTTTGAAGGGATCCAGAGGGAAATCTTGTTAAAGACGCTCTCTCTGTAACACCTGGATGTGCACAGCCTTGTTTACTCTGACTCTGTAGTGGACAGGCTCACAGCCCTGTCATTCTTCTGCCATTTACGTTAGCTCTAACCTTGTTTATAACTTCATTTAAGTTTGAAGTACAATATCAACACATGAAAGCATGTATGATCTTTTCTAATGAACATGTATATATATATATATATATATATATATATATATACACACACACACAAACCATCCAGTGCACAGCCTGAGATCCTCAGGCAGGAACCTCCTTGTTGTTCCCACCTCAAACTTTAAAACAAAAAGTGTCCAAGCATTTGCTAGTAGGGCGCCTGGGCTATGTAATGACTTGCCTGAGGATCTCAGACTAGCTACATTAGTGTCTTTTTAAATCCCTTTTAAAAGCACATCTTTATCAGACAGCCTGCTTCAGACCTGTGTTTTATTCATGATCCACTTACTATTTGATTGTGTTTCCATTGGTCAAGTTTTTTAATATTACATCTAATTTTTTCATTTCTTTTATCCTTTTATCTCGTCTGTAAAACTTGTCGCCACTACTTGGTGTATTCTTTTATCTTGAAACTCTATCGTACAATAGAGATCAGATCGTTGAAATGTATTACTTTTTCTTTTAAAAAATACAGCTGTGAATGTTCTGAATCACTTAAAGGCATTCTCATGTTAAAGTGGCTTTTTACAAAACAGCTTTTTAGTAGTTATTTGCAATAATAATAAAAAGAATTACTGTACCTATTGAATAGCGCATGATAGATAGAAAATATACATGAATGCAAAAAAGTCACTGTTATTTAGGGAGAAAGAAGGTGAGGAGGGCTGAGGTGGAGAGGGGGGGAGTTGAAGGGATACGGCTCAACTTACCACACTCCTATGGACAACTTACCCCATACACGGGGTAAGTTGACCATAGGAGACCACTTTTTTTTGCTTTTTTTGGAATGCTGTAGTATCAAGACAGTTATGTTTACACTCGTTTTGTTGGTTTGCAGAGATGCACAACATCTTGAAATATATGCAGATCCACTAGTTAAAGACAACACTATGATTGTCTTGATGTAGGGATCCGAAATATAAAAAATGGCTCATCTTACCCCACTCTCCCCTAAAGATACATCCATCTTTGCACTATAGCACTGGAGCATTCATCTTTACACTACCGAACTTCTCAATTCTTTAGGAGTGTCAGAGCTGCAGTGGTATGTTTTTATACTTTTGAAAAAAAAAAAAAAAACTTTAGATTTCCAGAGCTGCACACCTGGACAGGGTGGTGTCCTCTGATATATACCATGTCCACTGCTGACGAGTCTTGATTCTGGCTTAATGCTTGCACAGAGCTTCTTTGTGACTCAACACACTGAGAAGCAGCAGCTAGCAGAATGTAAATGATATGAAAAGGTAGAGAGACAGCCTTTGACTCTGTCCCCCTCTCACTCATCTGTTGCTGGTGGTGCAGATATGTTGCGCTGATTTGAAGGCAAAAACTGATGTAACAGTGTTAATACTGTCTGGAGAATATGAAGAGATATGCTTATACTGTCTGTCTCTGTTATACCCAACAGGAACACAGGTATGAATTACACAGAGACTCATGAGCCTGGGTTCAGAGAGAGGAAAAACTCTGCAGTCTATTTGATGTCATGAATAGCCTTCACAGATCCTTCATGACCCCCATCAGACAGGGAAGGTTCTAAGCATCACAGTCAGGTACATTTTTGATCAAAGCTCCAGGAATTTTCTAGAGTTTTTGAGTCATACTGTAGGCCAGGGCCGAGCACTGGCCTACAGTATGTCTGAGCACCACAGTAGTTTGAGATTCAGTGACTTGTTAAAAGGAACCCCAGCAGAGCTGCAGCAGGTAAACCAGCACCTCACCAGCTACCAACCCAATTTCCATGCTTTTGCTTGAAATAATGACTGTAGTTATTCAAATCAAAATTTTATCTTTATTTACCTGTCAAACAAGATGGCAGAGCTACACCACTGACCTGCAGTTAAACCAACCAGCACTGAGAAGGTGAAAGGAAAATGTTCTTTGGTGGTCTAAGATATAAAAACTGATCTGAAACCACATGCACGCACGCACACCAGGTATGAGGTGTTGGCAGAGGTCTGATGTGGCCATAAACTCCTTGTCCTCCTCTGACACATGGTGCATTGTTTGTGGATTTGCATCATGCTGGTGAACATCAGTCAGTGCTCATGTCAGATTTGATTGCATCCATCTCTTCTCGGCTCTTTATGCCCGGCAGTTCCCATCATCCCCAGCTACCTGTACAACCTGGATGAGTCTTCAGAAGCAGTGTTGAAGAATAACACCCTCTCACAGCCAGGGGCTGCAGGGGCTCCGGGGGCTCCAGAGGCTTTCAACAGCATCATGTCTCTGTACGACAACACGGTGAGGTCCTCAGGCTCCAACGCCACAACCAGACCCTATGATCTAACCCCCACAGCCCCCACCACAGCAGCTCCGCCTCAGAACTCTTCCGACTGCCCCAGGTCCAGCAGTATGCTGCTGAATGAGAATGTCAAAGTGGGAATGCTGTTTGCCTCCAAAGCCACTGTACAGCTGATTACCAACCACTTCATAGGGCCTCTGACAAACAGGTATGATGTCTCCCTGTCTGTGTGTGTGGATGGGTGAGGGATGCAGTGTTAATAACAGGGCAATTATCTGTCTACTATATTAGCAGCCTGTGTTTTTCATGTAGACCTAGTTCTAGCAAATAAGGAATTCATGAAAGAATAAAAATAATCATGTTTGTGGTTCTTAATAAAAACACTTAATTATTTAATTTATTTGATTAAATCAGTCATAAACCTTTTAAGAGCCTCACAAATGGATCATTGGGTGAGACCACTTTATTTGGGTGTGTTATGTAGTAAAAAGTCTTTCCCTGATAACCCAATAGGCTAAAATAAACTTTCATCTTCACTGATGACCAGTCTACTAAATTATTTTCAAATATGAGTGATTGCCTGGTCCACATCATCCATCTCTCCTTCCATCAGTCTGAATCAGTTTTAAGATTTCAGGTCTGATATGTTTAATATGAAATGTGTCCTTAATTCCCCCTTTGCTTTCCATTTACTGTGCTGGCTATTGATTTAGTATTTGTCTGAAAACAGGTGATAATTTATAACAATGTATCAATGATCAGGGCAAGCTGTGGATACAGCTTCACAGAAATCTTTATCCTTAGTTGTATTTGAACCATCATGTTGTTTTCACATTCATTTATAGTAAACAGGTGGTTATAGGAGAGTCCTGACAGAGTCCATGACCACTCCAGCAATACTCATGAATCCACTTCTCCCTAGCTGATCTGACAAATTATTTATTTAAAGATGATTTCATTGGTTTATAAATAATCAATGCAGCTAAAAACAGTCATTATAATCACAAGGACTCATTTCAGCAGCATTGAGTAATGTTTGGACCCAGTGTGTATCCACATTAAAGATGAAAAGCTGTAGTAGGATTTGGAATTTGAAGTATTACAAGTTCTGACGCAAAACTTAAATTACTTCAGCAAAATCTAAACATTCAAGGACATTTATATATATTTACTGATTTCACTGACCATTAGTTAAATAAAAGGCAGTTATAAATAATCAGCTGATGCTGATTACACCTGGTACACTTTCATCTATTATGTAGCTTTTACTGGAAACCTTTAGTGATTTCAGAGTTTAGAGATGCTCTCACCCACTCTGCTCCAACTACACAGATTGCAGGACAAGAAGTTGCTCCTCAGGCTGCTGTCACATCTGAGCCCAAAAACTGTGATTGTCCCACCTCTGAGACCAGCCTGAGGCAGACATTAAGGTTTTGACCACGTTGTTTGCAAACGGGGGAGAGTAGACTGTCTCTGGCATTGTTTTTTTCTGTTTAGAATTACCATTCAGCGCTATAAAGATCTGATGTATTATTATTATTATTACCTTCGCCAAGGAGGTTATGTTTTCGGTAGCATTGTTTTTTTTGTTGGTTTGTTGGTTTGTTACCTCCGCCAAGGAGGTTATGTTTTCGGTAGCATTGGTTTGTTTGTCTGTTAGCAACTTTACGGAGAACGTAACAGATGGATTGACCTGAAATTTTCACCAGAGGTGCAACTCAGCCCCAGGACGATCCCATTACATTTTGGTGGTGATCCGGATCGCCTTCTGGATCTAGGGATTTTTTGAAGGATTCTTTATCATTGTGAGATAGGGCAAATTTTGGAATTTTTGCATTTAACTCTATAAACATGGCCAGAGTCTTTAGTAAAAAATTACACAAAGGGATCTCAATGAGTTTGATGAGGTACCAAAGGTTGATCCTGATCCAGACAAAATTCCGGATACTGTGATCCAGAACACACAAAAATAAGGGTGTGGTTGGAATTTTCAATAATGAAAGATAACCAATGGGCGGCACAGTGGTGTAGATGGGTGGTAGGGTGGTGTAGTGGTTAGCACTGTCGCCTCACAGCAAGAAGGTTCTGGGTTCAAATCCGGGACAGGGCATTTCTTGTTTTAGGAACATTATGAACAGTGAACATACCAGTTTAAACACTTATATAAGTTAATAAAAGACATGTAACAGTAAAAGTTTTGGTATGAATCACAATATAATGGGGGACATGAGCTGCTTGGCGGGGGTCTGCGCTCTCCGAGTGCTTTTCGAGTTTGTTTGTTTCTTTGTTTGTGAGTTTGTTTGTTTCTTTGTTTGTGAGTTTGTTTGTCTGTTAGCAACTTTATGGAGAAAGTAACAGACGGATTGACCTGAAATTTTCACCAGAGGTGCGTCTCAGCCCCAGGACAATCCCATTACATTTTGGTGGTGATCTGGATCGCCTTCTGGATCCAGGGATTTTTTGAAGGATTCTTTATCATTGTGAGATAGGGCAAATTTTGGAATTTTTGCATTTAACTCTATAAACATGGCCAGAGTCCTTAGTAAAAAATTACACAAAGGGATCTCAATGAGTTTTATGAGGTGTCAAAGGTTGATCCTGATCCAGACAAAATTCCGGATACTGTGATCAAGAACACACAAAAATAAGGGTGTGGTTGGAATTTTCAATGCTGAAAGATAACCAATGGGCAGCACAGTGGTGTAGTGGTTAGCACTGTCGCCTCACAGCAAGAAGGTTCTGGGTTCAAATCCGGGACAGGGCATTTCTTGTTTTAGGAACATTATGAACAGTGAACATACCAGTTTAAACACTAATAAAAGTTGATAAAAGACATGTAACAGGAAAAGTTTTGGTATGAATCACAATATAAGGGGGGACATGAGTTGTTTGGCAGAGGTCTGCGCTCTCCGAGTGCTTTTCTAGTTTGTTTGTTTGTTTGTGAGTTTGTTTGTCTGTTAGCAACTTTACGGAGAAAGTAACAGACGGATTGACCTGAAATTTTCACCAGAGGTGCATCTCATTCCCAGGACGATCCCATTAAATTTTGGTGGTGATCCAGACAAAATTCTGGATACAGATTTATGGATAGCCTGGCAAGATACAAAAAAGCCAGGTTATAATGCTAGAACAACCTGGGTTCACACATTAGCTACCCCTGATTAAATAATATTTGTAAAACCATTAAACCTGCATGCAAAAGTGGAATATTGAATCTTTTTCAACAGTTTTAAGGTTATTTTAAAGACTTACATGTGTAGATAACTGAAAATAGAATATGGTAGAATATGTAGTTTTGTAGAATAAAGCAGTTTCACATGGAAAATCTTATTCACCAATTTTCTTGTCTGTTTGAATTAAGTATCAGAGTCTGAATGTATTATTATGTATTATAACGTGGTTTATTACGGGCAGAAACCTTGAGCAAGACCAGTCTCATGTTAGACAGCCACTTGCTGCTACTGAGTTGGAGGAGAGAGAGGACAGATGGAGATAGAGAGAGATATGGAGATTAAGTGTAGCTTAGCTGATAGACAGTAAGACACAGATTATGGGAGTTACTTTTTACACAGCATTGTGGTCATGAAACAACCAGAAGATTTTGCCTGAAAAAAATGTGTATTAAAAGTGATTTAATCTAGCCACACAAGCCCCCCACATGTTGTTGTTACAATGACCTTCAAGGAAAATCTTTACAGAAATTAAATGCAGATTTCTTTCCAGTAACTTTGTCTTTGAGAGGGAAAAATCGTTGTGACATTTTTGAATACCCAAAGAAAATGAATGAGAAACCTTCTGAGACAGAGTGGAGCGATAAGGCAGGGAAATGAATCTTCAAATCAGTGGAAGTTCCAAAAAAGCTTCAAGTAACAGAAGTGAAGTAGTTTTTTAGTAGGGAAGAAAATAACATTTATTGCAGTATGACAAAGGACAGAGCAAAAGCATCATATTCTGACAGGTTTTGTCTGGATTCAACAGCAGCTTCCCTCCAGCCCAGAGAAGTAGCCAGAGGCCAGTACAGAACAACATTTTGTCTCTTATCTAATGCATCATCCAACACAAATTAAAGAGAAGGAGCCGTAGCAGACTCCCTTCATGTTCCGAGGAGGGAAATCAGATGTGGCATATGGAAAACAAGCCAGTTTAATGCAGTGTTGTGGGTAAATGTCATGCCAGCTCCAACAGATCTAATCACACTGAATCAAACAGAGCGGAATTCCTGATTATGGGTGTTTGTGTTTATGCACATGTGCCCGTTGTTTTTGGTCTCCTTCCTCTTATTCATGGATGCTCCAGAGTTATTCAAATTTTAATAAGGAGAGCTTTTGCTGTGAACTATACACATGGACACAAAAAAGGCTTTTGTATTTTGTATTTGTAATCAGTCTCCTCCATCTTTTACTGTAGATACAGTAACACAAGCACATTGGCTGAGCATGGCTACTTACTGTGGGACATAAAAGTGCATACACATGTCCACTCATGTGCATGCTGTGTCATGTAAACCAGGGGCCAGCAATTATCTTTACCATGGGACAAGTTTTTTTCTAATGCACAGGATGGTGAGTCAGAACATAAAAAAACTCAGATTTATGAGGTTGATTAGTTATGAAGATCTGCCTGGAACTTACAACAGACTGCATTATATTGTCTCTTGTAAATGCTTATTCAGCTGCCACAGCCTTTAGAGGACAGGTGTGCATCTTGGTTTTGCACTGTCCAAAGTAAAATTGTGTGTTTTTATCAATTATTGCATGTCTGATGAATAAATGTAGGTATTTGACAAAAGATTTTTCTCTCTACATGTTACAAATAACAGCCTATTTTAGGAATGAAAGGTGCTTCTTTTTTACCCCCAAATAAGAACCATCTTGAAATATATTTGGGCGAAAGGCCAAAGAGGATGTGGTTCTGGTGAGATTTGTTGGCATAGTGAGGTTTTGTTTCAGCCTCAGTAGTTTTCTACTGTGTCCTGTTACTGTTTGTGTCTGACTGTCATGACATTATTAGGAAAATACAAACCCCAACTCTAATGAAGTTGGAGGTTAGGTAAAACGTGAATTAAACAAAATACAGTGATGTTCAACTGGATACTCTCCAAAGATATTTCATGTTTAAACCAATGAACTCCTAAAAAAGCTGTTAACTGCTGTAGTACATCAGCTTTTGTTCAGCCCTCACAGTTGGACCTGAGCACAGATAAGGAGACAGAAAACTTTTCAACAAACAACAGGCCTAAAGTGTTCTATAGTGCAGCGTTTCTCAAAGTGTGTGGCCCGCCCCCCTAGGGGGGCGCGGAGCCATTCCTGGGGGGGCGCGAGTCACCCGGCTACAAATAGGTTGGTGTGCACCCGCGATAGCGCGGCTTCTCCTGTGCAGGCACCACGCTCGTCACGCATGCACCATACTGAACTCGCCACACAAGTAGGGGGAGTCCAGCGCCCTAAACCCTGTTTCTTTATTTTACCGTGAAGAAGCAGCGTTTGTTGTGGCGGACGCTCAAGGCGAGATACTTGTCAGGTGTTGTGCCGTAGAATGCACCCCTGCCGTAAAATGCCGACGGGAGCGCGGTTGAAAGTACTTTATAAGGCAAAAATAATTCAAGTTTTCCTTACCATTGGATGAATTCAAAAGCGTCTGCCTTTAATTATTTCATTCAGGCTATTCAGATAAGCCGAAAAAATAGCCCTCTGATTTGGAACATTTGCTGTACCGAAAATATAATGTTCGCTAACTTGACAGCTTACTGTACAGTTTATATACCCGAGCACACCTCCATATGTGCATTTTTGAGACACATAAAAACAGAACGAAAGTTGTCCCGATCCAATACTCGTGTCTTTTTAAAATATGAGATCATTTTCTTCCACTTTAAGAAGTTAATAAGTGGAGGGGATGCAGGGGGTGCATCTATGGCAGGGGTGCATTCTACGGCATAACACCTGTTAAGTATGCTGCTATCCCCACCTGTACAATGTCCTCCTGAAAGCATACAAAGACGCTTTCTGCTGTGCTAATTCATGGTGGGAACTAGCTCAGAAACCAGGGCGGAGATAACCACCGACGCCTTGCTATGCCAGCAGCTGCTCCGCTCCTCTCGCTGTGGAGAGCTCCGAGAGGAGCTGAAGCTGCTCCGTTTCGCGTTGTGCAGAGTCCGTGCCGCGGAACCAATGTTTGGACGTCGGAATGTTTTTTTTGCGGCGGACAACCCTCGCTTTCACCTGTCACCGTAACAACCAGCAACTGTGTTCAGATCAGAATAATAAATTGTATATAAATGTACAGAATGGAGAGATATTTGACAGGGATGAAAAGAAAAGCTGAAGCCAGCAATACAGCATGCCTAGATGACGGTAGGCCAAACCAACAAAAAGCCAAGTCAAGGAAATATGATGAAGCTATCTTACTATCTTGCTCTTGGATTCACAGGATTTTTTGTACTTACTCAACTTGATATTGTTTGATTATTATTGTTCTTGCAACATAATAATAATAATAATAGTTTTTATTTGTAACGCACTTTACATTTGAAAACAAATCTCAAAGTGCACAACAAGACAACAATAACAGTAAAATCAAGCAACAGGGCAAAACAATAAAAACAGTCAGCAGATAAAATCAGATAAAATTAGTCCGGGTAGGCTTTCCGAAAGAGGAAGGTTTTGAGTCCTTTTTTAAAAGCATCCACCGACTGTGGAGCCCTGAGGTGGTCGGGGAGGGCGTTCCACAGACGGGGAGCAGCAGCCTCGAAGGCTGCACATTTGTTTTCTAGTTTTGAGAAATACAGCAGAAGGAATGGTATGTCAGTAAAGTTATACATGGCCTATTTTGTCACAATTTTGTTGGGGTAGGGGGGAATGAATTTTTTTCTTCCTCCAAAGGGGGGAATGACAAAAAAAGTTTGAGAACCACTGCTATAGTGAGACATATCCCCAAAACACAGGCCCATGTCTGTGTTAACACAATTAAATACACAACCCTAAATAAGTCCTTCTAGTCATGCCATTCTTAAACCTTCTTTCTAGTCAGTGGGTCATCCCACTCATGGGCCTCTAATGTGAACACCCTTAACAGGGCTTTTCCTCAAATGAGGACTTAAGCTGTAAACCAATAAGGGTGACAAAGACTGCTCGTGGTTGATCAAGCCCCTCCAAAAGTCTTCAGCAGACACCTGAAATGTGAACTCATCTGTGGTAGAATCCCAGTGATTCCTAGACATCATTACAGGGATACCTGTGTGCAACCTTAAGTTGGACAAAGAAAGCTTTTCTTGGATCTTCAAAGTAGCAATAGCGTTGTTATCTGATGGAAATTAGACTTATACAGTCTAGAAATGCTGCTCTACAAAGTGCCTCTCCTTAAGGCCAGAGTTGAGCATATCCCTTTGACTTTGCCTTCTTGTGCCCATAGATTAAACAGCAGGGGCCTCATGTATCAATGCTGGCGGTGCCAGAAAACCTTGCGTTCGCCAAGATCGGCGCAAACGTCCAGATTTATCATCGCGACATGAGCGTCGGTTCCAGCGCAAATCCAAACAAAGTGAGGAGGTGGTGTAGAAGTTGGCGTTGAGCCGATACTTGCGTTGACGGCACTTTGGCGATGCTGTGTGGCGGTGTTTGGTGACTCACTATGTGACAAGCGTTCACACATCGCAGTGGACCTGCACCACATCCCAGTGGCCGAACAGCACGTCGCCCCACATGACGAACCAGCAGCAGACGGAGGGATGCGAGCTGATCCCTGCCGAGCCGCCGTCCTCGCGCGGGAGAATCTCATCGCCACAGTGTGAATGGGTAAAAAGTGAATACACAGTTCAATGAGCCAAATTAATTTATTTTCTCCACCAGACGCTCGAGGACATTTCCGAGCCAGTCCAGCCGCTCGTTGATCCCCGCGATCCCCCTGATGATTTCTTCCTGCGATTGCAGGACCGCATCCGTGAGGACCTACCACTGCGTCCGGATGGTCCAGCGGAAGCGCCGCGGCTGGTGGACGCTCCACCGCTTGCACCCTATTTCAGTGGTCTCCATATGGCGGACCGCGGTCCACTGCCGGACCAGGAAAAGAGTCCAATACGGACCCGAGCCTACCGCAGAAAAATGTATGGTTTTTTTCTCTCTTGTAGGCCTGCACGGTATATTGTTTGAGCATCGTCATCGCCGCGTACGTGTGTGCGATAGTCACATCACAGAAACTGCGATGTCGGAGGTGAATGAACTCAGTTAATTTCAAGGGTAGCTGACTGAGATACACTCCATGTGACTCTACATGTGCTGTGCAGCGATCCACCAATCACCTTTGTCCTTTACTCAGTTGCCAATCAGACTCAGTTCTAAGTTGCCAATCAGACTACCCTGCCAGCTGTCAATCAAAATCAGAGAGGAGGAAAACCCACCCCCGCACATGTTCTGCACATGGAGTTACTCGCTGGCTGCTGGTGTTGAGCCCAGAAACGCAAGCTGAGAATTACTTTCGGAACTTTACTGACTGTTAAGCCCAACAAATAAGAACTGTATGGGTTTTAAATGGTACATTTCCGTGGACCACTCTACTATAAGCGGTGCGCGTTTTGCGAGGTGCATGCAATTCTCGGAGGACATGCGTTTCTCGGCACAACACCGCTAACAACAACAACAACAATTGCAAAATGAGCAACGAAAAATGAGCAACGAACAAGAGAAAACCACGGAAAATGAAGATTTGTTGCCAAGAAGAAAAGGAAAGTCAGTTGTCTGGAATTATTTCGGTCAAAAGAAGGATGATGTCGACCAAAACACGTGTTCTGTGTTCATTTGTCGCCACAATAACGCCCCAGCACAATAAAAGCTAAAAATATCTCTGAGACAGACAGAAGCCATTCTAACATTCACAAAAAGAGGTAAGATCAGAGCAGGTTAACTGTCCTCAAGATTTCAGCTGTGCAGCATAACATTAAATGCTATTCAGTGTTGTTTTCGTCAGGCAGGACAAAAACTTAAATGACGACGTCAGACCCCTTTTTTCCTTGACGAAAATGAGACTAAGACGAACGTCACCAAAGCTCTGTAAAGACTGAAATGTGACGAAAATTATATTCATTTTCGTCAGACGAGAACGAGACGAGACTAAATTGTTATTAGGTGGACGAACAAAGTTTCAAAACATGCTTTTTTTTGTCCTAACAGTCACGCCCCCATCACAAACGCACCAAAAGCCTCGCTCGCGCACAGCTGCGCGCACACACTCATACACATACACAGAGCGGCAGGTGGACGAGGCACGCACACACACACCGTGGCGGCAGGCACAGCAGCGGTGCCCGGTGGCCGAAAAAAGAGGGATGATTTTTGGTCCTACTTCAGATACAGTCCAAGTGACAATAAAACACAATGTCTTGTACGGGGACGGGGAGACGAGACAGACGACAGTTGTGGAGCCACAGCTTCCTCATGCTGCGGTTTCAAACTGTCGGGAAAGAACACCACGAACCTCAAAAGGCACCTTTTCATCGACTAAAACTAGACTAAAACCTTTTGAGTTTTCGTCGGACTAAAACTAGACGAAAACTATCAAGGATAGAAATGACTAAAATGGGACTAAAACAAAGAAGCATTTCGTCAAAATGACTAAGACTAAAACTAAATCTAAAATGCCTGCCAAAAACAACACTGATGCTATTCAGGTCATCTGGTGAAAAATCCTATATTTTTAATATGGCAATATACATCGCAGGGTTGAAAAAAATCACAATGTTAGTTTTTTCCAATATCGTGCAGCCTTACTCTTTTGCTTTGTGTCTGGTTCAGTAAACTGCACATGCAATTTCAGCAAGGCATTACATCACTTGCTTACTCGCTAAAAGCAAAGCTCACCGATCTTGAGAGCCGCAGCCGCAGAGACAACATTAGAATAACTGGCCTGCCAGAGTCAATTGAAGGGCCCAGACCAACAAGTTTCTTTGCGATCTCCTGGTTGAAGTACTCGGTGACCAGACCCTTCAGTCCACCCCTGAGCTGGACCGGGCCCACAGTACCCTGACTGCTAAACCGCTGCCTGGCTCACGACTCAGACCGGTCATAATTCGCCTCTACCGCTTCCAGACCAAGGAGATGATTATCCGAGAGGCCCGCAAGAGACGAGGGACCAGTACCAGGGGATGCCGATCCAGATCTTTGAGGATTACACGATGGAGGTCACTGAGGAGCAAGCTAAAAACCGAACTGTAATGGCTGAACTCTATAAATTAGCACTCCGACCAGCACTTCTCTTCCCTGCCCGGCTTCACATCACCCTGGAGAATAGGACAAAGAAGAGACTGTCATCCCCAGAGAAAGCTACTACCTTTGTGGCTAAATACCAAACAAGCCCCAAGGCCTGATTAACAGGATAATAAGCTAAGACGCGGCTAATAGTAGCCATTGGAACATAACTTTCTAAGCTACAACCTCAGCGATAAGACTTCTCAACAAGAAAGTGCCTCGTAAATCGAGGTAATCACCCTCTTACAAGGATGCAAGGTTTTGTAGTTCGTTTGACTAAAATGGTTAAAATTACACATTAAACGTCAGCGGGTGCTAGCCTGCTGTTTTACTATCTGACTGCTACATGAAGCTAATAGCAGTGGCGGCTGGTGAGAAAAACAGTAGGTGGGGCGGAAAGTTTGGAGACCAGAGCCCTGTAGGGGGGTACAGGGGTATCCTTCCCCGGGAGATTTTTTTGGCTCTCACATGTAAATTAAGCATTCTGGTGCATTCTGAGAAAATAATTAAGGCAACATACAATCTTGACCTACAAAGACAAATTGCCTGGGGAAAGTGTATTTCAATTTATTAATAGGGCATTATAGCCGACACACAGCCAACTTACATTCAGTGTAATCCTATGATATAGAAACTGACAGTAGCATACTCGTGGGCATTCACCTGCATCTCAACAGGTTGGCTACAGCAAAGGAGCACACAAAGACAACAGCAGACAAATAGTACAGAGCAGACCCACATTTACAACAAATCAGGCTGCAGCCACAGGAAAACAACACAAACATTTACCTCAAATACATAACATTTTTTTTACATTCGATATTTCGGTGGAACTGAATTAAAACAGGGTGAACAAATACAGGGTTCCCACTCTTTTCTAGAAATCATTTTTCAGGACTTTTCCTGGACGTTTTCATCCTGCCTTGACTCATTAAGACCTGAACCCTGTCTGAGACACGCCTCTGAAATCTTGAGGCCAAATTTGAGAGGGGCCCCCAGATCCTTTTGGAAGCGATTGTGACTCATATCTCAAACTCAAAAGCATTAGAAGAAATGCTTTTTCATTTCAAAGTCATGGCTGCAATATTTGACTCAAAAATAAAAAGCAATATTCCAAAATGCATTTTCATTTTCTTCTTCAAGACTGCTCATTCTGTGACTAAATTGAAAAGAAAAACCAAACTCAGAAATGCTTTTTCGTTTTCGTGCTCGCCCCGCAAAAAGTGTCTCATAATTCAATCTTTGTTTGCAATCTCAAGTGGCGCCGGAAAGTGACGTCACGAACCCCACTCGTTCTGGCCCCTTTTGGCTGATAGGGGGCAGTGAATCCGTGTATCATTGAATGAAATCAAACCACAGATCGTGGCTATCTGTTTTAGCGGACTAACAGACTTTATGCTCCTCATTGTTCTCATCACTGATCGGTGGATTTGGGATATTTTGCAAATAAAGGGCCATAAACACAGTGAGAAACAGACAAAATGGTCATAGAGATGCCTTAAAAATACATGGCACAGAGGCAGAATCACTGCAGTCTCTGTCCGTGTTAACCGGTGACTGTATGCAGATGTCAGGTGTGCTGGTCCTTTTACTCACTCACTTACAGCATGGAGACGTGGACTCTCCACATTTAGTCCACGCCGAGTACAAGTAAGAAACTTGTTGGTCTGGGCCCTTCAATTGACTCTGGCAGGCCAGTTATTCTTATGTTGTCTCTGCGGCTGCGGCTCTCAAGATCGGTGAGCTTCGCTTTTAGCTTGGCGTTACTGTCTGCTAATGCTGAACACCGCTTCTCGAGTACTTGGATCCACTGGTCCTGCAGCTCGGCGTTGGATTCCAGTGAATCCATTCGTTGACCATGCTCCATCACTGTTTCCTGGATTTTGTCAAATCAATTCCAAAGCGACAAATGCTGTTCTGAAGTCGGCTGTGATGCTAGCTCTATGGTCTTCTAACAGGCTAGTGATGCTAACAAGCGAGGTGTTATCATTGGTCGCTGACGCTGTAGCGTAGGCTTCTGTTTTTTTCTACGCTTTTGTTGCTTTTAGAAAATAGATACTTTTTAGAGTAGTTGCTACAGGAGCTGGAGGACACGCTTCCTTCACGTTACCCCAACCGGAAATCCCAATGGGAAACACTCTTGATTACAGAAAGCTTTTCTTCAAAGACCCAAGCAGGCAGGGGAAATGGCCCTCCCTTATTTCCATTACCATAACTGAGCAGCAAATATTAGGTGTTTGTTATACTGGGGGCCTTTCCATCTTGAACCCTATCCCCAGCTTGGATGACAATGGAGGTCTGTGCTTGTTACCCTATTACCTTAGCTACCCTCTTAAGTGCTGCAGTTCCACTTGCTTTGGATATCCCAAAGAGCCAACCAGGAGTTAAACATTCCTTGCTAATTTGGGATGTATTGCTAGCTTATCTCAACTTCCAGAAACTTGTGGCATTGACAGCCATGACTTTCAAATGAAAAAGCATTTCTGCTACTGCTTTTGAATTTGAGATATGAGTCACAATCACTTCCATAGATCCTGAGGCTTTCTGAAGTATTGAGGTTTACAAAAAAGCTGATATCTCAGCGTCTGTAGCAGATAGAAACAAAATTCAAAAAATATTTGAGTGCTTACACATGTGGCTTTCAAGATAACTATCTCTTATGTTTCTGAAACTTCATTACATTTTTGAAAACCTTGAACAAACAAACTCAAATGAAATAAAGCGGTTGTATAAATAAAGGTTAAGACTTTGCACTGGAGAATAACAAACTGTTTGCTTTCTTTAAAACAAGTGGCAGTCATGATAAAGTGGACGTTCAAAACAAATGTAAAGTGTTGAAAGGGTATACAGCTGCCCTAGTATAGTGCCACTACAAAAGCAGCACTAAAAAATAAAAAATAAAAAAATAAGTGGCTTACAGTGTGTTCATATCTGTGCTCACCCAAAGTCATGCAACACTCACAGAAAACGCCGATAGTGTGAGTCTAAGACCTCAGTATGAAGAGGTTGTTCACACTGCTGGACACTTTCCCTCTGAAGCTGTTCTCTGCCTCCATCATTGTTTACTTTCCTCACGAAGCACGTAGCAAGATCCGAGCATGAATCCGAGCGCTTTATTCACCTATCAGAGGCAGACGGGTATGATAATTTGATTCACCACTACTCCAGAAATGATTAAAAAAAACTACAGAATGTTACAAAATGACATCTGCGCTCCCGCCTTAAAGGGTAGAAATGCTCAGCAGCGCAACTGGCTTGTAGGTTGAAATGCGTTCACACTTCTCCCGGCTTGAAGGGTTGAAATGCCTACATGTACCCAGCTTTCTGAGTAGAAATGCACAGCCGCGCTCCTGGCTTGGAAGGCTGAAATGTGTACATGCTGTCCCGGTTTAAATGGGTTAAAAGTTATTGATTTCTAACATTGTGGCATAAACATTGTCTGTTAGCTTTCTTTTTAGTCTGGCTTTCATGTAATGTCTCACATTTGCTGTTCCACATCCTGTCAGCCATGGCTTGGGCTCAAAACTCCTGCAAAAACTCCAGTTGTAGGATTAATTTTTCTCCTTGGTCTGCTGGCTTATGACAAGGTCAGGCTTGTTACCTGGATTTTCTCCTCCGTTGTCCGTCTAGCAAATGGATAGACCAATAACGATCGCACCGAATTCGGTGGAAGCTGCGCCTTGCTTGTTAAGTTCGCCATCACCGTAACTACTGCGCTTGCTTAATTGAGTGCGCACACAGGCTTCTCTTCTTCATTAACCAGCCCCTAAAAATCTCGCGACCCTTTTTGCCACAAGAGCAATATTTTCAGCGCCCCAAGACCATAAATTTCTGCTATGCTGATTGGCCAAATAATTATTTATGTTACCTGGCATCTGTACACAATTGGTTATTTCGTCACAGAGCTGGGGTGATCTGACCGAGCACCCGGTGAAGAATCTATACAATTCTGTTAGCGGAAATTCAATGGTAAATGAATAATAGCAAAGCGTGGAAAATGTAGTTTGAATGATAAGTATTGCAAGTGGCCCCACAATAGTTAGTAAAAACATCTTTATTGTAAAAATATATTTTTAGAAACATTTTTCTCCCCTTACTTTTTCAGGTAGGGCGGCGCCCCAGCGCCCCCTATGGGCTGGCCGCCACTGGCTAATATCTATGCTAGCTTGGCTCGTCAGTCGTTAAGCTGGGCTACCCACGTAAAATGAGATGCGATAAATTGTACTGATACTCCAATATCAAGCCCCACCTTAAACTTTAAGCTGTATTTTAATGGTGAAATGAAGTGTTTTTTATAAAATTTGTTACTGAAATTCAGTCAAATTGAGTTGAAGTTTACTTGAGCTTAGTAATTGTTGCTATGACATGTTCTTACTAAATGTACATTTAAATTGGTGCTATAGTATGATATGCTTGCCTCATTTTCACCCAATTTAAGTTAAAAGGAGCTAAAGCACACTCATAACTGTTAATGAGTTCAGTAGTTCACTGAGCATTTAAATAGGCAGTTACAGTTATGAAGTATTACCATCTTTTTTATACTATTCTTTATATTTGACACTGGAACACATTTGTATCCTTTCATATTGTGTAACATCTGGGGAAAACATGTTCAAGGTCCATATATATTTATTATAATGGGGTTCTAACTTGGACAAATAAGCCAATGGAGCTGAGAGAGAGTAAGAAGAAAAGGAAAGACGACACAGAAAGGGAAATTTGAAGGGGGTGGGGACTTGTGGGTTTCAAGTTCAAGTTCAAGTTCAAGTTTCTTTAATCGCCACACGGCTAGGCCGGTGGAATTTTTCATAGTGCAGGTGGTAGCTGCAACAATACACCACGTTAATTTAAACAGACATTAAACAATTCACAGTGACATGACATAACATAACATGTGAAACGGGGTACCACAGGACATAAAACACAGACTTCACACACGTCGACCAGAGGAGTTTAGCAGTCGTATGGCAAGGGGGAAGAAGGAGTTACTGTAGCGCTTTGTTGAACCGCCCAGAGATCCAAACCTTCTTCCCCAGGGGAGGAGCCGGAAAAGATGGTGAGCTGGGTGCGGTGGGTCATCAGTTATTTAATTTTGTTTATGTTGAATTTTATGTTATGAGCTTATCCAGGTCAGATTGTGTATTTTTTGTACAAGTGGTTCTTTTTTACCTTCTGCTGCATGCCTCTTGAGACAGATGAGACTCTACTACTGTACACTAATCCATGGCTGGGGTGATGACTAAGTGCTTGACTGGCAGACAGGCACTAAGGATCATCTCTCTGAACACCGGTGGGCTAAATGCTTGTAATGTAATTAAACACACAAAAATTATGACACACATCAAAAATTTAAATGCAGACAATGTTTCTGCAAGAAACACACTTATGCAACCTTGATCATAGAAAATTAAGTAGACCTTGGATTGATCAAATTGTTCATTCACAATTCAATCTCGCAACCAGAGGTACAGCTATTCTAATTCAAAAAAATGTTCACTAAAGAGAAGACAATATTAGACCCAAATGGTCGATATGTTATCGTCGTTGGTATTCTATATGGAAAGCCTACAATCACGGTGTCGGTTTGTGCTCCTAACTGGGACGACCATAACTTTGTGAGCTTTGTGAACTGTGTAATTGATTCAGCTTTAGATAGGTCTAACCCACGATCAGCTACAGTCATGAAAATGTCTCAGGCCTTGTCCACTCTCATGGAAGAATATGGATTTGTGGACCCCTGGAGATTTTCACACCCCTTCGTAAAACAGTATTTATTCTTTTCTCATTCACATTTTTCATTCTTGCGCATAGTTTATTTTCTGATAGATAAAAAACTCATCCCAGCAATTATTTCAACTCAGTATCTTCCCATAACAGTATCAGATCATGTCACAGTAATTTTAGACCTCTGCTTTAATATGAAGCCAGGGTTTAGATGTTGGAGACTGAATCCACTTTTACTTTTGGAAACTAGTTTTTGTAAATACATTTCTGAAGCGATTACTTTCTTTTGTGAGACTAACAACAATGGTGAAAACCTCCCGGCTATATTTTTGGAAGCTTTCATGGCATATATCAGGGGAAGGATTATCGCCTTCACGTCACATGCGAACAATTAACAGAGGTTACAACAAAAGGAACTTGAAGAAGCTATTGCAAACCTAGATTACTCTCTTTCATCCTCAAACTCACCAGATCTTTATAAAGAAAGACTAAAACTTCAAACAGAACTCGATCCCCTTCTTCCATCTGAAAGTGAACAGCTTCTCCTACGCTCGTGAGGACTGGTTTATGAACATGGGGACAAGGCTGGACACCTTCTGGCTCACCAGCTAAAGGCGAAAATGGCATCAAATCTAATTACCCAGATAACGGATGAATCAGGCACAATAACATCTGACCCAGACAAAATAAATGACACCTTTAAATCTTTCTTCTCTCAACTTTATACCTCGGAATCTCTTAATGATGAAGATCAGTTAAAGGTAGAGATTTGAAGATAACCAAAGACTTGATAAAATCTTTACGCTCTCTGAGATTAAAGAAGCGATACAGTCTATAAATAGCGGTAAATCCCCAGGCCCTGACGGACACCCAGTCGAATTTTATAAGCGATTCTTAGATTAATTAACACCCCTTCCGCTTGAAATGTTCAATTATGCTTATGAACAGGGCACCCCACCACCTACACTTATGCAGGCCTCTATTTCCTTGATCTTTATAAAAGACAAGGACCCACTAAGTGCTCATCGTACCACCCTATATCACTCCTCCCGGTTGACGTTAAAATACTAGCAGAATGTTAGCGCGGCGACTAGAATCCATCCTGCCCCTGATTATTGCAGAGGATCAGACCGGGTTTATACGTGGAAGACACTCGTTCTCCAATATAAGAAGGCTTTTCAACATAATACACACACCGGCTTCCCCAGGAAACCCCAGAGATAATTATATCACTCGGCGCAGAAAAAGCATTCGACCGGGTGGAGTGGGCTTACCTTTTCTTTTCCCTGCAACAATTCTGTTTCAGTGCTAAATTAAGTCATGGGTCAAATTGCTCTATTCCTCCCCATATGCCTCAGTGTGCAAAAATAACCAGCGGTCAGCCCTGTTTCGTCTCTTTCCGGGTACACGATAGGGGTGCCCGTTGTCTCAGTTATTATTTACCCTAGCAATTGAGCCCCTGTCGGTCACTTTGAAGAGAGAAACAGGGTTTAGGGGAATTGAGAGGTGGGCTGAAGAACACCAGGTCTCATTATACGCCTACTATGACCTACTTCTTTATGTGAGAGATCCCTTACTATCCATCCCATGTATTTTGACACTGCTAAAAACATTTGGTAATCTTTCTGGACATAAACTAAACATATCTAAAAGTGAATTCCTCCCAATTAACCAGTTAGCCATAAACCTACCACCATCATCAATACCTTTTAAAAATGCCAATATAGGATTAAATACCTTGGTGTAATAATCGCACGATGCATAAAAACAATGCCGGAACAAAATTGGTTTCATTACCAGCAAAAGTGAAACTAGATTTACAAAGATGGAATTATCTACCTCTGTCATTAGCAGGCAGGGTACAGGTCATAAAAATGAACATATTACCAAGATTTTTATATATTTTTCAGTGCCTGCCTATATTTCTTCCAAAATCTTTTTATAATTCAATAAATGATGTTATCACCTCAATCATCAGGGCCGGTAAACGTCCAAGAGCAAAGCGAATACTGCTCAGTAGGAACAGATCAGATGGTGGGTTTGGTTTACCAAACTTCATGTGTTACTATTGGGCAACCAGTGCTCATAAAATAATGCTATGGTTCACCTCACCTCAGTCCAACTGGTGTCGGATGGAGTCAGCTTCTTGTTCCTCTTCTTTGCCTGCATTAGCATGTGGTGCCCTACCTTTCTCCCCAGCTAGTTTCACCTCTAACCCGGTTGTCACTGGTTTAATAAAAATCTGGACACAAATAAGACGCCACTTTGGCTGGCTTACCCCCCTTCTAGCAACTCCTATTGGCAATAATCATTTATTTATTCCAGCAAAAATCGACCCACAATTCACAACTCTGGAAAATAGGGGATTACACAGTCTGGGAGACTTGTACATTGACGGGCTATTTGCAAGCTTTAACCAGTTAATCATTACCTTTAATCTTCATAGGTCAGACTTTTTCCATTATTTCCTGTTGTGTCACTTTGCCAAGTCTTATGCTACATCATTCCCAAATATTCTGGCACCAAGTGGGGTAGATCTTATCCTGAAGGCCAAAAATATACCAAGGGGTCACATCTCCTACCTCTACAAGCTACTGTCTCCTACCAATGAATCCACTTTATTCAAAATAAAAACAGGCTTGGAATCAGAACTTCAGCTGAACCTTTCTGGGGCCTTTTGGGAGGGAACTTTGAGCACCATTAAAGCGTCATCCAGTTGTGCAAAGCTTTCTTTGATACAATTTAAGGTCCTTCATAGGTTACACTACAGTAAGGAAATTGCGTTGTGTTCTCCTCTCTCATCGCTCGTAAGTGAATCTTACCCAATTTTCTTCCTGATCTAATTTTTTTTTTGCAATTTCAGACAGTTTCTCTAGCCTTATTCAGCATGAATGCAATTTTAATTTATGAAGTACATTCATACTATTTGTACTTCAACAATTTTCACTTTCATCCAACTTCTACTTCTTCTTCAGCCCTTTAACCAATTTTACATTACAACCTTCCTCATTTTTTTTTAGCAGTTTTGTATTGCTTTCTCAGCTATCACCACTCAGCATTTCCATGCATTTTCTGCTAGTAAATGCATTTTTTTTTAGTTAAGTGGAAATGCTGATTAAGCATTTCCACTTATTGTTATTCTCCTGTTTCTTTATTAAGTGGAAATGCTAAATCAACATTTCCACTTATTGATATTCCTGTCGGCCATTTTTCTTTCTTATTATTATTATCATAAGTGGAAATGCTGATTAAGCATTTCCACTTATTGTTATTCCTGTCTGCCATTTTTCTTCCAATTATTATTATTATTTTTATTGAGTGGGATTGCGAATTATTCGCACTATATGTAATTCATATCTTTATTATTCAACACTCTTCCGCCGTTTTTTGTGCCTCAACTACTTCCACATACTTCAAAGTATTCAAACCATAGACTGTATATAGAATGGACAGAGTCTGCCTCCTTGCTGGGTGAAGCCACTCCGAGAACAGCACCCTCTGTTGATGGGCTGCAATCTAGGTCATAAATCCCGCCTCCGCCAGCAAAGCTTATGGAGCTGTGGACAAACTTTAGAAATTTATTACACAGAACATAAAATTTTCTCCCCCTGCTTGTGATGTTGACATGTAGTTATTGTAAGACTGGTTTGTGCTCAAGTCCTCTTTTTTCTGTGAAACTGTGAAACTATGATTGACACCTGATAGCCTATGGGCGTTCAGTGATTACGTAGCTCACCCGGGGGGAAACACTGTTTGAGCCAAGCGTCATCACAGGTACTCTCTGCGACTGCGCGGCCGAATGCGCGCATCGCTACTGCGCAGCGTTGGTTTCAGGAAATGAAGAAAAATCCCGGAAATATCAAGAGCATTTTGGCTTCGAATCCGTATACAGGCGGTAGGCGGAACGAAGTTGTCCATAGTATATACAGTCTATGATTCAAACCATTCAAACTTCAAAATATTCATCTCATTGAGGACATTCAGGGGTGTATTCAAAATTTCCCGGTTTTCCGACAGATTTCTCCCATTAGAAATGCATTTCGGAATGTTCAAATTGGCCCTTTTCTCACACTTTCTTCACACATCTTCAAAAGCCTTCAACTCCTCTATACTTCCACGTGGACACTTCATTCAAACTTTAAAATATTCACACACCTTCAGACATTTACTCATTAATTCATTCACCATCTTCATGGCATTCATACTTTTTCACAGTGACAGTTCAAAAAGGAGATTTTCTGACCTCTTCAGGTTTTAACATCAGTGTGTATTGCATGGAATGTTGGCAGCTAGAGTGCGTGACCTCATCGCTAGAGTGAGAGAGGCTGAAAATTTATCCTCAAAACTTTGTCTTTACAAAAGGATTGTGGCAACTCACTTCACTCTACACAGATAATATTTGGTAAAACTTGCTGTAATAATAATAATAATAATATCTTACATTTATATAGCGCCTTTCAGGATACCCAAAGCGCTTAACAACACACTACAAAAAAAAAACTGACTAAATACCAAAAGCCTGAATAAACAAGTGTCGCTTCAGAGCAGACTTGAAAGAGTCAAGAGTCTGTGCTTGGCGAATCTCAGAGGGGAGAGAGTTCCAGAGAGGAGGGGCGGCCACACTGAAGGCTCTGTCACCGAGGGATCGCCTTTTCCCATAGCGGACAGTAAGGAGCCCAAGGTCCGCAGACCGCAGAGTACGCGTCGGGATGTAGTCCTTGAGTAGGTCAGACAGATAGTATGGGGCTAGGGCATGGAGAGCTTTGTAGGTGAGCAGGAGGAGTTTGTTGATGATGCGATATTTGATGGGAAGCCAGTGGAGGCGTTTGAGGGTGGGGGTGATGTGCTGCCAAGGTTTGGTCCGGGTGAGCACTCTGGCAGCTGAATTTTGAACGTACTGCAGACGGTCCAAGTCTTTTTTAGGAAGTCCGAACAGGACACCGTTGCAGTAGTCTAAGCGGGAGGATACTCTTCATCTAAAAAATCAACGCTGTAGGACACACACAGTGGCCTGGGCAGACACCAACTGCCACAGACATCCCCAAAATTTCTCCAGCTTTCTCCATTGACTTCAATAGAAACCTTAGAGGAGAATTTTTAAAGGAAACACAAACTGGACATGTTTTTAACTTGTCTTAGTGAAGGCATTTTTGGCTCCACAAACACAGAAGTTGTATCAACGTGTTCAGCCGGGACTTGTGGTTCTCACAAGCTCTGTATAATTAAGATAGCAGTTTCAGAGCAAGAGCATTAGGGCGTTGTTTGGGTATTGCTTTCTCAGCCTCAAGCCTCCTGTCTCCTGCTGTTGTGATGCTGTCTACCGTCACCATGGCTACCAATTAGAGCACCTGGAGACACACAGCTGACTGGAAAGCTGCGTCTAACAGCTGTATGAGACACATGAAGCCAGGCTCAGTACACAGAGTACTGGATGTTACATTTAAAACCCTTCACTAAAGTTATTTGACAAACTTTGGCTTCAGCATACTTTTATGCTGAAGTTAATTAACTTGTCGACTGTTAAAGTTGTATTCACTTTTTGAGTTTTCCCACAATTTAGCTTTAAGCACCTCATGATTTTCAGCAAATTTCAGGCTTAATAATGGGTGTGTATTGGAAGAGCTAGAGTGGGGTGATGATGTCATTGCTAGAGTGGAGAGCTCCTCTTGGATCGACAAAACCTAGCTCGAATATATCACTCCCACACCTAAAAATTTCACTCAACAGCCATAAAAAATACATCAAAATGGAGGAAAATAAGTCCTGCTTCTCACAAAAGAGGTTTCAAATCATCAAATCGTACTCCTTGGCCAGCAGGTGACCAACTGTCCAAAAAGGCAGAGATTCCTTCCATTGACCATAATGTAATCTTTCTCCCAGAAAATCATCACTCAGGCTAAGACCTGTTTAACTCGCTGTTGTGGCCACATTTTTTCGAGTACAGACATGAAAAACACATCATTGCGTTCATGAAGGGCTCAGGATTCCTACAATGTTCTTATTTTCAGTTCAGAGGCCCTAAATTCCCTGCAATTAGGCAGCTTCTCATTCAAATAGTAGTTCAGTTTGTGTCACAGGTGTTTGATATGCATTGATTAACGAGATACTAACACACACACACACACTCTGACAATGTGTGTGCGTGAGTGTCTCTCTGTCCATGACACCTGCTGGTACGCACAGTAAATATGTATGTGCGTTAGTCTCTCTTTGTCTATGAGACCTACATGCACACACTTTGACCATGTGTCTGCTTCACCACCTATCTCCACCCACAATTTTTGAGCAACAGAAACCATTCTGGGTTTCAGAAATTCAGCTCATTGAGGACATTAAGGGGGTGCATTTACGATGTTTTTAATTAATTGTATCAATATGTTCTTGCAAGTTCTCACAAGCTCCTGATCATGAATAAAGCCATTGTAGGGGAAGAGCACCAGGTAGTTGGAGTTGGAGAGCTGTTTCCTCAGCTTCAAGCTTCCTTTCTCCTGCTGTAGTGATGCATCTGCCTTCACCATGGTTACCAATCAGTGCACCTGGAGACGCACAGCTGACTGGAAAGCTGCTTCTAACGGCCATATGAGACACACGAAGCCAGGCTCAGCACACAGAGCACTGGGGGTTACTTTTAAAACCCTTCACGAGAGCACGACAAACTTCGGCCCCTATCTCCTCCAACAAACTTTTACCTACAGAAACCATTCAGGGCTTCAAAAATTCAGCTCATTGAGGACATTATGGGGTTTATTCAGGAAATCTATTCATTTCAATTTTTCCCATTTTAAAATCACTCAGTGATAATGCATTATTTTATTCTTCAAACAAATTTTAACTCATTTAAACTGATTCAATCATTTCTGATACTTCAAAACCTTCTTATACTTGAGGATTTTTACTTAATAAAATTTTCCCTGTTTTAATTAGTTTTAATATTCATGCATTATTCCATCCTCCAAACAAAATCCCACTTCGACTACAACTACTGCTAATATCAATTGAACTAGTACTTTGACTTCTACTTCAACTACTATTGCTACTACTTCTACTTTCTCTTCTGCTACTACTACTTGTACTCCTAGCTCTACTACTTTGACTTATACTTCTATTTTTAAACTACTTCTACTGCTTACATGACTACTAATATCACTACTATGACTACTTATCATCCTACTCCAAGTAGCATAAACTTATGCCGCTTCTCACTTTCCTGCCTTTTAAGGAAATTTCCTTCTTCATTCAAACTTTTCAGCCTCTTTCAGCATGAATTAAATTTCAATTTATGGAGCATATTCATACTATTTGTCCTTTAACCATTCTAACAATTGTTCAACTTATATTTCTTTTTCACCCCTTAAACAGCTTTTACATTTATACCTTCCTCCATTTTTTATCAGCAGTTTAGCATTGCTTTTTCAGCTTTCAGCACTGAGTATTTCCACGCATTTTCTGCAAGGAAATGCAATTTTTCTAGTATTTTATTTACTGTCTGTTTTGTAAGTGTGTTGTCTATTTTCTAAATGTCATCTGGCTGGATCGGAGATTTGGGGGTTGGGGGTGGGGGATGGGTGTTCTTGTACCTCTCTGAAGAGGAACTGAAAACTTGCCTCTCATAAATAAAAGTTATAAACAAAAAAAAAGAGTGTTTACCTTTCCAAATATAGGATACATTAATGAGTCAAGGGCTCTAAAAAGGATTTGGGGATGAGAATTCAAATGAATAGAGGAACTTTGAAAGCAATGTTATTTTAATTTCATTAAATTTTTTAATTCCCCAGTGGCACAAATTCCAAGGTAATTAAAGTGCTCCTGTACCACCTTTAATGGGAGATCTGTATAGTTAAAGTTAAGAGTTTCTTTATTAATTGGAAATAGTTTGCTTTTATTTAAGTTGAGTTTAAATCCCGAAAATTGACTGAAATTCTCTAAAACATTGAAGGCTTCCAGTAAAGAAGTGGCTGGTTTTAAAACTAACAAAGCAGGTCATTTGCAAACAATGATCATAATGTTTGACTCCTTTCCTACATATTCCCTGTACCCATCCACTGCTATGCAAGGCTGCTCACTGCTATCCAAGAGGCTCAACGGCAACTGTGAAAAGGAGTGGACTTAGTGGGCAACCCTGCTGGGTCCCACAGTGGTCAGAACTGAGGCTGATGGACATTTAAACAATTTTCTTATCCAGGATAAAAAGACAGGATGGAAACCAAATTTTTCAAGTGTCAAAAATCAATAGTTCCACTCTCCTCTGCTGAATGCTTTCTGAGCACCCATGGAGGCAAGGCACTCCGAATCTACATGTTTTGAGGAATATAGGATGTTAAATAGCCAACAAATATTGTAAATCCTTCTCATTTGCACTAAGATAAGATAAGATAAGATAAGATAAGCTGAGATTTCTCCCTGGGGGATGGGCACATCAAGGTTATTTTTTAGGTCTTGAGAAAGGGACGGTAAGTCATGGTTATTAAATAGGTTTTCCATAATATTAAAGCCTGTTCAACATTCTGAGGAGTATACATTTTTTAGAAATAAATTTTAGTAAAAGGTTCTAAACTTGTCATTAATCTCTTTCTGGTCAGACGTTATATATCCATTATCAGTCTGTACCCCAGTTACAGTTACATTTACTTCGGTAAATGACTTTCAACTTGGTGAAAGAAAAGAAGGCTAAATTCAGCCTAAAGTTTCAATCTCTCCTTGTACAGCTCAGGAGAAGGCGAATTTGCATGTAATTTATCTATGTTTAAAACTTGATCAGCAATGGCAGTCTTTTTCTGCTTTGAGCACTTCTTTTTATATCTCATGTATGATATGATTTCTCCTCTTAAATACACTTTCACAGCTTCCCAAATTATTTCATTAGACACATCATGTTTTCGATTAATGCTTAAAAAATTTTGATATGTGTAGAGATGTGTAAGAGAAACCTCAGGGTTTATTTCTCTATTTCCAACCCTCCAGCTTTGCCATCACCTTTGCACCATCACAGCAACCACAAAAACACCTCCAGATGTCCTCACCTTACCTTTTTATGCAATGTCTTGTACATCATACCATGCCAAACAAAATCTTCTTATTTCATGTATATTATTTTGTTTTATATTATACCTCAATATCAAGTCACACCATAACTTAATAGTGAGGTACGGCATGAAATTGTACCATATCTGCGTTATAAATGCATTAAGATACCATGCCATGAATATTAGTGATATACGTGACCAAAAAAAAAAAACAGTTGGCAGTGTCAGTTTTTTTTTTTTTTTTTTTTTTTTTTTTTGGGAATGAGAGTGGAAAGAGTGATTACTCCAACATAACTGGCTCTCACACAGAGCTAGTATTTAGTGTCTCTTCCAGGCATTCAGATTTGCTGTAATTGAAGCAAAGGACACATTGTTTGTTCTGCCATATACTGCCTCTTAGTCACCTTCCTTTCTGACAGGGGACAATACAAGGCAAGTCAAGCATGTCCAGTATCTTGGAGGAACACAGCATCTCTTGTATGCTTGGCAGCTTTTAGCCTTTTGATGACAATAAAGATGTTGTCACCCTCCTTCAGTGTTTTTGTTAAATGTCGGGCTGATGATTGCATATCACAGGAATCTGTGCTGAATTTGTACAAATGCTTTATGTTTATTGTTTATGTCTTTTTTCACAGTGTTAGTCTCCAAGTGAGGACTCTGAATAATATCAGAGCGTGTTATAATATTATCAGACTGTCCCACCTGACACCATCACAGATAGTCTAAACATATGCGTCATACCTGCTCTGGTGACCATAGCAACAACTTAATTACCTGACCACTGAGTCCCCATGTGTTATTCTTGTACATAATCTTCTCCCTCACTGAGAAAAGATCCACAGTCCTGTGCAGCTTCATACATTTACCTCATAGATCTCACCACTTTAGAGAGAGGCCTTATAATATAAATAATGAATATCAGCTCCAAACGAGGCTGCTCATGTCCTGAAAATTTGTGTTGACACAGAAAACTTTTTTCTCTCTTTGTCCTTTCAGAATAGGATACCAGCTCCCTATCTTTGCTGGCTTTTGTATTATGTTCCTCTCTACGATCAGTAAGTTCCAGCCAGCACATCTTCATTATGAGAACACCAGATAATGAACACCATATCTGATTTTGTATTTTCTGTATTTTTGCTGTTCTCACTGTTGTAAAGTGTTTGCCTTCTCATCGAGCTACGCTCTGCTGTTTCTGGCCAGATCACTCCAAGGTGTGGGCTCCTCCTGCTCCTCTGTGGCTGGTGAGACCTCATGTTTCTCATTGTTACTGACTGTCTGTGAGTCTGTATATTATTTCACCAAATATACTGAGAGAACTTGAGATATTTGTGCAGAGTTTTGGTTCTTGTGTTTTTTTAGCTTGTTATTTTTTGATCAGCTATGTTGGCTGAGCTGTTTTTGGCTGAAATGATGTCAAACTGGACTCTGGAGAGTAAACTTTTTTGTGGGGATTGTGATTTTTTGTCACATGGGCACATGGAACAGCAGATCTGAAGTAAAGGGGCCTAACTTCATTGCATATTATTCCTGTGAATATGTGATATACTTCAACATTGTACAATGACAATCTCCTTTGTCAAATGTCTGCATTCAAATGTGTAAATGTTATATTCCTGATGTTTTCAGGCATGGGTATGCTTGCAAGTGTGTATACAGATGATGAAGAGAGAGGACATGCCATTGGAATAGCACTGGGAGGTCTGGCTTTAGGAGTGTTAGGTATGTATAAGCCCAAGGGACGTCTTCAGCTTTGACTTCTGTAGGTATACAAATGTTGAATAAGGTTTTAGGAAGTTGGATCAGACAACAGAATTCAAATATAAACCTGCTTCATTTGGGAAAAACATATCCATTCGTGCTGCAGTTAGTTTGTTATTTCACTATTAAAACGCAAATTTGATGGGTTAAGACACATTGGAAAGCGAGCTTTTTCATGCAATCTTTCCAAAGCAGTCTAATACCTAAAGGGTTCACATTATGCAAAATTGTTTTTTAGAATGGTTTTTTAACAGTAATACAGACCCCTAGCCTGTCTACAACTATCGCTGGTATCGAAGTGCAAACCACGGCCCCCTCTTTCAGAGAGACAGGGAGAGGCATGGCTTGCGCTGAAGGAGTCATGGACAGGTGCAGCACACAGAAACAGTGTGTTCTTGGTTGAGCTTACTAGAGAGGCTGGCTGAAGTCCAGGTAAAAATGGGTGTTTAGACAACAAACTTTGTATTGATTGTTCTGGGACCTCTGAGACCCATGTGAACCTGCTGAAAAGGAGTATAATATGGGACCTTTAAAGTTCTGTCAAAAGTTCACATTCAAACATCTCACCCACAGTTGGACCTCCGTTCGGCAGTGTGATGTACGAGTTTGTTGGAAAGACGGCGCCGTTCCTCATTCTGGCTTTCCTCGCTGTGTTTGATGGAGGTACACGCACTGTTCTCAAAGACAGAAAATAAGATAAGATATAACACCGGGGTTCAACCTTTTAAAACAGAAGCATCAATTTAGAAAAGAAGACTGATTACTGACAGTATCAGAGGCTTATGTTTGGTGGATTCTCTGTGTTTCCAGCTCTGCAGCTCTTTGTTCTTCAGCCCACCAAGGTGGAGCCAGAGGTAAGTGTGTTTATCTTCAGGAGGAACTTCCTGTTGGTTATTTGACTTCACTGAGACAACCCTCATAGCTGGGGAGCATTCAAAAGGTCTGTTATGGTTTTGATAAAAAGAAAAATTAGACTGTAAATAAAAGGTGAAGATGATGGGATTAAACCATCAGGTTAGTGCTATGTGTATAAATTTACTGTAGTTGTCTATGAAGTCAGGGGTCGGGGCTCACTGAGGATCACTGTTAGAAAACAGGCAATGAGCCTTAAAATCTCCTGAAAGAAGCATTAGCAGAGCTCCTCCAACATCACATCAAATCACATCACATCACAACACATCACATCACATCACAGAAAAGAGGCTTCACACTGTCCAAAAGGGCTGTGTATACATATCCTGACACTGGGCTGACATTCAGATGTAATGTGTTATATTAGCAGGGTGATATATTATCAAAGTTCCCTTCTTAGAAAAACTGTCATGAACAAAAACAGTTTCTTTTTTGAATGTTTCCCACTGAAGACAACCTGCAGGAGATGCTGTCAAAATTTGATGATATATCCCCATTTCAGGTTGTTACTTCCTGGTTATCTCCCAGCTGATGTACTATGTCAAATATAACAAAGTCACTTTTTTAGCCCTGTACCTTTGGCACAGGTACAAGGTTTGGCTCATTTGGTTTGTTGTTACATGATGTTTATTTGTTTATTTGTTTTGAAGGAAGCCCTTGACTTCCATTTTTTGTTTATGGCACATTTTAAAATGCAATGAAACACAACAACAGTGACAATAATGGACAAACAATAACAATGGGCAATTCAATTTTAAAAAGCATGCTAGAGAAATCCCCCAAAACCCTAAAGGTGGTTGAAGAGGAGGGCATCCAGAATATACCAGTTAAACTTTTACTAAAGAAAAAAAAAAAAGCATCAAGACAGAAGGACGACAAGGCACCAAAAACAGAAGCAGAGCAAAAGCAGCAACAAATGATGGATTATTCACATAGTTGTAATTTTTGACAGAATTTTTTAATGACTTTTGGGAAAGTTTGATTAAGTGAGAAGGGAATGAAATTCCATATCATGAGACCTCTAGATGCTATACTAAATTGTGATGAGGTGTTATGTGATGGGGGGGGGGGGGGGCTGGAGAGCTGTTGGGTACCCAGTCGATAGTGCATAGCAAGAAAGTCACTGGTTCGATCCCTGAGTCAGGCAGGTCCTTTCTGTGTGTGGTTTGCATGTTCTTCCCATGCATGCGTGGGCTTTTTTTTAGATATGAACTCTGTTTTATCGATACAGTCAGTCTGGGAGGCTTTCAGAGTTATATGCAGAGGTTGGTATCAGTTGTGGCATGGCTAAACAGAGAGAAGGAAGTCAAAGAAAAATAAACTCATGCTAGTACTGAAGAACTTGGAAATGCAGCATATGAGAGATCCCAATAATCAGAAAGAAAAGACCATGGTGTTAATGACAAGAAAAAAATTACAATCAATCATACAAGAAAAAACTTCTACTGTATCATGTAGTCTAAGGAAAAAGCATTTGGGTCATTCCATGTCAATTCAACCAAGAATCTCCACTCACGTCACAGATTTTGATGAAATTTGATGGAGTGATTGGCCTTCAGGAGAAACTGTCAGATCTCAAATATTTTTGTTCAAAGCCATCTAATTAGTGAGAAAAAAACGAATTTTTGCCTAATTAGCATGACGCGTTACAAGTAGAAGTATGGCACCTAGAGAGCTGATTCAGGTGTCATTTTAAAGCTCTCTTCAAGTCCTATCTTTTTGTTCATAACATTTTTTCCCAAATTGGACCAGAAAAAAATTATAAAAGACCAAAAACTTAAATTGGAAATAGCAAAAAACGCTCTTTCTCAAAGATTTGCTTGTACTGAAAGCCAGAAGACCTAGACGACTGGGGAACCATCTTTCCTTACACTGATAATATCAAACTCTTTGCAGTTCATATATTCTTTCCTATTTGGAAACAAACTAACAATATCGAAAAGCTGCACAAAGCTTGATCACCATGCTAAAAGTACTTTTGAAGTATAAAGGAAACGTTGAAAGGGCGCAGGATAATTAACCTGGAATACTTCACAGGGAAACCAGCAACAAAATTTCAGGGTGCATAGGTAGAAGTTATTTGTCAACCCTAGGATCCAGGACATGCAGGTATGTCCAAATGATTCTCCCATGAAGCTAAGATCATTCATATTCTGGATATAGGTGCAAATACAAATAAAATGCAATGGAAAACTGAGCAAAAATAAGCTTTTCTAGCCATTTTTCATATAAATATGGGATAACATACAAATGAAAACACTACAAAAAAGCATTTTGCACTATGAGGAGGTAATATTTTACACAAGCAGGCAAGTGGGGCTGACTCCAGATGAGGTCAGGACTGTATAATGTGCCAAATATAGCGATTTTTGACCTAATGTACCACGCATTTTGACTGATTACTCAAAAAGTTATGGAATGCCCATCCTGAAACTTGCAGGGATGCTAGTGGACATGATAGTCTTTCTTTAGTGTGAATATGAAGAAAATTGAAGGACGCGCGTTTTTTGCTATTTCCAATTTAAGTTTTTGGTCTTCTATAACTTTTGTTTCTGGTCAAATTAGGGAAAAAATATTACGAACAGAAAGATAGGACTTGAAGAGAGCTTTAAAATGACACCTGAATATATTTCCAGAGGTATGAACACTTGTAACGCATGTCATGCTAATTAGCCAAAAATTCATTAGCCCCTATCTCACTAATTAGATGGCTTTGAACTAAAATATTTGAGCTCTGAGTTTCTCCTGAAGGCCAATCACTCCACCAAATTTCATCAAAATCTGTGACGTGAGTGGAGATTCTTGGTTGAATTGACATGGAATGACCCATTTTGAATCTGGTGCTAAAGCTGGCAAAATGCTTAAACTCAGATTAAACCAAATATAGAGCAACTTATCTATAACTGCCATTTATTATCACAGTGGACCCATGGTATGCAAGCGGCAAGACATAAATCTGGCATTTCAGAAACATTACTCAAAGCTGTATGATTCAGAATGTAACTATAATCCCTATATTATTCATGACTACCTAAAAAATAAACCTCTCCCTCAGCTGAAAGAAGATGATAGGACATTTTTGAAGATAGATGCCTAGGAACTCAAGGAGATCAAGGCAGCTATCAAAGCTCTCACTGCTGGCAAAGCACCAGGGGCCTCATGTACAAAGACTTGCGTGGATTTCCTAGTTAAACATAGCGTATGAATCTTTGCACACGTATGAATCCAAGCACATTATCTTTGTACATCTCAATAAACATGGAATCGAGCGCTCATGTTGGAGTACCTGGCCCCTCCCCGTCCACGCCCCCATTTAAATACCCAAATCATATCTAAATGAGTCCTGCACCTGAGCTCCCCATCTCTGCATGATCAGAAAATCAAAATACAATGAGTAAGACAGGAAAAAGAAGAATTCCACAGAAAGCGAACTGAAGGTGCTACATACTGAAGTGGACAAAAAAAAAGAACTGGAAAAGAAGTGATCTGACATCAAGGTGGATGTGAAATGGAGGATGGCTACCCACTGCCAAAGTCTGGCCAAAACAGGTGGAGGGACAGGAGGAAAGGGGCCCATCTCGTTTGAACTGAGAGTCACCACAATTGTGGGTGGCACTGCTCTCAGGGGTGGTGGGAGCACATGTTGGCGACTCCGATTACCCTCAAGGTAAATACCCATGTATTTGTGTAACTAAATGTGTTCATACAGTATCCTGCTCATAGCCCTATAAGATAGAGGTTCATGTGTAAATGCTGTATGTATGGTATTATTTGATTTGAAATCTTTTGAATTTAAATATTAAACATACCAGCATATCAAAGAGGATATCAAAGACTTTGACTCATGTTTAATTATTACTAAATTTATTCTTTTTAAAATGCAGGAGAGGATGTGCAGTCCCAGCCACGTGCCACAGACTTAGGGGATTTCACCATCGTCCCCAGCGTCTCTGGCGTCCCAGCTCTGGGGATTCCGCCAGCATCCCCAGCATCCTCAGCGTCCCAGACTTGTGGGGGCTCCTGCATCGTCCCCGGTGTCTCGATCAAGAAGAAAATTGTTAGAGCCATAGGCGGCATAAATGATTGCCTAGATCAACTGATAAGCGTCTTCACAAATATCAGTAAATCAATAAACGCATTGGTGGATAATTGAATTCTGCATCCTTGACTTTTTTTGCATGATTGAAATCCAATGTTGCCGGGCCTGAATGGCCTCCTGGGTAGGATGCACATTCATGGGTCCAGCTTCTGGTTCATCTGGTGCAGATGTACGACAAAGTGCTTTACAGAAAATCATTAAATCTTAAGAAGTGCAGAGGGCTCCCCCAGAGGAAACACCAGGGGTCCTAAAAATGATAAAATGATTTTTTTAAACTAAAATATGAATAAAACACCGACTATAAATAATGTCAGTAGCTAAGAATAAATATGATATACAAAACCTAGACTTATTAGAATAAATAAAAATGAAACAATTAGATTAATATTAATCACAAGCTTACCTAAAAAGGTGGGGTTTGAGCTTGCTTTTAAAAACATGAATGTTCTCTGCAGCCCTGAGTTTTTCAGCTGAATGGCCCCAAAATATTAAAAACTGTGTGGGGCAATTTTAATTGATGGACAAATTTGCCATTATCACTGTGGTGTAGGGGTAGGATCCTTAAAATGATAGTGCTTCCAAGATTTGCTTTTCTTTTTTCTGCTATCCCTTCAGAAATTCCACAGGAATAGTTCCAAGAGATTAATTAATTATTTTCTCTATTCCTATGGAAAGATTAAAAAATAAATAAATAAAACTAGACCTAGCCTAATAAGAATGTCTGTCCCTCGGAAGAAGAATGGATTAGGGGCACCAGATGTGTACACGTTACTTAGCATATCATATTGCTTACCTGATATCCTGGGCATATCATTCAATCAACCAATCAATCAACCAGACTTTATTTGTGTAGCACTTTTCATACATTGAGATGTAGGACAAAGTGCTTTACAGAAAATCATTAAAATCTTTAAAAAAGGAAGAAAAAAAAACTGAATCAATTAACTGTCAAGATGAGAAGACAAGAATAAAAAATGAAATAAATTTTAAAAATTATACATATAATAATCATACACACACACATACACATACATACATACACACATGTAGTGTGAATATTTTAATTTTTGTTGGCAGACGTTTAAAAAAACAATAAAAGAACTTTAAAATCAATTCTAAAAGATACTGGAAGCCAGTACAGAGAATTTAAAATTGGTGTTATGTGAGCTCTTTTTCTGGTCTTATCAGCATTCTAGCAGCTGAGTTTTGGACACTGAAGCTGCGAGATGTTCTTTTTGGTAAGGTCAGAAAGAAGAGCATTATTGTTGTCAATTCTGCAAGTAATAAAAGCATGAACTAGAGTCTCTGTATTGGCTTGAGAGAGAAACTGTTGCACTCGAGCAATATTTTTCAGGTGATAGAAAGCTTTCTTTGTAATGTCTCTAATCTGTGTCAAAATTGAGATTTTGGTCAAATATCACACCTAGTACAGTTAAAAAGGGTATCAATTAGTCCTGAGTCGTCAGGAGACACGGCAATATGGATCTGGGTGTCATCTGCATAGCTGTGATAGTTAATGCCATGTCCCCTAAGGACTTTTCTCAGAGGCAACATGTAGAGGTTAAAAAGTGTCTGACCTAAAATTGAACCCTAGGCAACACCACAGTATACATTATATAATCTTGATGAGCAGCTCCCCTTGCTCACATGGAATTTTCTGTCAGTGACATAAGATTTAAACCAATAAAAAAACAGTACAAAGAGATGACAGTAAAGTATTTCATGATCTACAAGATTGATATATTTCACAGATGTTTTCAGATTTTATAAAATCATTCAACTGATTAAAAACAATCTTCTCTAAAATCTCACAAAAAATGGCAGATTTGACACGGTCTGTAATTCTCCAATATGGTTGCATCCAAATTGTTTTTCTTTAGAAGAGATTTAATTGTGGCTGTTTTAAATGCAATTGGAAAGACACCCATCGGAAGAGAGTGGTTAACAATATTTGGGAGATCAGAAACAGAACAGCCATAAATGTTTTTGAAAATGGATGTTGGGATGGGGTCTGAAAGGCAAGTTGCCACTTTTAATTGGGAGATAACTTTGCTGAGCATTTCAGCATCAACCAGGACAAACTTCTCTAGTGTTTCCTCATTTAAGAACACAGACTTTACGGTGTTAATAGTTTTCGGCTGAATGAGAGAAACTTGATCTGAAAAAAGTCTATTTTAATACTAAAGTGGACTGCAAAATCCTCACATGCTGAGTCAGTGCACAAATCAAAGGGTAGATTAAAAAGATTTAGTGTTCAGTCAATTGTTGAATAGAGACATTTTGGATTGTTTGGATTTCCCGTTATTAATTTTGAAAAATGATCAAATCATCTTGTTTGTTTTATTGCCCTATTATAAATATACAATTGTTCATGGAAAATTTGGTCATTTATTTATTTATTTATTTCCGACATTTTCTTACTCCAGGGTGGAGTTGGATTTGTTTTTATCTTTTTTACTTTTAAAGGTGCAATTTTGTCAAGCATGGACTTAAGTTTGCTGTTAAAACTGTCCACAATAAAATCACAGGCAGAAGGTAGTACCCACTACAGGGGTAAGATAACGTTTCCTTACAGTTCGCTCAGTCATTTCCTCTGAGTTAAAATCATTCACAGTTAAAAAGACACAAAATTGATCAGACAGGCCCACATCAACAACTGAGGTGATGTTTGCTAACAGGCCATATGTTATAACAAGCAACAGACCATGTGTCAAAACAAGATCTATAATGTGGCCTTTGTTGTGAGTGGGCTGAGTGACATGTTGAATGAAATTCATACTATTCCTTAAGTTTTAAAACTTGACAGTAAAAGAGTCTGATTGATTATCCACATGAAGGTAAAAATCACCTAAAATAATAACCAGATTTTATTTAGCGTGGATGATGGAAAGTAATTCTGAGAACTCTGAGATAAAAAAGAAGCACCTTTTAGGGGCTCTGTAGACTGTTACACATAATGTTAGAGGACTTCTGAAAGTGAAGGAATGTTATTCGAAAGAATTAAAATCTCCAAACAAAATGTCCTTAAAACAATAGGAGGCTGTAAGAATTGCTGCAGTACCCCCAGCCCTTTTGTCTTTCCTTAAAAAGTGTAAAAATTTATAGTTTGGTGGTGAGGCCTTTATCAGGGTTGCAGGTCCATCACTGCTTAGCCAGGTCTCAGTTTAAAACGTGCAGTCAATACTGTTATCTAAAATCAAGTCATTAATAAGAATTGTTTTATTTGACATTTCGTAGAAGGAGTAGCTTTGGGGTCTGTGTCATCCATCTCATCCATGCTGGTGGTGGCTGGTGCACGGCCGAGAAGGATTGTGTCCAGGTGCTGTTTGGCCTCTTGAATTTTTTAGTAACTCACAAGAGTGGATTTTCGGTGCAACACAGCAGAAGTTGATTGTCACCTTCACTCATGATTTGTACAGGAAAAACATCTGATAGCACACTGCCGTAGAAACTCAGAAGACAACCCTTTTCTATACATAAGTGTACCCTATTTACACAGCACCACCTAGTGGTGTAACATTTTAATGCACCCAATTCACATTACCACATCCTTCCCCCCTTAAGCAGGTCCCATGCATAACCAATAAACCAATAAGGTTAACTGAAAGTTTTTAAGGTAACTTGGTAACTTAATTCCCCTTTTTGACTGTCTCCTCACTTTTGTCTGACTCTGAATTTTCTGCAGCTTCAGCTGCTGCTGGCTCTCCAACTTACTAACAATGATAACAACATCCTCAACATCCAGCAATGTTTCCTTCTATGCTGAAGTCTGACTTGGCTGGGTTGTGTCTGTCTGTTGTTTCTCTGTGTATTTTTCTGGTGTCTGTTGATGATCCAGAATCTGATCCACATGTCTTCTGACTACTCTCCCAGGATCCACTTGGGTCCTAGACTGGAGTTCTGGGTTAGTACTGAGTGTCCCACTGTGAACCAGTGCAACTTTGCTTTGGTGTCATGATTTCTTGATTGTCTTGGGGGGGGGGGGGGGTTGTTGGACATTTCAAAGACATTTTTTTCACTTAAAGGGCAACTACTCTCTGGCTACTTGTGGGGGAGGGCACGTGGAGGCTGTCCCCCCCCCCCACCCCCACCCCCCTTTTTTGTGGCTTTTTTAAATAAAATCTCTTCTATCACTTGTTTTGGGTTTCAACCACATACTAAACTATCTAACATTGGATACCACGCAAACCGACCACTAGGGGATGCACTCAACTCGTTTGCGGTGTTTTTTTTAAAAACCTTATACCCATACCTAACACTATACTAAAATTCAGAAGTTTACAAAATTCCCTAATTTTTCCTGATCCCATCTAAGCTAAGTACAGAATTTAGACGTTGATAAAAGCAGGTATTTTAGTACCGTGTGCATCTATTACAGTTTGTAAGATACAGCATACTTACTGTGAGTTACACCTCACAGTTGCAACTGCACAGAGCTGTACACATGAGACCCAATTTGTAGCACTTGCACCTGCCACAACAGCCAGATTTACAGCCACATTTGGTGAGCTGTTCGCATGTCTTGGCTATTGCAGAGTTGGCTGTCCAGAAGACCTGCCATTCCTCACCAACCTTTTGACATCCCCAGTCTGCAGGGTCCTCTGCTTCTGGCTGACACTGGGTTGCCTGGGCCCACACACAACCAGCCTGATAGGCAGCACGCCTGGTGTGTTGGAGTAGAGCTGCTCTGGTTTCTGGCAAACAAGTCAAGCCTGGCCTCATCCACAGTAGCAGCTGTGCTGGATCTGTCATACATGAGAATGACAAACTTCTCAAGCACCTCTATGTCGCAGTCCTCCACTGTGGGAGGGTAAATACCCAGTTTGGGGAATACAGGCAAGGATTCTGGAGATATGTCCCATGTATGCCAAACCATTTTCTTGCCTTTGTTGCGGAAGGCAGACACAGTGTCACATCCTGTAAAGGCATGGAAGAAGAGCATGCCTTTGACCTTCTCCTGGCCAACATGCTGAAATATGTCATGCACACTGATCCAGCGCAGAGTCTGACCTTGCCCAAATGCAAGCCACATATGCTGTAGGCCAGCCTCTTGGAGACCGCTGAATACACTTATAGCTAAGATCAGAACATCTGTGTCATTTGCCTTGATCATGATGGATTGGCTACCAGTTGCATGTTTGGTGTGCACAAAGATGCGGCTGTCCGCTTCCTCGTGAAAGCATTTATCTAGTCCATCAAGACCAGTTGCACGAGTGCTGAGGACAGCAGGTACCTTTGTGACGATGATGGTATTTAGGGCAAACATTTGTGCAACCTTGTCGGCAAGGGTGGGACAACTCTGTTTTGTTGTCATTGTGCCTCAGGAAGTTATGCCAGTTAGATAGCATGGTGTTCTTATTTGTTACCTTGCGTCTTCCCGCCTGGCCACGTTTGGACCTGGTCTCAGCTTTAAGGCTTGATGGGTTTTACACATCAAACACCAGATGTGTCATTGTGTGCTTGCTGGAGTACATGTAGATCACAGGTAGGAAGTCGAGAGCTGCATAGTCCTCAAAAGTCTTGGATCTTTTTGGTGGCAGGGCGTGGTCCAAAGCTGACCCATCTACAATGAGAATGTCTGCCTCAGGTTCCTTGTCAACTGGTGGGACATAATTCTCAAGGATAGGGGTCAGCTGAGACTTCTGGCAAGTGTACAATTTTCCACCCTTGCTCAATGCAACAGGGAAGGACTGGTTCTCATGCTGAAAGAACTCCTGGAGGTCATGCTGAGTTACACAGCAGTGATATCACCAGTGTGCCCTGGTTGTGTGCTGATATTCACTCTATTACATCTGCAAGCTTGTACTGTATAAACATCTAAATTCTGTACTGCAATGGCCCCATTGGATGCATAGACCAAAAATATGTGCATGCCAAAAGTTAATGTTTCATAGTCACTAAGATCGGATTACTTCAAGGCAATGGCAGCCATCTTGGACACCATTTTGTTTCTCAAATTTAAAGTTATAACCCTCATGAAAATAACAGATAATGGAAATGATATTTTCATACAACCATATGCACGTAACAACAATTGGTGATACAAATTTCTCACTCTCCCAATTCTGTACAAGTATCTATATGCTGTATCTCAAGAACCGTAATGGATACAGAAATGCACTAGGTACCAAAATGTCCGCAATACCCAACTTTATATTCAACTTCAATATATGTATGGGGCTTAAAATCAAGTCATTTTGAGTTATAAAGGAAAAAACACATTTTTGGGGCGGACATCTTGGATTTTGGGGCCGCCATCTTGAAATTTTGCGTGGCTAACGTTATTTTTGAAAAGAGTGGGGTTTGAAGAGTATTTGTATCAAATTTCATGCTTGTATAACAAAGTGAACGATTCGGGCTATATTGTGCATTTGTCCACTAAGTCCCAGGGGTGTAAAGGAGCTGGTGCCGGGACATTTCAGTGCTCTTGACATGTTGTGCAGGCCTTGACAGTATCCTCCACCGCTTTGTCCAGCTTTGGCCACCATACGTAAACTCCTGGCCAATGTTTTCACTCTGGACCCTCCGGGGTGGCATTGATACAGCTGTCTCAACACTTTTTTCTTGGCTTGGCTTTGGCAAAAGCGCTCTCGCCCCCCACAATACACACTCATTATGGATACTGAGTTCATGTTTTCTCACTGTGTAAGGTGTGAATTTACTCTTTTTTAGTTCTGATGACCGGCCTTTGTGCACTATTTCCCACACCCATGAGAGTACTGGGTCTTTATCAGTCCATGCTCTCACTTGATCAGCCATCAGTAGTGTAACATCTGAACTCTCTAACATGAGGACCCTCTCTTCTGGCCTCCCCAGGTCAGGTTTCTCAGGTAAGGGCAAACGGCGTAGGGCATCCGCATTACTGTGATACTGTCCTTCTTTGTACACTATTGTGTATTCATAGGCTTTCATGGTGACAGTCCACCGCTGGATCCTCAGAGATGCCATCTGTGGTATTGCTGGCATCTCACTGAAAAGTAACAACAAGGGCTTGTGATCTGTCACTTTAGTGAACTTGCATCCATAAATGTGTAAATTGTGAAAGTGTTTGATCCCAAACATACCTGCTAGTCCTTCCTTGTCCAGCTTTAAGTAGTTTTTCTCTGCTGCATTGAGTGTCCTTGATGTTAATCCTATCGGCCTTTCTGTTCCATCAGGCATGTTATGTGACAGCACTGCACCAACTCCATGGTGATGCATCACATGACAGCAAAATGTCTTTCTCTGGATCATAATGTACAAGCACATCAGCTGACTGCATCATTTCTTTTGCCTTTTCAATTGCAGCCTTTTTGTGCCTCTCTCCACTTCCACTTTGTGTCTTTTTGTAGCAGTTTGTGCACTGAAGCAATGACTGTTGACAGACTTGGCAGACTTGTTATAGTAATTTAAGAGTCCAAGATATGCTTTTAGCACTGTCACATTTGAAGGTGTAGGTGCCTCCTAAATTGCTTGCACCTTCTTATGAACTGGGTGTAGTCCAGTTGAATCCACTTTGTGACCTAGAAACATTACTTCCTCACTCATAAAGGAGAACTTGGTCATCTTAAGCCAGAAACTGGCATCCTTTAGCCACTGGAACACTTTGGCACAAGTCTGAAGATGCTCATGGTCACCTTTCCCTGTCAGCAGGATGTCATCCAAGAAAATGGCCACATGTTGGATGCCCTGCAGCAGTCCTTCCATCATCCATTGAAACATTGCTGGGCTGGATGGCACAAGTGTGGCTCAGATCTAGTTCTGTGAATTCCTATCCTCCTGACAGGCTGGCAAATAAATTCTCAATTTTGGGAATTGGATATTGCTCCAGTTTTGGCACTTGGTTCACAGTCAATTTATAGTCCACACACAACCTGGCTGAGTCATCTGGCTTTAGGAGGGGAACCACCGATGCTGCCCATTCAGCGTACTTCACATGTTTGATTATGTTCTGAACATGGAGATGGTTGAGTTCTGTCTCGACTCTTCCTCTCATGGCATATGGGATAGGTCTTGCTTTGAAAAACCTGGGGGTTGCATCCTCCCTGCCCACATATATTTTTGCTGGGGGGACCCTTAAATCCCTCTAGCTGCTCTTTGAAAATCTCCTCATATTCCCCAAGAACCTTCTCTGTCATCTAGGTATGATGTCATCTAGGTAGACTAAGACAAATCTGTTGAGCATGTCTCTGAGGATATAGTTTGTAAGGGTTCACTCAGCTCCTCCCAGCAGCTTAAGTAGGAAAGAGAGAGGGGAGAAGGTGTGAAGTAGGTTTAACACAGCCGACACTGTTGACACATCTGTTTCACCAATCACATCAGCTCCTCTCCTCACCTTTAAATCCACCACCCGCAAGGTGTATTGAAATTTTCTTGAGGTAGTTAAAAGATGGCTGAAGACAGCAACGCCACACAATGGTGACAGGAGGCAGCCCCTCAACAAGTGTAGCTCTGAGCGCTGTGAAGGGCGTCCTCTACACTCTCTCAAATAAGCATAGAGGGAAAGCAGGGGTTAATCACAGGTAAAACACATATTCACTAGAAATAATTTCCATGAATGCAAACTTGAAGACTGGCCGGGATACCACGGAAGGGGTGGAGATAATCTGGCACTGAGAGACATGTAGGCTGAGCTGAAGTGCAGCAGGTGCAGGCGTGTCGATGCAGGAGGAGCCTGAGAGAAGCTGCTCAACCTCTGTGGAGAAAAAAGGGAGCCCAACTCCACACAAGACACAAACTAAACTCAGTGATGTCATCAAGTGTCCAAAATCAATTGTATCCATGACAATGCTGTATGATTCTGCACTGTCTGTCTTCCTCCTGGTAACAGTGGGCTGGGCTTGGCACTTGACCTGCTGGTGTACAACCAGGCAGATGCGTAGTGCCTGTCTAACTATACTGGGCTGCTCCCTTTGTGTGTGTGTGTGTGTGTGTGTGTGTGTGTGTGTGTGTGTGTGTGTGTGTGTGTGTGTGTGTGTGTGTGTGTGTGTGTGTGTGTATAAATATATATACATATATATATTTATACATACATATAGGATATATATGTATTGTTTGTATCACTGCATTTACATTGGCTAGGATCTGTGGAGGTACTTCACTAATCCTTACTTTATAAATCCTCAGTGTCAGGGTTGACAGGTGCTCATCTTAGCCATGATTTTATCTCTTAGGTCAGTTTGCTCTTTGTTCAACTCCGGGGCTTGGTACCCAATCTCAGGGGGAAGGTCAGTGTTAACTCCCCCATCTGATCTAGCGTCCTGGCTTCCCCTTGCCATAGCATTAACGTGTTGTATCTCCTCAATCTCTAGTCGTGATAGCAGCTGCTGTTTGGGGATGTTGGAACACTGAGCTACTAGCTGTTTTGGTGTTAGCATTGACTGTGGGTAACTAAGCAACCATATATCCCTCAGCCTGTTTATGTAACCCGGCTGGCTAGGATTACTGGAGTAGTAGCATTCCAACAGAGCCTTGTTCTCATCTCATGTCCATTGCCTTCTCTGTGTTGTTCCAGTAGCCCATTTTTCATTACAATGCCCGAGTTTCTCAGCATTTGACGCAGAACTTGTTAACCCAGCCAACCTCTGAGCCCAGGGCTCAACTGGGACCAAAAAATGGCCTGGGCAATTTTGGCCGTGGCCACCCGTTGTGATTACAATATGCAGATGCACATACTAGAGAATATATGTGCATGTTTTGGCATTTCAAAAATTAAAATAAAGAGCAGCAGCCTACATAAAAGAGATTAACCATGTTATAAAAAAAAAAAAGTTACGTTCTTTCACTCTTTCAGAGAATTTCATCTTGAGAGATGGCCACAGTGTCATAAATCAAATCTTGAAGTGAAAGTGGGGTCAAAGAAACACCGCTAGTAATGTCTTTAGTGTTTATAAAAATACACAATTATGCCCACACTAAAACCATACATGTAAAATAAAGAGACACCTCATCAAAGTGGCACCTTCAAGTATGAAAAACAGAGAGAGAATACGAAAGATGCAGAGACAATAATTGGATTATGACAGCTCCACCCTTGCCGGCAAAAATGTACGTCGGCCCACCGGGCATTGCCCGGTGCGCCAGACAGCCTGTCCATGCCTGTCTGAGCTGCTATATACATATGTATACAGATATATGTGTACATGTGGTGTGCAATGCTTTTGTTGTATTGTACAAGAAAAATAAAAACTTAAAATAAAAAAAAGATTTATATTTGTATAAGCTAAATTGTGTGGATATGGGTGTTACTATCCAAGCTTGACCTCACTCTCTATTTTTCCACCTGTGTAGCTTAGTGTTTGGCATATTTTGCCACTGTGATAACAGGGTTGAGGTTATTGGACTGGGTGACATAGCTTGTAGGAAGTTTTTCAGGAGCAAAAAAAAGAGGAAAAGAAATCTCTGTTGCTTTTCATGATGTCACATGGTCTTTTTGTGAAAACAGAAGAGCATATCACTGCTCATTAGCAAATTTTTTCACCTTCACATCATTCTTCAGCAAGAAAGGTTAAATTTGGATTCAGGAAATCGCATTCTGGAGCCATTTTAGTCTTAATCAGATCCACAAACAAGCAAAACATATTCATCATTCTTCAGAATAAGCATTCATTGATGGATAAGACTACAAGCTATTACACTGATCAATTCAAACACTTATGTGTAAATAAAGGCTTTTAGTGATTCATGAAAATCCAGCCTTTTAGACTTTGGTTTAGATGTACAGTCCTGTATTGTCAATATATTTGGTATCATGTATCAGATGTAATAAATTTAGCTTTTCTTCCTCACAGACTCAGAAAGGAACCCCACTGCTTACCCTAATGAAGGATCCATACATTCTCATCGCAGCAGGTAGGAAAATAAAGACTAACATGAAATTAAATGGAGACAGTCTGTCCATGTAGTGAATGCTCTGTGGGAGCCTAACCCAACACTAACCCTTCCAGGAAAAGAGCATACTCTTTTAACCCTTTGTTATTACAGAGGAACAACCAAACAGGTAGAAAGTTGTTAAAAGATTCAGAAAATCTGGAGAAATCTCTGTACAGAAGGGACACAAACCAAAACCAAGACTGGACCAAAATTAAGGCAGCACTGCATTAAAAACAGACAGGATACTGGAATGGAAATCCCTGCATGGGCTTAAAACCACCTCAAAAACCATTGTCTGTGAACACAGTTCATCACTGAAACCAGATGGAAACTGGATCTACAGATACCAGATACCAGAGACTCCTGTGGATCTGAGCCCATTTAAAGAGGATTGTAGAATCCTGGTGCTAAAATAGCCTAACTGCAGCACTGACTTTTCTACCATTGATAAAATTTGATGTTAATTGAAAAATATGACAGAGATGAACCTGAACTTTGAGGGACTGAAATATTTTCCTTATATCAGCCAAGAATGGGACAATATTTCACTTTTAACCTCCTGGGTTCATTCGTTAAGAGACAGTTGTTGACTTTGAGATATACCAAGGCTGAAACTGCTTCTAATTGTACAGTCTTGCTCCACAGGTGCCATTTGTTTTGGAAATATGGCCATTGCCATGATGGAGCCAACACTGCCAATCTGGATGATGGAGACCATGTGTGCAAGGAAATGGCAGCTGGGTACTAACAATGCTTTACTGAGTGTAGCCTATTTTGTTTGTGGTTATTGTACTCATAGTTGTAAGAATAAATCATGATTTTTATTCGAACAAATGGTAATTTTAGATATCTTTGTTAAACTGCTTTGCATTTGGGGGGGGGGGGGGGTCATTGTCTGTGTACATTTTTTTTTTCATCTGAGAATTGAGGAAAGGTGTATTTCAGTGCAGCAGTATCCCTTTTTGAATGGCACTCCTGGTTCAGACTCACTTGATATCAAACCCCTACTCTTTCTATTTACATTGTCAGAGATAGAGATCTTGATACTCTATTACACAATCTGCATTAAGATTTCAAGAGAAGCTTACAGTACCTCCTAAAGTGATCTTCCTAAAAAAATAGCAGACTTCCATGGGTGAGACCCAACAACTATGCTGAGGCACTTAGTGGTGCATCTCAATAGGAAACACTAAAAGAAAGAATATAATGTATAGATTAGTGAGATGACCCTTCACCGGCTTCTCTTTCCAAGTCTGTTCATTTGTTTTATCGGTCCTTACTATAGACACGTGTTGATTGGAATGTGTAGCAACTCATAATGTAATAATATAAAAACTGTCACTAAGCACGTGTTCCAGGTACTACTCTGTAATGAGTATTGACTGGCCCCAATTGCAGCACAAACAAGCAGGTTCGCTCAAAGAACAGTTTTTATTTGACACCAAACCAAATGAAGCAGCCGAGTATAGCAGGTGGGTATGGCAGGATTCGAACCAGGTCTTCCAGGTGCCAGGCGAGCAGGTTAGCGGAGGACCACAGGGTAGGCAAGAAATCTGGGGACTCGTGAGCAGGGAATTGTCCACAGTCTCAATTTGTTCTACGAGTGTGGTGAAGGGGAAAATGCTCAAACTCACAGCTGGAGGAAGATTTCTGGGAGAGTGGTTCAGGTGAGGACTGGGTGAGGATCCAGGGCTTGCAATGGAGCTGGCAGAACCGACGTCCGCAGGAGGCGAGTTGGCGAGGTGAAGCTGACGAGAAGGGGGATCTTGACAGAGCAGGAACAGGCTGAGTGCCACCCAGCCGCAGGCAGACGAATAGCAGGAAACAGGCAGGCAGAGCTCGTAGTCAGGGACAGAAGGCAGGTGGGTTTACCGAGTCTGAGACGTGAAGCAAAGGTCAGGGGCAGATCAGGTCGATACCAGGTAAGCAGTCTGGAGATGAACGCTGGAGAGTCAGGCATGAGAGTGAAGACAATCTGGCAAAGAGTGAGGGGAAAAAAGCTGCATATATACTGGCCTGATTGGAGATGATGAGCAGGTGAGAGTAGCAGGTGGAAGCAGTTAGCTGATGAGGGGTGTGGCTGAGCAGCAGAGCAGGAGAGACGCAGAGCAGACTGTTACACTATTCAGAGTAAATCCAAACTTCTGGAAGAGGAAAAAAAAATGTGATTTTAATCTTGGATTGTAAAACATCAGATCAAGAACAACAGGCCATCATGATCAGTCTCCTCCGAGACTCGTCACATCCACCCCTGAGATCAAATCCAACTCCACTCCTTTTTTTCAAACAGTTAGACAAATAAGATAAATACACCAGTATCACCATTAGATAAATACAACTGGATTACTGAAACCAGCAACACATCTGTCGATTCTAAGGCTGTATTGTTGGATTGTGTCCACCTCTGCCCTCCTCAATCCACTTGAGTGAAAGAAGACCAAAGCAGTCTAGCTTTGTCTATCAGTGCACCCCACAGCAAAACAGGAGCTTACTGTGGTTCACAGTGTAGATCAAAGCAGGAAATAAAAGTATTCTCCTTGCACCAGCATCCAGAGACCAATATGGTTTTTCTGTGTTCTGTATTTCATGACATGCAAAGGGTCAATAACTGGCTAAACCCACAGGCTCCGGAATGGCTCCGCTTCGCTCCGGACCAGCAGACAGATCAGGGGCCTCATTTATCAACCATGCGTACTCACAGATGTGTGCTTAAAGAGTGCGTATGAACATTCCTGCGCAAAGTCTGGAATTTATCAACCCGTACTTGTGCTTAGGAACGTGCGTAAATTTAAGCACAACTCTGACCATGCGTACACACAAAACCTAGTGGTAGGACAGTCAAATTACAAATAGAACCCATTAAAGGAGTCACAGCGTTCCGCAATCTCAAACTTCACACATGTTCCCGTTGCCTCTATACAAAATTTATCAATTAGTCATTTTGCAGACATTTTGAATGATTGGTCAGACAAGCTATAAAAATCTGCTGTGACAGGACAACCTCAAAAGAAGTCTTACAAGTACAAATACAAGTATCACGGTTTATTTTGCGCTATTGGAGGACTTAGAGAAGCGTCTGCTCCTCCGCAGGGAGCGTGTTTTCAAAGAGCATGCTGATCTGTTCAGTGAGAACTCAGAGTGGATTCTCAGCAGGTACCGCTTCCCCAAAACATTTTAATGGATTTACGCTGTGATTTACTACCCGTGTCGCACCAAAGCCATCCCAGCGCACATCCAGCTCCTGTCCACCCTAACCCGAACATTTCAGCATGAGATTTGAGACATATGCGATATTTCGCAGCCAACGCTAAACAGAATCATGCCGGCAGAGTTGGATGTAATAATTTCTCTGGCCTCAATTTACATCCAGTTCCCAAACACACATCAGCAACAAGCTGAAATAAAACGAGGATTTCACGCCATCGCCAGATTCCCAAACATAATTGGAGCCATAGATTGCACCCACATCGCAATAAAAGAACCTTCACACAATAAATTCAGATTCGTCAACAGGAAAAGATTTCATTCAATCGATGCACAAATAATCTGCGATGCACATTTGTTTCTGTTAAACGTTGTTGCCCGGTGGCCTGAAGGAACGCACGACTCATTCATTCTGCAGAACAGCGCTGTGAGTGTGCACCTCCAGGAGGAGGAAAAACATTCATGCACACATTTTTAAAGGGATTGTTGATGCCATATATGGTCAATTGGAGGTGTTCCTGAATGCAGATGACTCTAACCATGCACGAGCACGGTAGTAACGAACAGGTGGGATTTATCATCACCGATTACTTACGTGTGTGCGTACGACTGGTGTCCGCATGTTTGATAAATATGGATTTTTTTGTACTTACGCACATTCTAAATTTCATTCCTACGCAAGAATATAGAACCTTTTCTACGCACGATTGATAAATAAGGCCCCAGATCTGCAAGCATACAGCGCCCACTGGATCTGATCTGCCGCCGCCATCGGAGGAGAAGCGCTCGCCAGATTACTGATATTTCTTGCGAGACTGGACGAGATCTCACAAGCACAAGCATGTTTCCGCGGGAGTCATAGAATGAGGTCCGCCGATTGGTGTATATAAACAGCGGTGTATATAAACACCCACGTCCTACAACCCTGGCCCCGCCTATTATCAAGTTAACAACAGTTGTTGTATTGACTTTATTTTATTTTGAAAATTAACTGGGTATTTTATTCTGTGACCGCATACAACTTCCGCTGCTGCTCGTGCTGCGCTGCACTGAATTGATGCACCGTGCTGCTGCATCCTGCAAAAATAGAAGCCCTGCATATCTGATCCGGCCGCTGGAGCCAATCTGCAGCAGAGCCGGACGCCGGACGGATTCTGTGGAATGACTCACATTGATTATAATGCTTGCAGATTTGATCCGCTGGCCGTGCCAGAGCAGAGCGGAGCCATTCTGGACCCTGTGGGTTTTGCCCGTAAAAGGCCAATGTTTCAAATAAATACATGTAAACTGCCTAGTCAACTGATAAGTCTACTTTTGCCTGTTTCTTGGTTGATCAAAAACTAGGTTGGGTCCTCAAATCCAGTGCATCATATGCTGGTCTTAAAAAGTATCTCTTCAGTGAATTCGCTTAGACCATGTCAGGTCTGCTTGGGTTCCTCCTCAAAACCTGCAGCTAGTTTTTCTGGCCTTAAATATTTTAAGCCATTTAAGTATAAAAGTCTGTGGAAAGATAATGATGAGGATCCTGGTGCATATGTTTGCTTTTTGCTGGTAAAGACATTAACTTTTTTTAATGTTTGGAGCACTATTTAATGATTGTCCTAGTTAGCCGTGCCCCTTTGTTGGGAAACCAGCAGGAGAAATGTGAAAGAAGCTGCAGGTTAACAGTGCCTGCAAAGAGGGAACATTTAAGAGATGCGTTTGATTGATTGATTGATTGATTGATTGATTGATAAATGAGTTGCATACACTGCAAATTTGCATAGTTAAAAATCCCTCTGAATCTCTGCTGAAACTGAACTGAGGTCCTTCACTGTATCAAACACTCATGAACCTGTCTTTTTAAACTGACATGGGCTCTCAGCTCTTCATTGTAAATAGGTTGATGATCCAGTCCTCCTAAAATATTCTTGCTTTCTTCTCATGTCTCAGTTGCTTTACACAGACATCTTGTGTTTTGTAAATGTGTGTGAAGTCAGCATGTCACTCCTCCATCTTGTTATTTTACACACAAGCATCTTTCAGCAAAGGTGTTATTAGTTTTTCCTCCAGTCTCTTGAATATGAAGTCTGGGTCAGATAAAGAAAGCGTGAGTGGGGAACAGGATATTAGGGTGTCATGTGCTGGCAGGTGGAAAGCGCAAGTCTTCATTAGAGACAAATGGAAGCTGTACAGCAGCTCAGTGATAGAAATCTGCTTATCTGCCCACACCTTCAGTCTCTCATCTGTCTCTGTGTCTGTCTATGGCCCAGGTGTTGCTTTCTTACCGGCGTCCATCTCCTACCTTATTGGAACCAACATCTTTGGCACGTTGGCGCACAAGATGGGGAGGTAGGGGTGGAAATCATCCTTATCTGCTCTCTGTCTCTCTGTCTCTATGGATGTGATATCTGTTTCCGCTCCTCTAAATGAGTTTCAGTGTTTCTAGGGGTTGAAAGACTGCCTTTATTAAAGCCTCTGTCATTTCTGTCTGTACATGTTTCCTTCAGGTTGTATTTATTCAGGATTTTTCTTCTTGTTATTGATTACGTCCTCTGTTCAAAAAGTCTTCAATACTGTGATTTAACGTGAATATCAATTTTACAACTTTATCAAACCTTTGCTTTTCTAATACATTAAGGCTGCTAGAGATACCACAGATGTAGCAGAAATATGCAGCTTTTGAAAGGTCATTTAATACTCAGTACTCTGTACAGTACAGTTTATTTGTGCAGAAAATGCAGTGTTGCACTGAGGCGGTGTGGCTCTGCTAAGGTTTTTATTTAAGCTTACTTTGATAGTGTACAGTACTTCTCATCTTCTCCGCTCATCCCACTTTTCTCGAGGGGGTTCAGTAATATTATCATCAGGGAGCCAGCTGGTTGGAATTTGGTGCTGTGGGCAGGTCCTGCTGGAAAAGGAAATCTGTACCTCCACAAAGCCTGTCAGCACATGTAGCATGAAGGTCTCCAAAATCTCCTGGTAGACTCTAGGCTGCATTGACTCCGGACTTAAAAATAATACACAGTAGATCAATGATAGTAGATGACAAGGCCCCCCAAATAGGAGCTCTATGTGGGACCGTGATTTGCATCCTGCTCTTGTTACATGTCTGACTAATACAGCCCGTTCCCACAGTGTGTGATCCACTACCGACTGTAACTCCAGAGTGTTTTAGATGTTTTAGGTCTGTTCATATATATCTATGATATATTATTTGGCCTAGTGTAGTGTCCTGTTAATATTGTGTATGAGTCAGAGCTTGGTCTTTGAGGGTTAGCGTGCTTTGACTGAGGAGAATGGAGCAGGTTTGACACCAAAATGTACCTGATTTTTGTACATCAGGACTTAAGTTTCTACAAGCAAAACCAGGTAATTTCCCTTGTTGTAGGCTACAAGTAGGAATTTGTCCTGAAGGTAGGCTTGTCTTGCTTTGTCTCTGACAAAAGAGAACAGCTTTAAACTTCTTGCTGTTTATTTTTTTTTATTATCATTTTAATGCTGTTCCATTCTAGTCAGTGACTTTTTAGACCTGTAAACCACCTGCTTGCTCATAATTTGGAGTATCCCAAAGCAGCCGTCTCAGTCAAATCACCATAGGCTGTAGAAACTTCACACAGGACTTGAAACAGCGTGGATGCCGTCCAAGAGTCTTCCTCCAGACTGTGGGACCTGGATTTCCCCTATGAAATAAAAATAAGGCATCTGACATTGTTGTTGATTTAGGAGTTTGTTTGTATTCAGAAGAGGACATATGTTGTTTTTTTCCTGAAGATATCTTTAAGTAGTGGCTTTTATCACCCCTGAAGCTCTCCAGAGCTCTTGTATCAACTCTCTAAAGGCTGAGGTTTGTGTTTGTGCACCTTTTACTGCCATACCTCTGTAAACAATCTTCCATCTGCTGACCAGCTTTATGTAGACTCTGATTTCCTTTTCCAGCAAGACTTAGCACCTGCCCACAGCAACAAAACAACCACCAAATGATTTGCTAAACATATTATTGTGCTTGAAGGGCTAAAGGGCCTAAATCTCACAGGAACTCTGTGATGGATTTGTCTGGATGAGACACACTCAGGTTTCAGGTTTCATTAACTCTTTAGCTGTGCGACAGACACTAGGCCGAAAATTTTGGGACACTGGAAATTGTGAAAAATGAATTACTACAAAAATAAGGCCTAAAATATTTGTCTTCCATTAATAAATAACTGGTAAAATATATGTAAGTATACAGTTGTGAATGAGATGACAAAAAATCAACGGTTTCATGCTGTTGTGAACTGTTGAGATGCACCTGGAGATGACTAAAGGCAAACCTTTAAAGTGACATATTCTCATTATAAAAGTGTACTCTTAGAGTCCATAATAAAACCTTAAACTTCACCCAGGGTAACTGTTTTCACTTTCTACACGTTTTTTTATTAACACATAATCATTCAACAGAAAATTAACAGCCTCCATTAAGTCATTTCCTTTAGTATTGTTGCTGAGAGTCTTACCAGTCCTCCCAAGTTTCCTTCTTTTTATTCAAATATTGCCTTACCTCACACAAGAGGGGAAGCAATATTTAGACACTTTCACTATCATAACAAGTTTATTTGTAAAAATAGCCTTTGGGGTCATAAGAGGTAGGGTTTGCATTTTGTCAAAGAATAACATATCGTGAAAACGCATCACTTTATTAACAGATTACTGTAGTTAAGTGCTTAACATAATGAGACCCTGACCATGTCCTCTGTCATTTCCAGATGGCTCTGTGCTCTCATTGGGATGGCAGTGGTTGGCATTAGTGTGATATGTGTAAGTATGACCAACATTTTAACCGAGTTCAGTGTAGTAGTATGTGTTTTTTTAAATTTGGTTTTAGGAGGTTCTGGTCAATAGGGCGCTGACTGTCAATGGCTGCTGATGGGGTCAACCCCACCAAGTAATTAGACTAAGTTTTTTATTTTTTTTTATTTTAGGAAAGTCCGACCCAAACAGTAATGTCGCTCTGGGTTTGGGCTCTAGCTGGATGTTTTGCAGTGCTTTACATTCTGGTTCAAAAGAATTTGGCATTTCCCTTTGGTGATAAATAAAGTTATCATTATTCTTATATATTTATGAAAATGGATATATTGCAGATGTATCACCCCACAAGCCAAGAATGGCCATGCACCACCACCCGAAGAATCAAGAGAGAGCTTTCAGTCTGTCACCCTTCCCAGTGCACAGGGCCAGCTGAGGTTCCACTTGTTTAAATTAAGCTGTAGGATCCACTCCTGGTGGACCTTTTTTTCATTTCCTTTGAGTTTCAGCTTTGCAACAACACTTCCCCCAGAACTCAAAGACAGAGACTTCCTGGACACTGACCATGGAAATACCACCACCTAATCACTTGTCCTTGTCAGATCTGTGACATCTGATGGCCCTCAAACCCCAGAGGTTGCTGGGGGTTAGCTGTGACTCAGTGGTACAATTGGTCATCTCTCAATACCAAGGTGGGGTTAGACCTGAAGTCCCACTATCCACATGCCAAAGTGTGTAGTCATGGAAAAGATTATTAGACCACCCTTGTTTTCTTAAATATCTTGTTCATTTTGATGCCTGATACTACTTAAATATATTACCTGAAAAATACAATGAAGAAGACTAAAATTTAAGCTGATTCCATAATATTATATGTCCTTTTTGACACGTTTAAGCTCAGCAGTATTCCCAGGGTATATAAAAGGCCATTTCATGTCATTAGCAGCACTGCACATGCAAAGTCCTAGAGTGGTTTACCGCTTACATTTAAGCAACTAAGAAGTTGTCAGCTCTAAAAGAATGCCTAAAACAAAAAAAATTGTGTGAAGCCACAAAGGCAACCATCATGGCAATACTGGAAATTGGCATAAGTGAGAAACAGGTAGCCAAAAAACTAAAGATCTCCAAGACAGCCATTCATTACACCAAGAAAACAGACAGAAGAGATAACATGGAATGCCTAAAAGCTTTGTTTTTGGCAGAACAATACCATACCTATTGATGTAAGAACTCAAGTGATTTTGTTTAATAAAAACATTGAAAAAGATATCAACTCTTAAATTAAACTCTTATGAGCTATTTTTGTTGTTATCATTATCTTTGTCCAAACAAATGTGCCTTTAGTTGTACCAGGCATTAAAATGAACAAGAAATTGAAGAAAACAAGGGTAGTCTAATAATTTTTTCCAGGACTGTATGTATAATCCCAGACCAGCTCTGCCAGCTTCACCCAGTAGTGTGTGAATATACTACTGAGTGCCTCTGTAGTAAATGAGGCTTGTAATGTAAAAGCCCTTAGAGTGGTCAGTACACCACAGGTAGATTGATGTAAGCACAGTACATTGACCTTGTCCATGTTCCTCCAACTGTTCAGGTGTGCAGGCTTCAGAAGAGGCAACAAAACTTATAGATGAGTGACTTTGACAGTGACAATGGCAAATGTTTACTGTGGACACAAGGATGCCTTCATGGGCAAAATTCAAGTGTATCATAGCAAAATGAGCTGATTGGTGTTATAGTCATACAGACAGGTGTGTTTCAGGTTCATGAACAGTGGCAGAGGAAGGGGCTGAAAATCCTCTAGTTTAGATAGATGTAAGTGTTCAGAAACTTTTGGTTCAGAGACAGGGTCTGAACCAAAAGTACCTGTACAAACAGAAAGTATGTCTTACCTTTAGACAGTGTTGTGAGACTGACAATCCGCTATTTTTAGAGAATTAAGCAAACAATCCCGTCCTGTTCTGCTGTTTGTCTGTTGTAGGTTCCATTCGCCAAAGACATCTACGGTCTGATAATCCCAAACTTTGGAGTTGGTTTTGCCATTGGTAAGTCTACTAAAACAGACACTGTGCTGAAAAACTGCTGTTTTATTAATTTCATTATTGTTTGTGGTTTATTCCAGGCATGGTGGACTCATCTATGATGCCTATAATGGGTTACCTTGTGGACCTGCGGCATGTATCTGTTTATGGAAGTGTCTATGCCATTGCTGATGTGGCTTTCTGTATGGGGTTTGCTTTAGGTAAGCAGGTACAAGATAGAGTTCCAATGAATACATGCATGAAATCAAAAAGATAATAAATCTGTGTTTGCAAACCCAGATGGACCAATCATAGATAGAGAAGCTGGGAGTGTGCAGATAGCCTAGCAGGGTAGCATGCCCCACATTTGGGGGTGTGTGGTCCTTGCAGTGGTAGCAGCCTTGAGTCTGGCCCCAACCATGTGCAGCATATCGTTCCCTCTCTCTATCTGCCCCATTTCTACTCTGTCCTGTCCATCAAAGGAAAATAATCGCCCCCCAAAAATAATAAGTTAAAAGAAAAAAAAAGCTTAGAATTTAAGCATTTTTAGTTCATTAACTGTCAGAGTAAGCTTTATTGGCTAAGTATGTGTTCAAATACAAAGAATCAGACTCCAGTAAACTCCATGTACAGATATAAAATATAAAATGTTTCAGATAGATAGATAGATAGATAGATAGATAGATAGATAGATAGATAGATAGATAGATATACACTACAGGCCAAAAGTTTGGAAGCAAGATCAGATTTGTACAAAAAAGATCATAGTTTTATAAATATAATTTGCAACACAATAAATATGACAATTGTAACTTATCAGAAGACATTTTGACTATAATTATTAGGTATTTGAGTTAAAGTAACCTCCTCTGGCTTTAACAACAGCTTGGCATATACCAGGCATTCATTCCACAAGTTTTTTAAGGTATGTTCCAGGGATTGCATTCCAAGCTTTCTTAAGTTCATTAAAAAGAGACTGCTGATTCATGGGACGTGTTTTTCTGACCGATCGATCCAATTCATCCCACACAAGCTCAATTTGAGAAAGGTCTGGAGACTGAGGGGGCCAAACCATCTTTTGAAGAACACCTTCCTCTTCTTTTTTGTCTAGGTAACCCTGACAGAACTTGGCAGAGTGCTTAGGGTCATTGTCTTGCTGCAAAACAAACTTATGAGCCACAAATAAGAGTCCAGATGGAACAGCATGGTGCTGGATGGAGTGGTACTGTTCCTTTTTCATGATACCCTTTACTTCAAACAAATCTCCAACTCCATCACCTGCAAAACATCCCCATACCATGGAACTACCACCTCCATGCTGAATTGTGGGTGTAACACATGGTGCTTTCAGACGTTCACCAGTTTGTCTGCGGACATAGACTCTGCGTTTTGAACCAAACAGTGCAAACTTGTTTCTAGTTATCATAAGTCCAATTTTTGTGAGCTTTTGCCCACTCATATCTCTTTTTCTTGTTCTGTGGAGGATGTAGTGTTTTTTTGCAGATACAAAACCCTTCAGACCAGCCTGTCTCAAACGTCATTTCACGGTTGTCAGAGATATAGGTTTCGACCTTATCATGTTGATTTCCTCCCGTATTTGTGGTGGTGTCTTTCACCGATCTCTCTTACTAGTGACAATGCTATGTTTATCCTCTGCTTTTGTAGTAACTCTCTTTCGTCCAGGTCTTTTTTTTTATCATAACTGCAGGTTCCTCTAGTCTCTTCAGAGTGTAGTGGACTCCTTTGTTAAACACCTTTAGGCGTTTTGCAATTTCTCTTCTCTTCCTTCTTTCCTCAGAGTACAAATCTGTACTTTTGTTTCTTTACTTAGTTGCTTCTTCCTAGCCATGTTTGTGGTAGTTTGAACGCAGTTGAGATTTATTAGGATTTTTGTATGCAGACTCTCAAAAGCCAAAAAGTTGAAGTGTTGAATCCAACTGTGATTTTTTTTTTTTTTTTTGCTTTTGCACTGAAATTGTGACTCTTGCAAATGTTTTCAACCCTAAAACTAAGCCCTTATTATCTTTTGCTGACATATATTTAGCAATGGTCTGTTAACATCAATGTATATCTATATATATATATATATATATATATACATATATATATATGGTGAAAAAGACAGAGACACTGGCACTTGGGTAAAGTTAAACAGATATTCACAGACTCAGACTTCCCGGGTCGATAATTCATCAATGAAACTCAAACTCAAACCCATTTTCTCAAAATGAGCCATCAGACAACTTCAAGTGGTCTCAAAATGCTGCCAGTGTTGGCTTGTTGACGTAGGGACCGTCAGCAAATTACCACAGCACAGTACTGCTGTGAAAGAAAAATCAATAACCATAAAAAACACAAAACACATAAATGACCTTACTTAATTCATACTACATCATAGTTTAAAAAAAAGGATTTTTTTAATTAAAATGATAAGCCATTCCATCAAATTTATGTGTCCCAGTAGCGTATGCCCACAGCTCTGCTCTCTTGATCCATAGCCACCTTGTGGCTTTCTCTGCAGCGTCTGTTGCAGCCCTGATGGCCTTCCTCTTTGCTTCCCTGGTGAAGCCCAGCATTGTTAATACTTTGCAGAGTGACTGCCCTGCAAATCTTCTGCAGCCCACCTCCAGATGTTCACAGCGAGGTTTCCAGCCTTGCCTCCTGCTCTCATCCATTAGCTCCTGGTACTTGGCACGCTTTCTCTCATTGGCCTCATCCATGCGGTCTTCCCAGCGCACTGTGAGCTCCACAATGATCAACTGCCTGGTGGAATCTGACAAGTTGATCATGTCTGGGTGGAGCCATGTCAATGTTATTTTGGCTGGGAATTTTTGGCTGGAATGTGCCAGTCAGTGGCAGATGTGAGGATGCTAGACTTTGTCCATGGTTGTGTGATGGGCTTCTCTCCAGCTTTGTGGAACCTGATAGTCTTTGGCTTGTGGTGGCCCTTGGTGGTACTGATGGCCTTGGCTATGCTGTCAGCAACTGCCCTCAGCACCTAGTTGTGGTGCCAGCAATAGCGTCTGTTTCCAAGGGCTTTTGGGCAGCTGCTGAGGAGGTGCTCCAGGGATCTGCGTCCTGGACATTGGGGACATGATGGTGTCTTAGTTTTGTCCCAGACGTGGAGGTTAGCTGGGCTCGGTCATAAACAGCCTGGACTAAAAACCTGGTGAAATGGAAGTCTGCTTTCCAGATGTTGGACCAGGTGATCTTTCGTTGCAGAACGTTCTCACATTAAGTCCAGGCTCCTTGTTGTCCCATTCCCACCATCATGCTTGCTAATTCTTCCTCCACACTGGCCACACTTCATCCTTAACAAGATGTTGTCTTTCCTTACCCTTGGCCTTTTCCTTCCTGCTTGTCGGGAAATAGCCAATGTGTGCATGTGGCTATGGACCCCACCAGTGCCTTCTGCCTCAACCGTGACTCAGTCACCTCCAAAGCTTTGTCTGCCCTCCATTTCCTTCCTGTTGGCACCTGGATGCCAGCCGATGCCACCTTTGGATTCCCAGATTCCCTGTACTGCAGGACTTCGTTTTTCCTGGACACTATGAACTCTTCAATCAGGCCACTGAATGGGACCTATAAATATAAAGGAGACTTAACTTTCATTTAAATGACACTGTTCACATTAAAGTCTGAAATCTACAAAATACACTGAAAAGCCTGGATTAGAAATATATACAACTCATTTAAAACATTTAACACAAACAGTCCACTTACTGGTCAGACCTGTGTAAAGGGTATCTTTACCCCCTGTAAAGGTCAAGTCTTTCATCATCCATTAGAAAAATAAAATAAAATAAAAACGTCAGTAACACCAAGAAAGAAAAACAATTCCAAATAGTTTTTAATTGTCCTAAGTCAAGAAAAATTATTATTGTTATTAGGGCCACTGGACAAATGCACCAAGGCACTGGCCCCTGTACAAAAGTATAGAAGCCTTATTCCTCTTCCGGACAAGTTTTGACTCACTACTAGTCCTACAGCCTGAAGAGTTGAAGGATAAATTCTATATCTACATCACCCATCCCCTCAGTCTGTGTGTGTGCGTGTGTGTGTTTAGAAAATCACCAACGAAGCTTCGTCTAAAAGGAAAAAGAGCACAGGAACCTCAGCAAATACTTTTGTGTATGTGGGAATATGAATAACCGGGTTTCTCTGTGTGCATGTAGAAGTCATTTGTGATCAAAAATGTAGTATCTTACTCAAGTCCATTTAAACACACCTTTTGACACTGAAATCATTGTGTGATCTTTTCTCCCCCTTCAGGTCCATCCATCGGAGGATCGATAGCAGAGAATATTGGCTTCCCCTGGCTGATGACCCTAATTGGTGTAGTGGATATTTTTTTTTCTCCGCTCTGTCTCTTCCTAAGGAATCCACCAGGACAGGAAGAAAAAGTTGTAAGTTGTTTAGAGCAGTGAGGGATCATGTACATTTACTAACCGTTGACCACTGATATTAGAAACAGTAAACAAACACACAAAAAGTAGTGTACTCATGATGTGTTGAAGTCCAGTCAGTGAAATAACTGTTGGGTAACATAACTCAGGTGTCTTCTAGGTGTGTTTAAATGTTTCCTCAAGCTACAGAAAAATGTAGGTTTCAATAGGAAACTTTAATAATGTATAAGAAGATGCTTAATTATCACAAGTTTAATTTCTACAGACAATGACTAAAACATACAAAGACAGGCAGAAGAGCATCTCTCGGATGGACTTCACCATTTTTTTTACATATAGATGAATATCTTATCAATATCTACAGGCCTGTTATCATTGTATCATGAGATACAATGATATCATGCTACTACATACCTGGTATAATTTCATCATGGCATTATTCAGTGTATACACCTCTTTAAATCTGAAAAAAGACCTGAAGTGGAAAAAAAAGCTTTTAAACTACAGCATTTGTTTTTTCAGGCCATCCTGATGGACACTAACTGTTCAATGAAGACCAGGTCCTACTCCACACAGGGGGCTTGCTACCAAGGTGACGATGTAGACCCAGAGTATGAGGATTATGAATAACGGAGCCCCAGCCATGAAGGGTAACCCTTCAGAGGATCTATTTTCTTGTTTTAAAAAGGAGCACAGTGAAAAAAACAGCTGAGATATTTCCATGTGAATGTCCTGCTTCCGGTCTTCACTGTTCACTGTCCTCTAAGCGGTTGTTCTGGGGGAAACCAAAGTTGTTCTGAATTTGTGGTTGCAAGCGCATTATTTAAGAAATATTTTTAGCCAGCTGCCTTATTGAGTAGAGAGACGTGTTTAACTTCATGAAGAGAGAAGGGAGCTGAGCATCAAGTCCGCTTTGCTGGTTTCTTTTATTTCTGTCCAGACACAAGTTAGACATTAAATCTGTTGTATCTACCACAATGCTGTCCAGAGTGTTATTACCAGACCAGACCTTGCTGTGAAGGTGGGTGTTTCATTGGATCATTGTGTGGTATATGAGTATATTGTTGTTTGTTTATAAGACTAAAGGATTATCAGGCTCTGCTTATGGTCACCTTCAAAATAAACATAAAGTGCTTCTGCCCAACTGGTCTGGCCAGACAGGGAGGAGCGGCCGGCATATTTCAGGGGCTTAAAAAAATGAGATAACCGCATGTCCTAACAGCATGCAGACATTTCACCAGACATGGCATCACATCATATTACATTAGATGCTAACTGTCCACACAGTATACACATCAGTAACACCATACAACAACCAAGTCAGATTACCTGTGAGCTCCAAGAACAGCTGGAGATCTAAATCTGTGCTGTTCAATCAGGTATTATGTGTGCATCTTGCTTTGTGCATCTGTCTTTCTGTCACTCTCTGTTCTCCCCACACACACACCTCTTTTGTATGGACTGTGGAAAAAGCAGAGGTATTAGAGGATCTGGGAGAGAAGTTAAAAGGACCTGGGAGAGGAGCTGGAAGGGGCAGGGAGAGGAGCTGGGAGAGGAGACAGGAAAGAGCCAGGAAAGGAGCTGGGAGAGAAGCTGGGAAAAAGAGGGGGAGGAGTAGAGAGAGGGCCAGGAAAGGAGCTGGGAAGAGGTGGAAGAGAAGCTCAGAGAAGGGCTTGGAGAGGAGCTGGAAGGAGCAGGGAGAGGAGCTGAAAGGACCTGGGGGATGAGATGGGAGAAGAGCTGAAAGGAGCTAGAGGAGAACTGGAAAAGGAGGTGGAAGAGGAGTTAGGAGGGAGCCAGGAGAGGAGCTGAAAGGAGTTGGGTAGACACTGTGAGAGGAGCTGGGGCAGGAGCTGGGAGAGGAGGTAGAAGAGGAGCTTGGAGAAATGCTGGAAGAGGAGCTGGTAAATGAGCTTCAGTGCATCTTCTCATTTTCACGTCCTAATACTTTTACTCTTCTTCAGCATCAGTTTTGTTCTTTGAAAGCTGAGCATACTCACTTAGTACTAACTGACAGCTTTCCATGTCCACCCACTATCACACCTGCAACAAGCAGCCAACAGAAAAAGTGAACATAAAGAGTCAAAGTGTTTTTTTTTTTTCTGTGATGAGTTAAATACTTCTGACTGTAGGAAAATTTGAGTTCATGTGAAACAATTAAACACTTTGATGATCAGTCTGAGAACTGACTGATCAATCAGTTGACGAATCAACCACAGTCAACTTATCGATCACAGTGAACTGATCAATCACAGTCAACTGATTGATCACTGCAGACTCTCAGTTGAGCGGTCATCAGACATCCTAGATTGAATGACTCGGATGGCTTGATTGTCATTTCAATATAAAAATTGATTTCCGGGGCGGACAAGTCTCAACCCCTCTGTTTGTGAGACTAAACTTGTGTTTTAATCGTGTTGTCTGACCATGTATCCATCAGAATAGGACTTGTACGTTTGGTTTTATTTTTGTGTTTGTTCTATGGAATACACATAAACTCAGAGAGAAAGTGGCGAAGCTACTGGTGTTGTGTTTTGTTTTAATAAATTGTTATTTCGAATTGACAAATTCTGACTTTTTTGTTTCATAGCCAGAAGAACTTCTGATGCAGAAGGCCTACAATTAAACATTTATGTCTTTCTGATTGACTCTACAGCACCATCAGTTCAGCATGCCACTGGTGAAGCTAATGATAACAACGTCAAAAATGGAGCATCTCTATCCTGATTTACTGTTAAAAGGATATTCCATGAAGTAAATTTAAGTTATGGTCAAACACACCGTGTTCAAACACACCGTGTTTGACCATAAACCAGTGTTTTTCAACCTTTTTTGAGCCATGGCACATTTTTTACATTGACAAAATCCTGGGGCACACCACCAACCAATGAACACTCTATAGCCTAACACAGTAAATATTATAGAATGTAGGGATGCACTAAATGAAAATTCTTGGCTGGAAACCGAAAATGATGAAGCTAAGGCTGAAAACTTAAAAAAATTAATATGCCAATTATTAGTACCATTGCATTTATGGATATGACTGTGTTCTAATCCCACTAAAATCAAGGCATTGCAATTCTATAAATTAATATTCTTAATGTTAAATATTAAATTAACTTTAATTCATGCAATTGCAATGTGAGTTTTGAGTCAGTGTGTAGTTTTATGTTCTGAGTGATTTACACCTTTAGATGTCGCCCACGAGTCAGGGTCAAAAACAACTCAAAAGTTCTTAAAGAATAAGTGTAGTGAGCGGTAGTGACGCAGCTGGAAGAAGAAGTAGCGTCACTGTGTTTTCAAGCAGCTGAGAATGGGAGCTGAGCATGATTCTGCAATGTTGATTTCTATTAAATCTATGACTAAAAGTGAGAAGAAGTGAAACCTCCCCCAACATTTGCTTGTGTACTCGGCTGCAACATCCACCACAGATGGAGTGGGCATGCTCAGAGGGATTTTCCTGTTCCATGCCGCATTCATCTCATATTTGGAATGGTGATCGCAGTGTTTCCCCTAGCATTTTTTTCAGCTGCTGCGGCGGTGTGTGTGTTGGAGGGGGGGTTGTTGTTCTTACTCCCACTCTCTTGCCGCTCTACCCACATTAGTGGAAGAGGGTCCGACAGGATTTGATGCACTCCTTGATGACTCAAAACAAGTCGAAAATAAGGTCGTGTGTTGTTGTGCTCACACAGTGCGAGTAGAAATCACTAGTGCTGCATTGATAATAATGCCACTAATGCTATTAATGCTACTTGCTATATAGACCGTGCATAAGCTTGAACGTTACCTTTCACGTTGATAGAAGAGGGTCTGACAGAATTTGATGCAATCCTTGATGACTCACAACAAATCAGAAATAACGTTGTGTGTTGTCGTGCTTACACAGTGCGAGTAGAATCATTAGTGGCGCATTGATATTATTGATCGTGAAATTTTTGTAGCGGCACACGTAATTTAGCCACTGCTAAATGAATGTAGGGGAAACACTGCTGATACAAAGGAGTCCAAGGTAGAACTATTTGAGATAAAAACTATTTTAAGTGTGGCGGTTTTTATTTAGCAGTGGCGGTGCGCCACGATCAATTACATGTAGGGGAAACCCTGGATCCGGATGTTTGGATATCAGGTGATAAATTAAACAGGTGAACAGCACCTAACTTCATCAACATTACATATCGGGTCCCAGCCACAGCACTAGCCACCAAACATCTTTTTAACTTTGCCTGATTTCTTTAGCAAAGAGACTAAACACAACTCACCTACTCTCCTCCAACAGCCGCTTGTTTGTAGCAAGACCTCAGGCCAGTCCATTAAATACTCCTACGGGGTGACGCACCTCAAGGAAGAACATTTATGATCATTTCTTTATCATTTCCTTGAAGTAATAAACACCATATTAATCATTTTGCTCTGCAGACGCAGTAGTTCTTTATCCTTAGTGTCTCGGTCTGATTGCATTTCCGTGAAGAAATGATAATAGGCATACCTGAACAAGAAGAAGGGGAAAACCAACAGAATTTGTCCAAGCACTTATCCTGGAACTCCTCAGTGCAGACAACTTCTAGTCCCAGCTGGTGATCAACCAGGTTCAGTGGACCCTGCAATCATGACCCCAGGAGGGTTCCAAGCCCCTTGCCATAAACACCTGCGTCCATTCCTACCATGAGTAGGAACTTATACTGCACCTCTGGAGGATTAGGGAGCTGGAGAATAAGGGCAGTGAAGTGCTTATTTTCCCCGAATAGACAACTGAAGTGATGCAGCAATGGCATGAGTTCAATGAGGTCCTGGCCGGACTTTGTAAGCTCAAGGTGGATAATAGCGTCCTTTTCCCAGCAAAGCTTTAGATAAAGCACAACAGCTAGTTTAAGATCTTTGCCATGCCGGTAGAGGCAATGACATTCTTGAACACTGGTTTAGAAAAGACATCTTAGGATACATGACAGAATTAAGCAAACCTAAGTGAGATTAATTACATTATAATGTCATGTTATTCACTGTTCCGGAAATATGTCTGACAATATGTTCCAAAGCTAGTCATTGAACGTGCCTTTGCAGTCCCGCACTTGAGAGGGTTTTATGTGGTTCAACCGTAAGGACTGTAGCGGAGACTATGTTCACAGGGTTGTTTACTGGTGCTGTTCTGCACCCTGGTATATGTGTGGTATGTTACTGTTTTTTGTGTTATTTTGGATGGATGCCAAACTGTCGTCATCTCAGGTGCTATGTCGGTATCTGACAGTATAGCACAAAGTAGCAGTAATAAAAACCTGACACTCATCTCATGGAATGTGAAGGGTTTTAGTCATGTGATTAAAAGGGGACGTGTCCTCTCTCATTTTAAATCGTTGAAGCCAGATGTAATTTTCCTTCAGGAAAGGATACACATATTAGTGCAAATAAACAGCACAGGTTAAGAGCAAACTGGATATCACAAGTTTTTCAGGTGCCTTTTACTTTTAAAGCTAGAGCTGTTGCCATCTTTTTAAGAGAAAATAATAAATCTCTCCCTGATTCTATGAAAGCTGACCTATATGGGAGATATCTCATGATCTCAGATCATCTGAACTCATTACCTGTAACTATGCTTAATATCTATGCTCAGAATACTGACAGTCCTGAATTCTTGGATAAAGTTTTAAATCTGATGCTGGTTTCCTGTTTCAATGACTTAACCTGAGGGGATTTTAGTGGTTATCTCAACCCAATGCTGGATAGCCTGTCATCAAAACCCCCACCCTCTATAGCTCTATTGCAAACTCTTAACAATTTAATTAAAGCAAGGGACATAGTTGACATCTGGCATTTAAAACATCCTACTACCAAAGATTTTTCATTTTACTCTAATGTACATGAGTCATATACAATGATTGATTGTTTCCGAATATCCTCTGAATTATTACCCAGCTTTACAAATTCAGCTCATCACAATATTTTAATATCTGATCATCATTGACATATCCTGTCAAAACAAAGGTTCAACAGGTACTTTATTCTCTCCTCCTTCAAGACCACTCTTGAAGAAAAATAAAAGCATGCATTGATGAGTTTATTGCCACTAACGACTATAGGAAGGTATCTGACTTTATTCTGCAGGAGACATTTAAGGTGGTATTAAGAGGTCACATTATTTAATTTTAATCATCTAAAAAACATGACATTAACATTCGACTGTTGAAATCTAAAAAATGCTTCCAATCCTCCAGAGCCTCCCTTTTATGATAATGATTATGAAAAGATCTCGAAACTGAAATATGAGTATAATACAATTCTCAGTAAACGTGTAATCAATCACTTATTCAAAGTCAAACAGAAAAATTTGGAGCTGGGGGACAAACCAGAGAAATTACGACCAAATCAATTAAGAGTGAGCGTGCCAGACAAGCGATTCATAAAATAAAAGCTAAATTAGGTAATCTATTAACCCAGCCAAAGGAAATTAGCAATTGATTACAAGATTTTTATAAGGAATTATGTTCTAGCAAAGTAAAGGCTACTAAAGCTGACTTTTTAAATTTCTTTTCTACATTAGATTTTTCTCACTTAGACAAAGTCTCTAGGGGTGAAATATATACACCCTTACATTGGAGGCAGACCTTTAAAATGCCATTCAGGCTTTTTCATCTTGAAAGGCAGGTTTGGTGTAGAATTTTATAGGGTGTTTGAGGAAAAAATTACTCCCCTCATGTTAAGGATGGTGAAAGATTCAGTTAAAAACAAGAGGCTTCCCAGCTCTGTCTATGAAGCAAACATTTGTATACTTTTAAAAATGGGAAAGAGGAGATTGACCTTGCTTGTTACAGACCCATTGCTCTTCTAAACCCCTACCAAAATGTGATATATAAGGTTTTAAGTTCTAGCAACAAAATTAGGCAAGAAGAAAGAAAGAAAGAAAGAAAGAAAGAAAGAAAGAAAGAAAGAAAGAAAGAAAGAAAGAAAGAAAGAAACTAATTGTAAGAATCATGGTGTTTGCTGCTACCCTGTATCCACACTCTGTACTTGCTCCTCCTTGTCTGATTCTATGCAATGTATATGGCAGAATACCACCCAAATGTGTTGTGTTCTTTCATTTTTGTTTTGTCTTAATTTTCTTGCTTTGTCCTGTTTTCTGATCATGTTTTTTATTCATCTCTTTTTTTGTCTTGTATTTTATTTTCTATTGAGTATCTTATGGTGGAGAGGCAGTTTTCCTTAAATTTCTGCTGACATCTGTCAGCCTTGCACTGTATGTGACACCTCACTACTGCCTCATTGGTCATTTTTCCTTCATGTATTCAAGTAACACCATAAGGTCCTCTTGTCATTATGCCTGATTGTTAAGACTGGAAAAAATTTATGAAAAATATTTAAAAAAAAAAAAAAATTTAATGTGAGAATTTATTTCTCACAAAACTAAAACATTTTTCAGTTGTAACATGTTGTCTTTGCATTACTCTTAGTTAAACATGAAGTTTAAATAATTCGCCAACCATCAAACTTTGTTTTGATTTGACACAGTGGGCACTATTTTCGTGCCTTACTGGCAGCGTGGTGTAGGCGCACTGTAAGTCAGGTCCGCCGCACCAATGAGGCGTGCCCAAGCACACTTTGGTATTTTGGTGAGCGGGGCAGCCTGGGGTAAGAATCCCCCCTCCTTAACTCATTTCCTCCCAGCAGCTCAAGTAGAAAAGAAGAAGAGGAGGAGGTGTGGAGTGGGTTTAACACAGCTGAGTCCTGTTTACACCAATCACATCAGCTCCTTTCCTCACCTTCAAATCTGCCAACGGGGAGGCGTATTGCAATTTTTCGTGAGGTAGTCGAAGAGATGACTGGAGACAGCAACACCACCCAATGGTGACAGGAGGCAGCCCCTCAACAAGTGTTGACCTAAGCGCTGAGGAGGCCGTCCTCCACACTATCTAAAATAAGCACAGAGGGATTTGATGTGTGTAAGGTTGGACCCACTGGTAAGACAAACACCCATTGCCACAAATAAAGACACTCACATCAAGTTGTATATATTTAAACCCCACATAACAAAAGTGGGTTGTGTGCACAGATCACAACATAAACAAATTCCAATAACAGCATTAAAATCGGAACCACCTGTGCATTAAGGACGCATCACACTCCATGGCCTGGCTCTGTCTTTTACCAATGTTGGCGTATAAAATAAACTTGGCTCACGCAACTGAGTATTATAATATTCATATGTAGTCGTAACTCCAGGTTGAATCTTCACAGAATTTGAAGGATGTGAAAACATTAGATGAACAGATAATTTTGAATGTCTTATTGACCTGTACAGCACTTTGGTCAGCTTCGGTTGTTTTTAAAGTGCTCTTTAAATAAAGTTTGAGTTGAGTTGAGTTGAAAGTGTCTTTTTTTTTTTTTGGGTTCAAATTTTCAAAGTAAATAATTCAGTAAAATAAATCATCCGTCCAGCCTTGCCGCCGCAGCAGCAGCACAAGGAGAGGACATGGGGACATGTCTGGGTCGAACTGATGAGCTGAAAGATGAGGAAGAGGAAGAGGAAGAGAAAAAGGGGGCGGGAGACGAATTAAATATCTTGGTAACTTCGTCATGTGTGACTATCTCATCGGACAAGATATACATCATGATAAGATATACATCATAATAAGAATAAGAATAGCTTTGTTTGTCCCCGAAGGCAAATTCAATTGTCTGTCATCTCATTTATCATGTCTTAAAAGTCATCTAAAATTTATAAAAGAGTTGTAAAGTCTGGTGGCTGTTGGTACAAAAGATCTTCTGAATCTTTCTGTCCTACAGCAAAGTGAGAGGAACCGTCCACCACCATTGGCCCTTTGGTCTGTTAAGGTGTAATGAAGTGGGTGATCCATGGTCTTTAGAATAGTCTCCACCTTCCTCAGTGTACATCTCCCCACCACATCCTCCAGTGAGTCCAACTTGAATCCAACCACAGAACCACCAGTTTGTTCAGACTTCTTGCATCTTTGTGTTAGATGCTTCCTCCCCAGCAGACTGCAGCATAGAACAGAACACTATTGACACCACAGACTGATAAACATCTGCAGCAGCTTACTAGAGATGTCTATTGATTGGAGTCTTCTCAGGCAAAAGAGGCAGCTCTGCCCTTTTTGTAGATGAGGTCTACGTTCTTAGACTAGTCCAACTTATTATCCAGATGTACACCTAGATATTTATATGATGTCATCACTTCGATGTCCACTCCACAGGTGTTCACTGGCTGAAGAGGGGGTTTGGATTTATGGAAGTCTATGATCATCTCCTTTGTCTTAGAGGTGTTGAGGAGGAGGCAGTTTTTGTGACTCCAGTCACTGAAGGCTCTTATCAAATCTCTGTATTCAGCTTCTTGTTCATCTCTGATACATGCCACGATAGACGTGTCAACTGAGTATATCTGGATGTGGCAGGACTCACTGCTGTATCTTAAGTCTGACGTATACAGTGTGAACAGGAATGGCACCAGCACAGTCCCTTGTGGAGCCCCTGTACTGCTCATTAATGTCCCAGAAACACAGTTCCCCAGCCTGACAAACTGTGGCCTTCCTACCAGGTTATCTGTGATCGAGGAAACACAGAGAGGATCCACTCCCATCTCTGTGAGCTTGTCTTTGAGTATTGTGGGTTGGATGGTGTTGAATGCACTTGAAAAGTCCAAGAACATGATCCTCACATAAACTCCAGGTTCCTCCAGATGCGACAGGGCACGGTGAAGCATGTAGAGGACAGCATCATCCACTCCAATGTGTTCTGTTTATGCAAACTGCAGGGAATCCAGTTTGTCTTTGACTTCAGATCTCAGAAGGCGTAGAATCAGCCACTCCAGGGTTTTCATGATGTGTGAGGAGAGGGCCACTGGTCTATAGTCATTGAGTTCAGCTAGACATTTTGTTTTTGGTGCAGGCACAATGCAGGATGTTTTCCACTGAGCAGGCACCCGCCCCAGCTGTAGACTCAGGTTGAAGATCCTGTGGAGAAGTTGACACAGTTCTGCAGCACAGTCTCTAAGCAGCCTTGGACACAAACCATCTGGACCAGCTGCCTTCCCAGGGCAAAGTCTTCCAAGCTCTATCCTCACCCTGTTTCTGTGACAGACAAGGACTGGTAGGACTGGTGTTCTAGGAGGGAGGTAGTTGAAGTGGTTGAGACATTTGAATGAGATGGAGGAGGAAGAGAAGAAGTTGTAGCGTAGACTTGTTGTAGAGAAGAAGGTGGAGTAGCAGTAGAAGTGGGTATGACAGCAATGTCAAATCTGTTGAAGAACGAGTTGAGTTCAGCTCTTTCTGCATCACCCACTACTGGCTGTCTTTTCTTTTTTATATCTGTGTTCAGAGATGGTAATGATTCCTCTCCATACTTCATGGATGTTGCTGTGTTGTAGATTCCTCTCCATCTTCTTTTTGAAGATGCTTTGCCATCTTCAGTCTCCTCTTCAACTCTTGTTGCAACTTGTTTGAGTTGTTCTTTGTTTTTGTGTTGCATCATTTCCAAGAAGACTCATGGCTGTACTGGCTCAAAAGGGTGCTTCTACTCAATACTGAGCAAAGGGTCTAAATACTTACGACCATATTATATTTCAGTTTTTCTTTTTTATTAAATTTGCAAAAAGTTCTACATTTCTGTTTTTTTTCTGGGGTGCTGACTTGAAAGAAACATCTCCTGGATGCACTGGGATGCATCTTCAGTGATGTATCCTGAGATCAGTGGGTGTTTCGGGTCTCGCAACATCAGACACCCTCCCTCAGGTGACCCAGCCGGGGTTGATCATTCCCCGGCTTGCGTCCCAGTAGCAACCCACGGATCTGCCCTTTTGAGCCACAGCCACCTTGTGGCTTTCTCTGTGGCTTCGCTAGCGGGTTTAATGGCCCTCTTCTTGGCCGTCCCTGTCACGCCCAAACGGCCTAAGGCTCTGCAAAGAGAACGTCCTGCAAAACCCCTACAGCCAACTTCTATTGGCTCGTAGAATGTCCTCCAGCCCCTGCCCCGGCACTCCTCCACCAGTTCCTGATATTTGGCACGTTTCCTTTCGTTGGCTTCCTCAATGCGCTCTTCCCAGGGCACTGTGAGTTCCAGCATGATCAGGTGTTTTGAGGCCTCAGAGGTGATGATCATGTCTGGCTGGAGAGATGTGGATGCAATGTGCTGAGGGAACCTCAGCTGTTTTCCCAGGTGAACTTGCAACTGCCAATCAGGGGCTGTTTGGAGGAGTCCTGTTGTTGTCTGTGGACATGCCCGGGTTCTCTCTCCAGCTTTGATGAATGGGACTGCCTTCTTCGGAGCATGATGGTGTTTGCTGGTGCTGATGGCTGAGGCTATGCTCTCAGCAACTGCTTTCAGAACCTGGTCATGGTGCCAGCGGTAGCGACTGGGATAGTGGATAGTGTGAAGATAGTGTGGATAGTGTGAAGATAGTGGACTGGGTGCAGAGAAGCACTTCGTCTCCTTCAACGGGTGAGATTGCCTCACGCTGTTATGTGTGTGAGATTGCCACATGTGAAGCTATAGGCTGCATGTGTGAGATGCCATATGTAGAGCTATAGGCTGCTGCATGTGAGTGATGCCATATGTAGAGCTATAGGCTGCTGCATGTGAGGGATGCCATATGTAGAGCTATAGGCTGCTGCATGTGAGGGATGCCATATGTAGAGCTATAGGCTGCTGCATGTGTGAGATGCCATATGTAGAGCTATAGGCTGCTGCATGTGAGGGATGCCATATGTAGAGCTATAGGCTGCTGCATGTGAGGGATGCCATATGTAGAGCTATAGGCTGCTGCATGTGTGAGATGTCATATGTGAAGCTATAGACTGGGTGCAGAAGCACTTCGTCTCCTTCAGAGTGTGAGATTGCCTCACGCTGCTATTGGTGTGAGATTGTCATATGTGAAGCTATAGACTGGGTGCAGAAGAGCACTTCGTCTCCTTCAAAGTGTGAGACCGCCTCACACTGCTATAGGTTTGAGATTGTCATATGTTAAACTATAGACTGGGTGCAGACACATTACGTCTCCTTCAATGTGTGAGAATCGCCTCACGCTGTGTATGTGAAGCTAGTAGACTGGGTGCAGAGAGGCACAAGGCCAGTAGTTAAGTGGAACTAGCTAGACTGGGTGCGGAGAAGCACTGGCCAGTAGTTCGGGGAGACAGCCTGGCCCGGGTTGTGATGTGTTTTTTAGGCTGAATGCCTGGTGATAAAAGGTTCTCGGTAATTTTTGGGATAACAAGGGGAGTGGCAGGCACGAGTGTGTCTGTCCATTGTTGAACTGTGAGTTTTGGGACATTTTTTTATGAGCTCTGAGAGATACAGATTGGCTTGATGAGCAGGAGATAGAAAAAGACGTCAATAAGGATAGGCTGAAAAGCCTATTCAGGGATCCCAATTGAACAAGCACATCCCATATCTCCTGACCAATTGTAGAAGAATCACACAAATTGAAAAAATCACACAAATTGGAAAAATTGAAGAAATCAAAACAAGAATTAGAATAGAAGACTGCTGACTGACTCCAGTGACTGACTTTGACTTTAAACACGTGTGAAAGGGTATACCATTGTGTGATGAAAAAGTGAAGTGTGTGGGTTGATTGGATGTTTGTGTGTGTCTGTTTTGCTCTGTGTCAACTAAGTTCTCTGGCAGTGTTCACACCCAGACTCTGCATCTGTGTGTGTGTTATGTTAGTCAAAGATTGCTGTGTTTTCCTCACTTGTGTTTATGTCATAGTTGTTTATGTGAATACTGTGCTCATTGCGGACATGTTATCAGTTGAGACATAGATGGTTAAATACTCCTGGGAAAGAGGTTCTGTTCCTAGTACCATGATGAACACTCCTGATATGAAGGTTTTAGCTTATGCTTAAATATTATGATGGTTTTTTTTGGTGAACACATCTTATGCTCCTTAACAAATTTTCTGTGATAAAGCTGCTGAAATAATGTGTGTGAAAGTATAAAAGATACAAAAAGGGGAAAAAGAAAGGAGGTACCACAAGTGCGAAACTTCTAAAACTTCAAATCTAAGGGTTGCTTCTATACATCTGCTGTTTTTGCCAAAATACTGTGTTTTTTAAATATTATTGAAGCTGTTAATATCAATACTGACTATTGCTATAGAACTTCAGTTAAGGCAAAAGCTTTATACTGTGTATTTTTTGGGAATTTTACAAAACTTCTGGGGATCAAGTTTTAATGTGTGTGCTCATTTGAATAATAAATTTTACAAAAACCATGACCAGAAAGGGAAGATTAGTTTAACTCCAATTGCATTGGTAGGGTGTAAATATCCTGATCACTTAAAAAATATCCAAAAACTTACAAAAAAAATGGGAACATTGAGTCAAGGGGTTTGAATTTTTATGACCTAGGGGAGGCACATCTGATGTGACTGTGTGTGAGGATTTGGAGCAGCGAATCTAAAACCATAAACATAAAGATAAAAGTAAAACACGCAAAAACAAGAGATATGGAACTAAAAGTAGTGGACATGTTCAAAGGTTTTTGTAATTTTTATACTTTAGAGTCCAATTTTAGATTTTAAGTCATACTGTGACCTTTTGAACCTGATTTCAACGTTCTTCTTGTGTATTTGCTCTTTAAATGCATTACTTTCTCTTTTTAAATCATGCTCTGGTCTCTTGAACTAATAAATAAGAATAGAATAAAAACTAAAATTTTTCTATCTTAGGTTGCCTTTAAACTTATTATTTATTTATTTTATTTATTTATTTTTGTTTATCTCTTTTGAATTTCCAAATGATTTAAAATCATTGATATTTTTGTCCCATATGTTTTGAAAAGGAGATTGACAGTTTTGGTGAAATTTTGACCCTGTTTGGCCCTGAGGTTAGACCTAAATCCAGATTATGGCCCTTGCTGTGGTTGACTTTGACACCCCTGGCCTAGATTATGTTTGCTTGGAAATGCACTGATAGTATGTTTTCAATCTTAATAAATGGCACACAGGCTAGCTATGTGCTGTGGAAAACCACACACCTTGTTGGGCTGATTGCCAGACTGCCACAAACTGAACAGGGGGCAGGGAGATGGATACGAGTTTTTGAGGATGAACTGTAGAGAAAATGTTGACTACACCAGACATGAAAGCACTCTTGGCTCAACTGCTGGGAACTAAGACGAAGGAGGAGTTTCTGCACAAGGCAAAACAAGGTTGAATGACGTATCCCATGACTGATGGGAGTGAGTTCAATGCATATTGTGATGTGATGTGGAGGGTGCTGCCAGATGAAGAGCGGAGACCGAAAGAACAGGAAAAGAACATTCAGCGGAAGTTGAAACAGCCACCTCTAAGGGGGACACTGCAAAAGAGACCCAGCGATGCAGACCGTGCAGACGCTAACTGCGGTAAAACCTGTGACAGTAACCTGTTTAATCACCTGTTGTGAATGTTTATCCTCAGACAAGAACCCTGCTCCATAGAGATGATACATCCCGGCAGGGGTGTGGAATTCTGACGGACGTGTTACGTCTAAAGACCTGCTGGGGATGTGATCATACCAGACATTTTTGACAACTGCCCAGACCAGGGATGCCTCTGGCTGGAGCTGTGGTGGGGGGGCCCCAGCCCAGACAATGTGAAAGTGGTGGCTTATTACAGTGTGATTTTTGTGGATGATGGAAAAAGTTAAATGTTAGTTTTAATTTTAACCCTGTTGACCTTATAGACCAAAGAGCCCTATGTAGAAGTAACATTCAAATTTGGTGCTCACCGCAAGGTGTGTACGTAGACAGTTATGGTTTATAGTTTTAAAGTAAATATCGTGACATTAACATAGTAACATCTCTATTCTGTTAGTTTTATAATGATAAATCTAAATGCAGCTGTGTTGAATCCACATACACTCCTCACAGATGTGCCACCTAATGTAAAGTAATAGGAAGCTATCAAAGGTCAATAAGGCCACAGAAAATGTTTTGCTACCAGTAGTATTAACAAACGAACTTAGGATCTGACTTTCACAGTGATTCACACTGTGCAAGGGGGGAGATGATGAGACAATTAAAACGTGAGATTTTTAGAATATTCTGACAATAGTTGATAAACTCTTGGGTCATTGTGATGTGTGTTTTTTAGATGAATTGAAGAGAACAATAAAACATTAGTGGGACACTTTTCCAGTTCCAGAGAGACGCTTTTAGAAATCTATTCATAGACGATGTGGACATGATTAAAACTGCCAAGGGATATGTTACATGTTTGTAATGATGACGGGTTCAGTCGATGGATGGAAGCAACACCATCAAAAGATCTTGGAGTCAAAATAAATCTTTCACTGCATGAATTGGTACATCATTTTGGGGAAGAAAGTTAATCTCTCAAGTAAATATCAGATCAGAAAATTTGCATTAACACTAACTTATAGGAAGATGCTTTGCTACTTGCACTTCTGAGCTTTCACAATCAAAAGCACTGTGATAAATCTTTCACTGCATGAATTTCTAACTTACAAAGCTATGCTTTACTGCGGCTAAACAATTAAGCTTTTCGCTTGAGCAGCTGAAAATTAGTGAATTAAATATATGAGGCAGCTAACTACGATGCAAAGATCTATCGATTAGCAGGAGAAGTGCCAAAATCTGATCCCAGTCAAGAGGTGATCTACGTCATCTACCGCTGACTGCCCAGAAAAAAACAAGGAAGTATCACTTGATAAGAGACACTCCCAGAATGACTGTAGCACTCGTCCTGAAAGTAACTGTTTTCCTGGTGTTGCTGCTGAGGGACAATGTGTGAAGAGAGACCGAGAGAGAGACTGATGACAACAATGAGGGTGAAGGTCAAACTGGTGCCAGTACAGCTGTGAGAAGAAGAAGTGGGAGACATTGTTATCGCGGGTGAGTACGATGCAACCCAAAACACAATCCACACCACTCCAGACAGAGCTAGAACCCATGCCAACATTCACAGATTATTACAAATAAGAGAAGAACTGTTTTTTTTTTACCTAAAGTTAAGCAATAATGTGAAAGAAATTATTGTTTGATTTGATTTGTTAATTATTCAGCGAAGATGTTTAGATTAAAGGATATTTACATGTAACAAGTCCACTAATATGTCAGTACAGACAAGCAGTAAATTGGGTATTTGAAGAGAATAGATGTGTCTTAAAAGGTTTGGAAAGTACTGTTGCAGATACATTTCTAACAAAACAAGCCCCTGGGGGAGGTTTTTCTAAAGCTATGGAGGGTATGGAAAGCTAAAAGTGAAAATGCGGGAGAATGCTGGTAAGGGGAGCCTGTTAATGGACTGGGTGGTCCAAATTTTAGATGAATGAGAGCCGTTTTGGCCCAGCCATGAGTGCTGCGATAGCCCTAATTCTGATTTCCTTTCTCACATGTCGCATCGTACACATCCTTTGGAGACATTGTTGGAAGCTGACGGAGGAGATGGGACTTATGGTGGACCTAACACTGGCCCATGAACTACAGGAAATGCCACCAAAACAGCTGGCACAGTGTGTGATTAATCAAGGAGGGACTGAGGGACCTGAACGGTTCCTGGACTTTGACGGAGACGAAGATGAGCAATGGACTTTGAGCAACACAAACAACATATTCAATGAGCTGGAAATATTGAACTGAACATGTTTCATTCACAGAGTTAAAGGACTACACTAATCACACATTAATCAAGGGGTTAATCACATATTAATCAAGGGGTTTGTCGCAGGTTGCTACAATGTAATGTAATGGTATTATCAGAAGTTGACACTTCTTCTATGCAAATGAAATTATGTCAGCGCATCCAGGAAATGGATGGTCGCCAGGGCACGGGGCCGTAAGATTCTTTCCCTGCTGAAACAGCCGAGAAGGGTTTTCAGTCTTACGCACTGATATAATTTGAAATGATCCTAGCTATGGTATGGTATGGTACTGATTTTTGTTTCTTTAATCACATAAGGATGTTTAGTGTTTGATGTGATGATTAGGTTTTTTATGAAAGTAAGAACTTTCAAAGGGGGGACTGTGTAGGGGAATGTCTTCATACATTTAGGTTAAGAAATATAGAGTAATTATCTTTTAGTAAGACGCTACAAATAATCTAGGTTGGCCTGCTCCTGCTGCCCCACGACCATGAGATTGTAAGCAAGGCTGTCTTGCAGGAGCCCAAACTATCTGTCTGTTGGAACATGTAATCTCTGCCAGGGTCAAGACGAACCTAAACAAGGTGTCGTGGGGCAGACATGTCATCATGAGGGGCCTTCTGGAGAATACACATACACACACACACACACACACACACACACACACACTCACACAGGATAAAAGGGAGTGGAAGAAAAGCTAGAGAGGCTTCCTTGGGTCTTGGTCGAGACTCTGTTGCCATCTGTACTGATTTCTACATCTGTACTGTTCTTCAGATCTCATCATGTCTCCTGTGCATTGTTTATGCTGGACTTTCCACAACACCATCAGCCAGGGACTTTAGGCAGCTGCTGAGGAGATGTTCCAAGGAGCCTCTTCCGGAGCACATGGGGCAGGAAGGTGTCTCGCTCTTCCCCCACACATGGAGGTTCGCTGGGCTCGGAGGGGCGTCGTAGGCTGCCTGCACAAGGAACCGGACACAGTGGAAGTCTGCCTGCATGATGTCTGACCAGGTGACTTTGCGCTGCAACGCGCTCTCCCATCTTGTCCATGCCCCCTGTTGCCGGAGTCCCACTGCCCTGTTCACTTGCTCCTCCTCCTCACCTGCTCGAACCTCTTCCTGGAGTAGATGGTGTCTCTCCTTTCCCTGGGCCTGGCTCACTTGGGTCTTTGGAAGGTAGCCCAGGCCTGCTCTCCCTGTTGCTAAGACCCATACCAGTGCTTTTTTCCTTAGGCGTGACTCTGCCACTTCCACTGCCTTCTCAGCCTTCCATTTCCTTCCTGTCCTCACTTCAATTCCAGCTGAAGACACTTTGCTGTCCCTGGAATCCCTGTACTGCAGGGCTTCCCTTGTACGTGCCACCTTGAATTCTTCAGTGAGCCCACTGAAGGGTAGCTGGAGGATGTTACTTGTCCTGTACAGGGCAGCGCTGTTAAGGCTGCGGGGAAGGCCCAGCCACTTCCGAATAAAGCCACTGATCTTCCTTTCGAGGGATTCCACAGTTGTTACAGGGACTGTGTAGACGAGGAGAGGCCACAAGACTCTGGGCAGAATGGAGTGCTGGTAGATCCAGGCTTTAAATCTACCAGGAAGGCCGGACTTGTCCACCTTGGTGAGCCACGCTCCTAGTTGTACACCAAACTCCTGGATGGCAGCAGTCTTTCAGGCTTGAGTCAAAGAGCTTCCCCAAGCTCTTGACTGGTTGCTCCGTGATGGATGGGATTGCTGTTCCAGAGATCGAAAACCGGAACTTGTCCATCACCTTCCCCCTCTTCAGTACCATGGACCTTGACTTGGAGGTACTTGAAACTCATCCTAGCCCATGTGATGAGTCTCTCCAATCCCTGCAAGATCCACCTGCTCCCTGGGACCGATGTTGTTGTGATGGTAAGGTCGTCCATGTAGGCTCTTATAGGGGGCTGGCGAACACCTGATCTGGATAGGGGCCCTCTGCATTCCACCTCTGCGGCCTTGATGACCATGTTCATCGCCAATGCGAAAAGGGTAACGGAGATGGTACAACCCGTTATTATTCCTTATAATCCAGGATCAGCTGCTTGATCTTGCTGGGAACATGGTGGAGGTGTAGAGCAAGCTCAACCAGTTTGTGTGGGATGGTCCCGTAGGCGTTAGTCAGGTCCAACCACAACACAGCAATGTCACCTCTGTTCTCATGGGCCTCTCTGATGAGCTGTGTGACTACACCAGTGTGCTCTAGACAGCCGGGAGCTCCAGGAATCCCACCCTTCTGTACCGAAGTGTCGATGTAGTTGTTCTTGAGGAGAAACTCAGTCAATCTTCGGGAGACAATGCTAAAGAACACCTTCCCTTCCACACTCAGTAGTGAGATTGTCCGAAACTGGTTGATGTTTTTCGAGTCCTCCTCCTTGGGAATCCAAACTCCCTCTGCACATCTCCACAGGTCGGCCACTCTCCCCCTTCGCCAGATCACCTTCAGGGTCTTCCACAGGTGCCGGAGAAGCTCTGGGCAGCGCTTGTAGACGATGTAGGGTACGCCACTGGGGCCTGGAGAAGATGCTGAGCGGGCTGCCTTGATGACCTCTTGAACCTCCTTCAGGCTAGGCTCCGTCAGCTTGAACTCTGCTGTTGGTGGAGCAGGGCTGATGAGAGCTTTGTTGGGTCCTAGATTTTGTTCCCTCAGTGGGTCGCTCATAGTGTTCTGGAGGAAGTGGTTCACTTCTTCTCTTGAGCACTCAAACCGGCCTCTTCGTTTATCCCCAAGCAGCTGTTTAGCAAAACGGAAGGGATTGGCAATGAAGGCTGCTTGCTTCCTGGCTCTCTCTCTTCCCCGCCTCCTGTGCCACTCTGCTCTGCGGAGGGTTGTCAGCTTCTTCTGCAGGATGTTATGCAGTTCTGCAAATGGTTGCTTTTCCTCCTCAGTAGCTCTCCTGAACTGTTTCTTGAGGGTTTGAAGCTCCTGGCGCAGTTGGTGTATCTTAGTGGCCCTGCAGTTCATGGTGTAGGAGGTGGTCTTGGTGTTGCCCTTCTCAGTCCAGCCAAATCTTTCTGAGCCATGGCTGATGATGATGGTGGTCATCGCTTGGAGTCTGCTGTCAACGTCTCCTTTGGCTGTGGCTCGGATGATGTTGGACACGTCCTCGTCAAACTGCAGCCACTCACTCTGTCTGCTTGCTGGGGGCCATTTAATCCACTGCTGTGGAACTATACTGCCAGGGTTGGGAGACTCTGGTACATGGAGGGACTGGGATCTGTGGGTTGCCTCCTGTCCAGGCTCCTCCTGCGTCTCACCAGGTTCAGGACCTGTGTGTTGTACCTCGCTCTCCTGCTCCAAGCATTTCATTCTGGCCTGATGGATTTTTAGGCCACATTTGTTTTTGCATAGCTTGCCGCAGATACTACATGTCATACTCGTAGTCGGTTCGTTTGCGGGGGTCATTAACCTTTGGTCTGAACCTAACCTACCTCTGAGTGTACATCAATGAGAAATAATGAAATGATCTTAGCAAATGGCTCTAATAAAACAAAGAGTAAAAAGTTTATAGGGGTCTGAGTACTTTCCATACCCACTGTATATATACACTACCGGTCAAAAGTTTTAGAGCACCCCATTTTTTCCAATTTTTTATTGAAATTCAAGCAGTTCAAGTCCAATGAACAGCTTGAAAGGGTACAACAGTAAGTGGTGAACTGCCAGAGGTAAATTAAAAAAGTAAGGTTAACCAAAACTAAAAAATAATGTACATTTCAGAGTATTACAAAGAGGCCTTTTTCAGGGAACAAAAAATGGGTTAACAACTTCAAGCAGTTCTGCAGCAATTAAGGAAAGCTTTTATATCACTTGTGATCCAGGGTTTGTTTTTGGGGAAACAGTGAACAGTCTTTGTCGATTTAACTGTGTCTCTACAGAAGTTGATGTAGTCAGTAAAGCAGTCAACCTGTCTGTCAATGTTCATACTATCCTCATCTGTTTCCAGCAGCACATTCCAGTCTGTTGATTTAAAACAGTCCCTTAGAGCTTCACTAGCTTAAGGTGTCCATCTTCTGATTTCTACTTTGATCACAGGCTGCCTCAGTACACAAGGTCTGTAACAGGTTGCAGGTAGACTAAGTTATAATCTGACCTGCCCAGTGGTGGTGAGGCAGTGGCTCTGTAGGCCTCTTTGACGCTGGCATACAGCAGATCCAGGTTTTTGTTTTCTCTTATAGGACAGTTTACAAACTGTGTAAATCAAGTCAGGTAAGTGGAGAGGGTGACATGGTTGAAGTCTCCTGATATTATTATCTGGGTGTTGAGTCTGTAGCCTGGCAACACTATTATGGAAAAGATCGCATGGAATTTCTGCAGTTGATTTGGGTGGGATGTAAACAACTATTGTTATGATATGACTGAATTCTCTTGGAGCATAATATGGCCAAAAAGCAACTGCTAACAGTTCAGTATCTTGACAACACAACTTGTCCTTGACAGTTATGTGTGAAGGGTTACATTATCTCTGGTTGACAAATAAAGTCAGACCTCCTTCTTTCTTCTTGCCACTTGCTTGAGCATCTCTGTCTGACCTTATGAGAGTGAAGTCAGGGGCCTATTCTACGAAGCAAGTTCGACCTAGCAACGGTGGTCATCAACCTCGTAAGTGGATCCAGCTTTGCTATGAGCACGTGCACGCAAGTAAGGCGGAGCCCGCCGCATCTCACCAATCGTGAACATGGACCAGTCTGGAGCGTCAGAGCAGGTCGGACAGCGAAGGACCGCGTACTTTACAAACGAGGAGCAGGAGACGATCATGAGAAAGTATGAAGAATTCTAATCCATCATAAACCTCAAAAGCAACACCGTCGCTGCTGCAAAAGCACGGAAGGAATGCTGGCAGAAAATTGCAGACAGTCTCAATGCGTAAGTATTATATAAAAAAATCTTTGATGCCATTATCACCCTGAAATTGCACTGTTCAACATGCTCTTTTAACATGCACCAGACATGTCTAATTCATTTCCAAGATGAATTCATTCATTTTTTCATTCCTATCGTGTTTACATTTTTAGTGTGATATGTAGGCCATATGAGCCTTTCTAAAAGGTGGTCATCCGGAAAAGTAAGTGGGTCCGTGTGGTCCCTGAAAACCCGTGCGCCGGAGTGCTCCTCAGACAATGGGAGCACCGAGGTCTATAGGATCCTCCAAGAATGGACAAGCCATTTTTCGAGAGAGCTTATTGGTCAGTGGGCGGGGTTTTTATTCTCAGTGAGTTTAATCTGGAACATAGCCGTTCAGCGTACGTTGCCATGGAGACTCGCCTCGCTAAGAAGTGAACCCATGTCGTAGAGCAGGAAACCACAAATTTACCCTTGAAGTTACCTTGCTAAGCAGTAATCCTGCTACATAGAATAGGCCCCAGGTAGATCTACACTGGAGTCCGAGTTGTTTTGATTCAACCAGGTTTCAGTAAAACACAGGAGACTGCACTCACGGTATGCTTTCTCAGTCTTCACCAATATCTCCAGCTCATTGCTTTTGTTTGGCAGATTTGACATTTCCCATGATGGTTGAAGGAGGAAAGGGTTTATATCTCCACCTCCTAGCATTTAGCTTTGCCTTCACCTTTGCACCAGCCCAGCAACCACAGTAACACCTCCTGATGTCCTCTGTAATTGTATGTTGTTGTCCAGATTTGCTTTTTCTCAATGAAAGAAGCTCTTCTCCTGAGTAAACTCTTCGACCAGCAGAAGTATCCATCAGCAGCCAACAAAAAGACCACAAAAATATGAAAAAAATCAAGCAAAAATTACAGATAATGCAGAGAGGCCAGACTTGCAGCAACCTCTCGGATATATTTGAATATATCGATATAGATCTAAATGTATGTGTTGACTCAGTTTGTTGCACTGAATATTGGCTGTTGTTGATTATTTATTGCACAGAAATGTGCCGTACACTGTGGAAACCTGCCTGTGAGGCACTGGTGACATGTGCGCACTGCTCCACTGGTCTGCCAAAATACCACTCGACCATCTGTGCTCCAACTCCACAAAAAGATGACCAGGTTTGAATCAGCGACTTTTCAGCGCATGCTGATGGCAGGCACAAAAAAGTCACCCTTCCAGCTGATTCTGTCAACACCTCCCGCTAAAATGCTGCCATGCCCAACTTGGATCTAGATGCACCTCAGTCTATCAAAATACCAAACTGGCTGTCTGCCAGGCTCCGCCAGACTAAAATACCACTGCGCAGGGTGCGCCACCCTACACTACACCACTGGAGGGAATAAAAAGAAAAAGAAAACAAAGCTGCAGTAAAATGTATCTTGTTTGACAGCTGGACAAATCAGCTCCAGTGTCTGGGGGAAGCAGACTGTATCTGAACTAAGCCTTCATTATTTCATCACCCACACCTATGTTTTTATGTCTTTGACAATTCACAATGTTTTTGGTGAAAAACGCTCATTGTCACATGATACTGGGTAGAGGCCACCTTTTGTACACTTTTTATATGTTAGTCTTGGGCTCCTATAGAGTAGTTTTATGTGATTTGTAGCCCAAGAAATGTCCTCTTTTTTGTGTGCAGCTCCATTTTAAAAGTTAAAAGTTATTCGAGGGTTCATGTTTTCTATGATTGACACTTGATAGAGCCTATGGGCGTACAAAGATTGAATAGCTCACCCGGGAATACGCTGTTCGAATTGAGCGTCATCATGGTGAATCTCCCGTGGAACACGTACAATACTACAGCACAAGTGGTGGTTCCAGGAAGTGGAGAAAATCCCGGAAATACCGAGAGCAATTCGGCTTCAAATTCATATAATGACAGAAGGCAAAGCAAAGTTGTCCATGTATACAGTCTATGGTTTTAACCTATACATTTATGAAATAAAGTACTAACAGGTGGAGATACATAATGCAGCACTGATTCCTTCACTCTGCATTACCCTAAAACAAAAGGGAGGGTTGAGACATAATGGTTGGAGGAATTTTTATTATATTATATATTACCAATTATAATTTTCATGAGTTTAGTTATAATTAGGAAGCTTTCATGCTGAAAAAAACCTGTGACAGTAAGTAACCATGAACAACAATATCTTTTTATTACCACATTATTACCAAACCAACAGCAGTATATTACCATTTAAGGCATGGTTCAGGCATGATTGGAGAGATTGGTAATTATTATGAACCTCGTTTATATGACAATCATGGTCGTATAGTGCGATCTCCACAAAGTGAAGAGATAAAAGAATGAAAAAAAATCTGTTTACCCTAGCAGGTGCAGGGCTGCAAAAACATTGACCAAAGGGAGCCATGTGTCCCAGACAGCTCCTATTGATCAATCTCCTGCTCTGCCTCTCCATCCAATCACCTCGCTGTATTCAACACACCCCTCTCCCGTAGTTCCGACTCATCCCCTCCCACTCTCCCGGCCCTCCTTGGAGCTCTGAGAGGCTAAAAGTAGCCAAGCAGCTTAGCTACAGGAGCTGTGATGCAGAAGGACAGAAAAAAAACACTTTTGCTTGCCCCACCACCAAAAGTGCTAAGAAAACGCAAGCTGACAGAAGGGAAAGGGCAGATTCGAAGAGGAAATGTAACCAAGCGAGGAATCTAACTGCAATACACATCAGGTCATCCTTCGAGCGGTGCAGAAAGCTCCACCAGGATTTGGGCCTGAAAACAGATGCAGAGACAGCAGCGTTCTTGTTGAACAGGCCATTTTCGCCTTTAATTATGGCACATATTACATAATTCTTATTCGTCTCTGCAATGTCAACACGGTAACTGTCCAGGCAGCTGCAGACAGTGCTCGCTAGCAGAGCAGGCGTTTACTGCCGCTAGTCACTAGCAATCCGACATGGTGAATCCTATTGGAAGCTAGCATAGGATCATCTGCTGGTCAGCTTCTTGCTCTGACAGAGGGGCTGTGTCGTGTGTAGGGTGATACAGGTTTGGGTCGTCAACCATGCCTTTAACTATACATTAATAATTATGATTATTACTATACATATGACCATTATTATTATTTACATGTTACTAAAATATCACATCTTTACTACAGATTATCCTTTTAGCTACACATTGGTTTCCTCATCATTACCATTCAATTTCTCACTGTTGTCTTGTTTCTAAAAATCTGTAATAGTAACCTAAATTAAAGTTTTGATATTTGACAGATATGGCCACAGTAATAGCTATGTTATATATATTATTATATTATTATAACCTCTATATTATCTTTTTCATTTCACTCTGTTACCATACTGTAATGTAAACTGCTGCCTCTGTCTGTAATGTTTTGAGGTGGATTGAAAATTCCATACGTTAGTACTATGAGAACATGGAAAATAGGTTGACATTCCTCAGTTTGGTTCCACAGACAGAGACATTGATTGCCTAGATTTGGAGGATGGAGACAGCAGACTGAGTTTCCGTGTTCGGGAAATGTGGGAGCAGGCACTCTGTAATCAGGCTGTCCATCTCAACGTGGGGCTTCAATTACTTCACAGATGCCCACACATTACCTTCTCTCTTTGCTCTTCTTTAAAACAGAGAAAACTGTGGTTCATAAACCCTAGGTGCAACAAAGCTTTAAGATGTCCTTGTTTTAAGGTGGTATTGCAGGCCAATTGCATGTTTTTGCAAAGAGATACCTCTATAAAGTAATTTGAAAACCGAGTTGAAAATGTGGCTTCCCTTTATTTTCTCTGCTGCATAGTGGCATGTGTTGTAATATAAAACACTTTCTTCACTATAAACAGACTGAATCTTCAGGACTTTGTTTGGTTGGAGCAGTTTGGGGTCTGAGAGGGTTAAACATGTAAGTGACAGTGGAGTGAGGCTCCTGGTGTAGGAAATGGGACCAAATAATAAAAAGAGAATCAAATGATTGCAGCTATTAAGGGCCGAACATCACAATCTCACCTGACTAGCATAACGCGCAAACATCATCCCACTCCATAGACTCACTAAAAAGTTTTTTTTATTTTTTTATTTTTTTTTTCAGATTTTACAAACAAGTATGAAGTTGGGGTGATTGCAAAGTTCAACAAATATCTAGTTTGTTTTAGACAACAAAACTACTTGGTCAGATTCAGCTAGCCCTGAGTTTTTGGACTGAGACCAGGTGCTGTTTCCTGTTTCCTGGTTCAGTCTTTCTAGCAAAGAGCCACCAGGGTAGACTGGGGTACAAGAGCCACCGTGTCACAGCAGAGAACTAAAGACCCTGCCTGCCTGTCTGACCACAAATCTGTGAATCAGCTGTTTTTCACTGTTAAAGAAACTCCAGAAACTCATAAAGCATGATGTTTTTTTTTTTTTTGTTTTTTTTGGAGCAACTGTCTTTGTGCACATTAGATATCACTTACATGGATGTTACAGGTCTTAATTACCATACCATCTGTTCCTACAACTCCTCAGGGGAGCATTAATGTTTAATTTGCATTTCAACCAACAGTTGACTGTGACTGAAAATATAGGTTCAATACATAAGAAAAAACTGTTTTACTTTATTGATCTTGCAGGTCTTCAGGTCTGGTCTGGAAGGTTTAAGTCTTGTGTTTGGTGTCTGAGGTTGCTGTGTGTGATTTGAAAAGCTGTGATGGATCATAAATGTTGACTTTACTGTTATTGTGCAGCTGGTTGAACTAAAGAGCAGAAAGATTTGAGTTCATTTGAACTTGTTTATTTGGGTTATGTACAGTAAAGCTTGATCACAGGGGCCTTCTGAAAAACTGTGTACAACATCCCTTACATACCCAAAAAGAAAGAAACACCATCTTGACCAGCTGAAAGCTATAATGGGTGTTCAGACCCTTAAGCCTAAAGCCCACAGGATTCGTGCTGAGTGCATTCTGTCAGCGTTGTGTCTCTGCTCCGTCAAACAGCGCTCTTCATCGCCCACAGGATGCATGTTTGGAGCCCAGTTATCTGGGCTCAGTATAGAGTAAACAACATGCTCACAAGTTACTTTGCCTTTCTGTAGTCTATTTCCTTCTAATTGTAAACTGTATGTGAAAAAGCATGATTAAAAAAGTTAACTATGTTCCTTTATGCTGTGCTGTTACGTTCAGACAGAGTTAGCAGTTAAAAGTCCTGTTGGGGTCCACATGGATCAGGGATTAACCATAGGATTGTTCTGTGTTACTGATAAATCCATAACCAGGAAGTATTTCTCATCTACATGAACTGATACACAGTCTGGAGTTTGCATATGGTGTTTTATTTTGAAATTTACTAGATGACATGCACGGTTTCCATGCTTGACATCTTATCAAGAATGATCTTCTCTGTGTAGATTGAAGTGTTGGAAGTGTAGAGCAGCAAAAATAGGTGCATATCTTTGGCAGAGCAGCAATTGACATGCTTCTGAGACAGAGCTGCGACAGAACTGAGATGCTTCCTGTGGGGTGTACAGCATTGATTAGAATGGCAACCTATTTGCTGCGTGAGGCATGACGCTGACGGAATGCGCTTAACAGGGATCTTGTGGGCTTTAGGCTTGAGTCCAGTCTCAAAAGTAAGCGATGGGGCAGAAGTGTGTAATGATAAGTTTTGTGGAAGTTCACATTGTAATAATTGCAGCAGCTCAGGCCAAAAGAGGGTAAACTCCACTCAGATTCACATTGGTCCCCAAACCCCAGCAGGTACATCGCCTGGCATAAGAGTACACGGACTGCACATTTGAAACAAGACCATAGTAGAGGGGTCAAAGACGTTGGGATTCACACTTGATTATCAGCTTCATTTTCTACAAAAATATTGCACAAAAAAATCTGGATATACATAAAGGAGAAAAATATTACAGGTATAGCAGCCAATAAGCCAGTGTCTACATGAACAACACACCTACTGCAAAAAACAGAGCAGGAAATGAGCCTTTGCTTCCTCTGAGTCCATCTGAACACTCGTCCTTTTGGCTTTATCACTTCATTTAGAGCAAAGCTGCAGTAGAAGGAAAAATCTGCCCACTTGGGATGTTTTTTAAGCATATGACGTGTTTCATGTGGTCTTTTGGTGTAAGATGCAAGTACTCACACTTTGGTTTATGTACTGCAGGAAAGTGGCAGTATCTTACAAATGTAGCCGCAATGCAGGTCAGAGAATTTTCATCCGCTAGGCTGGGGAAACAACATGAGTCTGTGAAATGCTGGACTAATTTTTGCATAGGTTGTTTGGCATAACTTGGTGGATTTCCCCCTTCACCCCAACTGTGCTTTCAAAAGGAGACCAGGTGGGTCAGAAGTTGTACCACATCAGTCATAAACCGATTCAGTCTACAGGTGGGGTTCTGCTGTGATGACATGAAAAATGACAGCATTCTGGTTCAGGGTTTGTAAATGAGATGGGTGTTTGAGGTTCAATGAATGCCAAATGTTTGTAATTTAAAACTCCAAAAATAAGAATATGGTTCGCACATCCTTTAAACTACATATTTAACTGATCAAAGCTCAAAGACATCATACATGATGGTTTTATGACAAGTGATTATTTCAAATTCACAAAAGCTTCGCAACATGAAAACAACATTTCGAGAGGCTGAATCTCCAATGGGGTCCACCAATCAGTGAGAGACTAGAAATACAAATTTTCAGTGCTTTGGGGTAGATTTTTCCTTTTGATATTCTCTCTTTGCAAACAATTATTTTCAAGAGGCTCTCTAAAGTCCTGAAACATATGTACAGTAAAGCTGTCTGAGCTGTAACTGATTTTGAAAGACTTCCTGTGACAGGATCACTGATGCTCGATGTTATGCAAAGAATCTGGGGGAAGGTAGTGCTGAACGGCTGCATTTGCAGAAAACACAGCAAGGGCTAGACATACATTCATTGGGGTCTGAAAACGTCTCAACAAGTCAATTAATCCTACTAAATCACTGAGCTTTGAAATCATCCTAACACACAGAAACTGAAACTAAACAAATGAAATACATGTTTCAGAATCATAACACCACCAGAGCTTGCACCACTTCACTGCAAGCTGTGCAACATTCATTCAGGGAGTCAGTGTCTCTTAAAACGCATAAGAGGAGACTTGGAGCACACTAACTTATTGGAAAGGTGGGTTACATCATCAATCCTGTTCGGCCTAACCAACACAAACAAATATACCAAAGAAAGAGGCAAATCATAAGGATCCATTGATATTTATGCAGCTGCTGAAATCCAGAGCAACTTTGCTGAAAAGAGTGAGGAAAACTACATCTAAAACCCAAATTTACTAGAGTACAAAAACAAAAAATATGTTTAACAGACTGTTGGATCCTCAGACAAATGTCTGTTCTGTTAAGGTGGATATCGAAACCGCCTACTCCCTGGTCATACTGAGCAGGGAGAGACTGAAGATGTTCAGCTTCAACAGCAGACAAATATCATACAACACATTTTAGTCACAAAATTTAAACCAGACTGGTGGAGTATAGCCATGTGCTCATTATTAAAAGTCTTTATGGCAAAGCAATTACAGACAAGAAAGCAAACTGAATTAGAAGCTTACAATAATTTTTTTAAGCCACAGAAAAAAAGAAGTGGAGGAAAAACATGCAGCACTACTGAGGGCAGATCAAGTCTAGCTCTCAGGCCTCCCTTTTGAACCATGGAAACAGCATTACATTGTGCAAATAAAAGTATCTTAGCCCCTTTTTTTCACCTACAAACAAACAAACAAAAAAAGAAAATCAAAATCAAATGAATCATCAAACACCAGACCCAAACTGATCAATATCAAAAACACACTCCAAAAATGACCCACTCTGAGGAAACAAATAGGACTTTGTTTTCCTGGGAGCTCCAGCCCAGGAGAAGGAGGAACATGTCCTCCATTTCCTCTTCCAGTTCTAATTTAGTGCAGTGCCTCCACACAAATCTGCTCCTCAGTAATGTCATCCAGCAGCTGCACCTCCACAGGGCTGCATATGTCACTGTCATACAGCTCAGCCCCCATCAGGGCCTCCTCCTCTGGACCTTCTGCTTTGCTTTTGAAGCCTTGCTGCTCTGACGGGGAGGTGCTCTCCACTGACTCCAGGTCCTCGATGCCTGCACGGTAGTGGATCATCAACAGGGTGAGGGCCTGGAGTCTCTCCCCGGACTTACTCAGGGCAGTACTAATGAGGGCCTTTCGCCGGGCATCTGTAGCCTCCCTCTCCTCAAGCAGAAGGGCATTGTTGTGCTCCAGTTCCTGGTCTATTTCCTGCTGCAGCTTGTCAAGCATTAACTCCAGCTTCTGGGAGCGTTCATCTGTGGGCAGCCCCCGGTACAGGTCACGGCCTATCTCCTTCACTGCAATGAACACACTGTCGTCCAACCCACCTTCCTTGCGCACAAGTTTACTGCTGCCACCTGTGCTGGTGGGCTGCTTTGAGGGGCTTGCACCACTGGTGTAGGTCTCAGTATCGCTGCTCTCATTGTCTGAAGTGTTGGGGGTATGCTTGGGTGAGGGCTCCACTGTTCCAGGCATCACATCAACCACCTGCTCCACTAGCCGAGTCTTGGGCACTTGCCGGAGGTTGAGTAGACGGGAGCTGGTATTAATGATGTGCCGAGTTAGTCCAGTGGTTGCCCGGTTTATGGTTGATTTGGCTTCAGGGTCAGCTCCACGGCGTTCAGTTGCTGCCACGCAGAGGGGATTCTCAGCAAGGCACTTGTCTTGACACTTCTTATGGCATACGTAGGCGCAGATCATACACTGAGAGGCTGCCTTGGTCCAGACCTTCTTCTTGCAGTATTCACACCAGGTGGGATTTTGGAACTGGGTGTCCTGAAAGTTGTGACGAACTTCCACCAACTGCATGGCGCCATAAGCCAGGTCATCCCGTGGCGCTGAGGAGATATGCTCTTTCTCCCTTTCCTTTAGATCCTCATCATGGAGACTCCCCTCTCGCTCCCTTTCTGCTGTACCCACCGGATACTCAAACTCACCTTCAGCTAGGTAATTAAAGTTCAGAGTAACATCTCCATAACACAGCTTCTCATTGAAGCCCTTGTGAGTGCTGAGACTGCGTAGTGCAGTGCGGCTGACATTAGCTCTGGGCTCTGGAGGACCCAACCTAAAGGTGCTCTGGTACTCTGCTGAAGATGTAGCCATACATTCCAAGGCTAGATGCTCCAGTTGAAGGCTGACATGACCCAGGCACAACAAGCTGCCTAGCTTAAAGGGATCTTTGCACCACAGGGCCACATTAAGGTACTTATGGTTGCTCTCCACCTCAAACACCTCGGAGGCCTTTGGCCAGCGTGCAGTCTGGTTACGGTACATGGTTTCTGGGGATTCCCAGAAGGAATGATCCTCTAAACTATCACGTGTGCTGCAGGAGCTCTCTGAAACTTTGTCCTTTGCTTGATCTGCCTTATTGGACACTGTCAGAGGGACAGGCATCTCATCACTGGACTCTGCTGGCCTGGCAGACTGCTTCACCTCAGGCTGTTTCACACACATTTTGTCAGTGCCAGCCTTTTCCTCAATGGCTCCGGGTACTAAAGTTTTTTCATGGGATTTTTCAGATGTAGTGGGAATGGGGGGCAGGGTGGAAGTAACTGCAACATTAGTCGGAGTGGCAGAATCAACACCTTCCAAAAGAGTGGTCTCTGTCGAGGCTGATGTCAGCCTCATCTGAGGTCTTGGTGGCACTGGGGGACGAGAGGGAGGAGTTGGGGGAGGAACACTCGGGCGTTGTAGAGCCTCCCCTGGATCATTACTAGTCTTGTGCGGTGAGGGCTTTGGTGACTCTTTGGGATGAGGTTTGAGTGGTGACTGGATACCCACTAGATTTAACTTGCGGTTGAGGATTGGTGATATGGTACCAAGAGGCTTCGAGGCCAAGTTGGCCACAGTCCTTTTGGGGCTTTGGTTAACTGTGAGAAATGAATCCTCCTTTGTGTCACCAGTGTTTGAGACACTGATTACAGGGCTGCCACTCTGACTGGGTTTAGGGTCCACAACTAACTCTTCAAATTCAGAATCCATGTCTTTGCTGTCAGATATGTCAGAAAGGGTGGTGATGGGGGCTGGGTCCTCCTCGTAACCCCCTGGCTGGGAAATAAAACCAGTTTCCTCTAACTGCCCAAATCCTTCTTGCAGAGTTCCCAGGCTTCCAAAAGATGTAGGCTGGTGACGAACAGGTCTCTCATAAAATACGATCACCCTGTCCCCAGCTTGCTTCAACAGTTTTGGCACTTGGACTGAGGATGTCACTTTGACACCTAAAGAAAAAAAAAGAAAAAAAAAGAAAAGCACTGTTAAAAACAGACTGAGAATTGATCTTCGTATCTTCTGGGGAAATGATAACACATCACATACCTCCAATAGCTATGAGGCGATCACCCCTCTGCAGATCGGCCAGGGCTGCAGGAGAGTTGGGCGTAACTGTCTCAATGCTGACGTGGACAGCATCCCCCTCACTTGCTGGTACGTGCCTGAAGGTCATCCCCACACTTCCACACGGTCCTTTGATGACCTCTGTCTGTAAGAAAAATAACGATTAAGTTAAATCCTTTTGAATTTACCAGCTGTGATTGAAGTTTCACAAAGTTCGATAGATAAGATCAGTGACCTGTAGGGCTGTCAAAGTTAACAGATTTATAACACATAAAAACAGAATTATTTCAGTGCCACTGGATGGAGGCTCCTCTCCTTGCTGTTATAATTAGACTCTCAGTAAAAACTGTGACTGATCGGGAGGACTCAGTGGTACAGGTGATACTTACTTCTCTCTGCCCATGAACTGAACGGTCTTTGTTAAATTGTGCTGTGTGGAAATCCTCACCCTGCTGTCTGTGACTCTCTGACGTTAACCTGCCATGCTGTGGCCAATGTTGATGCTAATGCAAAAGCTGCTAGCATCACCAGCTGCTTGCATTTGGTGTTTACGTGAGACCTGCATGAGTTTGTTTTTGTGGCTCTCTAGGACTCTGCAATCCCACAGCAAAGATCAATGTGTTTTTCAGAGACTGTCCAGATTAGATCCCCTAAAACATACCCTTCAAAATATAGGCCACCATTTTTGTCTTGGTCAGCAGCTGTATCCCCAATTCAATCAAATCTGTAATTTTAAAGATTTATCATTTGACAGCCTTAGTGAGAAAATTTTTTATTAGCATTGCAAATTTATAATGTGTCTTAAATGGAGATGCATCGGTGGAAAATCTGGGCAGATACTAACAGTTCAGACGATTGCAGATATTTTTGCATGACTTTGTTATAATTCTTTGGGTCTGTTTTTCAGACTGGCTCATGTTTTCAGATCTTCTTAAAGGTGTCTGGGTATATATCTAATCCTGTGTGATAATCCCACACTTCTCACATTCTCACATTTGACTTAAAAAACAAACTCCGTCTGCCAACTCAGTGATGCATCAGGATAAACACTGGCTGGTATTTAAAGAAGGGGCATGCGATCTGACGATCTTAGATTGTAACAGATTATAAAGTGACAATGATCTGCCAAAGCACAGAGATCATATAACCGTCTGTACTGCGCAATGGTATCCTTAACGTGTCTAAATACATTTCTTGCCCTCTGAAATCAAAATTTTAGAAGAGAGCACATTCTAATTTACCCACAGTATTAATGTGTTAAACCTTGATAAAAGTAACTGCAGTAGCGGAAAAATCAGCCGAAAAAACGACAAGATACAGAATCCGCATCCTCTCTTTTCTCTGTCCTTCCGCTCTGCTGGATGGGAATTATTCAGGCTCACTCATACACACACCCCTCCCCATCAGTCCTCAGTAAACATCCAATCACTGTTTAGTGTGCAAATGAGTCAGGAAATAGTCAGACTGTGGTGTCAGGTTTCAGCACAGAGCAGTAAGATTCAAAAGAAGCAGCAGAGATTTGCCCAATTTATCTTGGTGACTCCTGAAATAGTAAATAATTAACAAAAACATCAACAAAAACAAGTAATGTTAAATATAACACTGTGGTGGAGAGGAAAAGAGAGAGGAAGAGAGGAGTGAGAAAAATGAGAGAGGACAGAAGAGAGAGGAGATTTTTGAGCTGTTTAGTTGTGACCAAAAACAAAAGAACCAGCCAAAAAAGAGAGAAAAAGAAAAGAAAATGCACTGTATCTGTTGTGTCTTGTAAATTAGTTTTAAGTGATTTTTATTATTTAAGAATACCTTTCCTTTAGTAAATATTGACTTCTGTGTTTGATGTCTTCTTTTAGGTTTAAATTTATTTGAGAATGAGACCATCCAGTTAAGATAAATGTTATGCTGTTGGTTATTAAAATCTGGATATTTAACTTTATTCATTATTTTTATTTTTCAGTCTCTCTGCCCTGTTTTCCACTTTTATTCTGCTTTTACTTTTTCAGTTTGTATTGACTTACACATGTAATAACTGTTCTGTAATGGTGGTGGTGTAATTGAGTGTCTTCTATGGAAAGGTGTTGCTAATGTTTCACTTCTCTCATGTTTGTTAACTAATAACACAAAATATAAAGAATATACTACAATACACTACAATGACTCATCACTACACTAGAATCATCTGTATGATTGATTAAGCAAAATTTAAAGAAGACAGATGATTCAGGATCCCTTAAGTATTCTTCGTTTTTAGTCTGCATTATCTGTTATCTATTCTGACCGTCTCCATCCATCTCTCTCTTTCTGTCTTTTCTTTATCTCACTTCCTCTGCCCATCCAGGCTCAGCAGATGATCAGCATGAGTCTGGTTCTGTTCAGAGTTTTTGCCTGTTTTAAGAGGGTTGTCCTCTGAAGGTTTTAAAGTGCTTACTCATGGTGGACTTGTATAGGTAACCCCCTGTGTCCCTGCTGTGTTCATTATGTGTCCTGAGAGAACATTTGTATTGATTATGCACTGTAATAAAAAAGGTAAAGGTTTTCAGAGTGTTAGATAATTGCATGTATTTATGGTCCTTTGTGTTTCATATTTATATTATTTTTTCCAGTTCAAGTACATATTCACATGCTGTATTAATAAAAGATTACACTTATGCCTTCATTTTTCATTATGGAATATCATTCTTATTACCTGTGCTGATGTTATGGCTGTTACTATCAGGGTTATGACCAACACATATGGGGGAGTAACATTATGGTTAAATTAGCTCAGTATGAATGTAAAAAAAATTAACCTAAGACCATTGCTCATTTAGATGAGATTCATTTCAATGATTGCACTCAGCCTGGTCACTGTGGTGGATAATATGTGCAATCTCAAGAAGAACTTTACTGGTGGAATAAAAACAGAGAATAAGAATTTTAAACATCGGATCAGTACATGAGAGAGAGAGAGAGAGAGAGAGAGAGAGAGAGAGAGAGAGAGACAGACAGACAGACAGACAGAGAGAGAGAGAGAGAGAGAGAGAGAGCAGCAATTAAACCCCCACCCCCACCTGCCTTAATAACAGTCACTGCATCTACAGTCATGTGTGTCAGGAAATGCCTGTTGTGATGAGAGTGGAGCTGGTTTATGTCTGACAGGAACTCTGTTCAGCTGTAACATTTTCTATACACAAATACACAATAAAAAAATCACATCTGTGATCAAAGTTGTTCAAAACTGTTGACTGACTGGTTAATAGTTTACTGCTGATCGATGTTGCTGGATTTTTTGAAAGATGTAATGATGATGATGATGATGATGATGATGATGATGATGACGATGAGGAGGAAGAGGAGGAGGAGAAGAAGGAGGAGGACAGGAGAAGGTCCAGGTGTTTGGCTGTGAAGTTGGCAGAGGAGGATGGACATGAGGTGGGAAGACAGAGAGGACTGACCGTCATTTGCTACAGTTCTGGGGAAAGGGTGTGATTGAGTTAGGACCAACCATGAATAAGCAGAAGATCTGCCCAAGCCAATCCTTTTAGTAATCTGTGTGTTAGATAGTTAAGACTCAGAACCTGGATTCAACCAAACATAAGCATACTTTCTATAAACCCTTCAGACTGAATGGAAACATCAGGACTGCAGTATATTTCTGTTCATGTCACCTTCTCAGGCTACAAACGAAGAACTGAATCAGGTCTTTAAGGAAACAGGTCACCACACCAACTAAATGAAGACCTGATGACTCAATTCTCAAGGCCATAAATGCTAAAATCTTAAAGCACTGTTCAATAACCTGTTTCAGAGAGCCTCAACCTTACTGTTATGTTCATGTTTGTTTGACTGCATGTATGTGTGTGTGCCTGCGCCGTCTCTTCAGGCGTAATCTGATTTGACCACATTACAGCTCTTACATTAAGACTCTAACAGCATTGTCGAAGCCATGGGTTGCTGTGGGGCAAAGTGTGGATGGTTAAGGTTTCTTCAGCCCTAAATCACACACTGACCATTACATATCAGTATAGGTTCTGAAGCTCTGATCCCAGACTAACAGAAAAATATGCATAATTACGAAGACAAACACAACTAAACACAACTATAAAGGTCTGTTTTGTGGGACACAAACGGAGTCTGTTCTGTGTGGGACACAAACACATACTGTCAAATCAAACAATGTGAGCAGTCAAAATTCATCTCTCGAGGGGTTTCTAACTCTGTGTTACGATGTGTTTTACCCTAACTTCATTTTATGCCGGGATATCCCTTTAAACACACTGATGAATGAGTAACAAATAACTTTCACTGTCAACCCTCTGCAACTTTAATCTGGAGATTATGTGAAAGGAAAAGGGAATTAATCTTTCCAGGTTTTATATTTCTATATCTGCTCATTCGCAGCAGAAAAGCTGATTAATTTTCTTATTCACACTTCACTTGAATGTGGTACATGGTGGAGGAAGGTTGAGATCATGGTGACATTGCTGAGTGGATCTTCTCTTCCAAATATTCAAAGAAAGGATTATTTTTTCCCTGGAGCAGGAACAGGCGAGTGTGGCTGCTGAATGTCACTATTTAGATATGCTGTGTGTGTGTGTACAGCTGCCCTGCTGGCTGCCATAGGACCAGTGTGTCTATGACAGATTTACAAAGGAGAGCATACAAGGCCATTGTGCTGCAGTGCAAACAGTTGCAAACTCACACCACTGATCCATGCACACTTGCAGCCCCTCAGGGGTGCCTAATTGTCTCTCAATTATAAAAGATTATATGTCAGTGCAGGGAAAACTTCAAAAACCACTTTCACGCATTACTAAGCTTTTGGCTTCTGTGCTTTTTATTTTCTTAACTCAACACCCAGTCCATGAAAAAAAGAAGAGGTTTTGGCTTACTTCAAGTCTTTAGAATGACTAAAAACCAACCCAGGAGAAGTTTATTCTCAGAATGATTATCCACACCTTCATCAGTTTCATCAAGACCTGAAGTAATGATGGCCGAGTAATCATTAGGGCTGCTTTTGGTACCCCTGGTTACCATCTCTAACGATCACATGTTGACGGTATAAATCACAGATATTGGTTCAGTGATGTCAAACATTTGTTTTCTTTTTAAAAACACAAGTTTATCAAAATCATCAATGTGGTTGACATTCAAAGTGTCAGACTACGAAAACCACCCACCTCCTTCTCCCCAATCACACAAACACAACATGAATCATTCAGTGCTAAAAAATATGAGCTTATGATAAAATGAGTAAAGAAAAATAAGGAGTAAATCAAATACATAATAACAGACAGGAAAGAAAGGAAGAGGAAAAAACTGAAAAGCTGGGACAATGCAACAGGCCACATCATCTGATTTTAGCGGCCATATTGGAAATGCTTATTAAGTTCAAGCTAATCTACAAACCATCAAACAGATGAGGTTCAAGACGAGGCCTGGTCACCTGGAAAACAGTGACATTATGCCTCCTATAAGTCAAATTAGCCACACCCACAACAGTAGATACCTAAGAACCTTGATATAATCAGAAGTCACCTAAAAAAATCCAACAAAAAATTTAAAACTGAGCTTCAGAGCCCTCCCATTTTGACCACACTGCAAAACATTTTTAATTCTGCTGTTTTATGAGTGAGCATCTTCATGTGGCTATAAAAGAAATTTCCCAGTCTATTAGGGACAACCTCAAATACACAATCATTCAGACTTCAACATAAATGCTCTGAGTAAAGCTGCTGAACATTCACAGTCTACTGTTTCCACTGGTACATCTATTTTAAGGCAGACACTCCACATCTCACTTGTATACGCACAGAAAGGTCAGAATCTTCCCTCCCTGACTTTCCTGAGTGGAGGAAGCTGTTTGTGCTTCACCAAATCGCAGAGTTTAATTGTTGTGTAATAGAGCTTTCTCTCGGGGCCAAGCAGCAGCAACTGGAATAACCTTGTTAACATTGACTGAGACAACAGGCAGGTCTTGGATCCTTGTCTCTGAGCAGAAAACACAAACAAAGAACCTCACAAACCTTCAACAGGCAGGATGTAAATGGAGCAATTTAGCCTTGTTTCAGCTGATCCAGTCAGTCCTTTATCTACTGGGATACGCAGGACAAATGAAAGGTTAATGTTTTCAGATGGCAGGTATCATTGCTTTTAAGTTCTCAATTTTACATCCAGGAGTGAAAGTATGAGTTCTGTTTTGATCCTTCAAAGAAAACCCTCATTGTTTCAGACACAAGAACATTTATAAAAAACATTTCTGTTACATTTGGACTAGATTTCAGCTGCTGAGCTCTGTAAAGTCCTTGTATTATCTAAACAACACACATCTAGTTTGTAGAGTGTTTAGAAAAAGTCAGTGGAGGCTTCAGTGCTACATGTTTGGCCTGCTAAAGGAAAGTGGCAGAATCATGTGATCTAATGGTATTTTTGGCCAGAGCTGGACGCAGTTTTTTTCACTATATTAAGATGCTAAGGCTGTTAGCCTTGCAAGAATCATCACCTTATCGTAGTGGAGGGGTTTGTGTGTCCCTATGACCCCAGATGAGTGCCTCAGTGATGAAGTTTTCCCCAGAGAGTGAGAGGATCCCCTTGCAAAGGCTTAGGCTCTGACAGTTCTGCATATGCACCAATTAACAGTTCAGAGTACAAGGCCTCCCTGAAGCTTCTGGGTGGGGTCTCCAAAGGGAGACCGGCTGGGAACTCCATCATTCTCCTGGGTGACTTCGATGAAAGGGCTGACTGGTAGAAATAGCCTGCCTGATCTGAGCCCAAGTGATGCTGTTTACCTACTACCAAGCCACCCTAGTCCAGAGATCATTGATAGACTTTTTGGTCATTTCATCTGATCCTCAGCTACATGTTCTGGGTGAATAAAGGAGCAGAGTTGTCAACTGATTGCAATCTGCTCACCACTTAGATCAGGTGGCAGAAGAGACTGACAGGCCTGGTAAACACAAGTGTGTGGTAAGGGTTAACTAGGAACCCCTGGTGGGGGTTTGTCAGGTCTTCAACTTCCACCTTCAACTACTACTTTCGGGTTCCATGTCTCATGTTGGAGATACGGCATCTGAATGGACCATGTTCAAAGCCTCTTTGAACAAACAAGCTGCCAGAAGCTTTGGCCCAAAAGTCACTGGTGTCTGTCATGGCAGCAACCTTCAAACCCAGTGGTAGACACCAGCTGTAAAGGAAACAATCAGGCTGAAGAAAGAGGCTTCTCAGGATTTGGTTAGTCCAGGAGTCTCTGGAAGCAGCAGACTGATGGCTTGGAGGGCTGCAGCTGTAAATGATGCAGCAAACCTGGTGTGGGACAACTGTAGAAAAGGACCTTGATTGGCTTGGGGAAATTCCTAGCAAACTATCAGGGGCCTCTGGAAAAGAAAGCAGGGCTCAGCAGGGGTGAAGAACTGCTAAACCAGACTGGGAATACTTCTGGGCGATGGAAAGAACTCCCAGGCAGAATGGCACCAGGTGTGGATGAGATTTGCCCTTAGATGCCGAAGGCTCTCAAACTGCAGACCCTCCTCCCCCTGCTTGTTCATTAAAAATTACAGACAAAATTGGAGATAAAGGGCAGTTCTAGGGAAGCCTAATACTCATTGAAAAACTTTGACTTTTTGCCAAGAATGTGAACACAGCCCCCACTTTTTGATCAGATGGCTGACGTTATAACCCTGGTACCTCCTATTACCTCAGTACCCCCCCACAAGACCCCTCAGAGGATAGAATTCTCCAAGCTCACATATAGAGACTGGATAGGCAAACTCTCACACCCCTCCTGAGGCCTTGGAAGGGTAGGGTTGGTCCACTGTGCTGCAGCCATGATACACTGTATCCACCGGCTTCTTCAGGCTGGGACTTCCAGCAAGCACTGGGGCCATATGCAACTGAGTGCCAAGTGAGAAAGTTGGATTCAACACCTTCAAATCCAAAGCCATGGTTCTCGCCTACCCCAGTATCTTGGGGTCTTGTTCATGGGGGCAAAATGAATCATAAAAATGACATGCTGACTGTTGTGGTGTCAGCAGTACTGCAAACATTTCACCAGGCTGTTGTGGTGAAAAGAGCACTGCGCTGAAAGGCAAAGCGTTTGTTTACTGGCCTGTCTATAGTCCTGCCCTCTCTGGTCTTGAGCTATGGGTTGTGACTGAAATAATGAGATCACAGATATAAGCAACCACAATAGGTTTCCACCAAAGGGTGGCTGGGCTCAACCTCAGAGACATGGTTGAAAACTCTGAGTAAAGCTGCTGCTCCTTTGCATTGAAAAGAATCAGCCGAGGTGGTTTGAGCATTAATAGGGATGCCTCCTTTGGAGGTGTTCTGGGAGCAGCCAGCTGGGAGGAAATGTAGGGGCAGGCTCAGAGTTTGCTGGAGAAGTGAAATATCCTACATGACCTGGGAACATCTTGGGATTGCAGAGGAGGAGCTGGACAGTGTTGCTGGGGAGAGGGTAGTCTGGATTTACTTACGCTGGCTGGCAGGTTGCCTTAACATTACATTAGATGACATTAGGAGGGAGGGAAGGAAGGAAGGAAGGAATGGACAGATGGACGACTGACAGGGTTGTCAGTATCGATGCAGTAATCACAATGTGATTTAAGTAGAAAATAACTCTTTTCGTTGAGCTTTTTTTGCCCCCTTTGGCACGCCATACAAATACTGCTTGAGTGTCTTTCTGCTTTCTGCTGCTACTATGAAAAAATATAACAACGCCACTGCAGTTTTGACTGGCATATTTTGACCTCTAACACTTTAAGATAGCTCTGTTGACAAGTCAAAAACAATATGCACCTTGTGTCAAACAAAATCGAAATATCACCACAGCAAGTTTAAGCAATGCATTCAGTTGCAGCTAATCAGTGTATTGTCAAGAGGTAACCAGGCCCCAAGGGCCGACAGAGTACTATTTTAGAGTGTCAGTCAATCACTACAGAGCTGTGACTGAAACACTTTGAAACTCTTGCTGGTCATGGCATCAGACCACAAAGAAGTAGTAGTGCAGTATTTACCTGAATAATACAAGTTTATGGACTATATTATTAAAATTCATTATATTGATTTGATTATCAAATTGATGCACTGTTAATACTTCCTTTAAATTGCAGCAAGAGCTTAAAACTTTCTTAAAGGGACGCAGACGTGTATGCAGAAAGCCCTGGTTCAGTTCCTCCCTGTGGTGTCCTTTCTGCATGTCATTCCTCGCCCCTGCCTGGTTTCCTGTCTCATGTCATCTACTATTGATAGAACAATTATAAAGTCTGATGGCTGTGGGTACAAAAATCTTCTGAAAGCTAATACAATTTAACAAGGAGAACTGAAACTCTACATTCAAAGTACTGGTCTATATTTGGGGTTAAATTCTATTCATTGTGAAGTGTTACAGGACTAGTGGTCTAAGGCTGTAATCTGGGTTTCACCCCAAGCCACAATCCTTCCTGTCTACCCTAACGCTTGGCTCCTCACACTTCCTGTCTTTCTACGGCCATTTAAACTGAAAAGTACAAATCAAAATAAATCACACTTTACATTTCCTGCTACCTTGCCTGTGTTATTCATGGTTATAAGTCATACCTGTCAAAATGAACTATGGCTCTTAAATTACAAACTTAGTATCAATAACAGCAGAGAGATAATCGTGTTATTCAGTTATCATTGTGAACAGTCAAAACCCTCAATGGCCTGAAAAATTTGCAGACACAAAAAGGTCTGTTTTAAATGTTACAAGTATGTGTGAATCTGTGTTTGTAAGAGCAGAAATGTTTATAATGTTTCTGCAACCACCTTCATGGATGTGCTTCACTGGGTTACATCGGCTAAATCTTTAGACCCTGATGCAAACACTGACAGCGGTCTACAGTGAGGGGTGGCTAGCTGTAAGCTGCTCTGATGCCCTGCCTGACAGATTAATTTGATGGAGCAGCATCTCCTGTTGCTTGGCTGAACATCCCTCAGCTCTGTAGTTGGTCTGGGAGGGTGCGTGTGGGATGGAGGGAGGGGGTTGGAACAAATCCTTTTCACTGTCATTGCGCTGTGTGGTAATTTAATCTAATACCACATGTCAGATCGATTTGTGTATGGTTATAGGGTACAAGTCGCTGCAAGGCAAGTGCGCAGCAATTCTCTGCCACATTGGATTAGCGACCCTGGTGGTGACTGGAAGGGATGGGGTGAGGGAAGGGGTGCATCAGGTGTTCACATGGGCACTTATTAAGATGCATTCAAGGTATGTGTTTGTCAACAACATCAGACAGTTGTTGGTCACAGCATGGAGTCAGCACCTGAAACAGTTCAAGTGTCTTTCTGTTATTCTGTCCTCCTCACAGCCGAACTCTTCTTCTATTGTATCCTTTTTTTCCCTTTAGCAGTTTTTCATAATGTATGAGGGAGCTGCCCATCAATTGATCTTACGGACAATTTTCTGTGTTCTATTGATATGAAACAAACAGAAATGTTTCTCGTTATCTACACCAAAAGGATGACTGCATAATGAAATCTGGGAACAAAAAAAAGTCAGTTCTTAAGTTTGATCAGGGTGTCTTTATATCCATTTGTTGATTTGTTTGTTATATTTATTTGTTAATCTGTTAGTACTTGGGGAATAAAATCATCAGTCTATCTATCTATGTATCTATCTACCTATGTATCTATGTATCTATCTACCTATCCATCTATGTATCTATCTACCTATCTATCTATCTACCTATCTACCTATATATGTATCTACCTATGTATCTATCTACCTATGTATCTATCTACCTATCTATCTATCTATCTATCTATCTATCTATCTATCTATCTATCTATCTATCTATCTATCTATCTATCTATCTAACTACCTATCTATCTATCTATCTATCTATCTATCTATCTATCTATCAATCATTTGATACTTTGCCTTTGCACAACCATCTATTGGACACAAGCTTTTGAACATTTCCAATCTACATACGAATGGTTGACAGAGCAGATGTGTAACACTGATATTATATTTTTCTATTTTCAATTTGACAAATTACAAACCATTTCGTAAAACTAGTGATTGAATGTTGTGAATGAGTTAATGTTCAGCACATTAAATGTGGGAAAATATAATATCACCTTACGAAACTTCAGGACTTCTGTCCAGAATCTGAAACTGTTCAAAGAGAAATATAAGAAGGTAAATATTAGGGCTAAAGTAAAAAAAACATAATGTAGAGACTCATTAGTCCATCCACAGTAAAATCTAAAAAACATGGTTGTCTTAGCTAGTAACATGTTGAGGATGGATTTTTAATGAATCCACAGAGATACACAGATATTAGGTTATTCCACAGACCACTAAACAGGACAGATATTACTGTCCATAGTAAATACTACAATGTCAAAATGTATATCAGTGACTGCTCTGGATTAGATATACTAATAACATAAAGAAAAGATGACGGTGATATGCGGCAGATTTGACTATACTGGGCTCGACAGTGCGACCGTTTCACTCACATTTGCGACTAAAAATAGAGGTTAACGACCCTCAGGGTGGAACACCCGGAGATGGGTTTCTATGACCCATTCTTTCCAACTCCTCCAGTCGTTGTTTGTCCCCTTCTCCAGTAAGATAAATATCTGCTCCTCACACTAGCAATAATTAGAACTGAACAAGCTTTTGGATAAGAGGCGAAACGTCTTCTCAACTCTACACAGTTCAGTTGCCTGATTTTGGAGTCTTCAAGAAAACAATGACCTGGATGAATAAGAATGTACATGAACAGACTGAAAATAGATGTGTGCGAATTGTAAAATGTATTTAGGGGCATGTGTGCATTAAGAAAATCGGCCGAGGCAGCAAATGTTTTTTCATGTCAATACTGCGTTGAAGTTAGTTTTAGGTTGGATATTCGACGTACATTCAATGCGGATCTACCAGTGTCTTCTCACTCTCCATAGCTGTACATAGCATCAGCAGCGCAGTTAAATCTACTTGTCACCCTTGCTGTCAACATCGGGTGAATAAGGGAACATCAATACATTACCGGTTGATGTTCTCAAAAAAAAAAGCTGTTTTCCTTAAAAAGCTTCCATGTCACATGACCAAGTGACCTAAAATTGATTTTAAATAACATTACTAAGGTCGGACAATAAGACACACCTCTTTATTTCCCTAATTTGTCCCCTTAAAGTTTTTGTGTTAAATTCAAAGGCAAATTTTGAACATTTTCTTCAATAGCTTTCATGTCACGTGATCAATTGACCTGAAATTGATTTCAAATGATAGTACTTATGTTGACCAATAAGACAAACATTATTGGATCAGTTTTCATTGTGCCCCTAAAGTTCTTGGTGTGCTCCTTACTTTTTCAACTTAGGCACACATGTGCTCCTTGTGAAAAAAGTTAGTGTCAAGTCCTGCTATATACCTATAATCACCTGATAATCAGTCTCTCTCTGCTACATTCAACATCCTAACTTTTTTGGAAGTGGGCATTGCAGTTCTGATAAGTACTGTCAAACAGTGGTCTGGCCCAGAGACTTCTATTTCTTTCTGAATGTTAAAATAAAGGCTGTTTCTCTCATTTTAAAAGCATCAGAAAAACAGATGATCATTTTACACCAAACCTTTTGGATCAACCGCTGATAGAGAAACTGTCAAGTATGAGAAAAACCTGCAGGATAAACCTCATAATGACTCCAACAAAAAGATGAGAATCTTTCCCCTCATTTAGGATAAAAACAGTTACATCAACATCTTATCTACAGTTCCTCTCCAACCCACCTCCGCCTTTTACTCCTTGGCACCTGTATATTCACTGCTGTCTCCTGTATGTCAGTGCTTCTTGTACAACAACCTCAACATAATCCCAAAGCCTGATGGAAACACAGAACCCAACAGTCCTCATCAGCACGGCCTTTTCTGTCTCTTAATGGATGCTGTCCAGTGCAGTAGAAGAAGTACAATTTTGTAAAGTTCACATTTGCTCATGGGGCTGCTGAACCAGAATTTTGGAGTTGCCTTTTTTTAAATCATCAGGGGCAGGTTTCAAAAGGATTAAGAACAAAGCGGTTGTCATGGAGACCAGGGCAAACAAAAAGCTGCTTAGCCTAATTTGCACTTGTATGTATGGCAGCAGTGGGTCGGTTGCCCACACGCTCCCTTTATGTGCCTCTGTCATTGTCCACACAATAAATAAACAGAGATCCTTGGTGACCGTCACATCACAAGAGCTTATTAAATGGCAACTATATTTTGAAATACTACCACTGGTTCATAAAGGAGCAGCACATCATTTTCCTTCTTATCAGGTTGGCATTTCAGTCCCTCCTGTCCTTTGAACAGCAGATCTCATCCTTCATGCAAACGCTGAGCCTTCATAAGCACATGCTTCCTTCAAACGCTGCGATAGCCAAAACTGTCATCTTACTTCACAGAAACTTCAAGCCAGAGCGAGCAGACTACTTGACCACGTAACATTTATCATTCATTGAACATTTGTTCTTTCTCTCACAGTGGTTCATCTGATGCATGAAAGACTGGTGGTCACCTGCAAGTTCCATATACAGCTATTCAAAACAAACCACTTACCCAAATCCCCCTTCCTGCCACGACTTCAGCAGGAAGACAAAAATAAAGGTACTAATGCTATTTGGCTCTTCTTCATTTGGTATAATATTATTGTTTTCCTGAAGAAAAGTAGAAACAGTAAATACTCCAAGTGGTTACCATCACTCTGAATGACAGGAACGCAGCAGAAGAAAAACAGAGAGGCACTGTCAAAGCAATTGTCAGATCAGTCCAGATAAAAAGAGAGACCAATCAAAGTAACGTCATGATTCAAGCGTCTGTGTTATCTCTGCTCCAAGATTCAAGGTAGTTTGTCCAGCTTACTGAGTCTGTTACACTGATGGCTCTGTGCAGACATACATGCTGTTTCGTCTTTATGGCTCCATGATGTGCAGAACTATGAATGTATATGGGATGTAAACACCTGTTATTAGAGGATTCCTTAGGCTATATACAACTCCCAGATGTGAGGGATGCAAACAACACACATTACAACTCTCAAGGGGGTTACTCTTTTGTTAATGCTGAGATCAAGGCAGAAAAGGGACAGCAGTAGGACATAAAGGGAATTGTCTTCAAAGCTTTCTGCCATTTGTAAACCCCTCTGCCTCTGCTGTCCCAGCTGCTAGCATACATACTGTCAAGTTCATTGTTGAGGATGTGTGCTGCAGAGCTGTTTCATTAAAATTATGGCTTAATTTAGTCATTCAAATATAATAATCAAGATTGAACATGAGCGGCATCATTTTCTTTGTTGTGATGGTAAGGTCCTACAGGTCTCTCTCTATGCACTACAAAGCATTGGGACAATTCTCCTTTTAAACAGCCCTCAATATATGTGCATTATGAAGAACTCACACTAATAAGTAACAAAAAAGCACAGAGAGAGAAGCAGGAGGAGAGAGGGGAGCAGGAAGAGAGAGGAAAGCAGGGGGAGGAGCAGTTGTTTGTGTAGCTGTGTGTCTGACAGAATGAGCTCAGAGACAGAGGCTGTAGAAATCAGGAATGCTAGCAAGCAGCAACTAAAGAGTTAATGAGATATAAACATGGTTCTGCATCAGAATAAATATCAGCCTAGGTTTTGAGGTTATGAAGGACTGTATATGAAGGCTTGGAGAACCTTCATGATTTAGTCAGTCAGCAGCCTCAAAAAGGGCTGAGATCCTGAAATCTGACATCTTATTAACAAAGTACTGGGCTTTACATGATCAGGATTTTTAAGGCCGATCACTGATCAGTGAGTTTAAATAAACCGATAACTGATCACAATCCCATCATGTGAGGAAGCAGAATGTCTATCTAAATAACTTGTTTACACTTTTGTACTGTTTACTGAGATTTTTTTTAAAAAGTATTCTTTAGTAACAGTATTCATCATTTTTTGCCAATGTTTGATCATTTTTACCCCAAACTGACTGTGATGAAAAAGTTAAACAAAAATGAACTCTAGAGGCTACTAAGGCGTTGCATATAGCTTGTGTTTTATCTCTTTGGTCCATGTTGAAGAATTTCCAGACCGCCGACATGTTTGTTTGTATCCAACGTATTCAAGATTCAAAAAACTTTGTCCATCACATAGTGACAAAACTCCAAACATAAAAACCACAAAAATATTAAAAAACACATTTAAATTAATGAGATGCGTCTGTTTGAGCAAGGTTAAAATAATCAGCATTCCTGGATCTTAAAATAGTTAATTCTTCATTTGTGTTCATTGCTGATATATCGTGCTGCCCTAGCGGACACCCTCCCAGGGGTGCGCGAGCACAGGACGAGGGGCATAGACTCACTGGCTATTCGTAGGAGATGTAGCAGAGTCCCAAGCTGTTGGATATTTACAGTCTACCAATTTACATCCTACCTCATCATAAAGCTGAGCGCAGCATGGCAAGCGTTAATAAAAGTAGCCCACTATTTTGCCCCAGCCACTCAAACGACCAAGTAAGCGCCCTGCTTTGACCGACCGGTGACAATCAATCACTACAGGGAGAGAGGCTCACACACTGAGGATCATTCACAACATCACACGTGCGCACGCACACACAGAGCAGCGATCTGATGTAAACATTGGTGTTAACTGTATAAACTTCATTACCAGAGTCTCCCTCATCAACACACCTGTCTCCTCTCATCAACACAGACACACCCGTGTTCACCAAGCTACAGGTTTCGCAGCAGCTCATTACACCATACCACTGTTTAACGGAAATCTGACGGAAAATAAAGGATGGAAAAAATTCTTACCATCTTTCTTGTGGCTAAAACAGTCAGTATAATCAGTCATCCAGCTGTAACAGTTTTATAATCCACCGATATTATTCCTGTTTAGATCCTATTCCTCGCGGTCAGCGAGTTTCATCCATTTGCATCCTGATAGAAGCCAAGAGAAGGAGCATCTCTGGACTTGGTACCGGGTCCAGACCACAGGTCCAGACAGGCTGTAACTAACTGTAACTACTAACCATGCCTAACCGTGAAGCGGTCCGTGTCCCGGAGACCAGGTGGAAATGACTAATCTGGTCGACCAGAAACAGGACTTTTTTTTTTCACACGAATGGGTGAGATGCTGACTGCAAGGTTGTAAACAGGATTTAAATAGCATGTAAACAGGAATAATACCAGTGGATTATTAACCTGTTGGAGCTGGATAACTGATGCTGACTGTTTTGGACAGCAGAGTGAGGGTAAGAAATTTTTCTCTGTTATTTTATGTCAAATCTCTGTTAAACAGTTGTGTGGTGGATTGAGCTGCTTTGAAACTTGTAGCTTGGTGAACACAGGTGTGTCTGTGTGGATGAGAGGGGCTGTTCTGATCAGACAGGTGTGTCAGTGAAGGAGACTTTGGTGATGAAGTTCATTACACTAAATACCAATGTTTATATCTGATCGCTGCTGCTGCTGCTCCATGCGCGCGCGCATGCGCGCGCGTGCGTGCGTGCGTGTGTGTGTGTGTGTGTGCGCACAAGGATCCTCGGTGTGTTACCGAAGCTCTTAGCCTCTCTCCCTGACGGTGACTGATGTTTATCACGGTTTAAAAACGTGGCACAGACGGAGGAGAATTGAGGATGAATTGAGGCTGTGTTTATTAAATTATTGCGCCAAGAATTGAGGATCTTTGCAAGGCAAAGCAGGTTCAGATCTCACACTAACATTGCGAACCAGTGCCGGGGGGGCGGGGGGTTTGTTTTCGGGGGGGCATGAATCACCTTTGGGAGGGGGGGGGGATATACGACGTCACAGTGTCTGTGTATTCATCTAAACTGTCTGTAGAAGCCTTAAACATATCCCAGTCCGTGGTGTCCAAGCATGGGCGTAGCTCCTCCACAGCTTCACTGGTCCACACTTTGGATGTCCTCACTACAGGTTTACAGAGTTTTAGTCTCTGTCTGTACACGGGGATCAGGTGAACCCATAGACTGTATATAAGATGGACAGAGTCTGCCTCCTCGCTGGGTGAAGCCACTCCGAGAACATCACCCTCTGATGATGGGCTGCAGTACAGGTCATAAATCCCGCCTCCGCCAGCAAAGCTTATGGGACTGTGGACAAACTTCCGAAATTTATTACACAGAACATACATTTTTCTCCCCCCTGCTTGTGATGTTGACATGTAGTTATTGTAAGACTGGTTTGTGCCCAAGTCCTTTTTTTTCTGTTCAGCTCCATTTTTAAAAGTTATTAGGGGGTTCATGTTTTCTATGATTGACACCTGGTACAGCCTATGGGCGTTCAGGGATTGCGTAGCTCTTCCGGGGGGATACGCTGTTTGAGCCGAGCGTCATCACAGGGACTCTCGGCGACTGCGCAGCCGAATGCGCGCATCGCTACTGCGCAGCTCTGGTTTCAAGGAAGTGGAGAAAAACCCGGAATTACCGAGAGCTTTTTGGCTTCAAATCCGTATACAGGCGGAAGGCGGAACCAGGTTGTCCATCTTATATACAGTCTATGGGTGAACCATGGCATGATCTTTGAGTCCCAAAGCTGCGTGAGCCACAGCGCGATAGGCACCACTCACTGTAGTGTAACAGTGATCTAATGTGTTCCCCTCTCTGGTCAGGCATGTTACAAACTGTTTGTACTTTGGTAGTTCCTGACTGAGATTTCCTTTGTTAAAATCATCGAGGATTATGACTAAGGAGTCCGGAAAGTTCCTCTCTACGCTCATAACCTGCTCCGCGAGCGCGCACTCAGCCTCGTGCACGTCTGCACTTGGTGGAATGTAAACAGAGCAGAGTATGAATGAGACAAACTCACGTGGAGAGTAGAACGGTTTGCAGTTTATGAAGAGATATTCCAGAGAAGGAGAACAGTGTTGGGAGATCACTGTCACGTCGGAGCACCAGGCATGGCTGATGTAGAAGCAGACTCCTCCACCTTTTGTTTTCCCACCGGAGAGTACACGATCTCTGTCTGCACGGAGGAGCTGAAAACCCTCCAGTTGTACGGCGCAGTCCGGTGTCTGTGCGTTTAGCCACGTCTCCGTGAAGCACGGAACACAAGAAGAGGAGAAGTCTCTATTCTTCTTCATCAGCAGTGCCAGCTCATCCATCTTGTTGCTGAGTGAGCGGACGTTGGAGAGGAGAATCCCAGGTAAGGGCGTACGCGTGCCTCGCTGTTTGAGACGCGCGAGCACCCCAGCTCACTTTCCCCTTCGCCGGCGGCTCACTCTTTTGGTCAAAAAGTGAACCAGTTCAGCAGCAGATGCTAAAAAAAACTGGCGTAATGTCTGTGGGTGTAGTTGATCTGATGTTAAAAAGCTCCTTGTGGGTGTAGGAGCACGATGACACACGGTAAACGCACAAAAACAGACAAAACAACGAGCACCAAAACACCAGGGCGCCTACTCTGGGTGCCATCTTGCATTGAGTAACAGAAAGTTGAGTGGAAGGAAAAAGTGTGGTAGAAAAAGGTGCACAAGCAACAGGGATAATCGCAGCCTTGAGAGGCTTGTCAAGCAAAATTGAGACAAGAACTTGGGGGAACGTCACAAACAGTGGACTAAGGCTGGTGTCAGGGCATCAAGAGCCACCGCACACAGATGAATCAAGGAATTAGGCTTCAGCTGTCACATTCCCCTTGTCAAGCCACACCTGAGCCATAGACAATGTCAGAAGCGTCTTACGTGGGCCCAGGAGAAGAACTGGATTACTGCCCAGTGGTCAAAAGTCCTCTTTTCAGATAAAAGCAAGTTTTGCATTACATTTGGAAAAAAAGAGTCTGGAGAAAGAGTGGCAAGGCACAGAATCCAAGTTGCTTGAAGTCCAGTGTAAATTTTCCACAGTTAGTGGTGATTTGGGGTGCTGGCATTGGTCCACTGTGTTTTCTAAAATCTAAAGTCAGCGCAGTCGTTTACCAGGACATTTTAGAGCACTTCATGCTTTTCTCTGCTGAAGAGATTTATGGAGACGCTGATTTTATTTTCCAGCAGGATTTGGCACCTACCCACACTGCCAAAAGCACCAAAAGCTGTTTCAATGACCATAAGGTTACTGTGCTTGACTGGCCAGCCAACTCGCCAGACCTCAACCCCATAAAGAATTTATGGGGTATTGTCAAGAGGAAGATGAGCCACATTAGACATGAGAATGCAGATAAGCTGAGGGCCGCTATCAAGGCAGCCTGGGCTTCTACTACACAGCAGTGGTGCCAAACTGCTAACTTCATATATTTATTCCAGGTTTTCTATGGACCAAGAGCTCCCCTTAGTGGTGTCTTCCGAATATGATTTTGGTCATTCCTTTCTTTAATTATGTTGCGTGTTGTATACTTTGTAGCTTAGTGAATATTTTTCCAAAAACATGTTAACAATATTAGAAGTAGTAACTGAAAACTCTTTTATACACGAGATAAGAATGTTTTGATTATTTTAAAGCTATGCTGTCTACCTCATCAGAATATATATTTTATTCATTTACTAAATACAGATTGACAAGGTTATATTCCAATTAAGTGTTATCACATATGTGTTTCTTATATGTGATGGTGTTTCTATTAGAAAGTTAACTTGGTTTTCATCCCTCTCTAACTTTTAAAGAGCTTCTTAATCCTCAGGTTATAGACTACCACGAAAACGGGTGATTAAAGTTTACCTTGCATTTGATGTTATGGTTTGATGCATCTGCTCATAAGAAACGATGAAGTGAAACTTTATCATATTTGATTTGATCTAACTCGCTTTTCAATCCCGCAAGTTAAAATCAATTCACTTGCCAGCCTTGCCACAAGATTCCGGAAGAAGAGCGCTGTGGGACCCACGGGGCGCATTTGGCGTGCATTTGGGTGTGACGACAGAGACACCGTTTGGCCGGCTGCTAGCCGCCCTGCAAAGACCATCTGTAGCCTGGGCCTTCAGTGATCCGCTCCAAGATTGCCGCTAAGAACCATCATTAAAGTTAAATTCTTCCTTATTCACTCACTATCATTAACCTCCAGTCTTAGTTTCATTTCAAACCATTCCTTCATTTATTCACTAGATGTTCTTTTAATTTCTCATTATTTGATCACAATTTATTGAATTTATGTTTTCACCTAGCATTTGTCAATAAATTGTCCACTTAATTGAAGTTGTCATCTCTTAGTGGTCCTTCCATTGGTGAAGTCCCTGAAATGAGAATTCCAGCCTCAGATGTGAGATTGATTTAAATCGGTTTAAGACAGAGTCAACGTTTGATTACTCAATTGAACTTTGTCTTTTTCCCACCAGAAAAGGTGGGTGGTGCCCCTTCAACGAGTGCATAAATGTCATAATTTAATTCTATTATTTCATGACATTTACTTTGAATTCAAATCGCTACACATTCTCTTTTTATTGTCCATGTAGATTCTCATTCATTCGGGTCATGGTTTTCTTGAAGACTCCAAAATCAGGCAACTGGACTGTGTAGAGTGGAGAATACGTTTCGCCTCTTATCCAAGACGCTTCTTCAGTTCTAATGATTGCTAGTGTGAGGAGCAGATATTTATCTTACTGGAGAAGGGGACAGACAACGACTGGGAGGAGTTGGAAAGAATGGGTCATAGAAACACATCTCCGGGTGTTCCCCCCTGAGTGTCGTTAACCTGAAAGGGTCGTTAACGACCCCTGTCATGTGACCACATGGCTCATGCCACCGGAGTCATGTGGTCCCAGGTGTAAATGTTTGTGGAGCTTCCTGGGGAGAGAGCTGAATACTGCATTGTAAGTGCTGGAGATATTGTGCCTGAGTCCACCCCCTCTGTTCAGATAAGGTTTCTCCAGTCAGTCTTTCAAACCATGTGTCTTCTCTAGCCAACACCTGTACATTGCTGTCCTTGAAAGAGGACCTGTGTTGATATGGTCTGTGAAGGCCTCTACTTCATGCGTTTTGATATTCACCCAGGTGTCATCCACATATCTGAACCAGTGGCTGGGTGCTGCTTCTTTGAAGGAGGTTAGGGCCTTCCTCTCTACCTCTTCCATGTACAGGTTGGCCATGATAGGAGAATCCGGGGAGCCCATAGCGCATCCATATTTCTAATGGTGGTCTCTGAACTGGAAATACGTGGTGCTGAGTAGGCCTGGGCGATTTGGCAAAAAAAATGATCACGATTAATTTTTTCATATCATCCGATCACGATTATTATCGTGATTTTTTTGTATTGTTTTTAAACTGACAGTTTTAAAGTATCTGTACCAAAAACTAAAGAAACAAGAGATTATTTAATTATTTTATTAACAAATAGAAAAATATAAAAACGTTTTTTACTGAACAGTACAACAAATGCACAAAATATAAAATAACAGAGCAAAAATAAATGAAAAGTTTTCACTCCATAGTGCAAAGAATGTCGAAAAATATAATGCAACAGTGCACTAATCCACAGACCTGAGTATTTTGGAGGTATACAAGATACAAAATAAACAAACTGCTCCCTTGGAGAAAATGAAGGCACCTTGGAAAGTAAACATTTTCTTTTTTAAGTTATGGTGCTTTATACCCTGGTCACATCATTGCTACTTGCAAATGTGCATCATTTTTAATGACTACAGATTAGCTACTTTTGAAAAGTTACAAACCACCTGAATAAAAAGTGCAAAACTTGTAAACATTATACGTGCTTAATCTAGTGCACATTACTTAGGACTGAGGTCCAGGTTTTTTGCCAGAAAGACCAGCCTGTCTACAGTATCTGGCTTTAAAGCTGCCCTGTGGCAGGACACAATATTCCCCCCTGTACTAAAAGCCCTCTTTGAGGGTGAGCTGGTGGCAGGAATACAGAGGTACTGCCTTGCCAAGAGGCTATGTCTAGGATATGTTGTGGAGTGGGTCTTCCACCACACCAACGGATTGGTTTCACTGTCTGCATTTGGCGCTTGCAGGTAACTGTTAAGTTCTGCCTCAACAGCCTGCTGGTCTGTCTGACCAGAAGAAGAGACGGAGAAGGGCTTCTTAAAAAAGCTGCCAAGTGTCTTCTTCTGTACTTTCACTGGTGTAGCTGAAGTTGAAGCTTCTGCAGAGGTAGAAGGCTTAGACCATGATGGCTTACGACGTTCATCCAACATTTGAGAGACAGCGTTGGCTTTCACAGCCTCTGCTTTTTCAGCCTGAATGGAGTGGATCTTGAAGCGAGGATCTACAAGAGTTGCCATGCACAGGAGGTCATCAGTGGCAGCATCATCAAATTTTTCATTCAAGTAGCTGGTGACTGAACTCTTGATGGTCTTGGTAAGGTCTGTGTCAGTGTCTTCTGGCTTTAAGACATCTTCGTTGAAGAGTTAAAGGACAGGTTTCACACAAGAGACACTGACATACGCTTCTGCAGAAAGGGCGTCAGTAAAGTCAACAAGTGGATTCAGGGCCCTGTGGACAGACTCCAAGACATCAATGTCCTGCCATGAGGGAATCAGGTGCCTGTTTTTACGATCATCTGATAAAACCTTTGCAATGGCCTTCTCCTGCTCCAGTACTCTTGCTATCATGGCATAGCGGGAACCCCACCTGGTAGGGGATTCTGTTATCAACCGATGCTTTGGGAGTTTGAGTTCATCTTGGGCAGCTGCAAGTGCCCTTTTCTTTTTCCATGAGTAAGAAAAAGCACTGACCACTTTCTTGGACACACTGATGGCTCTCTCAATCCTCTTGTCCTTCATGCTTCCCTCTGAAGAAAAGTAAAAAACATAAAAATTAATCACAAATTCTTAATATATTTCAGACAGATATAGTGTCAGGAAAAAAAAGTAAAAAAATAAAATATGTAACCAATATATGTTATTTTTAAAGCTAAACTAAACATAACATGGAACAAATTTCTTGTCATTTACTTACCTATAGCTGAGTGCAGCCGGTGACCAAAACACTGCAGCCGAGTCCAGCCTTTGAGAGCAACAGCTTTCACAATGTTTGCCCCACTATCCGTTGTGATGCACACCTGTCGGTCCTCACTAAGGCCCCATGACTCAAGTGCGTCCTCTAGTCCCTGACTGATATTTTCAGCAATGTGGTCATGTGGAAAATACACAGTCTGCAAGCATGTGCTTTTAAGAGCCCACTCCTTGTCGATGTAGTGTATTGTGAGACTCAGATATGGCTCAGATGTGCAACTTGACCATAGGTCACTGGTAGTTGCGAAGTACAACACTTCTTTGAGCTCACTCTCCAGTTTTCCTTGGCATTCGTCATACAGCTGTGGCAGTGCAGTATGAGAAAAGTATTTTCTGCCGGGGATTTCGTATCTCGGGTCCAGCACTTTGATCTAATGCTTAAATCCATCCTTCTCCACTGTGTTTAAAGGCATCATGTCTTTTGCCAGACAAAAAGCGATCGCGTTTGTAATTGCTTGTCTCCTCCTGGAATTATGCTTGTACGGTGTGATGGCCGCAAAAGACGACACGATGGATTTTTGCTGCGGTCTGGTGGCTGCACCACTTGTTGACGCTAAGCTGCTAATGCTACTTGTGCTAGCAGAAGTGGCAGGCTGTGCAGACTCTCGCATTAACATGCTTTCTCTATAATCACTTGGATGGTACTTCTTTAGATGATTGAACAGATTCGTCGTGTTGCCGTTTTTTGAAGGCACCAATCGCCGACATACCTTACACACCGGCTTTATTTGTTCGATGTCACTAGGGAGATATCCAAACCACGGCCACACAACCGACGTTGAGCAACTTTTTTTTTTTTTCAACAATGGCATCCTCGGGGGGTGAATCCAGCCCCTGGCTTACATCTTCTTCACTACCCTCTGCTCTACGTTTTCCCCCACGCTCTGCCATTCTGTGTGCCTCTTCTGTTTACTTCTGCGACAACTTACAGAAGTGAGCAGAAAAAGCTCGACTCTGGTTGGCTGTTTCGACGCGCATTTCTGCCATGCGAGTATGAATGCCCATAGCTGATCACCGTGATCGAGCTTAAAAAATTTATCGCGATCATCGATCACGATCATATAATCACCCAGGCTTAGTGCTGAGGCAGATGTCCAATAAGGAGCGATTGTGGTAGGGGGTAAAGTTGGTGCTGACCTCCAGTGTGCTGTCCTGTAAGAGGCGTTGTCTTACTGCTTGGACGGCCTCTGTTGACGGAATACTCGTGAAAATGCCGAGAAAATCAAGGACATCGGGCTGGACCGAGATGAAACCATGGTTTCCTATGATGTGACATCACTAGCGCTATGGGCTCCCCGGTATCTCCAATAGTGGCCAACCTGTACATGGAAGAGGTAGAGAGGAAGGCCCTAACCTCCTTCAAAGGAGCAGCATCTAGCCACTGGTTCAGATATGTGGATGACACCTGGGTTAAGATCAAAACGCATGAAGTAGAGGCCTTCACAGACCATATCAACACAGTGGACAGCAACATTAAGTTCACCCGTGAAGATGTCGAGGACAATGTGTTGGCCTTTTTGGACTGTGCTGTACACTTAGAAGGACATGGGTATCTCAACATTGAAGTGTACAGGAAACACACACACACACACGGATAAATATTTACTTTTTGATTCCCACCATCCTCTGAAGCACAAACTGGGTGTTATCAGAACACTCAACCACCGGGCTGAGAACATTCCCACGGAGAAAGAAGGTAAGGAAAAGGAACAGAAGCACATCAAAAATGCCCTGACAACCTGTGGATACCCTTAGTGGGCCTTTGTAAAGAACAGAAAGAGAAATAACACTGAACACGAAAGGGAGGAGAGACGCAAGAGCACTGTAATCCCTTACGTTGCAGGCCTGTCTGAGAAACTCAAGAGGATCTTTGGCAACCACCATATTCCTGTTCATTTCAAGCCTGGCAACACACTAAGGCAGAAGCTAGTCCATCCCGAGGACAAAACACCGAGACTTAAACAGAGTAATGTGGTGTATGCTGTCCAGTGCAGCGAGGAATGCTCGGACGAGTGCATTGGGTAAACCAAACATCCACTTCACAATTGCATGGCTCAACACAGGAGAGCCACTTCATCAGGTCAGGACTCAGCTGTCCACCTTCATTTAAACGACACAGGTCCTCTTTCAAGGACAGCAATGTACAGGTGTTGGCTAGAGAAGACATGTGGTTTGAAAGAGGAGTTAAAGAAGCCAGACTGGAGAAACCTTATCTGAACAGAGGGGGTGGACTCAGGGACAATCTCTCTGGCACTTACAATGCAGTTCTCAGCTCTCTCCCAGGAAGCTCCACAAACATTCACACCTGGGACCACATGACTCAGGTGGCATGAGCCATGTGGTCACATGACAGGGGTCGTTAATGACCCTTTCAGGTTAACGACCCTCAGGGGGGAACACACGGAGATGGGTTTCTACAACCCATTCTTTCCAACTCCTCCCAGTTGTTGTCTGTCCCCTTCTCCAGTAAGATAAATATCTGCTCCTCACACAAGCAATAATTAGAACTGAGAAGGCTTCTTGGATAAAAGGCGAAACGTCTTCTCTTTTTTATTCTTTACTATTAATTACCTTTTACTCAAATTGGTTACTATTTTTCTACACTCTTTGCACTATTTTATGAATTAATTTATTTGATGATGATTGATTTAGATTGTGCAGCTGAGAGACTGAATTTCCTTCAGGATAAATTATGTTATATTTATTTATCTATCAATGTTGGGGACACATGCAGCCACTAAGCCTTACAGCCATACAGGTCAGTAACAGGTTTATCTGAATCTTGGATACAGGGACACCAACAGAGGGAATGACTTTCTTGGTTTCATATCAGCTCAGCCTTTCAGACCACTTATAGTACACACCATGTCACAAGTCATTTTCTTTCTAATGAGAGAACACACCTATAGGAGCAGAGGGGGAAAAAAACACTCTCAATGAAAATAGCCACCAGACTGTAATTCAGCTGTGTTTCTGTCTGTCATGCACGTAGCGGCTGGTCTATCAAGTTTCCTCTCAGATGAATTGATTCATAGAAGAAACCATTAGGAACAAGCAGCTTGTGCGACCAACCTCTCATGGTTTTAATCTGCCCATCAGTCCAGTCAGCTGTTGTCCTGCAGAATTACAACAGGTCATTTAAATCAGCATGGCAGGGTGGAGATAGATGACTTATCTATCACTAACAAGAACTCAATTATAGGAAAACAGCACAGAGATGATGGGCCGCCTTACACAATTTCAAAGGTGATCAACTATTGGTTCTTTTACAACAGGGTTTCGGGAAATAGCTGATATACAAACTTTTATTATCTGAACTTTACAATCTTTTAAGTTTATGATTAAAATAAATCCTGCACCAGCATGGTCTGAAACCAGGACTTAGAGATGAGGAGCAGCTGAGCAGATTTATATATACTGCATAGGGGGGTACTTTATACTGGGGTGCATGCAAATACTAGTGTGCTTCAATATTAATGCAGTGAATGAAAATTATCTTTTCATAGAGATTTTTCTTTAGCGGAGTTTCAGGGAGTATGTTCATTTTTCTATCTGACACATTTCTTAGACCTGTTCAGTCCACAAACTGACTATGTGGATCAGGCCTAGTGTAGGGATCAGGTTTTAACAGCTGCACTGTGACACATTTCACTGCAGCTATTCCTAAAATTTGTAAGAGGTTATATCTTGCTCTTCACTCAACGCCCTTTGGTGCTGAGACTAGCAGCTCCATCCTTCCCAGCTAGTATCAAAATACCACCACATAAACCAGGATCCACCCTGACCACTCAAAACCCTGAATGGACTGAAACCTGTGGCTTAGATGACTCATTGTTGTTCAGTGGGTGTGGGTGAGTGTAAGCATTTGTTTGTGCATAAGTGTGTGTATGTGTGTGTGCCTCCTCATCACCCACCTGTCTTTCATCAGGTGTCTGGGGCAGATCAAAGACACAAAGATACACCACGTGGAACATCAAACAACCCAGTGATGAGGAGGTGTGTGTGTATGTGTGTGTGTGTGTGTGTGTGTGTGTGCGTTTGTGAGGCTTGCGTCAGAGATGCTTATATCACTAGCATTAAATTGCCTGTTTGTACGTCCAAGCCTGACTGGGGCTCTCTCTGTGTGTGTGTGTGTGTGTGTGTGTGTGTGTGTGTGTGTGTGTGTGTGTGTGTGTGTGTGTGTGTGTGTACTGAATATTGACTACAGATTGAGAGGCTAAGAAATACAAACTAGGATGGGAACTTGTAATGATGGTAAGGTGAAGGAGGCAGCTACGGCCACACTCTTCATCATTTAGCACAAATGACTGAAGAACAAAATATCTGATATCAACCTCAGAAAAAAAAAAAAGCTGCTTTATTTGACTTTTTATTAAGAAAACTGAAAGTAAACTACAATAAAATCCTTCAGCGCAACTTTACAATAGCTCCTTTCTAATTACACGAATGCGCCTTTGTCCACCAAAGCTGAAGACCAAAGACGGCAGTGCAAACTTATCAAACTCAGGTGGTAAAGGTGGTTCTGTTCTCGTTTCTCAGACGTGTCAATTAAACTGACTTGGATTCCCAGTTGGGCGGACACACTGGCATTCCCCAGGACAAACAGGGATTTTTCAAAGCTAATACTTTGTGGTTGCTTAGGTGGTTGCTAAAACTATTTCCAGTTGAACACATGAGCACAGTGTCTGCAAGCAAATATGAGATGAATCTGCTGAAGGTGACTAACATTGATGAAGTCTGCGATCATCTTTCCAGTTTCAGTTTATATTCATATACCTGTGCTGGGTAAACATGGCTCTGATTGTTCTATACCAGTTTAATCAGACAGGGCCTGCATAGAGCTGGGCGATAAAACAGTAACGATATATATTTAAAATTGATTTACCTCAATATAAGTATAAAACATGGTCAATGTGCTGTTTTGATAGTCGGCATTAAAAAGGAGAGGGGCTTTCTCCAGGATTTAGCTGGGTTTAGAGCGGCAAAGTGTATGATGTGTGTCCCCGTTAAAAGACACAGATACAGATGTCCAGTTTAGTGGATTAATTAGACTGTGGTTCTGCAGATAAAGATACATAGCAACAATCAGTACATAAGATAACACTCTATAGTATAAATGAATATAAAGGACCAATGAATCATATGATATATGACTCATATATTGTACACAAATTATCTCACACGAGGCTCATGGCAGCCATGGTAAGAATTAATTTATTAGCTGAAGATCGATAGCATGAGATAGCATTAGCCATATTCACGGTGAACAATACATTAACACAATATAGCATCCAACTTGCTCCTCCTTCACCGCCACCTTACCATGGTGGAGTGGTTTGAGTGCTCTAATGAACCTAGGAGTTATGCTGTCCAGGGCATTTTGCCCCTGGAAGGGTCTCCCAAGGCAGATTGGTCCTAGGCTAAGGGTCAGACTAAGAACGGTTCAGAAGACCCTCATCAAAAAGAACAAAGGGAACCAGTGTACCTGGCCCGGAGGGACACTGGGGCCCTTCCATGGAGCCAGGCACGAGGTTAGGCTAGTTGGTGAGCGCCTGGTGGCCAGGCCTGCACCCATAAGGCCCAGCTGGGCTCAGCCTGAACAGACCACATGGGCAGCACCTCTGGTGGACCAATCACCCGCAGGAGGAACATAAACGGTACAGTGCTTCAGTGATTGGGTGGTGGACCAAGGCGGGAGCCTTGGCGGTCTGATTCTCAATTATGGAAACTGGCTTTTGGAACATGGGATGTCTCCTCTCTGGCGGGGAAGGTGCTGGAGCTTGTAAAGAAGGTTAAGCGCTACCGACTAGATATAGTCGGTGTCACCTCTACACATAGCACTGGCTCTGGAACCCAAGTCCTTGAGAAGGGTTGGACACTCTTCCACGCTGGAGTTGCTCAGGGTGAGAGGTGGAGAGCAAGGGTGGGATTTTTGCTTGCCAAAAAGCTTGCCACTGGTACACTGGGGTTTCCTCAGCTAGACGAATGGGTTGCTTTACTGCGCCTTTGGGTCAGGGAACGGGTCCTGACTGTAGTCTGTGCATATGCGCCAAATAATATTTCAGGGTACCCACCCTTTTTGGAGACCCTAGAATGGACACTGGACAGCGCCCCGACTGGGGACTCCACTGTTCTGCTGGAAGACTTCAACGCTCACGTGGGCAATGACAGCAAGACCTTGAAGGGCGTGAATGGGAGGAACTGCCCGCCCTATCTGAACTCGAGTGGTGTTCAATTGTTGGACTTCAATGCAAGTTGCAGTTTGTCCATAACTAACACCATGTGTGAACATAAGGTTGTTTATCGGTGGCACCATGATGGCCAACGCCGTAGATCAATGATCGACTTTGTAGTCGTATCATCTGATCTGCTGTTTTGGTAACTCAGGTGAAGAGAGGTGCAGAGCTGTCAACTGATCACTACCTGGTGGTGAGTTGGGTCAGGTGGTGGGGGAAGCCACCGTGTAGACCTGGCAGGCCCAAACCTATAGTAAGGGTCTGTTGGGAACGCCTGGTAGAAGAACCCGTCAGGTTGGCTTTCAACTCTCACCTCCAACAGAGCTTCAACTGCGTCCTGAGGGCAGTGGGAAACACTGAATCCAAATGGGCTTTGTTCCACTCTGCCATTGTCAAAGCAGCTCTTGCGAGCTACGGATGCAAGGTCGCTGGTGCCGGTCGTGGCGGTAATCCCTGTACCCGATGGTGGATACCAGAGGTGAGGGGAGCCGTCTGGCTGAGGAAGAAGGCCAACAGGTCATGGTTGATCTGTGGGTCTCCGGGAACAGCTGAATGGTACCAGTTGGCTAAGCGGTCTGCAACTGGGGCAGTTGCAGAAGCAAAAACTCGCGTGGGAGGAGTTTGGTGAGGTCATGGAAGAAGACTTTCGGTCGGCTCCAAAAAGGTTCTGGCAAACTGTCCGGCGCCTCAGGGGCGCCAGACGGCAACTTCCACACCATTCTAGATTGAGGCGGGGAGCTGCTGACCTCACCTGGGGCAATTCTCTGGTGGTGGAAGGAATACTTTGAGAAGCTCCTCAATCCTACCATCATGCATTCCCAAGGGGAAACAGAGTTAGAGGACCTGAAGGTGGATCATCCAATCATTGGGGTAGAAGTCGCCGGGGTAGTAAAACAACTCCGTGGCAACGGAGTTCCAGGAGTGGATGAGATCCACCCAGGGTATCTGAAGGCTCCGGATGTGGTGGGGTTGTCCTGGCTGACATGCCTCTACAACACTGCATGGAAATAGGGGGGCAGTGCCATTGTAGTGACAGACCGGGGTTGTGGTCCCTATCTTTAAGAAGGGGGACCAGAGGGTGTGTTCCAATTATAGGGGGATCACACTCCTCAGCCTCCCCAGGAAAGCTTATGCCATGTTGCTGGAAAAGAGGGTCCAATTGATGGTTGAACCCCAGATCGAGGAGGAACAATGCGGTTTTCGTCCCTGTCGTGGAACTACAGATCAACTCTTCACCCTCGCTCGGGTTCTTGAGGGGAGATGGGAATTTGCCCAACCAGTCCACATGTATTTTGTGAACTTGGAGAAGGCCTACGACTGTGTCCCTAGGGGAATCCTGTGGGATGGGCTCTGGAAGTACGGGATGGAAGGGCCGTCCAATCCCTTTACCAAAGGAGCACAAGCTTGGTCCGTGTAGCCGGTTGTAAGTTGGACTCGTTTCCAGTGAGAATTGGACCCCACCAGGGCTGCCCTTTGTCACAGCTTCTGTTCATAACCTTCATGGACAGAATTTCTCGGCGCAGCCAGGGGGTGGAGGGTGTCCAGCTCGGCAGGCAGAGGATCGCGTTGCTGCTTTTTGCGGATGATGTGGTTCTTCTAGCTTCATCGAGCAGTGACCTTCAGCTCTTGCTGGGGCAGTTCGCAGCAGAGTGTCAAGCGGCTGGGATGCAATTCAGCACCTCTAAGTCCATGGCCATGGTCCTCAGTCGGAAAAAGGTAGATTGCCTTCTACGGGTCGGAGGGGAGGTTCTGCCTCAAGTGGAAGAGTTCAAGCATCTTGGGATCTTGTTCACGAGTGAGGATAGGATGGAGCGGGAGATCGACAGGTGGAACAGAGCGGCGTCAGCAGTGATGCGGACACTTAACCGATCTGTCCTGATGAAGAAAGAGCTGAGCCGTAAGGCGAGACTCTCGGTTTACCGGTCGATCTATATGCCTACCCTCGCCTATGGTCATAAACTTTGGGTAATGACCTAAAGATGAAGATCGCGGATACAAGTGGCTAAAATGGGTTTCCTTCACACGGTGGCTGGGCTCAGCCTTAGAGACAGGGCAAGGAGCTCGGACACTCGAGAGGCGCTCAGAGTAGAATCGCTGTCCCTCCATGTCAAGAGGAGTCAGCTGAGGTGGCTCAGGCATCTGGTTAGGATGCCTTCAGGACGCCTCCCGTTGGATATGTTCCGGACATGTCCCACCGGGAGGAGACCTCGTGGCCGGCCCAGGACCAGGTGGAGGGATTTTATCTCTCGCCTGGCCTGGGAGCGCCTGGGAATTCCCCTGGAGGAGCTGGAGGAAGTGGCTGGGGTTTAGGGCCGTCTGGGTTTCCCTCCTGAAGCTGCTGCCCCCTGCCGACCCGGACCCAGATAAGCGGAAGGCAACAATGACGACGACGGCATCCAGCTTGGACAGTGAAACATCATCAAACTCACTTCTGGCATTTACACACATTAAACCCAGGATGTGAAGGTGAATATTGGGTAAAAACAGGTAGGAGGAAATTTATGAACTATCCTTTGCTGCATGGGGAGGAAAACTAAGCTGCAGCATCTCAGACACAGGTGTGGTGCGCTCAATCTGAAAATTTCCAACGCTGACAAACAGCTGAGTCAATATATGATGTATGGTATGTATTATGGTAATCTTGAACGTTACCAGGGCGAGGGAGAAAAGTGGAGCAAGAGAGTGAAGTGAGACAGAGCAAGCAAAATAGTTTTTTTTTTAAGAAATATAGTAATACATAGAAGAAAATAGTAGTAATTAAAAAGGTAACCATGTGAGATGGAAACTCTTCTGACCTAATGACGAATCTCCGAATCAACCACCAACTTGCTGCTTCGAGGATGCATTTGGCCCCGAGTTCACTCAGTGCAGCAGTTTTAACGCCTCCCGCTGATACCGATGCAGGACCAACAACAACTAAGTCCACCGCCACTAGGCCTGTCACGATAACAAATTTTGCTGGACAATAATTGTGCTACACATTATCGCCGATAAACGATATTATTGACACCATTTTTTAAATTATAGATAATGATATTATATGGCATAATAATGCAAGTACACCATGTCAAAAGTGATAAACTTTAATTTCCACACAAGAACAACACTGGTTGTTTTCGTTGACTAAAATATTTCCCTTTTCTCCCATGACGAAGACGTAACGTTGACGAGCTAAACATAAGTCGGAGATGACTAAAATGTGACGAGACGAAAGTGCGTTGACGTGACGAGACGAAAATGACGAACAGAGTTGCAAAACTCAGTCAGTTAAACGCTAAACATATAGGAGCAGCTTCAGTCCGCTCTGACAGCTCTCATCATCCTGCTGTGCTCCTCCAACACACAGACACACACGTACGTGCACGCGCGCGCACACACACACACGTGGAGTTTTGTGGTTGACGAAAACAAAACTGGTTTAAAGCCGAAATATTCCCACACTTGGGCTGTTGCGTTCGGTTTAGACACCAAAGCTGTCGTGTTCATTCTGTTAGCTTGCTTTTCACTCACGACGCTCACTTGCAGCACTGTATCCAAAAAGTCTGTGTCTGTGTGCCTGTGCGCGCCAGCCCCATCGTGACAAAGACACTGAATGACTGACAGGAGGGTTCACTAACTCCGTTCATTCCGCTATAGAGCCAACGCCCCCAGGTGCCGAGAACAATGCGCAGAGTGAGACCTCTTCTCTCATCCAGCGTGTTTGGTAGCGAGAGAGGAGGAAAACAAACGCACGTCAATTATCGAGGCTGGCAAAGTTATCGACCTCGTTTTTATTTATCGAGCGATAAGGCGATTTATTGATTATCGCGACAGGCCTAACCGCCACCAATACACAGCTGACAATAATGGGGGCCTTCAGGAAAAGTACAAACAAAGTACAAAAGGGAAACCTGCACTGATACAGTGACAATATACTTGACGAAGGAAATGGTCTCTTTTCACACTGTGGAAAGAAGCATTCTGCACAAAAATTGTTCTGGATGGTCAGGTCAATTTAATTGTTTCACTGTTGTATTTGCACGTTTTTATAAACTATTCTTTTTTGTTATTCAAAGTTGCTTAGGCTGTGATTTAATTCAATTGATGTGTGTGCGGCCCATTCGGCACAAAAGCTGTTCTGGATGGTTATGTTAATATAATTGTTTGACTGTTGTGCACTTTTTAAGCTGTTTCTAATAATAAGTTGTTGATATTGTGCACATTATGTTGTTATTGTTACATTGAAAGTGTTTGGTTTTCAGTTTCTGAACGGTATAGGCACAAGTCAACAGTTTGGTGATGCTGTCTCAGCCTTAAGTCATAATTTTTTAATTAGTCACAGTAATACTGTATACTGCAGTAAAATATGGAGACAGTGTGATGGTATCAAGATGGATAACGTCTGACCCTACTTCACAGTATCAATGTATGAATCAGTCCAGTGCTACATTATCTGCTGATAGCCTGATATCTTTTGACGAGGATGATCTTAGTAAAAAATAACCGATACACTGATGTAACATGGAGACAAACAACACCCGGTGAAAAAACAACCTTATTTTGGCATAGAGCTAAACCCATCAACTACAACTAGTGATACTGAAATGTGTGCACGCACACTCATCCTCTGTTTGGTCGGACAGGCTGTCAGGAAGCATCAGCACTCAGGGCCGGCGATCGAGTCTACAGGCAGATGTGTAAACACGCTTGACAGAGCCCCCAATACGTACACAAACAACACAGCCATACACACACGGACACACTTTACCTCAACCCACCATGAAAAATAAATAAATTAATAAAACACGCACAGGCAAAACCTAACTTAGTAAATATGAAACTAAAATAACCACTCTAACGTTGGTCTCACTGCTGTACTTTTACAATCCATTCAAACATTTTACAGTGTTGTTTACAGAGTTACTAATAACCTTGTTTTTTCCTTTAATCTGTGTCAGTAATTAAAAAAGGGCATTTGTGCATCATGTCATAGTTTTTAAGCAGAATTTGATGCCTATGACTGCAATCATTCTTAAGGTCTTTACACACCGGGGCCGACACTAATATAGGGCGCGAAATCACGAAATATTCGGAGATGAATTTTGACGCACCTGACTATACACATCAAGCCCAATGCGATTTCGTGACTTACCGGGGGGAAAAAGACGCATCCCAGGTAAGGCTTCACGATATGAGATTTTGGTCATATCTCGATATAGCTCATTTTAAATCCTGATACAATACACATCACGATATAGTACATTTTTTGTAAATTCAATTGATGTATAGTTTATATAAAATATAATATTCATATGTAGGCTTGAAGTAAATAACTCATCTGATCATTAAAACAAATCATCTGATCAGCCGTGCCACCGCATCAGCAGCAGGATGGAGAGAGGACACGGAGTCACGTCAGGTGTTGTGCCATAGACTGTACCCCGTCCGTAGAATGCCCCCCTGATGGGATCGCGGTTGAAGATACATAACAAGGCGGAATAATCCAAGTTTTCCTTACCGTTGGACTGATTCTAAAGCGTGTACCTTTAATGATTTAATTCAGGCTTTTCAGATATGCCGAAAACAACAGCCCTCTGATTCGGAATATTTGCTGCCCCGAAAATATAATGTTCTCTACCATGACAGCTAACTGTACAGTTTAAATACGCAAATCTCTATATCTCTATAACCATTTTGTCTGTTTCTCACTGTGTTTATGGCCCTTTATTTGCAAAATATCCCAAATCCATCGATCAGTGATGAGAACAATGAGGAGTATAAAGTCCGTTAGTCCGCTGAAACAGATAGTCGCCATCCGTGGTTTGATTTCATTCAATGATACACTGATTCACTGCCCCCTATGAGCCAGAAGGGGCCAGAACGAGTTGGGTCCGTGACATCACTTTCCTGCGCCACTTGAGATTGCGAACTCAGATTGAATTATGAGACACTTTTTGCTGGGCGAGCACGAAAACGAAAAAGCATTTCTGAGTTTGGTTTTTCTTTTTAATTAAGTCACAAAATGAGCAGTCTTGAAGAAGAAAATGAAAATGCATTTTGGAATATTGCTTTTGATTTTTATTTTTGAGTCAAATAGTGCAGCCATGACTTTGAAATGAAAAAACATTTCTTTTCATTACAAATTAATCTATGCAATTGCAACGCCTTGATCTTAGTGAGGTCAGTACACAGTAATAGCCATAACTGCAATGGTACTAATAATTTGCATAATAATTCCTTTCGGTGTTTTGGTGTTCAGCCTTGATTTTCTCATTTTTGGTTTTGGCCAAGAATTGTTTATTTCAGTGCATCCCTAATTTACATATAGCATGCAAGCTGCCATTTTTATAAAGTAAGCTTATATCTGGAGGCAGAGTGAGAAAGACGGTGGACTGACCTTTTCCAACTGGTATAGCCTTTAATCTGTACTACGGAGTCCTGCTGAGGACATGCAGACTGGAAGAAGTCTGATAACTCAAATGCCACCATGGATCTGCATTTCTGTGTGTACATTAACAAAAAAGGGACAAGTGCTTTGAAGAGATTTCACTTGGAGAGGGCTGTGCTGAGTGGTGGGGAGGGAACAACTCACATATTCATTACTGGATTGGAGTGGATTTCAAACTACATCCTCAACTGACCACGATCTGCTCACTTCTCAAGGAAGGCTGTATACCACTGCAGAGCTGGAGGGTGCGAGAACTAGGGTTTCTGGTCTACAGCCTGATTCTTTGGCAATATAACACAGGCAATAAACTGTCCTGTCATGTATCAAGGACAGTGGTTACAAGCCAACCCAAGGTATGACAGGATACGAAATGTTATACGATTCTGTACAATAGGATACTTTACGATACTTTACAATACAGTACGTTTGCAAAACAAAATGGTACACTACTTTGAGATACAATATGAAACAACATGACACAACACTTTGTGATACAATATGATGCTTGAGCACATTTTCCCACTGAAAAATATAATAATATTTCTAAAATATAGAGTCCGTTAAGTGAAACTAAGGCACTAGCGCCTTTGCATGATGAAATAGTGATACAGCATTTCAAATTAAAATTTTAGACTAGAATGATATGATTTGACCTCATATGACACACTCTTTGTGATAACTCTACTCATATCAAATGCAAGAATAACTATAAAAAAATCAGGTCTTTAAATAGATCCTGGGCACCTGTTTTACAAAGATTCAGAAAGAATTGCTGTTTTGGTCTTAGAGAAAGCAGAAGATCATCAGGTTTGCACAAAGGGAAAGACCTGATATTTCACTAACACCTGCTTTGAAGAGGTTATCCACCAAATCATTAAACATGATGTGAGGGCACAATTCGAGACAACTACTATTCAGCAGAATACAAATAATACTGGAGCCTCTGCACATCATCCGGAAGTGTGTGAGCAAAACAGCCTCAGGCATTGCTCGGGGCAGAGCTGGTAATTAAGGTTGACATTTCCCTCCAAAATGCTCATTTGTCACATTGAAACAAGCCTGCTGTGATAGCTGTAATATCTCTGAATTGCAACAATTACAAAAGGTTTCCTGGAGGGTCTGAACTTCATCTGTACTGCTAAAATGTCAACAACAGGACAATCTCATCAGGGCAAAGAAAATGAAAATTAGCCTGTATTAATGTGCCAATAAGACAAAGTGTCCAGCTGCTTATATTGGTGCTGACCATTGAAAAAGCTTTCGCAGTTTTGTGTCTAAGAACCTTGCAAAGCTCAATTTCAGCGGCAAGTCCATGCAGAATTTCATGGTTTGTACTGGTTTAACATTGTTATTAATGGAATGGAGGCAGTCATTATGTTGGGTTGGAAACCCCTGCTACAGTCAGAATGAAGCCTCTTATCTCACCGACTAAAGTGAAACTCAGACTCTACAAACAAATAAGTAGAGGCTTATATATAAAAAAATATATGATGAACTAAGAAACCCTGGTGTCAATTGTGCACATGTGTACGGAAAGGAAGTGGCTCTGCTTAAACATACTGTATTCATAATTATGCCTGAAACTGAAATGTGATATTAATCACAAAAGTATTACATGACTCATCAGGACAGGACATGTATTTATAGGACAATATATGTATATACATACATACACATACGTATATATACATACATACATACATATAAATATATATACATACATACATACAAATATATATAAAACATACATACAAAAATATATAAAAACATACATACATATAAACATACATGTATGTTTATATATACACACACACATATATATCTACACACACACACACACATATATGTATATATATACACACATATACACACATATACACATATATATATACACACATATACACATATATATATACATATATATATACACACATATACACATATATATATACACACATATACACATTTATACACACATATACATATATACAAATACATATGATATACACTCACCGGCCACTTTATTAGGTACACCTGTCCAACTGCTCGTTAACACTTAATTTCTAATCAGCCAATCACATGGCGGCAACTTAGTGCATTTAGGCATGTAGACATGGTCAAGACAATCTCCTGCAGTTCAAACCGAGCATCAGTATGGGGAAGAAAGGTGATTTGAGTGACTTTGAACGTGGCATGGTTGTTGGTGCCAGAAGGGCTGGTCTGAGTATTTCAGAAACTGCTGATCTACTGGGATTTTCACGCACAACCATCTCTAGGGTTTACAGAGAATGGTCCGAAAAAGAAAAAATATCCAGTGAGCGGCAGTTCTGTGGGCGGAAATGCCTTGTTGATGCCAGAGGTCAGAGGAGAATGGCCAGACTGGTTCGAGCTGATAGAAAGGCAACAGTGACTCAAATAACCACCCGTTACAACCAAGGTAGGCAGAAGAGCATCTCTGAACGCACAATACATCAAACTTTGAGGCAGATGGGCTACAGCAGCAGAAGACCACGCCGGGTGCCACTCCTTTCAGCTAAGAACAGGAAACTGAGGCTACAATTTGCACAAGCTCATCGAAATTGGACAATAGAAGATTGGAAAAACGTTGCCTGGTCTGATGAGTCTCGATTTCTGCTGCGACATTCGGATGGTAGGGTCAGAATTTGGCGTCAACAACATGAAAGCATGGATCCATCCTGCCTTGTATCAACGGTTCAGGCTGGTGGTGGTGGTGTCATGGTGTGGGGAATATTTTCTTGGCACTCTTTGGGCCCCTTGGTACCAATTGAGCATCGTTGCAACGCCACAGCCTACCTGAGTATTGTTGCTGACCATGTCCATCCCTTTATGATCACAATGTACCCAACTTCTGATGGCTACTTTCAGCAGGATAATGTGCCATGTCATAAAGCTGGAATCATCTCAGACTGGTTTCTTGAACATGACAAAGAGTTCACTGTACTCAAATGGCCTCCACAGTCACCAGATCTCAATCCAATAGAGCATCTTTGGGATGTGGTGGAACGGGAGATTCGCATCATGGATGTGCAGCCGACAAATCTGCGGCAACTGTGTGATGCCATCATGTCAATATGGACCAAGCTCTCTGAGGAATGCTTCCAGCACCTTGTTGAATCTATGCCACGAAGAATTGAGGCAGTTCTGAAGGCAAAAGGGGGTCCAACCCGTTACTAGCATGGTGTACCTAATAAAGTGGCCGGTGATATATATACACACATATATATACACGTACACACACACACATATATATACACATACACACACACACATATACAGTATATACACATACACACACATATATATATACACACATACACACACATATATACACATATACACACATATAAATACACATATTTATCTATATATATATATATATTATATAGATATAGATATAGATATACATATAGATATACATATACACACACATATCTAGTTTGACTATAAATGGTGAGATAATTGGCTTCACTCTGACTTACTTCAGCAGTAATCTGAAAAAGAAGCTGATTTTGACAGAATATTGTCGTTTTAGATGGTGCTGTAGTTTTCTGAAATAACATTGTTAAGTAAATGGTAAAGAACGAGGTGTCCAGCTTTTCTGGGTCCATCCTCAAGAAAAAAAAGTTTGTTGACTGAAGGTCAGATTTATTATTTTAAACTAGATTAAAAGCGGCATGCAGCAGAGATCAGAGCTGAGGTAAGAGAAAGGAGGGTGTCATACCTGTTTGATGGAGCTGCGAGTTTTCTCTTTCCACTTGTTGCTGCTTAGCTCTAGGGTGCAGTGGACATAGGTTCCTCTGTCATAGGAGCCCAGTATAAAAAGTCTGTGAACACACAAAATTAGAAAGACTGTGAGTTTGAATTACGACCTTTAAAAAGCACAAAGATACCATCTGTTTGTGTTTACTACCATGTCTGTCTTTTACATTTAGTCCCACAGGTTCTGGAGGCTGTGGGACCTCTTTGACGTTTCATATCATTTAGATCCTAACCCTTACCCTCCACTTTTAGATCCTAACCTTAACTCTCCCCTTTTAGATACTGACCTGCAGGAGCTCAGCCTTCAGTCACCACCTTTTTGCCTTCTCCGATTTCTCTGATGTTCATGCTTTGGCTAATAAATTGATAAAATGGTGAAAATGCAAATTATTTAGATGTGTTTTTTTATCTTTTTTTATATCAATTTGACCTGCAGTTTAAAAGGTATAATTTTCCACTGTATATGTATCTGCTTTTTTCAAAACATTAACAAGAGCATGAGTCCTGCTGCTGAGGTCCTCCAAGTCTCCCCACACCTCAGTTCATCCTGCTGACCTGTTCAGATTCTTTTCAGTTTAATAACATTGCCAGTTCCAGCCCCTCTCTGATTCACAGTGTAATGGTATTCTATTAGAGAGAGGATAGAGATGAACTGGAAGCAGTGCATCACACCTGACTGTGGACTGTGATCCACGAACAAAACATGCATCAACATATTCTGAACTCCTGCAGAAACATATATTGAACCACTGCTGCCCTCTGCTGTTCAGATAAGATCAGTATATCAAATATTAAAGATCAGTTCGTCAACCTCACCAGTCTGACTTAAAGAACACCTAAAAATAAACTCTAAGAATTCCAGGTTTTCCAGGTGAACAGAGTGACTGACAAAATTAAAATCAAGACCTGGTTGTTGTCCTCTTCAAATATACTGTATGTACCCCTGTATTTTTTCGTTTTGTTTTGTTTCATTAAGTGATGCAAGACAGAACATGACAAGTGAAGGACCACTTACTAGTAAGTCTACAGACAGTGAAGACAAGACAAGCACTTGAACAATTACTTAAAAAATTTGAAGGTGTTGAAAAAGTACATCTTGTGCATTCATTTGTTTTCAGAGTCATATCAAAAAAGTACTAAAAATAGTAATACTGAGTGTTTGAGAATGAATGGACAAAGAAAGAAAGCAAAGTAACAAGAATGATGCAACAATACAAATGGGTCCAAAAAATAAAAAATGTAAATGAGTAATTGATTTTCCATTTTTTGAGTTTTCGTCCTTTCATCTTATTTTTTTATTCTATAGGCCACACCCCTGGGAAACCCTTAACAATAATAATAATAATAATTATTATTATTATTATTATTATTATTATTATTACGTATAAAAATAACAAACTATAATATATAATAATATAATAATATATTTAAAAAAAAATAATAATAATAATGATAATAATAAATCATAAATCAAGGAGCTCTCCCCACTGTGATTGTCCTCAGGCTGCGTTCACAACCTCAGACCAGGCTGGCTGCAGCTGCCGCTTCGGGGTTGAGCTGTGGGCAGGGTGCGCTGGGAGCCCAACCTTTCATGCCAGCATCAGGATCCATCCTACGGCCTCAGACCCTGACTGTCCCGATCTCCGAAAGGCGAGGTGGAGTGACAGCCTGTTGTCTCTGCGCTCTGCCAAATGCTGTAAAGCAGGCATGTCCAAACTGTTCCACAAAGTGTGTGGCTGCAGGTTTTTCTTCCAACCAAGCTGCAGCACACCAGACTTCATTCATTTCATCAGCTGATCTCAGTCTGCAGACAGCTGATTGGTCAGCTGATTGATTGGTTGGAAGAAAAACCTGCAGCCACACGGCCCTTTGTGGAATAGTTTGGACATGCCTGCTGTAAAGTGTTTCACTCATAAGGTTCAAGATTAGTGGATGGGAGTGGGTCTGATCTTACAGGACGAGGCTCAGTCTGACCCAGTCTTCTGGGGCCTTATGTATCAACACTTGTGTGGGACTCATACCAGAAACGAGCGCACGCAAGGTCCGTCACGCTGAAAAAAATCCGTATACCAATGTGTGCGGGCGCCGAAAGCCAAGTGTGTTTCCTTGATAAATCCCAATCAGCGTGGAACTGAGCGCAGATGTCGGAGTGACTGGGCCCGCCCCCGTTACGCCCTTCTATAAATATGCAGATTTATTTAAATTGAGTCTCCTTGTCCTCGCACGCAGACAAAATGACAAGAAAAACTAAATTTACGGCGTGCGAGGTGGAGGTGCTGGTGGCGGAGGTGGAGGAGCGACAGCATGTTTTGTTTGGCAGCCTGTCTAGTGGCTTCAGTGCAAAACGAAAACGCTTGGAGTGGGAGAAAGTTTGCGAGAGGGTGAACGCGGTGGGTTCCGAGACACGCACCCTCGCGTAGATTAAAAAAAAGTGGTCGGACCTCAAGGTGGAGGTCAAGCGGCGTACAGCTGCCCTGCGGAGGAGTACCGGCCAGACAGGTGGGGGTCCGGGGGAGGAGACCCTCACGCCGTTTGAGCAGCAGGTGGTGGCGATTATTATTACAGGGTAAGTGGCGTGTCACACAAATGTCCACATGCTTTGCCATCCCACTGAACAAAAGACGTATATTAGACGTCTAGTCTAAGTTTATACTTCATTTCAACGTCGGGATTCAGTCTATTTTTAGACGTGATTTATACTTCACCCTTAACATTTTTCGATAACTTTTTATGCAATTAACAACTGTTATGTACATAACTGATCTCTAAATACTGGATTACATTACCTATGAGACCATGGAGAGAGATGTAAATGCTACAGATACACAGAAGCAGGAATTGAAATGAACCAATATTTTTATTGTGTCACAGAAATCAATGTGTCGGCCGTGTTGCCGGCTTGCGGAACCCCGGCCCCCGGCAGCCCGTCCGCCGGCTCGGAGTCGTCAGCCAGGACCAGCGGCATTCGGGCCACCCCGGCCCCAGCACCAGCATCAGCATCAGCATCAGCACCAGCGCGCCGACAAGCGGTGGAGCGTCCACCAGCCGCGGCGCTTCCGCTGGACCACCCGGACACAGTGGAAGGGTCCTCACGGAGGCGGTCCTGCAATTGCAGGAAGAAATCATCTGGGGGATCGCGGGGATCAACGAGCGGCTGGACCGGCTTGTAAATGTCCTCGAGCGTCTGGTGGCGAAAATAAATTAATTTGGCTCATTGAACTGTGTATTCACTTCTTACCCATTCACACTGTGGCGATGAGATTCTCCCGCGTGAGGACGGTGGCCCGGCAGGGATCAGCTCGCATCCCTCCGTCTGCTGCTGGTTCGTCATGTGGGGTGACGTGCTGCTCGGCCACAGGGATGTGGTGCACGCTTGTCACATAGTGAGTCACCAAACACCGCCACACAGCGTCGCCAAAGTGCCGTCAACGCAAGTATCGGCTCAACGCCAACTTCTACACCACCTCCTCACTTTGCGTTGATTAGCGCTGGAACCGACGCTCGTTTCGCGATGATAAATCTGGACGTGTGCGCCGATTTTGGCGTACGCAAGGTTTTCTGGCGCCGCCAGCATTGATACATAAGGCCCCAGGTCTCTGTAAAGGGAGTCTGGTCTTTTTTGTTAAGAGTCTTGGAATAACTCTTGTTGAGAAATGGCACTGTACAAAGTTTGATTGATGAATTGACACTCCAACATGACACACCACAATCACTGATACAGACAGCAGCGTTCAAACTTGAACCTGACACCTTGATAGAGGATGATGATCAGGAAGGAAGGGAGACTTTATGATTATAATAGGTGTGATGTCTTGAGAGGTAGGGAGCTTTTCACCTTGAGTTTCAGGAGGTGTGGGTGCAGGGGAAGAAGACAGAGATGTTGCGTCTTTTCCACACAAAAAAAAAGGTGGACTTGCTGCTTTTGTGGAGGCAAAAATGGATATGCTGTGGATAAATCCGTCAATGCAGCCGTAATTAGCCGTTAAAACATACACTCACCGGCCACTTTATTAGGTACACCTGTCCAACTGCTCGTTAACACTTAATTTCTAATCAGCCAATCACATGGCGGCAACTTAGTGCATTTAGGCATGTAGACATGGTCAAGACAATCTCCTGCAGTTCAAACCGAGCATCAGTATGGGGAAGAAAGGTGATTTGAGTGACTTTGAACGTGGCACGGTTGTTGGTGCCAGAAGGGCTGGTCGGAGTATTTCAGAAACTGCTGATCTACTGGGATTTTCACGCACAACCATCTCTAGGGTTTACAGAGAATGGTCCGAAAAAGAAAAAATATCCAGTGAGCGGCAGTTCTGTGGGCGGAAATGCCTTGTTGATGCCAGAGGTCAGAGGAGAATGGCCAGACTGGTTCGAGCTGATAGAAAGGCAACAGTGACTCAAATAACCACCCGTTACAACCAAGGTAGGCAGAAGAGCATCTCTGAACGCACAGTACGTCGAACTTTGAGGCAGATGGGCTACAGCAGCAGAAGACCACGCCGGGTGCCACTCCTTTCAGCTAAGAACAGGAAACTGAGGCTACAATTTGCACAAGCTCATCGAAATTGGACAATAGAAGATTGGAAAAACGTTGCCTGGTCTGATGAGTCTCGATTTCTGCTGCGACATTCGGATGGTAAGGGTCAAAATTTGGCGTCAACAACATGAAAGCATGGATCCATCCTGCCTTGTATCAACGGTTCAGGCTGGTGGTGGTGGTGTCATGGTGTGGGGAATATTTTCTTGGCACTCTTTGGGCCCCTTGGTACCAATTGAGCATCGTTGCAACGCCACAGCCTACCTGAGTATTGTTGCTGACCATGTCCATCCCTTTATGACCACAATGTACCCAACTTCTGATGGCTACTTTCAGCAGGATAATGCGCCATGTCATAAAGCTGGAATCATCTCAGACTGGTTTCTTGAACATGACAATGAGTTCACTGTACTCAAATGGCCTCCACAGTCACCAGATCTCAATCCAATAGAGCATCTTTGGGATGTGGTGGAACGGGAGATTCGCATCATGGATGTGCAGCCGACAAATCTGCGGCAACTGTGTGATGCCATCATGTCAATATGGACCAAGCTCTCTGAGGAATGCTTCCAGCACCTTGTTGAATCTATGCCACGAAGAATTGAGGCAGTTCTGAAGGCAAAAGGGGGTCCAACCCGTTACTAGCATGGTGTACCTCATAAAGTGGCCGGTGAGTGTATCTCCCCTCTATGGCTGTGTCCGAAATGGCATACTGCCTACTATCTACTTACCTACTCAAGCAGTACCTACTGCATACTGACTACTCAAAGATGATCTGAGTATGCCGCGGCTGCCCGAGCGTTTACATACAGATGCATACTAAATACCCCAGAATGCATTTCGTGCCGGCCGGACGCAGCGCTGGGAAAATTTAAATAGTCCTACCACAAGCTACACAGAACGACTGCATTCCGGACAAATTATATAAATTCATTCAATAATAAGATTTTTTCTAGCGAGAAAGTAAGTGTTTACATCACGAATATGAGCCCAGTTGTTTGAAATAGTGGCTGTTTGTAAATTTGTCTCGAAGCGAGACCGAAGCGTCCGCTTGGTGGGTGTTTGCGTCTATTTACCGTAAACACCGGGCAGCAGCAGCTCCCCCTTCACGTTTCCAAATTATTGCGAAGTGTTTTCATAATCACCATCTACACGACACAAACCAGGCGGCAGTGGATGAAAAAAATCACACAAACATCTGTGTATCCATGGTGATAATGCTATACACCACCTGCTAGGCGTGTGATGAGCAGCAGAGGGCTGCAAAATGACCAACACACAACATAAATATTATGACCTTGTTCGGTTATTCCTTGGCAAATACATCATTTCCCGACTACATTCTTTCATGTACAATGATAATTTCAGAAACCATCAGATTTTCAACCACAAGTAAGAATTAGTAAAGCTCACATACATTGTCAACTGGAAACTCCCCTGTTTGTATATTCTGAACCATGTGCTCTCTACCAATAATAATTTTTATTAATCAGAGGTCTGTTCTTAATATGAGTGACCACTTTGATGATGCATTCAGAGATGAGAAGATGCTCAAACTTGATGTAATGAATACATCTTTAATAGACACTTAAATAAATAAAGTCAATTCATACGAATAGTTAAAAACATTACCTATAATCCTAATTTAAAATACAAATAAATCTGGTAAAAAGATCAAAATATGATCAAATGATAAAAATTGTGTAATGTATACTGACTAAATATTGTTTATCTATTCATATATATATAATTATTATTGCAATCACATGCCATCTATTTCTTTTCAGCCTCGGGAAAGAGGGCCATATTACCAGCTGAGGTGCGCAATGCATTGTGGGGCAGAAGCAGTACGTGAAGCAAGCTCCATTCCACACTCAGAAATCCAAGCCGATTGAGTATACATCCGGGCATTTCTCGCATACACAAAATTCGCATACTGTACAGTGTGAACGCACTGCCTACTCAATTAAGAGGCGGGGTTAGTAGGAGTAGTAGGAGTAGTATGCCATTTCAGACACAGCCTACGATACTACCTCTCAGGACATCATATAGGCAAAAGATGAATTATGTATAGAGTAATCTGTGGTCTATCAAATACACACAGCCACAACGGAGTAGTTCAACAAACACACAGATGTCAGAGAACACAAAACCAGCCTTCCTCTCCAAGGCAACTAAGGATAAGCCTCTTTATTAAGGCAGATTTTTGCTAATTAACTTGACTCTGGCCAATTAAAATTCAAACATGTCAGATTTGGGCAGAGATGGAATGTGTTTGTCTCAGACAGGACAGTCTGCTTAGACAGTGTGTAAGTAGTCCTGTTTAATGGACTGTGAGCATCATGAGGTTAAGACACTAACAGCAGAAATCACAGAACTTGAATATCTGATAGTATAATAAAATTAAGATTATATATATTTGGATATCTTAATCAGTAAAGAATTTAGATCAGGGGCTGATTCAATTGGATATTCTTATTTTAATTTCTGCATTCAACTGAACTTTGAAGAACTGATCAATTGATAGTGACAAATAATTGAAAATTACTTAAATGTCTAATCAGATGTTTGGCTTATGGCTGGTGCCAGTGAGAACCCCTGACTAAAGTATAAACTATACGGCTGTCACATTTTTATCCAAAGTTTGAATAATAGTTTGAAAAAAAGTTTTCATTTGACCTTAAATGAGCTGTTTAAAGTCTGTCTGATGTAGACCGTCATTCCATCCAGCAGAAAAAGCTCTCACAGTTTACTCGAGAGAAGAGCTCCTTTCATTGAGACAAAGCTGAACAACAACATCCAATCCCAAAGGACATCAGGAGGTGTTACCTTGGTTGCCGTACAGGTGGAAAGGTCTAGGCAAAGCTGAATGCTAGGAGGAAGGGATATAAACTCTTTCTTCTATCAATCTTCATAGGAAACATCAACTCTCTATCCAACCAAAGCGATGAGCTGGGGATATTAGTGAAGACTGAGAAAGAATACCTTGAGTGCAGTCTCCTGTGTTTTTACTGAAACCGAGTTGAATCAAAACAACTCAGACTCCAGTGTGAATCTACCTGGCTTCACTCTCATAAGGTCAGACAGAGGTGCTCAAGTTAGAAGAAAGGAGGAGGCCTGGCTTTATTTGTCAACCAGAGATGGTGTAACCCTTCACACATAACTGTCAAGGAGAAGTTGTGTTGTTCAGATATTGAACTGTTGGCAGTTGTTCTTCGGTCATATTATGTTCCAAGAGAATTCAGTCATATCATAACAATAGTTGTTTACATCCCACCCAAATCAACTGAAGAAATTCCATGCGATCTTTGCATAATAGTGTTGCCAAGCTCCAGACTTAACACCTGGAGGCACTAACAATAATATCAGGAGACTTCAACCATGTCATCCTCTCCTCTTACCTGAATGGATTCACACAGTTTGTGAACTGTCCTACCAGAGAAAACAAAACCCTGGATCTGCTGTATGCCAACGTCAAAGAAGCCTACAGAGCCACTGCCTTACCACCACTGGGCAAGTCAGATCATAACTTGGTCTATCTGCAAACCTGTTACAAACCTTGTGTACTGAGGCAGCCTGTGACCAAAGTCAAAATCAGAAGATGGACACCTTAAGCTAGTGAAGCTCTAAGGGACTGTTTTAAATCAACAGACTGGAATGTGCTGCTGGAAACAGATGTGGATAGTATGAACACTGACAAACAGGTTGACTGCTTTACTGACTATGTCAACTTCTGTAGAGACACAGTTATACCCCCAAAGACTGTTCGTTGTTTCCCCAACAACAAACCCTGGGTGACAAGTGACATAAAAGCAATCCTTAACCAGAAAAATAGAGCTTTAAGAGATGGTGACAAAGAACGACTCAAACAAGTGCAACAAGATTTGAAGAGGAGACTGAAGATGGCAAAGCTTGAGTACAAAAAGAAGATAGAGAAGAATCTACAACACAGCAACATCTGTGGTGTGGAGAGGAATCAGTACCATCTCTGGACACAGCAATAAAAAGAAAAGACAGCCAGTGGTGGGTGATGTGGAAAGAGCCGATGAACTCAACCTGTTCTTCAACAGATTTGACACTGCTGTCACACCCACTTCCACTGCTACTCCACCTTCCTCTCCGCAACAAATCTCCACTACAACTTCTCCCCTTCCTTCTCCATCTCATTCGAATGTCTCAACCGCTTCAACTACCTCCTTCCTAGAACACCAGTCCTTGTCTGTCACAGAAACAGCAGTGAGGTTGGAGCTTGGAAGACTTTGCCCTGAGAAGGCAGCTGGTCCAGATGGTGTGTGTCTAAGGCTGCTTAGAGACTGTGCTGCAGAACTGTGTCAACCTCTCCACAGGATCTTCAACCTGAGTCTAGAGCTGGGGCGGGTACCTGTTCTGTGGAAAACATCCTGCATTGTGCGAGTACCAAAAACAAAATGTCCAGCTGAACATCATTGACTACAGACCAGTGGCCCTCACTTGACACATCATGAAAACCCTGGAGCGCCTTCTGAGGTCTGAGGTCAAACACAAACCGGATTCCCTGCAGTTTGCATAAAAAGAACACATTGTAGTGCATGATGCTGTCCTCTACATGCGTCACCATGCCCTGTCACATCTGGAGGAACCTGGGGTTTATGTGAGGATCATGTTCTTCAACATTTTTCAAGTGCATTCAACACCATCCAACCTACCATACTCAAAGACAAGCTCACAGAGATGGGAGTGGATCCTGCCTGTGTTTCCTGGATCACAGATAACCTGAATGGAAGAACGAAAGTTACGTATGTAACTAAGGTTCTATGAATCCCGAAAGACCGCCAGAGGCGGTGCTTAAAGCACTGAATGATTCCCTTCGCGCATGCGCAGTTCGAGCATTTGTACCAAAATAGTCACACATGACCCTGGGATGAACCGGAAGAGGTTATTTCTTCCGCTGGTCACCAAGGGTTCAGTTCCTACAGAACTTTCTCGTGAGAACACGAGGGTTCTGAGTGACGGAGCGCTCTGGCGGTCATTCTGGATTCATAGAACCTTGGTTACATATGTAACTTTCGTTGTATTTCATCCCTTCTGACGGCCAGAGGCGGTGCTTTAAGCACTGAATGACTTACACCAGCAAAGTCACGAGGAACCCCAATTACAAACCTCAGAGGGCAGAATCGGAGGACTCTGGCAGCAGAACCACACCCAATGGGTGGGGAGTGGCCACGTTCACCCTATAGAATCTTGAGAAGGTGCCTGATGACGCCCACGAGGCAGCGGAGCAGATCTCCTCGAGGGGAACTCCTCTAAGGGCAGCCCATGAAGTGGAGACACACGTTGAGTGGCATCCTGGATGGCGTGGGATGGTTACTAGCCTAATAGGCGTGGCTGATCGTGTCTACGACCCAGTGGGACAGGCGCTGCTTTGAAAGAACGCTGCCTTTATTTGGGCCACCATAACATATGAATAGCTGATCCAACCGGCGAATACGTGCAGTGGCTCCGATATAGGCCCTGAGGGCCCACACTGGGCACAACAGCTCCAGCTTGTCTGTCCTCTCTTCCGGTGGAGGGCTAAACTGGGCCAGCCTAATAGGCTGGTTCAGGTGTGCCGTCAACAGTACCTTTGGTAGGAAGGCCGTGTTGGGCCACAGAGTGACACCTGATCCGTCTGGGTTCCACCTCAGACACAAATCGCTCATTGACAGGGCATGCAACTCACGGACGCGATTTGCCGAGGTGATGGCTATGAGAAAGGCTGTCTTGCAGGACAACCACTTCAATTCCGTGCGTGACAAGGGCTCAAAAGGAGCCTTGCATAGGGAGTCCAGTACAAGATTGAGGTCCCATGCTGGTGCTCTTGGGGCTCCCGGAGGATTTAATCTCTGAGCCCCCCTGAGAAAGAGGGACACCAGACGGTGGCTCCCCACTGTGCAGTTATTGACCCCAGTGTGCTGGGGGGATATTGCTGCCACGTACACTCTTAACGTAGAAGGGGTCCGGCCCTTATCGAGGAGACCTTGCAGGAACTCCAGGATTGCGGGCACCGGGCAGTGACACGACAATCTTCCTGTGCCTGTGTCGTTCTGGGTCTAGGTGGAAACTGTTCAGCCACCTTTGCAGGGGCCGTGGCGCCAGGAGGCCCAGCGGCACGACGGCCACAACAGAGGTGAGGAGCGGCAGTGGGTCTTTTTCATGACAAGGAAGTATGCAGAGTAGAACCCCGTGGGATGCAGCAGCGGGTCCACTGCCTCGATGGCACCCTTGGCCAGGAGGGCGGATAGCTCCTGGTCAAGAGCGAGGGCTTTTGCTGGGTAGGCAATGATGGTAATCTTGACCCGGCTGGCTGTGGGGGGCCGGCGTCGGAACTGCAGCTTGGTCTGAAGCTTGAGCAGCCCAGCGTCTGAGCTGCTGCTGTGTAAAGTATCTGACGGCCGCCCCCCCGGGCTCAGCGTCTGCCTCCCGGCCCCTAGGGGCCCAGGGGGTGGGAGGGTCCACCAGGGTCCGGGGCTTGTAACTGCCTAGAAGGCAGGCGGCCGGAGACCTGAGAGTCCCGGGTCTGCCTCTGCGTAGGCCGCTGAGGTCGCTGACCCCTACTCAGAGCTAGTGGGAGCCGGACTCCAGAGGCGGCTGGGGGGTGGCATGCAGCGCATGCTCAGCAGCTGCTGCCTGGTCTGCCCAGCCTGGATCGTTTGCTCCAGCGCCTCTTGAGCACATGGGCCAAAAACAGCTCCTGGCTCGACAGGGAGAGCTCAGAGCGTTTTCCTGGATGCCTCAGTCAAGCCCGACTGGGAGAGCCAGATCTGGCGTCGAGCCTGTACCAGGTAGGACATTGTCCTTCCAAGCTCTCGCGACATAAGGCCAAATGCCTCTAGTGCTGCGTCACAGAAGGTGACAGTTTCCGACTAAAACAAACGATAGCGTCGGCTGACGCCGGATGGGGACAACGCGTACCAGCACGAGGAGAACTAGCTTTGGCCTTGGTTTTTTCTTTTGACAACAAAAAGAACGAAATGAGCAGACCTTTAGCTACAGCAAGTAACCGAAGTGTTATGCTTACGTTAACGGTACGCAACCATATGCAGGGGGGAGGCGGTGCGCATACGGCCTCTACCAGCATAGGTTGTGATTTGTAAAACAACGCAAGTCCGCTCAACAAGCTTATTGCAACAGCAACCTACCTTGTCCGGAGGAGAGGGGGACGATGACCCTTCCTTACCGGGCGAACGCCACAGCATTTGACGAAGTTGGTGAAGGTCCGCTCAGTCGGAGATAAACAGTAGAGATAAAGAAACAACTCAAAGGAAGTCACAGTCCTTGGAAGGCGATTTTCGCTACCCCAACCTATGGCCACGGGACTACGAGCGACTTCACACACAGATTAAGGTAGGTTTGTTAGAAAAATGCCACTCATCGCAAGTTTGCAAACTGCGCACGAGAAAGAAAAAGGGACCCTTGGTGACCAGCGGAAGAAATAACCTCTTCTGGTTCATCCCGGGGTCACACGTGACTATTTTGGTACAAATGCTCGAACTGCACATGCGCGAGGGGAATCATTCAGTGCTTAAAGCACCGCCTCTGGCGGTCAGAAGGGATGAAATAGAACACAGTTTGTCAGGCTAGGAAACTGTGGCTGTCTCAATTCAGAGACTGCACCGTCGAACGACGCATTTCAAGTGTGCGTGACGTCATCATGTGGCGCTAACAGTGTCCCATTTGGCTAATTCTGAGCGCGCTTCAAATGCGGACCCAAAACCACCCTACCCCCACCCCTTTTTCAAGGCCTTAAAAAGGGGCGGGGTGGCCTTGGTATCCCAGAATTCTTTGCATGCCGCTGCACAGCTGCGCATTTCGGGTGAGAGGCCAGACTCGCATGGAGACGCAGCGCGTCTTCAAAGATAATAAAAGAAATACAAAAACAGCAGACAGTCAGCTCAGGCTGCATGAGCGCATGATTTCTGAACTCACCTAAATCTGCAAACCAAACATTATACTCTTTAGAAAAGAACTGATCTGCTCAAATGATCAAAAACATTAGAAATAAGACGGCTGCCAAAACAACAGAGTATCAGGGCCACATCTTTTTTTTTTTTTTTGAAGAGTTTAATGTTGTAAATTTAGGAGAATAAAGTCGTGATGATCAACATTTGTGATCCAGAAGAAGTTGAGCTCCGACGAGCACAACATCTCTGACACCAGCGGTAACCTACACCTGCAGAGACACCAACACCTTATTATGGTATATGGATAAACTATCATAAACTAAAGCTATACACTCACCGGCCACTTTATGAGGTACACCATGCTAGTAACGGGTTGGACCCCCTTTTGCCTTCAGAACTGCCTCAATTCTTCGTGGCATAGATTCAACAAGGTGCTGGAAGCATTCCTCAGAGAGCTTGGTCCATATTGACATGATGGCATCACACAGTTGCCGCAGATTTGTCGGCTGCACATCCATGATGCGAATCTCCCGTTCCACCACATCCCAAAGATGCTCTATTGGATTGAGATCTGGTGACTGTGGAGGCCATTTGAGTACAGTGAACTCATTGTCATGTTCAAGAAACCAGTCTGAGATGATTCCAGCTTTATGACATGGCGCATTATCCTGCTGAAAGTAGCCATCAGAAGTTGGGTACATTGTGGTCATAAAGGGATGGACATGGTCAGCAACAATACTCAGGTAGGCTGTGGCGTTGCAACGATGCTCAATTGGTACCAAGGGGCCCAAAGAGTGCCAAGAAAATATTCCCCACACCATGACACCACCACCACCAGCCTGAACCGTTGATACAAGGCAGGATGGATCCATGCTTTCATGTTGTTGACGCCAAATTTTGACCTTACCATCCGAATGTCGCAGCAGAAATCAAGACTCATCAGACCAGGCAACGTTTTTCCAATCTTCTATTGTCCAATTTCGATGAGCTTGTGCAAATTGTAGCCTAAGTTTCCTGTTCTTAGCTGAAAGGAGTGGCACCCGGCGTGGTCTTCTGCTGCTGTAGCCCATCTGCCTCAAAGTTCGACGTACTGTGCGTTCAGAGATGCTCTTCTGCCTACCTTGGTTGTAACGGGTGGTTATTTGAGTCACTGTTGCCTTTCTATCAGCTCGAACCAGTCTGGCCATTCTCCTCTGACCTCTGGCATCAACAAGGCATTTCCGCCCACAGAACTGCCGCTCACTGGATATTTTTTCTTTTTCGGACCAGTCTCTGTAAACCCTAGAGATGGTTGTGCGTGAAAATCCCAGTAGATCAGCAGTTTCTGAAATACTCCGACCAGCCCTTCTGGCACCAACAACCATGCCACGTTCAAAGTCACTCAAATCACCTTTCTTCCCCATACTGATGCTCGGTTTGAACTGCAGGAGATTGTCTTGACCATGTCTACATGCCTAAATGCACTAAGTTGCCGCCATGTGATTGGCTGATTAGAAATTAAGTGTTAACGAGCAGTTGGACAGGTGTACCTAATAAAGTGGCCGGTGAGTGTATGTTTTAACGGCTAATTACGGCTGCATTGACGGATTTATCCACAGCATATCCATTTTTGCCTCCACAAAAGCAGCAAGTCCACCTTTTTTTTGTGTGGAAAAGACGCATTTCTCATATATTCTTTTTTAAGTCCTTGTACTTATGACAATGTAATGCTGATGTGCCAAAGGATGAAGTATCTCCTTGTTTGTGAAACCTATATTGAAGCACAGTTCCTTCAAATGCTTCATGGCCCTAATTTTAACAATTCTCCTTTGAAATAACAGGTAACCCTAAGACTTTATTCTCATAAATTAATGACTTTATTCTTGTAAATTCTCGACTTTAATCTCAAAGTCTTTTAAAAAATTCTCAATATGGCCCTCATTCTCCTTCATACAAAACATGCAATCATTGGATGAATTTTGTGGAAATGATATGTGCTTGTATCTATTGTTTTGTGTCTGTCCAAGGTCGCACAATTAAAAAATAACTGCTGCGCTCTGTGGCTTTTCTTCAAGTCAGTCGTGATGCGAGCCTGAGGGCGGGGACATTTGGCGACTCAACCAGTAAGTCCTCCGAAGGGTAGACCGTCCCAATTCACAAAAACCGGACTATCTCACCCAGGGTCTTCAAGTCGACATAACGGTAGTGCGCTCAGCTAAGTGTGCTTGAGGGCGCTTGGCCATATGCAGTCCCTGAATTGAGACACAGCCTGTGTTTCTGGGACATAAATGAGCAGTACAGGGGCTCCACAAGTCCTGGCTCCAGTGCTGTTCACAATGTATACATCAGACTCAAATACAGCACGGAGTCCTGCCACATCCAGAAATACTCAGATGGCACCGCTATTGTAGCATGTATCAGAAATGAACATGAAGCTGAATACAGAGATCTGATAGGAGCCTTCAGTGACTGGAGTCACAAAAACTGCCTCCTCCTCAACACCTCAAAGACAAAGGAGATGATTATAGACTTCTGCAAATCCAAACCCCGTCTTCAGCCAGTGAACACCTGCGGAGTCAACATCGAAGTGATGACATCAAATAAATACCTAGGCGTACGCCTGTATAATAAGTTGGACTGGTCTGAGAATATAGACTTAATCTACAAAAAGGGGCAGAGCTGCCTCTTTTGCCTGAGAAGACTACAATCAATAGACATCTGTAGTAAGATGCTGCAGATGTTTTATCAGTCTGTGGTGGCAAGTGTTCTGTTCTACGCTGCAGTCTGCTGGGGAGGAAGCATCAAACACAAAGATGCAAGACATCTGAACAAACTGGTGAAAAAGGCTGGCTCTGTGGTAGGATTCAAGTTCGACTCACTGGAGGATGTGGTGGAGAGATCTACACTAAGGAAGGTGGAGACTATTCTAAAGAGTATAGATCACCCACTTCATAACACCTTGATGGACCAAAGGACCAATGGTGGTGGACGGCTCCTCCCTCTGCGCTGCAGGACAGAAAGATTCAGATCTTTTGTACCAACAGACACCAGACTTTACAATTCTTCTATAAATAGTAGGTGACGTTTTGACAATTGAATTTTCCTTTAGGGATAAATAAAGTTATTCTTATTCTTAAATAAAATGCATTATTATTATTATTATTATTATTATTATTATTATTATTATTATTATTATAGGGGCAGTTGCACATGATGGGTGAAATAGCACCTCACCATCAGAACAAAACCAGTTAGACTGCACCATTATTAAGACATCAATATAACTAGAAAGAAACCTTGGATACTGTTGATCTAAAATGAAGTGTTTCAGGGCAGAATAGATTTAAAAAGTAGGCTACTTTAATGAAAATAGACTACATGTTACATCCTAATGCCAGTGAAATTTAAATACAAAGACATACATTAGATATTGCTGAACTATCAATACAGTCAAGAGAGACATTGGATATTCTGGAACTTCTTACAATAATACAATCAAGAGAGAGAACAGACAGCAGTGTCCACAATGTGTAAAGAAAATTAGCTCTCCTGTCCTTCAGGCTTGCAAATTTCTGATTAAAGTTTATCATCTCAGTCACAAGCCTTTACTCCGTGGATAGGGTGGCTAAGGCATTCAGCCTGTCCTTAGTCATGGTGTTCCTGAGAAAGGTTTTGACCCTCTTAAGTGTCGAAAAACACCTCTCACCCCCAATTTTCACCACATCCAGAATGGCAGCAATTTTCACCATCTGCCAATTCCTACTGGATGCGTTTGTGGGGCGAATTTTGTGGCGGATTTCGTACAGCAGCAATCGCTCGAACTCACAAGAACCCGTGGATCCACATGCAATTACACAATAACGAGTTGTCTCTATAAAGACAGCCACAAAACCATATGAGCAGTAGATTGTGTCCTTCCAGAGGAGGAAATCCACTTCTAGACTTCTAGAATCAGCATCTCCTCATCCATGGTGTCAACAAGGTGAAATGCTGACTGTAAACCTTTCACTTGTTTGTCCCAGCCAGTTTGCACGGTGTGAAATACGATCTGCCTGAAACATAATGTTTTATTTTGAAAAGAAGCCTGATGTTTTATTTTGTGTGTGTGCCCGACTTCCTTTCCAACACAGGCTAATCTGTGCTGAATTTATGCGGCATGCTGCAGTGTCCGGAAAAAATAGAACACTGGCTACTGGCTACAGCTACGGAGTCTGCTGAACCACAGTGGAAGGGAAAGAAGCCGGTGGAAATTGACACATTAACTTGAATGGAAACGATCAGTTGCGATCGGCACATAAACTTCTTTCACAGCCGTTCTTGGAAGCGGTGGAAATTGGGGGTCAGCCTCTCAGTGGACATGGGTGCGATGGTTATAATTTTTATAATAAACTTAATAATAATAAACTTCATTTGTATAGTACTGTTTAAGAACTGTTGTCACCAAGTGCTTCACAGTCATCGATTAAAACAGATAAGATGACAAGACATAAATAGCATACTAGCAGCCAAAGTCCTGGTCATACAAGCAAGTTGAAACAAATGGGTTTTCAACCGCCTTTTGACGGTATCCACAGCGTTCACAGTTCTTAGTTCATGAGGAAGAAAGTTCAGAAGTCCCAGAGCAAACTACTCAAATGCACAGTCTCCTTTAGTTCAGAGCCTGGTCTGAGGGACAACCAGCAAACCCTGATCAGAGGATCTCAAGAGTCCTGCTGGAGTACTATGGCTTCAGCAGGTCTCTGGTATACACTGGGACTTGTCTGTGCAAAGCTCTGTACACAAAAATAAGTAATTCAAATTGGATTCTGAATTGAATAGGAAGCCAGTGTAAAGACTTTTGAGGATGGGTGTGGCATGAGACCATTTGAAAGATCTTGTCAGGAATTTAGCGGCAGCATTTTGAACCACTTGCAGGCAGTCCAAAGAAGTGGTATTTAAACAGGTGAACAAAGAATGACAGTAATCCAGACAAGACTCAGACTGTATACTATGGGTCAGAGCTTGGATATATTTCTCAAATGATAAAAAGATGAGTGAACCATTCTATTTACATTCTTCTCCAGACTTTGGGCCTGTACCATTTGGACACCCAGGTTTCAGAGTGAGGGTTTAACAGCAGAGGATAGGACATTAAGACTTTTCATCACATTTGGCACAACATGCTCAGGTGCTGAGACAATAACCTCTATTTTGTCAGCATTTAACTGGAGAAAGTTATCTGCCATCCATACCTTAAGTTCACACAATCAGTTAAAATGGACAGCTTGGAGACATTATTAGGTTTAAAGGACATGTACAGCTGAATGTCATCTGCATATAAATGATAAGATACACCTTCAAAATTCTTTCTAAGATAACTCAGTGGAATTATGTAAAGAGAAAACAACAGTGGCCCCAGGACACAACCCTGAGGGACTCCACAAGACAGGGTCCTAATTGCAGAGACATATTTACCAGATGCAACTGAAAAAGATCTACCAGACAAGTAGGAGGAAAACCAGTCTAATGCTGTTCCACAGACACCCACTCACTGCCTGAGCCACTGGATTAACACACATCCTACAGTATCAAAGGCTGTGCTGAGATCCTGTGAGACCAGCACTGAACACTCCCCAGTATCAGCCTTCATCAACAGATCATTTGTTACCCTGAGAAAAGCAGTCTCTGTTGAATACTTCTGATGGAAGCCATGTTGGAATTTGTCCAAAGCATCATGTTCGACGAGAACAAATGTGAGCTGCTGAGCCATCACTTTTTCTAAGACCTTAGAAATAAAAGGCAACCTAGAATAGAAATATACATAGGTCTGTAGTTTTCAGGTTGTGAGGGGTCCAGATTTGACTTTTTCAGAAGTGGCTGAACAGCTGCATGTTTAAAATAGGATGGGACAAAGCAGGTTGTTAAAGAAGAATTGATTATGGAAAGTTGGGACAGGCAAATGGAGACAATTACTTCTTTACAAAGATGACTTGGGATAATGTCTAATGAACTGGATGGATTTTAAGCAGTGTAACAGTATCTGAAAATGCCTTGTCACATGATTATCCACAAATAACTTAAAAAGGCCCACAGCACCCTAATAGGACTTTAATTGATTCATGCTGTACATCAGACTTGGCTTCATTCTCAGCTTACTTCCATTCAGATTTGGATATGCCTTCTAAGTGGAGATCAGTGCAGCTTCAGGGAATGAGCTGTGGTACTCCCCAAACCTGTTGGCCTGCAACAAGGTGGCACTGATAAGATAATCTGTGAAAGCAAAATGATTCTTTGAGTTTCCCATGATGGTATCACAAACCTAAACAAATAGACAGAGAGAGAGAGAGAGAGAGAGAGAGAGAGAGAGAGAGAGAGAGAGAGAGAGAGAGAGAGAGAGAGATAGAGAGAGAGAGAGACTACTTTATATATCTGTTGTGACAAAGAAGAAACCAATCAATGTTTTATAGATATTAATGGCCACTAGATGGCAGCTGTTCATAGTAAATGAAAGTGAAATATGTAAACAGGGGATCATAATAAAAACAAAGGCAACTAAACATCACTGAAAATGCCTGTTCTTATTTTTTTCCCCACATCTACACGATGGTAGTGATGATGGGTCTGAATTTCCTATTCCAGGGTTTCCCCTACATTTTTTGATTGTGGCACACCACCACGCCAAAATAAAAGCCGCCACACCATAAAAATTTGGGTTTTTATGTGGCACTATCTCTGACTCAGTATGTATCAGTAAATGTGTCACACAAGGGCACTGCACATGCGCCAAGTACTAGCATTATCAAGTTGTTGTCTGCAATTACACAGCAGATTAATCACCCCCCCACCCCCCAACCGCACACTCTCTAAGTCAATCAAAACACAACCCCCCACACACTTGCCCAAATCGCGCACCACCACACACCAACACTGCTTTTCTATTTCAAAATATTCAAATATTTAGGAAAAACAAGGCACTATTAAATGTTGGGTGTGTCTAATGTTTTAAGGACTAGTATAGACGAGTTTTGTGCAACATCCTCGCAGGTATGCACGTGCAGCCAGGGGGCAGAAAGCGGGACATTTCTCATTTGTTTATTAGCGGAGTCAACCAAGAAAGAAAATGCCAAGGAGCTGTTGTGCTGTAAACTGCACGAATCAGCAAAAGGATGGATAGAAACTGTTTAACATCCTGAGGGGTTCTCATCCTTTTGCCAAGCGAAGAAGAAAATTGTGGCTCCTGGCCATTAAAAGAGCGGATTGGGGTCCTGAAGGTGCAGGCATCATAAGGTTTTGCCTTTACTCCCTGCTTCTGGCTGAGCAGGACACCTGCTCTTAAAGCGCAAAACCATGAACTTGTGTCATAACATTAAAAATTTTGGACAAGGCTACAAAGTACATAATTGTACATGTGTAAACTGTCCTTTGTGCACACACTAGGCTTCTCAATTAGATAATTATATATGTCAAGCCATACTATAGCAGGCCATTTGGACATATCTGCAATCCATTCCTCACTTGGAATATTATATGGGTCTGGTAATTTCTCAGCAGTGCTGAGGGCAAGTTTGTTCAGGTAATCGGTGCAGTCTGAGCTGCTGAGGCTACTGGTCTGAGCCATCTCTGTAAAGACCTAGCCAACGAGCTGTCAGACTTATATTTACAGTGATATTGGCTGTTTTTTTTAATGTTGGCAGGCCATAAAATAGCCTTGTCGTAAATATTTTTACTTTGACTTTGTTAGCTTTCACTAACATTATGTCCCTGCTCCTGATATTAGAAACGGTAAGTTTCTGCCATCAATGCAGAGAAGCACAAATAGAAGTTGGTTTTGGGTGCTAATGTCCATTTTCTCATCTACCTGGATTGACAGAAATCACTTTTATGGGCTTCTTTGATGATCTGTTCCCTCACAACAGACAGTGATTTTATGGACTTTGGAGGAGCACGTGTCTACACTTACCATGAATGTCCTGTCTGTGAGGTAGCAGATGAACCATCTGTGAACAGACCACAGAGAGGCCAAGGTGTTTTAGGCTAGTTAAAAGTGTGTGGTCTACTGTACTGAAGGTCTCGATGCTGTGGTTCACCCTAAAACCAGACTAAAACTTTTCAAGGGTATTATGATTGTCTGAAAATTCTTTAAGTTGGATAAAAACAAGTTTTTCAAAAATTTTACTTACATAAGGTAAGTTCGACACTAGTCCATAATTGTTCAAGGTTGTTAAAATTGCTGATCTTCAGCAAGAGCCTCACCACTGCCAATTTAAAGGCAATGGGAAAGACCCATCTGAAGAGAACAATTCATCATGTTTAAATGCTTGTCTCTAAAAGACTCATATAAAGACTTAAAAATGAGGTAGAGATAGGATCTCAAACACATGTGGTGGGCTGAGAAGAAAACTTTATCCAGCATCTCAGCATTAACCAGGACAAAACTGTCCAGTGTTTCCTCAGGTAAAGACAAACACTCAGACAGGTTAAAAACAGTAGTTTACCTTGATAAAATGTTACATCTGATTATGTTCATCTTCCCCAATAGGTGGTCTGTAAATTCCTCACAGAGGGAGTCAGTGGAATTGAATGACGCTTACTAAATCAGGAAGTTATTGTTTCTTGCATTTCTTATGGCATCATTGTTTATTTTTTGCTGGTGACTGAATAATTGATTATTTATTGTTGTTTTGTTTTTCCTCCCCCTACATTCTGCTGTTCTGCACAGCCTCTTCAAATTTTTTGAGCTTCTCATTTCTCCATGGAAGTATGGGTTTGGGTTGGATATTTTTTTGTTTTAAGTGGAGGAACCAGTTCGAGGGCTGTCTGTAGTCTACTGTTAAAATTGTCAGAAATAAAATCACAGGGGGCAGGCAAAACAATTGGAGGATCTTTTTCTAAAACATCAATAAAATTTGCAGACACTTCAGGGGTCAGATGGCGCATCCTAACAGTTCTCATAGGTCTCCCACTGGATAAAACTGGTGATGTTAAAAAACACTCAGTAGTGGTCAGAGACAGCAAAGTCAACAGCAGAGGACACACTGGTGGACAGGCCATTGGTGATAACCAAGTCCAGGGTGTGTCCTGTGTTGTGAGTTGGCTGTGTGACGTGTTGAATAAAATCCATGCTAAAAATAATTGCACTATACTAAAAAGTTGCATACTAATCAAATAAAACAGGTTTGGTGGCCAGACTGAAGTTATAGCTGCTGTGCCACCTCCTCCTCTACTACTCCAAACAGAAATGTGGGGAGGCCTAAGTGAGAACAACTGGTGCATTCGCACCCAGCAATGTTTCGGTTAAAAATAAGCAGTCAAGTTTATTATCTAAAATCAGGTCATTGACAATAAAAGACTTGTTCAACAGAGAGCAGATGTTTAAAAGGGCCATATATGGTGAGTGGAGGCTGGTTAACTGCCTGGTGTTGTGGTGAATGAGCTTTAGGAAGAGATCTGAGATTACTGAAGTAAGTGGTAGGAGTACAGGTGGTTTTCTGCATACGTCACACTCTGCTGATGATTACCGGAAAGTGAAATGTTGAACATGGGATGGTTCAATCTGGGATGAGGGGGAGTTTACAAGGCACTGCTCTACTGGTGTAATATGACAGAGTCTGGCCACAGTAGCAACAGTTAGGGTCATACACCAGTAGGTAGAGCTACAGGGTTTATTCAGTTCAGGTGTGCTCCATTGATAATTTGTCATGCACGTTTGGAGGTAGATATGGCATGGAAAATGTTTGCAGCTAGAGCACGGACACCAACAGGGCTGAAGTGGACACCATCCCTGTTAAAAAAGACAATGCACGCGGCCAGAATAGGTTAGAATTATCAATAAAAACAAAGTCTTTGGGGGAGCATGCTGATTGAAGCCAGGAACTGAGACCTGCTAAAACGACCTATCCCTCAGTTGAGGGAGGGAATCAGATCAGAGATAAAAAACTGATTTTTTGCAGTTTTTAAGAACTTTAAAAAGACAAATGAAAATTACGCTTAGTCTGAGGCAGCAGTGCCTCAGACTGATGCTTGGAGGTGTCATTGGTGACATCATGGATAATGATGTTCGTGGCATGAGGATGTTTATTAGACCAAATTCAAAACCTTTGTGCCTGCGAAACAAAAAATTAGGGACGATTTTGATTTTATTTTCCTCTTATGGAGTCTCCAATTATCAGAGATGCTGGAGAGGGGTGATTGTAGTTGTGGACTGGAGAGCAAGCAGGGTGAGCAGCGATCTGACTCCAGCTGGGCGGTGGAGAGACGACATTCTGAACAAGGCCGGCCGTTTCAGGTTCATGAGCCAGCATTAAACAGCTGGTACCTGGGCAGGGGGTGAATTTCATGCAGCCTGGAAGCAGTGAGGCTTGGCTTTGAGTTTGGCTGTTAGCCAGGGAGGGCAGGCGCTTGTGCACAGCCATTACAGGAATAAGAATATGAAGAACTTTATTAATCCCCGAAGGGAAACTCAATTGTCTGTTGTCTCACATAATATGTCTCTAAAAGTTATCTACTATTTACCCGAGAGATCTAAAGTCTGATGGCTGTGGGTACAAAAGATCTTCTGAATCTTTCTCTCCTGCAGAGAAGAGAGAGGAGCCTTGTCCATTTCTGATACATGCCACAATAGTGGTGCCATCTGAGTATTTCTGGATGTGGCAGGACTCCGTGCTGTATTTGAAGTCTGACGTATACAGTGTAAGCAGCCCCTGTACTGCTCATTAATGTCCCAGAAACACAGTTCCCCAGCCTGACAAACTGTGTTCTTCCATTCAGGTTATCTGTGATCCAGGAAACACAGGCAGGATCCACTCCCATCTCTGTGAGCTTGTCTTTGAGTATGGTGGGTTGGATGGTGTTGAATGCACTTAAAAATGTCGAAGAACATGATCCTCACATAAACCCCAGGTTCCTCCAGATGCGACAGGGCACGGTGACGCATGTAGAGGACAGCATCATGCACTCCAATGTGTTCTTTTTATGCAAACTGCAGGGAATCCAGTTTGTGTTTGACCTCAGACCTCAGAAGGCGCTCCAGGGTTTTCATGATGTGTCAAGTGAGGGCCACTGGTCTGTAGTCAATGATGTTCAGCTGGACATTTTGTTTTTGGTACTCGCACAATGCAGGATGTTTTCCACAGAACAGGTACCCGCCCCAGCTCTAGACTCAGGTTGAAGATCCTGTGGAGAGGTTGACACAGTTCTGCAGCACAGTCTCTAAGCAGCCTTAGACACACACCATCTGGACCAGCTGCCTTCTCAGGGCAAAGTCTTCCAAGCTCCAACCTCACTGCTGTTTCTGTGACAGACAAGGACTGGTGTTCTAGGAAGAAGGGAGTTGAAGTGGTTGAGACATTCGAATGAGATGGAGAAGGAAAGGGAGAAGTTGTAGTGGAGATTTGTTGCGGAGAGGAAGGTGGAGTAGCAGTGGAAGTGGGTGTGACAAATTCTCTTGGAACACAATATGGCCAAAGAGCAACTGCTTGCAGTTCAAAAACTTCTCCTTGACAGTTATGTGTAAAGGGTTAAACCATCTCTGGTTGACAAATAAAGCCAGACCTCCTCCTTTCTTCTTGCCACTAGCTTGAGCATCTCTGTCTGACCTTATGAGAGTGAAGCCAGGTAGAGCCACACTGGAGTCCTAGTTGTTTTGATTCAACCAGGTTTCAGTAAAACACAGGAAACTGCACTCATGGTATGCTTTCTCAGTCTTCACCAATATATCCAGCTCATCGCTTGTATTGGGCAGAGAGTTGACATTTCCCATCAGGATTGATGGAAGAAAGGGTTTATATTGCAATCTCCTATCATTTAGCTTTGCCTTCACCTTTGCACCAGCACAGCAACTACAATAACACCTCCTGATGTCCTCTGGAATTGTATTTTGTTGTCCAGATTTGCTTTTCCTCAATGACAGGAGCTCTTCTCTTGAGTAAACTCTTCACCCAGCAGAAGTATCCATCAGCAGCCAACAAAATGAAAACAAAAATATGAAAAAATCTAGCAAAAAAATTACAAAAATTACAGATAATACGGAGACACCACACTCTCAGCAACCTCTCAGTTCAAGCGCATCATTTGAATGATGAGGAGGAGGAGGTGAGGGTAGCGGAGCATCAGCCCCAGCGAATGACCAGGACATACCGTGGCCTGCAAGAGGGGAAAAATCCTTGGCCAGAACGGAAACTTTGTTTTCAAGCTGGAAAAGTGGCAGTAGATTCAGGCAAACAGGACTATTCAGGCTTCAGCCACACACAGAAAAGTAGAGTCCAGCACAGCAGCAGTGGACATGACTGTTGTGGGGCCAAAGGCAACAAGGGAGCCCATGATCTGCTCCTCATCCCTGCTCTGGTTGAGGCTTGAAATCTGTTCTTCAGGCTCTGAGATTTTCTGGGTCAAGCGAAGGCAGCTGTCACCATTTAGGCCAATCAGGCATTTGCCTGGAGCCCCAGGCCCCATATAAGGCCGTTGGGGCCCCAAAAATGCCTTCCTTATATTTTGGCCCCACATTACTTTTTTTTTAATCAATATCTCTTCACAATAGCAGCATCAGGATGTCTAATTTGATCAATTACTCATGTTTTGACTGTGTTTTTACCAACCGTTGACCCCCTTCAGTCAACACTACATGGACTATTGCATGTTTCGTATCACGCTGTATGTATGCAGAAATTATTAGGGCGCATAAAATCCCAAACAAACAACAACAAAAAAAAAAAAGGTAAAAGAGAGGAGTCGAAATGAAGCGGACATACAAAGGTGGGTCACACAAAAAGAAAAAGAGAGACCAAAGGTAGCAGTTCATTTCAAAGCTGCCAGAGTTATCTAATTTTTTTACTGGAACCATGGCAGTGGAGTCTGCAGAGGCAGGACCGTTGGCAACCACGTAGCAGGAGAATCCGACACTATTTGCTCTCACCGCCAGTAACGCTGCACATGAGGCTCCTCTTATCAGCAATGACAGTCGTCCTGTCAAACCAAGTGGCTCTTGCGAAGCCAGCAGCGATCCAAAACAGACAGAGAATTTAATACACAAGTTACAGTGAGTGACAGCACTCCTCCCTCTCCCTCCCTCCCCAATAACAACGGAACAGTAAAGACAAGTAAAGTTAACAGTAAACACCCTTGTGAGTGGCTGGATGTTGCAGTATCCATAAATGAAAAGAGGTCAGGCAGTTGCTGGGGTGCACAAAACATTTAAAGTTTTATTATAAGACCGGGAACAGGTTACAGGCAGGAGTTCTGACCACTTTACAGACAGATGTTAACGGACGCCTTGAATACTCTGTGGCTGATTGCCCTCCCCAGACCGATCCACATGCAGGTGCCTCTCAAAGATAACATCTGCTCCATAACAACCTGAACACCATTTAACATTCACCATTTACCCTTATCCTTCCTATAAAGTACAAATCTCTTTTAAAAGTTTCCCATACTCTACCTTTACACTTATGGAGAATACAATTTTAGATCAAAAACCTGAACTCCCCTCTACAAGTTTTCTGCATTGGTTTCACCTTGGAAAATTTAACTGGGTATCCGTTTGCCACCGGACTCTTTAGACCCGAACACCCTGGAGCAGGCACAACTCGAAAAAGGTAGGTGATCACATCAATTCACCCAAGCCCTTTAGCACTCGCACACACTTTCCATACAATGATGCACACCTACATTACCTGTACACATATTCTAGAATACTTGGTTTTCCAATAATTAATGTTGATAGCCCGTATCGCAACGTTCCCACACTCTCCTCTCTTACAGGCAGAGCAGCGCTCCGGAGCCAGCCAAACAACCACAAACAAATAATGGGTTACTTTCACAACATCGGCTAATAATTCCTCACTCCACAATGTTCATTATGACCTGTGCAAATACGCAATGTGCAAATGTAATGTGCAAATTTTGCTTGTGAAGTGCAAAATGCAATAAAAGTGCTAAGGGCTATTAATCATTTGTCAATAGTATTTAAAGTGCATCCCCGCTGTGCAATATTTACATGGCAAAAGCCGTCTGTCACTCGTAACGAAGGCTCTTTGTTTGCAACCAGCGAGACACATATTGTAGATGACCCAGCACTCTGGCCCAGGCCACTCACTGATAGAGATCACTGCCCAATAGTGAAAATGGGGCCAGTCCAAGTTAAAGACAAAGATTTTCCACAAAATGAGAAGGGACGCAGATTCACAAAGGCAAATTATGACATATTAATGAAAATGGCAAGAGGGTGAACAGATTTTGGTTACCTTACAGTGAAAATGCAGACCATGTTATTTGCTTCTGTTGCAGCCTTTTCCGAAAACAAATACAACTGAGTGAGGAGGGATTTAAGGACTGGAAAAACCTTGCAATGCATTAAATCAACCATGAAAGGTCTGAAGAGCACAGAAAAATGGTGATAGCTGGCAGCAGCTCTTACATCAGCTTGAGACAAAAACAACAAAAGATCATAAGTATCAGGACATAACTGAAGTTAAAGCAAAACACTGGAGGGAGATTTTTATCCAGGTTAGTGGCAATCATCAACTTTGTGTCAGAGAGAAACTTTCCTCTCCATGGCCACTCTGACAAACTTTATGAACCAGGCAATGGAAATTTCTTGGGTCAGGTTCAGTTAATGGCTCAGTTTGACCCTGAGATGCATGAGCATCTCAGACAAATCCAAGCTAATGAAGCCTTAGACATGTACCTGAGTAGTCGGATCCAAAATGAAGTAACCTCACTTGTGGCCAAGTGCACAACAGATGCCATTGTTGACAGAGTAAAATAAGCAAAATATTATGGAGTGGACTGCACACCTGATTTGAGTCCTAACAAACAGCTCTCGGTTGTGCTGCTAATAGCAAATTGTCATTAAAAAAAGGCATATCAGTTCACGAACATTTTGTTGGATTTCTACTGGCCCATGATACCACAGGCAAACGCTGGAGAGACTTTTGGAGCACCTAGAAAAATTAGGTTTGGACGTTGCTAACTGTTGTGGCCTGTCATATGACAATGGTAGTAATATGCAGAGTAGGAACCAGAGGATCCAGAAGAGAGTGCTAGATCTCAAGAGCAAGGCCTTATGTGTTCCCTGTGGAAGTCACACACTGAACTTTGTCGTGACGCAGCCAAGTCATCTGTTGCATAAGTCCATTTCTTTGGTCTGTTGCAGCATCTCTACTCTCTCTTCAGCTCCTCAGTACACCACTGCACCATCCTCAAGGACCATGTGAAGACCTTCACCCTGAAGGCGCTGTCTACGTCGAGGTGGGAATGTTGAATCGGCGCTGTCAAAGCTGTTTGTCAGTTGCCTGACATCCCCAAGGCGTTGACTGCGCTAGAGGACAATGCCAAGGAAAAGCAGGATGCAGAAGTTGCCTTGACAGCCAGAGAGATCTTCAAGAAGATACAGACATGGCCTTTTCTGGTAAGCACCATTGTCTGGTACAATGTTTTGTACCAGATAAACAAAGTAAGCAAGCTTCTGCAGAGCCACACAGTGCCATTTAGAAGAGAAATCACTGCAGTTACCAGCTTCTTATGGGAATTCCGAGAAATGGCATTCAACTTGGTAAAAACAGATGCCAGGGAAATTGCACAGCAGATAAAGGTAGAAATGAGCTGGCCAGAGGTCCGAAAGAGAAGAGTGAAAGGACAGTTTGAATATGAAGGAGGAGAGGAAACACAGGGTACAGTAGAAGAGACCTTCAAATAACAAGTTTTTTTTTTTCGTCTTGTTGATACAGCCTTGGTCACTGTCAAAGAAAGGTTTTCCCATATGGAAACATTTTCCAGCTGTATGGATTTCTGTAAAACAAGGACATGATGAAAAACACAAAGGAGGCAGGGAGGCTAGGGGAATGCTGCCACAAATTGGAGCAGGCAACAGAAGATGTTGAAGCTCAGGATCTGAGGCTGGAGGTAGAGGGAGCAGTTCAGTCTTTCCCCACAGTCATCTCAATACCATCAGAGATGCTAAATCACATCTATAAAGGAGAATATCAGTGACCTGTGCCCAAATTGAGAAGAGATGAAGACCAACTGAGAGAGAAAAACTCAGAGATGAGGACAAACAGAGCACAAACTGAGGGAGAAGCAGGAAAAATCAGACAGATGAGTACAAACTGAGGGAGAAGGAGAAAACCTCAGAGATTAGGACAAATTGAGGGAGAAGGAGAAAAAAAGCTGAAAAGGTAAATGATGACATATTAGATTAACAGTCAGTGCAGCATTTGTCACCAGAATTCATCTTGTTGTTTTATATGCTATTTTCTTTTTTCAGCTGATCCAAAATAGACAACAATGGCTGGTCCAACCCCTGCTGTGACCTACTGGAAACCTAATGTAAATGATGACATATTAGGTTAACAGTCATTGTAGTATGTTGTCAAAACTGATCAAATTGTTTTTTTATGCTTTTCTCACTTTGCAGGTAACACTGCCCTTTCCCTGACCCTCAAAAAAAATTTTCTTGTTTAAAATAAATCTGTATTTAACCCTGGAATAACAAATGTTATCTTTTTGCACATATCCATGCTTTAAGACTATGAGAGGTTGTAATGTCCAGAGAATATGTATATAAGGTACATTAGATTGGTAGATGCAGGGGCCCCCACATGACTGTTTGCCTGGAGCCCCAAAATAGCAGACGACTGGTTTCTGCTCTCTCATCTTTAATTCACCCTCAAAGGAATGCAGTGACTCTGGTCACTAAAAGAAGATGGGGGGTGACTTTACACACCAAACCATGGTCTTTTACAACCTCCTGTCTGTGGGAAACTAACCAAAAGGTGATCCCCCAAAAGACAGACAGTCAATCTTTTCAAAGAGACAAAGTTGCTAATCTCCAGCAGGACCCCCGGACTGGATAAACATTCACCCCTCTGCTCTTGGCTGGAGACTCTCAAATTTGACACCTTAACCTTAAAGGTACCTTAGAAGATCATGAGAACTCAACTTAAGAATGCATCAAAAGCATTCAATTGTGAAACAGACCACAGCCATAACTCTTCAGAGTGGCTGTGTTTCCTGTGACTCTCTTTTGGTGCAGAATAAAGAGAATAACTGCAAATGATTCAATTGCAGGTTTAATGAACACTTCACCAGGATTTTCCATCTGTACACCACATCGGCACTGAAAACAGTCTTCGTCCCATTTGTTTAGCATGTTTATGAGCCAAACTGCTAACTTCACAAATCTATTCCAGGTTCTCTCTGGACCAAGAGCTTCCCCTAGTGGTGTCTTCCGAATATGATTTTTGGTCATTCCTTTGTATTAATTATGTTGCGTGTTGTATACTTTGTAGCTTAGTGAATGGTTTTCCCAAAGTAGGTTAGCAATATTAGAAGTAGTAACTGAAAACTCTTTTATACATGAGTTAAGAATGTTTTGATCGTTTTAACGCTATGCCTGTCTACCTCATCAGAATATATATCTTAATCATTTACTAAGTACAGATTGACAAGGTTATATTCCAATTAAGTGTTATCACATATGTGTTTCTTATGCGTGATGGTGTTTCTGTTAGAAAGATGAACTGGTTTTCATCCCTCTCTAACTTTCAAAGTGCTTCTTAATCCTCAGGTTATAGACTACCAGGAAAACAGGCGATTAAAGTTTACCTTCCATTTAATGTTATGGTTTGATGCATCTGCTCATAAGAAACTATAAAGCGAAACTATACCATATTTGATTTGATAAACAGCGTTAATCATAGTGAGTGAGTAAATTAGGTCTAACTCGCTTATTAATCCCGCAAGTTAAAATCCATCCCCTTGCTGGTCTGATCAGCCCCCGCTGTGAACAATGAATGGGCGCACGAGCTCCCCCTCCTTTGGTTCATGCCCCACATCAAATGGGTTAAAAGCGCTGAGCTGACTCTTATTGGTCTCTTACCATCTTTGCTCTTATCGTCTTTTGGTCTTGTGTGTTTTTGTCTCAGTCCATCGTCTTGTGACCTTTACCGTTTTTTTTCTATTCGCCTTAAGTTCCGACTTTTCTAGAAACTTGAATGAAACCATACCCAAGTTCCTTTAAAACATTATTAATCAGCTGCGTGCATAGAGTACCTAAGTCTTAGTCTTTCAATTTGTTTAGTTCGCTAAAGTGACACCTGAGAATATCGGCTGGCCAGCGAAATTATTTGTTAAGTTATTATTGCGAATTGATCTGCAGTAAAGCTAATCCTGAACGCTCGGAGGAGCGACCTGCATCTGCTGAGCTGCGTTTGCCATAAGATTCCAGAAGGAGAGCGCTGTGGGACCCACGGGGCGCATTTGGCGTGCATTTGGGTGTGACGACAGAGACACCGTTCGGCCGGCTGCTAGCCACCCTGCCAAGACCATCTGTAGCCTGGGCCTTCAGTGATCCGCTCCAAGATTGAGAACCATCATCAATAAGTAGGCAAACACACCTGGAAGAACCGGTGACGCTGTCAAGCGTTCAGAGCTTATAATTTTAATTATAGTTTAGTTTCTCTAAATTCCTCTTCCAAATTTATCCTCGCAACTCTGTTAACGTAGGTTAAAATTTTTCTTTATCCACTCACTATTATTAACCTCCAGTCTCAGTTTCAGTTCAAACCATTCATTTATTCACTAGATGTTCTCTTAATTTCTCATTTTTTGATCGCCATTTACTGAATTTATGTTATCACCTAGCATTTGTCAATAAATTGTCCATTTAATTTTAAGTTGTCGTCTCTTAGTGGTCAATATCCAGAAGTGAAGTCCCTGAAATGAGAATTCCGGCCTCAGATGTGAGATTGATTTAAATCTGTTTTAGACTGAGTCAACGTTTGATTATTCAATTGAACTTTGTTTGTCTTTTTCCCACCAGAAAGGTGGGTGGTGCCCCTTCAACGAGTGCATAAATGTCATAATTTAATTCTATTATTTTAGGACATTTATTTTGAGTTCAAAATCACTACACGGGGCAGGTTTTGCTAGCTCTTACACGATGTAGTGCTAAAAACAATATTGCTATGCCAGTGTCCATCGCAAGTTGGCAGTTGAGAAAGACTGACACACAATGAAAATTCAACGTAAAAGCCCACACGCGGTTGAAGTTCAACTTAAAAGCCTGCAAACTCTTCAGAATTTTGCCTAAAAGTTGTTTAAAAATGGATAAAAGTAGATTAAAAGCCGCTAAAGACAGGTCATTCTGGCACAGCTCTCAAAATATTCAAACATTAGCACATTCAACAGTCCTTCAAACTGGATTTCTATAAAAAGTGACCAACCTCATACAAACTGTGTGATTATGTTTGATGCCTCATCCCAGTTTGGTGTATTTCCAGTTTGATCAAAAAACTAACTTCAGATTTTTTTAACAACCTGAAATTTCAGCTGTTTCGCAAAGGGTCATTCAGGTCAACAGAACCATCGTCTTTATTGTTTTGTCACTGTGTTCCCCAAACTGGTCCAACAACAACCCTGAAAACTTCAGTATGCTGGTGTCTGTAAATACATCTTTATCTGATACATCACCTGAATTAGAGAATAATGGACGAATCCAAATGTCTCACCTGCTACATTCAATCAGGGTGACTTTCAGTCGCCCTTCAACCAGCCTACTGTCCTGGACCGTCAGGTCCAGATCACAAGTGGGACCCAGAAGAGGCTGTACTTGAAACAGGAAGAAGGGCTTGTATCTGGAAACAAAGATACCAAAAAAATTTAATTAGATTTATAATTTATACCTCAGCATTGATCATTGAGCCTTAACAGGCTCAATGATCCAAAAACAAGCTGAAGTTCACACCCACAAGATTTTCTTGTTGAAAACAGAAAGCATTAACTTTATTGTGCATTCAGAACAAAATATTATTCAAATGGCTAGACAAATTGCATTTCCTTGCAGAAAATGTATGGAATTGCTGAGCACTGAAAAGCCATGCAGACCTGCTAGAAAAAGAAAAAACAGTATGAGTAAGAACATTTTAATAACTTTCCTATACAAATTCATTGTTAAGGCTGAAAAGGGCTGAAAGATTTGTGTTGCTCAAAGCTATAGGGCTATAGAGTTGCTCAAAGCTAGAGTTTCACGTGACATTACAATGTAGCATTGCGAGAGCGCGAAATTCAGATGGAGGGAAGGAAGTGTTTATTTACTGTTTATTTACTAAAGATTTTTCTGAGAGAATGCTAATATTTTGTGTGGTTTACAGCGGCTCGAATTGTTTGAACTATGAAAAGGAAAGCAGATTTTATGGAGTGCCTACACATGTCTGCAGCTGGGAGGAGCAGAGTCTGCCAATCCCCGTGTCTGCAGCAACCACTTCATCAGAGGTATGTTAGCTTGCCAACTTGTTTTTTGTAGCTGTTTTTATATAGCATTAGATTGTTGTTAAATGCTCATTTACATAGTAATCATTATGAATAAGTTACTGGTCGTCTAATATGGACTTCATTGGGACTTTTTAGGCTGCCCTAGCACTTTGGGTGATGTTAAGTCGGTATTGTAACAGTCTGCTCTGCGCCTCTATAGCTGAGCAGATAAGGAAATAATCGTTCACTTTGTTATACAAGCAAGGTACATATACTCTTCAAACCCCACTCTTTTCAAAAATAACGTTAGCCACGCAAAATTCCAAGATGGCGGCCCCAAAATCCAAGATGTCCGCCCCAAAATGTGGTTTTTCCTTTATAACTCAAAATGACTTGATTTTAAGCCCCATACATATATTGAAGTTGAATATAAAGTTGGGTATTGCGGACATTTTGGTACCTAGAACATCTCTGTATCCATTACGGTTCTTGAGATACAGCATATAGATACTTGTACAGAATTGGGAGAGTGAGAAATTTGTAACACCGATTGTTGTTACGTGCATATGGTTATATGAAAATATCATTTCCATTATCTGTTATTTGCATGAGGGTTATAACATTAAATTCAAAAACCAAGATGGTGTCCAAGATGGCTGCCATTGCCTTAAAGTAATCATGAATTCAGCAGAGATGAATCATGAATTCAGAAGGATGAAACTTGTCATAAAATGTTAAAAATTAGGCATTTTGTGACAATTTTCTGATTTTTGTTATGGTGTTAGGTATGTGTATAAGGTTTTAAAAAACCACCACAAACAATATGGGTGCGCCCCCTAGTGGTTTGGGGGTGGGGGGTTGGACATTTCGAAGACATTTGTTTCGCTTAAAGTGCAACTACTCTCTGGCTACTTACGGGGGAGGCCACGTGGAGGCTGTCGTCGTCCCCCCCCCCCCCCTTTTTTTTTTTAGGACTTTTTTAAATAAAATCTCGTCTATCACTTGTTTTGGGTTTCAACCATATACTTAACTATCTAACATTGGATACCATGCAAACCGACCACTAGGGGATGCACTCAACTTGTTTGCTGTGTTTTTTAAAAACCTTATACCCATACCTAACACTATACTAAAATTCTGAAGTTTACAAAATTCCCTAATTTTTCCTGATCCCATCTAAGCTAAGTACAGAATTTAGACCCATCTACAATGAGAACGTAGATGGGAACTTCAACTTGTCCAAAACTCTGCAGCCCGCATCATCACCAGAACCCCCTCCTTTCACCACATCACCCCTGTCCTTCAGCAGCTTCACTGGCTCCCCTTCAGGTCCAGAATCAACTACAAAATCCTTCTGTACACTTTCAAGGCCTCACTTAAACTGTCCACTTTCACACTTGTATGTTGTTTTTATTTATTTTAATTATGTCTCTAACTGTGTTTTTATGCCCTGTACAGTGTCCTTGAGTGTTCAGAAAGGCGCTTTTAAATAAAATGTATTATTATTATTATTATTAACGTCTGCCTCAGGTTCCTTGTCAACTGGTGGGACATAATTCTCAAGGATAGGGGTCAGTTGAGACTTCTGGCAAGTGTACAATTTTCCACCCTTGCTCAATGCAACAGGGAAGGACTGGTTCTCATGCTGAAAGAACCCCTGGAGGTCATGCTGAGTTACAGAGCAGTGATATCACCAGTGTGCCCTGGTTGTGTGCCGATATTCACTCTATTACATCTGCAAGCTTGTAATGTATAAACATCTAAATTCTGTACTGCAATGGCCCCATTGGATGCATAGACCAAAAATATGTGCATGCCAAAAGTTAATGTTTCATAGTCACTAAGATCGGATTACTTCAAGACAATGGCAGCCATCTTGGACACCATCTTGTTTTTCAAATTTAATATTATAACCCTCATGAAAATAACGGATAATGGAAATGATATTTTCATACAACCATATGCACGTAACAACAATCAGGGTTACAAATTTCTCACTCTCCCAATTCTGTACAAATATCTATATGCTGTATCTCAATAACCGTAATGGACACAGAAATGTACTAGGTATCAAAATGTCCGCAATACCCAACTTTATATTCAACTTCAATGTATGGGGCTTTAAATCAAGTCCTTTTGAGTTATAAAGGAAAAACCACATTTTTGGGGCGGACATCTTGGATTTTGGGGCCACCATCTTGGAATTTTGCGTGGCTAATGTTATTTTTGAAAAGAGTGGGGTTTGAAGAGTATATGTACCAAATTTCATGCTTGTTCCAAGTTTCTTTAATCGCCACACGGCTAGGCCGGTGGAATTTTTTTCACAGTGCAGGTGGTAGCTGCAACAATACACCACGTTAAATTAAACAGACATTAAACAGTTCACAGTGACATGACATAACATAACATGTGAAACGGGGTACCACGGGACATAAAACACAGACTTCACACACGTCTGCCAGAGGAGTTTACCAGTCGTATGGCAAGGGGGAAGAAGGAGTTACTGTAGCGCTTTGTTGAACCGCCCAGAGATCCAAACCTTCTACCCGAGGGGAGGAGCTGGAAAAGATGGTGAGCTGGGTGCGGTGGGTCATCAATTATTTTGTATGCCCTTGTGATGGTGTGGTGTTTGTGGATGGAGTCCAGTGTGGGGAGTTCACAGTTAATAATTTTGGAGGCCCTTTTTATCACCCTGCCCAGTCTGTTTAAGGTGTGCTTTGGTGTGTTGCTGTACCATGTGGTAATAGATAAAGACAGAATATTTTGAATTATGGCGGTGTAGAATTGTACCAGTAAATTCTATAACAAAGTGAACGATTCGGGCTATATTATGCATTTGTCTGCTCCACTACTACTGCTCTGCTCGCAGTGAGTGAACCCTCCTGTCAGTCATTCAGTCTCTTTGTCACGGTTGGGGGGGGGGGGGGGGGAGCTGGCGCACACAGACACACACACACAGACTTACTGACACAGTGCGGAGCAAACGCAATGAATGATGAAACGACAGTTTTGGTGTCTAAGCCCAATGCAACAGCCCCAGTGTGGGAACATTTCAGTTTCAAATAAAATGAAAGCTGAGCCTACGAACACGGACGATATGTCGCATATGTTCGAAAGTTTTGGTGACAAAGAAGGGGAATACGACAATCATGCATGCGCATCTCAAGCACAATCGATTGTTGACCTGTTGAGGAATAGCCCCCAAAGCTAATTATTTAGTGCAATTTTGTTTACAGACTCGAGACTCCACTTTATTTATTGTTTTAATAGTTATGTGTGGAGTGAATTTTTTGTTCCGTACCGGAGACAAGGTCTATTTTTTTATTGTTTGTAGTTGTGATTGTGGTTTTTATTTGAATGCAGTTTTTGATAAAACAGAATGTGGGTCCATTTTATTTTCATTGTTTTTTGGTTGTCTTGTTTGTTTATTATATTTGTTCATCCTAGTTCAAAGTTCTTAATCTTGAGCAATTAAAGTTTATTGCTTTTGACATGGTGTACTCGCATTATTATGCCATATATTATCATTATCTATAATTTAAAAAACGGTGTCAATAATATCGTTTATCGGCAATAATTTGTAGCACAATTATCGTCCAGCAAAATTTGTTATCGTGACAGGCCTAGCCACACCCCTCATCAGCTAACTGCTTCCACCTGCTGCTCTCACCTGCTCATCATCTCCAATCAGGCCAGTATGCAGCTTCTTTCCCCTCACTCTTTGCCAGATTGTCTTCGCTCTCATGCCTGACTCTCCAGCGTTCATCCCCGGACTCCTTACCTGGTATCGACCTGATCTGCCCCTGACCTTTGCTTCACGCCACCTGTATTCTGTCCCTGACTACGAGCTCTGCCTGCCTGTTTCCTGCTATTCGTCTGCCTGCGGCTGGGTGGCACTCAGCCTGTTCCTGCTCTGTCAAGATCCCCCTTCTCGACAGCTTCACCTCGCCAACTCACCGCCTCTGCAGACGTCGGTTCTGCCAGCTCCATTGCAAGCTCTGGATCCTCACCCAGTCCACACCTGAACCACTCTCCCAGAAATCTTCCTCCAGCTGTGAGTTTGAGCGTTTTCCCTTTCACCACACTCGTAGAGCAAATTGAGACTGTGGACAATTCCCTGCTCACGAGTCCCATATTTCTTGCCTGCCCTGTGGTCCTCCGCTAATCTGCTCGCCTTGCATCCAGAAGACCCGGGTACGAATCCTGCCATACCCAACTGTTATACTCTGCTGCTTCATTTGATTTAGTGTCAAATAAAGACTGTTGTTTGAGCGAACCTGCTTGTTTGTGCTGCAATTGGGTCCAGTCAATATCCGTTACAGGTATACTGGGCTCTAGGATTGAGCGATATATCGATATTTAAGAAATATGTTGATATATTTTTAAATGAGATATGGAATTGGACTAGTGCTGCAACTAACGATTATTTTTTGTCGACTAGTCGTCTGACTAGTCGTCCAATTAATCACTATCTTCTTTATTTATAAACACCTTTTTCCGGGGTGTCGGCATTTCAGGTGCTCATGCATCGCCGTGGTGCTGCCATGGTAGGAAAGCTGAGCTTTGATCAACGTGTTTTTTTGGTTTGTTCTCCGTAAAATGTTCCCAAACTTTTGAAGTTTTGGGTCGGAGTTTTGGAGCGTCTTTTTCAGTTTGTTCTGCCATTATGTGTGCACTCTTCTTCTGTGTTCGCTCGCGGGATGTAAACAGCGAGCACTACTGCCCCCAGCACATCCTGTAGTGCACTGCAGTTATAGATGAGCATGAGGCGCCGGCATGTGATTCTTAACAACACTAACACGACGCGTCGACGCTTCGTTTTCGTGTCGATGAATTTGTCGTGTCGACGTAATCGATTACGTCGACTAATTGTTGCAGCCCTAAATTTGACCATATCGCATATACCGATATACGTAGCTCATGCTGTAATTCTTGCTCCAAGCGGCTGACCCTGAGTGCTCTGCAGTTTCCTGCGCCCCTGCCCTTCCTCTTTCACGCACAGAGGGAGGAGAGGCTGAAGCAGATGCTTTGGCACTCTTCAACAAACAAGGAGGAAATTGTCTTAGAGAGGGGTTTGATGGCACAGACTGTCTCAGCTCCGACTAAAATCGCTTGTTTCAAATATTTTTTACTACTTTAACTCCCTTTTAGACACCAACCCACCCACCCCAGCTTTTAATCAGGTCCTTTTTTAAAAACACAGCACTAGTTTTTAACCATCGAGCTTGTGGATCGCCAAAATCCAGAGGGAAAATCCGGAAGCCGTGTGATCCATCACACTAGCGAGCCCGCAATTTTAAAACTTTTTACGATGATGGCGGTGTGTGAGTTCTGCCTCCCCACCGTCTCTAAATTAAGGGAGAGCATTACAGGACTGAGGAAAGGAGAAAAATAGGACCCTAATGGATATTTCCAGCGTGGCTACAATGCAAACTAAAGTTATAGCACATCTCAGGGCCTACGGCGCAGAAGACCGGAGCTTGGCGGGCATCACCAACAACACCACCCTGCCATGGACCGGCTCTGTCACCACCGGGACCCCGGCGGATGCACAAACCAACTCTCATTGGCACCTCCAGGGAGCCAGGCCCAAAACATCAGCATCCTCCACCTCCTGTCGCCACTCCACCGAGCCGCTGCGCTCCACCGAGGAGGACGCAGCAGTAACTCCGGCTACATCAACGCCAATCAGGCCAAGGGAGCCCTGGTCAATGGTGATCAGGGGCACCGCAGCTCGCTCACCTCCTACTCCACCTTAGGACCTGCCGCTGAAGAACAGGTTTGATATCCTGAAGCCTGCGTGACTTTCCTCCCGTGGGTGCCTGGTCCCCTTCCATCCACCCAGCTGGACGTGGTACTCACCAGCCCGGGGGCTGGGGGCCGGGCCCCGCACCCGCGAGACCAGCCTGACCTCTCTCCAAGGTCCCGGTCAGCTATGGCCGCTGCAACAACCAGGGCAACTAGCTCCAGACCGACCGCGGCTGCGATCGGCGGAAAGGCGAGCGCAATGGGCAACCCACAGCACCACACAAACCGCAGGCCCCATCCTGCCACCTCCGTGGAAGAGCAGTGCCCGCTACTGCGGCTCCCCGCCACCCCTGTACCACCAGCCAACAGGTAACACGCACCCAGGACTGGCGCGCCCCCTCCGCGCTGGTGGTCGGGACCTCCATAGTCCGACACGTGAAGGTGCATGGTGGCCAGACCTTCTGCCTCACGGGTGCCAACGTTAGGGAGGTGGAGTCCTCCGCTCTGCAGCTTAGCGAGGAACATGGCTCGGCCACCACGCTGGTGCTGCCTCAAAAAGGGTTTTTCCTCCCTGGTGGATCGCCTGCTGCACACCAGTAAGCGTGTGGTAATCTCCGGCCCGCTACCATCACCTCATCGCGGGGATGTAATTAGCAGCCGTATTCGTCAGTTGCACCTGTGGCTGAAGGGCTACTGCCTTGGGAGGAGCATCCCATTTGTGGACAATTTTACAGCGTTTTTAAACAGACCGGACCTCTTTAAGGGAGACGGTCTGCACTCGAACCGGGAGGGATCGTGGCTTTTATCTGTAAATATGGACCTTACCCTCCGCTCCTGTACCACAGCCACCTCCTGACAAACTGTCAACACATGCACACACACACCCCCCACCCCTCTGCATCCACTCTCACCTCACACACCTCAACAGCAACACCCCCATCACTCTCAATAGAAAAACACGACACTCACACCATCAAAACCATCATTTCATACAGACAACCGAAACCAAGGACTGTTTTTAGACCCCGCAGTGTTTTTAAAATCCCCCTTTTATTTGGGTGCACCAGTCTGATCCCTTATCAGGTGCATCCTCACCTTACTCATAGTTACAATGACTGTCAAGTAACAATAAATAAAATTCAACCAACCAAAAAGGCACATTATCTCGCAATGCATTGTGGGCCATGGTCAGCATAATGTTGTCAACAGTGTTTGTTTACACTCCTGAGTAAGACAAGGCACTAGATAACAGGGTTTCCCCTATATGCACTTGATTGTGGCACACCACCACAGTTAAATAAAAGACGCCACACTTAAAAAATGAGTATTTATTTTTTACATGGCTCTACCTCTGACTCATGTGTATAAGTATACATGTGCAGCTGAGCTCATGTGTGCCGAGTACTAGCATTAGCAAGCTATCGCAAGTCATAGGACAAATAAAAGCACAAAACTGATGTTTCAACTCCGAGCTAACTGTTTAGAGTGAATGAATTAGATATGGTATGCAGGGCATATGATGCTGCGTCCACTGTGGCGTTTGCTAAACCAGCTGTGGTTAAATATGATTGACAGGTCACTGCATATCTCCTTGAATGAAAGCAGCGCGATCATGGTCATGTGAACGAGGAAGCCAGGAAGAATCATGCATTGATTGAGAGGAGCTACTCATAGATCATGCTAAAGTAGGTTCTTCAATCGACCCCATTAGGTGGAGCTAGTTTGCCATCCATGCCTCCACCGTTACCTGAAGTAGCCATTGCTTACGCCATCATGGTACGTGTCGATGCATGTTTTTTGCGTCGACGAATTGCCCCAACCCTACAATAATCTACTTTAAAAGTGCTGTACAACTTAATTCGAGGAGGCTAACTTTGGGAACACTGCCCCCTCAAACACAAGTAGGGCTTTTTGCAGGTCTACAGATGGCCTCCTCCAAAGCACACCATTTACAGTTTTGATGTTATTTGTCCCCCAGTCTGTAAGAGAGACCCTGAGGAAGATCATATAAAATAAATTACGTAGGTCAAAAGGTGTAGCCATGCAACATTTTAAGTTTTGATATTTTTCCACAATTAATGATACAAAACATTCAAAGGGAGGCAGTCACAAGCTCCGAGAGAGGCGCAGGAGCTCCGAGAGAGCTTGTGCAGCGACCGGCAGCAGACCGAAGGGAGTTTGTTTGTCTTGAGTCCTTTTAATGTGTTTTTACAGTCTTAGTGTGTTTTTAGCGTGTGTTTTTCAACGTGAGCAGTAGCTGTGTGGGACGCTTATGTGAACAGCACTCTCTCGGGTACATGTTCCGAACCAAAACGCGTGCAGCAAGCTGACACTTGCAATTCCAGCCCCGGGGAAGCTGCCAGGCTTACTTGCTACAAACAAATTCTTGTTAGCTTGTTAGCTAAATGCTAGCAACAACCTGCGGGCTGTTAGCCGCCTTCCTCAAAGACTCTGGATCTTAGCACCCGCGTATCTGGTACCTTTTGTGAGGACTGACATGACCTGGTACTCTCTTATTTCTTTTACCCCTTTTATCCTCTATTTTTTGTGACGATGAATTTCTACGCGTGCCCTACCAGACACGACAAAACTCTCGACCTCTGTTATTGTAACATCAAAGGAGCATACAAGTCCATCCCACTTCCACCTCTGGGCTCCTCTGATCACAACTGCATCCACCTGATCCCTGTCTACCGCACTGTGTTGCAGAGAGGTAAAGTGCAGAACCCCAGAGTGAAAGTCTGGGATGACGATGCCTGCCTCACTCTGCAGGGCTGCCTTGATGCTACAGACTGGGACATGTTTAAGGAATCCTCTGCTGACATAAATGAATTAACTGATGTGGTGAGCAGCTGGATTTCATACTGTGAAAACACTGTATTACCAGAAAAAGTTGTGAAAAGTTATCCAAACAATAAGCCGTGGGTTTCAAAGTCACTTAAAGAGCTCCTGTATAGGAAGAAAAAAGCCTTCAGAGAAGGGAACAAAGTCACTCTGTCTAACCTTCAAAAAGAAATTAAAAGTGAGATTAGGGCTTGCAAAAAGCGCTATAAAAGAGAAAATTGAGTTCCAGCTAAAAACAAAAAAAAGTAGGCTCTGCCTGGGACAGTATGAGAATGATCACTGGGACCAAAGAATGTCGCAGGAAAAAAGTTCAGCTCAATGGCTTTAATTCTGACTCTGAGCTGGCTCAGAGCCTGAATGACTTTTATGTTAGATTTGACGCATGTGATTTTAGTGACAAACACAAAGAATTAAAGAATCGCCTCATGTCTGGTCTCCCTCAGTACTCCTTTTTCAACGAGGTCGATGTCATCAATTGTTTTAAGAAATGTAAACCGAGAAAAAGCCCTGGCCCTGATCATATCGGTGGTCGCCTGTTAAAAACTTGCGCTGAGCAGCTTGGCCCTATTTTTAATTTTATTTTTAATGTGTCTCTTTACCAGCAGAAGGTGCCATCTTCTTGGAAGCAGTCTGTGGTGGTTCCTGTTGCCAAAACAAACAACCACACCACACTCAATGATTTCCGGCCAGTGGCTTTAACCTCCATGGTGATGAAACAATTCGAAAAGCTAGTCAAGTCAGAAATTTTAAGGAAAACTGAACATCTACTGGACCCTCTGCAATTCGCTTACAGAGCCAACAGAGGTGTACAGGATGCCACAGCTACCTTATTAAATCTCGTATATAAGCACCTTGAAGGTAGTAAGAACCATGCTAGACTGCTCTTCGTTGACTTCTCCTCAGCTTTTAATACGATACAGCCTCATGTTTTAGCCGACAAACTTTTTTATTCCTTTGGTCTGGATGTGTGTCTCGTAGGCTGGATTTTTGATTTTCTCACAAAAAGAACTCAACAAGTACGTGTGAATGGTACATTGTCCAGCCTACTAACATCCTCCACTGACTCTCCTCAAGGTTGTGTCTTATCTGTATTCTGTACACAAATGATTGTTTTAGCCATCATACAGACAGATTCATCATCAAATACGCCGATGATTCGGTCATCGTCAGCCTGCTTGGCAACGATGAAGTCAGTCATGGACCGGTTCTTAATGATTTTATATCCTGGTGCGCGGAAGCCTTCTTACAAATTAACGTATCTAAAACCCAGGAGATTTGTATTGATTTTAGACGTTCATCTCCAGCTTCCTTGTGCAGTGTCATCAACAATCAACCAGTTAAGCTGGTGACCAATTACAAATACCTTGGCACTACGATCGATAATATGCTAAAATTCGACGTGAACTGTGAGATGCTTTGTAAAAAAGGCCAGCAACGCCTCTTCTGTCTGAGGAAGCTTGCCAAATTCCAGGTAGACAAGAGTCTGATGAAAATGTTTTATAGTGCGTTCATTGAATCTGTCATTTCCTTTTGTGTTATCTGTTGGTACGGTAACCTTGCTATCAAGAACAAGAACTCCCTTGGGAGTATCGTTCGTGTTGCCTCTAAAGTAGCTGGGGTGAAATTTAGAAGTCTGGATGTGATCTTTAAAGAGCAGGTGCTTAAGAAAGCAAAATCCATCCGAACAGATAACACTCATCCTCTCCACCACGAATACAAGTTTCTTCCTTCTGGTCTCCGACTAGCTGTTCCCCCAGCTGCTAAAAACAGATACAAATTCTCCTTCGTGCCGCTCTCCATCGGGGCTCTAAACGCCGCGGAGAGGAGGAGGTAACCAGATTTCAGTTGCTCCACCAGCGGCCTGTTTTCCTGTGTTTTTACGCCCTGTGGGCTGTTCTTTGTTTAAGGAGTATGGTTTTCCTTGTTTCTCCTCCTTTTTCTTTCCTTTTTTGCCCTTGCGGGCGGTGCACTTTAAATTATCCGACCCAATCTGCTGCTCACTTGTACACCTACTTGTACACCTTCATGTATTTATATTTGTATGGGGTTTTTTTTTCTTGATGTATGATTGTCTGCTGCAAAACAAATTGCCTTCCAAGGGACAGATCAATAAAGTGAAGTGAAGTGAAGTACCAGCCATCACAGAGGTCGCTGGCTGCCGTGGAGTGCATTGACACTGCTCTGGCCTATCAGTGCCCTGCAGGGCACTAGTTTGGTTTTACTTTTCTTTTCTTTCTTCACTTATGTTGTTTTCTTGTGGCTGTGGGGTTAATGTGGACATGTGTTTGTTTAATAATAAGTGCGCACTAAACATCAGCTGTAGAAGGTAGTGCTTTGTTTGGATGAGTTTGAGCACACGTGGGAAAAGTTTGCACCCTTGGTAATCTCAGTAATAACCTCAGAAAAAAAATTAAGGCTACAGAAAAAAACATATTTAACACAGAGATAATCAGGAGAAAGACAGATGATAGAGAGAGACGAGTTATATGTGCAAAATTTTAAAGAGAATCCAGAGTTTGCCTGTCTGTAGTGGGCGCCACATCTGTGCAGAGAAACTGCACCTGCTTGGTCACCCCTCATACCCAGTCACGATTTAGGAGGTCTGGAGGGACCCCAGACTAACAGGGAGCCAGTGAAGGGCAGCAATGACTGCTAGAAGTAAGGGTACAGGGGAGTACTGACATTAATTTTAGATTTGAAGTTATTCGGCTGTAGAACATTTTCAGATATCCAATTCTAGATTTCAGTTGGACAGGACATAATGTGAGAAACATCAGCAGAGCCAGGTTCTAATGGGCCATTATGTTGGATAGACATTACTGGTTCACAACATCAATACAATGGAAACTAGGGAGCCATCATCTGCACAAAGAGACAGAAGCTTGGTGGCTGCTCAGGGGTAAATCTCATCCATTAAAATTAGAAAGGCTCCATGAAGGGCAGAGTCTGTTGTGGGCTCTAAACTTGTCACCCTGGAAGAGGTGGTGGAAGACAGGATGCTGGCAAAGCTGCTGGCAATCATGGACAATCCCTCCCACCCCCTCTACAACACACTGGACAGGTTGAAGAGCAGCTTCAGCAACAGACTCATTCAACCCCGCTGCTCTAAGGAAAGATACAGGAAGTCATTCCTACCTACTGCAATAAGACTCTTTAACTCATCCACCCCTGCTAGAGCCACAGTCACTTACATGGACTAGCCTGCCATTCCTACATTGTTGTTATAAATACGGGTACACATGCTTAGGTTGTAATTAAGTTATATTAAGCACATATAAGTATCATACAATATTTTTATCACTTTTGCACATTTCTCCTTTGCACATCAACACTTAGATTCATTCATCTTAGCACATACTATTTAAGTACTCATATTCATTCATTATCTTGTATAGTCTTGTATATTTTATCTATTTTTTGTATTTCTCTTGTATTGCTTGTATCGGCTACTACAACAACCGAATTTCCCCTCGGGGATTAATAAAGTTCTCTATCTATCTATCTATCTATCTATCTATCTATGATGACTCACATTTACATTTCATTTTTATTTTTTTATATTTTTATAAATATAAATGTATAGTTTTTCTTGTTTGGCTAATTCCAGCTGTCGACTTTGCACGAAACACCCTAAAATAAAAGCGCATGAGTTTTTTTCTGAGGAATGGTGACCTTCCGTCATGTCCTTTTTTATAATCTCAAATGTTTAAAATGTTTTTATTTTGTGAGTGTTTTATTAAAAAGCTGTGCTTTTAAGTCAAATCAGGACAGAGAAAGGTGTCATCTATGTGGTTTATCGGGTTACCTCGTTACTGTGTAAGTGTTTGGTAGTCTAGGGGGGCTCTTCGTAACTTACCTGATTTTGTAGTTCGGTAAGGTGTGTTTCTTCTTGATGACCCGCTTCAGCTGGTTTACTATGATGGAGGTGAGCTGAGGAAGAGGCCTTCCTTCGAACTGGGACTTCGCCTCAAAATCCACCAGAGGGTCCTCGAGGAAAGAGAAAGACCAATGGGAGAAAGGCATGCGCGTGAACTGCAGCCGTAGTCTCCCCACCACGCGCCTCATCTTCACAAACAGGTAGGCTGACTTCCCGAACACCAGCTCTACGTCAATAGCCAGGTGGAAGCCGCCATTGTACTCAATGTCCACTTCAAAGTTCAGCTCCTCAGGCATCCCGTCCTCGTTCAGAGTCACCGGCTTCATAAGTTTGACAGTCTTAAAGACTGGCAGTGAATTACCTAGGGAGATGTCCCTGAGACTCAGTCCCTCCAGAAGCCGACCTGCGGTCTTGGTCTGCAGCAGCTCCTCAAATTCTACCTTGATCTTCTTGGTGAGCCAGTGTCGGACGACAGGGGTGTCTCTGAGCTCTCTGAATAAGAAGAGAAATATAGCATTTAGGAAATGACACGTCTCCGGCTTGGCGGACTCTCCAGGGTCGCCGTGGGAAGGCGGTGGCGGCTGTTGTTTGGGGCTGCCGCCGCTGGCAGAGCCGTCCTGCGGCCGTACTGAGGCGGTCTCTGGCTGTTTGGATGCAGCGGATGCTGAGCCGTCCTGCTGCTGCTGGCCTGGTTCGGCAGGTTGGGTATTAAAGTAATCCTTTAGCGCGTTATCAGGCACTACTTTGGCATACTGCACCGTCCTGCCTACGGGCTCAGGGCTCCTACGGTATATCAGCAAGAACTGTAACAGCAACGTCACGACCGCTCCGGAGAAAGCGGAAATAAGTATTAAGTATATCATGTCGCGCAGCTGCAGTCTTAGGGTCACTGTGTCTTCATAATATCGGATTTATCTATAAGAACAAAACAAGTTCCACCTGGTCGCTCTCAAAGCTGCCATATCATCTGCTTCTTTCCTGGCGTTCAGGCTGTCCACCTGATTGGACAAAAGGGAGACGTCGATGTGCGTTATGACGTTAACACAAGTGCATCTCTTGGTGCGTTCAAGGTATGTCGGATTTTTGAGTAATCTACGAGTAAAACCAGTTATCATGGGATTTTGTTTAGAACACAACAGGATCCGTATTCGTTTTGGTCCAACAACTGTCAAAGCACGTCTACAGACAGACAGATAGATAGATAACCATTTCTCAGTAATTTACCTACTTTCTTGTTGATATATTTACATCTAAACTAATAAGGTGATTTGGATTAAGTTTATTAAATTAAGAGAGTTATTCTATTATTATTGGTCATTTGCATGAGGTGAATCAGTATCATTACAGATACCATGTGCCTGCACACCTTCTTTGTTCTGATCTTTTTATGAGTCCTTTTAATGAAAAAAATTCATGACAAAGGAAAACAACAAGAGCATTCCCCTCACTTGAAAAGAACAAATGTTTTATCAGGAAATCCTTCAACCTGTTGTTTCATTTCTCTCTCTTTGTATTTTGTTCACTTGCTCAGTAACAGGTCAAACCTGTCAGGCCCCTTTCAGGTCCAGTTTCTTAATATAGCCTACCTATGTCACCTCACAACCTGGGAAGACCAGATGACACATCTGATCCCTGATCTGTCTGCATACTCATTCCTATCAGCACCGGTCTAAACTGCTCCCAGCTTAAAGGGACTTCATTTTTTAACCTTAAATTTTAGGGAGTGAAATCTTCATTTGGTAGTGATAGTGAGGGTAAAGACTAGGAAAAATCTTAAGAATCTCAATGGAGACTTCCTGTTTGTGAGGTGTCAGATGCTTTAGTCTGGATGGGCCAGCCAGTCCTCTGAATATCATTTTAATAACTAAGTTTGGGAAATACAGCATTTACACAGATTGGGTGAGAGATTGGCTTTGAGAATTTTGGGACTTTTATTAGCTCATAACTTCATCTAGTAATATTGAGAAGAAAAAAAAGAGTACACGTTGTTTTCAGGGTAAGGTATCACACTGCAACATACTTCTAAAGCCCAACACGAGAAGACTGTAATATTATAGTAAAGACAAGCTGAGTCAGATCAATTGCTTCTTATCCACAAGAAGTAAATGTGCAGGACCTAGATAATAAACACGTTAAATAAGATATTTTCCCTTCATGAATCTATTTTTTAAGTTTGCAAACTGGAAATTCATCAGTGAATGTATTATTGTTCAATGAATTGATTACAATTGAAAAACATTGAGAGGATGAAAAATAAAACCTGCTGAAAATGACATTGTGGGTAAACAGGACCATAGATTATAACATTGTCTAAAATAATAAAATACCAGCAAAAAGAGGTCATTCTCCTGTTTGTGATGTGTGCAGTTTTCCTCCATATTCAGAAAATGCAACTTTGCTTCTATCATTCATTCGTTATCTCTCTCTAGACTGTCTGACTGTGGTTTTGCTGCACCCACCTGATGTCTGTTTTGTCTGTTTTCTGGGTTTTTTGCAGTCCAGCAAAGGTTCCCGGTGTGACTCTGATATCGGTCTTGTTTTCCAGTTTCCAACATTCCCTTTGTGAGGTCTGTTTTCATACATTTCTTTGAGTTAAGTGGACTCTGACTTCTTTTTTTTTTCACTTCAAAAAGTCCCAGCATGCCAGGCATTTACAATTTACAAGACCTGAGACGCAAACATGACATTACCCACTGGTGTGTGTTGGGAGCCTCATATTAAACCTTTTCGCTGTCATCATCTTTAATCCATCAGCTTTGTTTATGAAGCCCCTTTTATTCTAACCAACTCCAGCTACTAAAAACAAGGAAACTGATAACAGGCAGTCAGTTTTATTTTAGTAAAAGTAAATATGGAAGAGCATGACAAAAGCACATGGAGTGAGCAGTAAGGAAATAATGCTTTCTATGAAAAACATCTTCAAAGTTCGATATCTAACTCTCCATCCCTTCAGACTCCAGACAAACCTGACATTTCAGCACTTTACATAAGAATAATGTTGTGATGTTAGTTTAACTGGCAGGTTGGAGTTTGAAAGAACAGTCTCAGAGAAAACACTCCACACACGGAGCATTCAGGCAGTGAAGAAAAAACAGTCAAATACAGCTTCAGCATCTACAATCTGTGCACAGATTCAGCTTTTTCATCCAGGGGAATGGTGGTCCAAGGTCTGAGTAGTTTACATGTTCTCAGGTCAATGTTATCTTTGAGGAATCTTTGGCATCCATCACTCTGAAGACTCCCACCTTCTCTTTATTTGTGCTCCCCTTGTCCTTGTCTGAAAATACAAATCACACTTTGGTTGACAAAAATACAGCCAAGAACCTTGAATCAAATCCCATTCCTTACAGGCAGCAGCGGCAGGGAGGAGGGAGGGATGAGGAGGGGCTTAAGCCCCCCCAAAACACAACTGAGGCCTACCTAAGCCCCCAATCCCAGTAACTCTGTCTATGAAAAAATCTGTTTTCTTTCATAAATAATCTCTGTATACAGTATACCATCTGAATAAATCAAAGTCAATGAAATCTAATTTTACAGTGAGTGACAGCAACCATGATAACTGCTGGCAAAGTTTTGTGATTGGTTGTTTGCAGATCACGGTTAGCGCCTTGAACTTTTTAGCCTGGAAATTTGTCTACGAAGAGTTTGAGAGCAGGACAGTTCTGACAGCGTAGCTGTAACATCACCGTTTAAAGCATTGTAAAGTCCTACAAAGGGATACTAAGAGATAATGGACGAATGAATGGAAGGTGGAGAATTGGTAGTCAATCATAAAAACAGGTTGATCTGTCCTCTGTGTATGCACTGCTGGTGAGAAGCCTGATGGTCTCTGTTGATGAAATTTATATGAATGAGTTTTTTTTCTCCTTAAAACTTGAAATTGGCTAGAAGAGCAGAATTTGTTACTTTGAATGTAACAACTACAGCTGGTGTGAGGCTGGACAATAGCAGGAACTGTGCAATCCTGTTGGCGCTGCTTACAGTTGCTTCAGTTACAGTGTTGAGTAGATACACAGATGTTTATGTATTTGGGATGATTAGCACTATGCAGATTAGTTTGTTGTTGTTTCAAACTTGTTTCACTCAGCTCTGCCTCCATGAGGTCTTTGGTGATCAGCATCAGTTTACAAATCTGTAATACTAGAAGAGAAACACATTGTTTTGTAGCTGATCACTCTGAGGTGCATTTATGGATCTTCATCACAGTGACACACTGAAACATCACTCATCAAAACTGAGCCCTTCTCAATGATCCCAACATCACTGGCTGTCCAACTTAAGAGCAGCCTTAGTCCTTCTAATATGCATCCTCTGAATGTGGCACTACATTTCTGATTTCACCTCATTTCACAGCCAAAGCCCAGTTTGTTAATCCTTAACTTGGTACGGTTGTTCATGCATGTGCACCAGTATAGTGCAGTGAAATGCTTGTTTGTGTTTTCTTTCACACATCACAGAATCAAAGTACAGAGAAACGGTAGGACCTGCACAGTTCAAGGCTTTCGAGTGTGCTCAACTAAAGTTGCAGAAAAAAAATGTGTCTAAGTTTTGGGAAAACGAGAGGAAAGATAGTGAAGAGGCAACAGGTGGAAAAAGTGAAATTATCAATGACACAGAGCATGTTTGGGGTAAATCACTGCATGAGGGAAGCCTTCATCAGCATTTCAGTCTCACTCAAGCTGTTCAGGTGAGGTTCAGAAAAATGAATACCAAATGACTTACAGGAGAAACAAAGAAATCTCATCAAAAACATCATCAAAAACGTACTGAAACAAACAGCTGTCTCTGCCGCAGCACAGTGTTTGACAGATTGACCAAAAATTAAGAAAACACCTTATTGGACAGTCCAACTGTTGCCATACCCGTGACATCAAAGTGTATGTAGTTAACTGGCTGTCTGTTGAGTGGAGTTGACTAGCAACATAGAAAAAGTTAACCAGGTACTGACAGATGTGAAATATTAGTCCATAACCTATCACACAAAAGCATAATGAAAATCTACAGACGGTTTTATGCTTGTTGATGGCTTAGATGCTGTTGACATTCAGCTACACATCAGCTGTTGGCATGTTCAAAGTCAATCAAGTGTTACCACAATAAAGCAGTTATATTTTTGGACAGCTCTGTAGCTCTAAATACTGGAGAAAGAGCTTCAGTTTAGGGGCTTATAGGATTATTCAGAAAGTGTCTGATGGTTGTTCGCTCTGGACTGATGATGGCCTGCAGAAAAGAAGTCTGTTCAGCAGCGATCATGTTTTTGTGCTGCTGTCTTCTGTGCCGACCATGAGACTGTGCGTCCTGTAGGATGTTATCTGATGGGGGCAGTAGTGCCTATGCCTGTCTGACCCTGGAGCAATGTAAATACAGGTCAGCAGGGGACCAAAGAGGGGGGAACAAACCTGCTTTAGCACAGTGTGGAGAGAGTGGGCCTAGTACTAGTACACCCTAAAAGACAGGACCTGAACTCCCCTGGGCCAGGCTCAGGCTGAACTGTGAGGGTTTTCACAGACTCATATCGTGGAGTCCCTAAGCCCAAAAAATAAGCTGTTAACTTCAAGTCATGATACAAATATCCCCTTTGGTATGGAAGTACCTTAGGGTCATAGGAAACATTTTATCCAAAGAGACAAGTTAGATCACCCTTCAATTTTTTTAATAGCCATTTTAAAAATGGCCGCCGACAATAAACCGCTAATACACCAGACCCCATATCTTTTCTTCTGTTGGAGCTATAATCATAATATTGGTGTTAATGTGCACATTTCTGGGGTCTAGGAATTCAGTTAAATAGGTTTCAATGTAAAAAACCCAATGCTTCATTAATTACCATGACAGCGGGGGGTAAAATATGCAAATTTCATTATAAAATGTTCGTTTTAACAGGGTAACTTACCCCCCCACCCCTCCCCCTAAACTGAGATTTACTGTTCCTTTGGCATTGAAGTACCTTAGGGCCATAGGAAACATTTTATCCAGAGAGACAAGTTAGATCACCCTTCATTTATTTTATAGACATTTTAAAAAATGACCACTGACAATGCACCACTATTACACCAGACCCCATATTTTTTCTTCTGTTGGAGCTATAATCATAATATTGGTGTTAATGTGCACATTTCTGGGTCTAGGAATTCAGTTAAATAGGTTTCTGTAAAACCCAATGCTTCATTAATTACCATGACAGCGGGGGTAAAATATGCAAATTTCATTATAAAATGTTCGTTTTAACAGGGTAACTTACCCCCCCCTCCCCTAAACTGAGATTTACTGTTCCTTTGGCATTGAAGTACCTTAGGGCCATAGGAAACATTTTATCCAGAGAGACAAGTTAGATCACCCTTCATTTATTTTATAGACATTTTAAAAATGACCACTGACAATGCACCACTATTACACCAGACCCCATATTTTCGCTTCTGTGATATTATTATATTAGTGTCAAAGTATACATTTCTGGGACAAGAAATCCATATGAAAAGGTCTCCAGACTAAAAAATATATAGTCTTCACATTACCCTCACAATGGGGGTAAAATATGCACATTTAATGAATAAAATAAGTGTCAAAAAGGTGACTTTAAAAATGCCCCCCTAAAAAAGAAAAAGAAAAAAGAAAAGAAAAAAAGAAAAGAAAAATGGTACAGCCTCTTATGTACTCTATGTGTCTCTGTCTGACTGCATTTGTATCTGTCTGTATGACTGCTGAGCGTTACACCTCTCGTAGCCAGTTGCTGCCACAAAACATGAATTCTATAACAAGGTCTGTGACAGCTGGATGAAATCAGAGGTGACAGAAAATCTGAGACACTTTGAGGTGCAGTTTGAGGTTTGTATTACTTTCCTATTTAATACAGAAGATACTCAAGAGATACTCAAGAGAAGTTTTATAAGTGGTGGAGAACGTTTACAGGAGAGTCCCGAGTGATCAGTGCGCGATGCAGCATCCTGCCTTCGTCTGTGGGGCGCTGCACCTAAAAGCGCACAGATTACGAACACTTTACACCCAGCTTTTTTCAAAGCTGGGAAATGTAGTCTTTGGAAAGATTGATGCCAATCGATTCAGTAGCTTCTCCCCTTTCAAATGACTACAGACATGGTTGACTTGTCTTTTTGGATAAAATGTTTCCTATGGTCCTAAGGTACTTCCATACCAAGGGAAAAGTACATCTACGTTTAGGGGAAGGGGTGGGGGGGTAAGTTACCCTGTTAAAACGTACATTTTATCATGAAATTAGCATATTTTACCCCCCGCTGTCATGGTAATTAATGAAGCATTGTTTTGTTTTACATTGAAACCTATTTAATTGAATTCCTAGACCCCAAAAATGTGCACTTTGACACCAATATTATGATTATAGCTCCAACAGAAAAAAAGATATGGGGTCTGGTGTATTAGCGGTTTGTCGGCAGCCATTTTTAAAATGGCTATTAAAAAAAATTGAAGGGTGATCTAACTTGTCTCTTTGGATAAAATGTTTTCTATGACCCTAAAGTACTTCCATACCAAAGGGGACATTTGTATCATGACTTGAAGTAAAATGTGTCTTAGGGCCCCAACTAATAAGGGGGAATAGGAATGGAGTGTTTAAAGATGTAAATCATGCAAAACTATGACAAAGGTTTCATGGAGAGAAAATATTCAAAATGAGCGTAATAAAAGCTCAAACTGGAGGGTAAACAAAACTCTGGATCTTTGACTCTTTAGAATTTTTACAGAGGGCAGATCAGCTGTGTCATCAAAACAGTGGACTATGTAAACTGAGGAGCAGCAGATACAAGAGTAAGGTGATTCTACAGCCAAAACACAGTCTGTTATTGATGAGAACTGCTCAGACTGTGTGGTTGTGTTGTGTGTCTTCTTACCCAGTAAGTCACTGCGATCCAGCAAAACTTCCAGGTCTTTGTCACTGATCACTTTCCCCCGAGATGCTTTCACCTCTCTGTCAGGAACAAGCAATGATATAGTCATCTGTGTGTTCCTTCACAGTGTCTGCACATTCTGACAGCTGAGAGGATAACTTTTTACTTTTCAGTGCTTCTGGCCTTGAGCAGCTCCCTCAGCTCATCCAGATTGATGCAGCTTTTGCTTTGGTTTAGGTCTGACCTCCCTCCTTTGAACTTGTCTGAGCAGGACAGCAGCAAATCAGAAATCAGTCACATGTACACCAAAGCTGAATTCCCAAGGTCCACAATGTAAAAGTGAATCAACAGGGAACTCTTTCAGAAGTCAGTGAACTTTTGCTGTAAATGTGGTACACAAAGTAAAAACAGAAACCTTTTTTTTTTTAAGAGTCACCCACTCAGATATAAAGGTCTTTAATCCAGGTTTGGTTTTAATCTACTGCCCCAGTGCCGGACTAAGGGCTCAGGTGAAGACACTCACTCTTGTGGATGACCATTTGCTCCAGCTTCCTCTTGGCTGAAGCTCTCTCTAAGATCTTCTGGTCAATGGTGTTGGCTGTGACCAGCCGATACACCACCACGGGTTTGGTTTGGCCGATGCGGTGACAGCGGTCCTGCGCCTGCAGGTCCGCCTGGGGATTCTGAGAGGACAAGAATATGACCTCACACTGAGCAAGCACAGAAAGACTTGAGGAAATAATGTATCAGAAACAGGTTTCTGTCAGTGCATTTTATATCTGAACCCACCCAGTCACTGTCGAAGATGATGACAGTGTCCGCAGCTGTCAAGTTGATCCCGAGTCCTCCCGCTCTGGTACTGAGCAGGAACAGGAACACCTCTGGATCTTTGGAGAACTTTGACATCTGGTGGAACAAAAGAACCGATGACATACTGACAAATGGCAGGACCACAGAAGTCAAAAGCAGCCGTTTTGATGTATATCTTTATGCTTAGCCAAATAGGTTTGAAGAGTTCCTCTGAGTCTACAAACAGAATACACTCACAGAGCCATGAAACACTATAAAAGCTCTTCATCTACAGATTTTAAACTCACATTCTCATCTCTGTCAGCATAGGACATACTGCCATCCAGTCGACTGTACTGGAAGCCCCGCAGATAACAGTAATCCATCAAAATATCCAAGATGGACGTCATCTGACTGAAAACCAGAACCTGGATCACAATAGTCAGTCACACACGTCAAAAACAGTTGAGCAGGGGCAGATGGTTTGTTCAGACAGCTGAAGAAAGCACAATAAAAAATGAAGGCGACAGTCTTGGTGAGAGACAGTTCAAGTCAAGCTGGAGCAGCTGTTAAGACTGTGGTCATTAATGTATTTTGAATGCTTAACCCAGGGGTCGGCGACCCTCAGCTCTAGAGCTGCAGGTGGCTTCATCTTCCCTAAGCTGCGGCTCCCTGTGCATTTGGAAAATAAGTAATAAATATTTAATTATTATTATTATTATTTTTTTTTTTGTAATTCTAAATTCGAAAATTATAATGCTCTTGTAATATTAAATAAACTATGTTCAATTTTTTTACCGCTCAAAATATGCATCATAACTGCCGACTTGGGAAAACCAAAAACATGTGTGAAGATCAATGTGATGTCACACAGCCTGGATGTGCGCTGAGGTTCAAGAGCGAAAGTCAAGTAAGCAAGTAAATTTCACATTTTAATTGGCTGTTATTTTGCAAATATGTATCTTATATTGTTCAGTGAAATTGTGTTACTTATTCAATGCACACGCTTGTTGCGCAATCATCCTCTCTACTCCTTCAAGTTTGGCCTGCATAGCAGGGCTCCGAGGGCGGAGCTTGCAGTTGTAAAGTAGGAAATCTCCCTGCATCTACGACTACCATTTGGGTCTGCCAGAGATTCACAGTGATGTGAATGCAGAAATACACAGAAATGCAATTTTGCACTTATATTACTTATATGACCTGTAGCATCAGGAAAATGATATATGCACATGTAGACAACAAGAATAACATGATTATAACATGATCTTTAAGGTTATTTCAAACCGTTTAAAATATTTTTGTTGCAGAAATAACATTTCCTTTTCTCTGCAGCAGTTCATTTATTTCATAAATGCAACTCACCACAGTTTTTTATATACTTCGCAGAAAGGTAAAAAAAACAATATATGCAATGTTAACTTCATTTTAGATGTCAAAGGGGTTTTGTGGCCCCCTGTGTTTTCTTTTCTGAAGGAAACTGGTCCAAATGGCTCTTAGAGTGTTTAAGGTTGCTGACCCCTGGCTTAACCTCTTGACTGACAGCTCTCTCTCTCCTCCCCTCCCCTGCAGTGAAAATCAGCGTCTGTGTGTGAGAGATGAGCTGCAGGTGTGTGTGTGCTGCTGTGACTGAATTGCTGCAGGCTGATTGACTGGCTGAGGAGTTTATAACCCACCTGATGACATCCTCCGCCCCCCTTTTTGCTCTTGCCACTTCCAACCACCAGTCCACATGACGTGTTTTGCTTAGTCTCGTGAATTTAAAGATAGTGGTTTTGGCTGGTTTTCTTGGGAGTGGGAAGAGCGGGGCACTCAATCATGTGCGGCCCTGGTTCCCCTAGGCCAGGGCCATAACACAGCATTACGATGAAGCAGCCTGTCTGAGGTAATACTCTGTGCTGAGAGAATTACATGTATTTCAAGGGGGTCTTTAAAGTCTGAAGGTATTTAGATATACACTTAAAAATCATCTTTTTACAAGATTATGGCAACATCTGTTTAGTTCCATCCATACTTTATCTAGACTCCCAGCTGTCCCTTGGTGAGAAGCAGGGTACACCTGGGTACCAGGAGGGTCCCCACAGAAGCATGAGGAGACTATGCAAACCCCTCAGAGAAAGGATGCAAACGTGACCAAGACAGCCCCAAATGAGGTCTGCCACAACGTGAACCAATCACAGGTCTTGGAATGTGCGCTGTTTCGACCGTAGTTACAATATCGAGGAAGAGCAAGTTGGCTCCACTTGGATTCTGTGTAGGAAGAAGGTCAGTGCAGAATTTCAGAGTTTGCTACAGCTATGCTGTGAGCTGCTCCATGAATCTCAGCTGGAAGGAACAGCAGCCTTAGCTCCATCACTGGAGACTTTTTAAGCAAGACCTCAGATTCAGCGCGTTTCCTTGTTTCATGAAGATCTTTTAAGTGCAATTTTTACATATTGCCTCATCAATGATTGCTGGTTCTCTTTTGACCCCAAACTAGTAGAGTGATATGTACTTTAAGTAGAAGTACACGAGTACTAATGAGTTCAGGGTTTAATGATCATCCTGAGCGTGGCCTGGTTCACTCTCCACTTTTGCTGATGCGGTAGCGTGTCATTTTTGATCAAGACCTCACCTTATGTCCTCTTGCCTTCAGTGCAGGCAGTAGTCTGTCCAGAATCAGAAGCTTCCCTGAGCTCTGCACCAGCTGCTCATTGATCTGCAGGGGAACAGGAGGATACAAAGCATGTAAAAAAAGGAATACAAATACAGGAAATCATACCAACTGTACTGGAACAATCACCCAGTGCCTTTGTTAAGTTTTATAACAAGTTTAATTTTAAGTTCAGTTTCTGCTCCAAATCCTGAGGGTCCACAGTTACCATTTATGTAGCATCAATGTTACCAAAACCAGAGAAGTTCATGTGACTGAACATCACCTGAAATTCCTGCGTAGCAGGGTCCAGTGGATACTCGACCAGGTAGGGATGGTTACAGCATCTCTTTAGCAGCATGAAGATGTTCTGCAGCTTCAGGTGGATCTGAGCATCCAGAGGACCCTGGACATCAAGCACTGGAAAAGAGCTGGAGCTGGAGGGGGACAAAAAGGTCTTTAGAATAAAACCTACAGGGTCATTGCTGGAATGTCAGAAACACGTCCCAGCTGAGTGCAGCTGTTTAGACTTGAAGATGAGAGTTGTGGATGCACTTCTGACCTGGGACTGGGCGTTTATATGATCGTGATTAATGATCGTGATAAATTAATGTTCCTTCACGGTGATAAACTGTTAGCATATTTACTCAATTAAACATAGCAGAAATGTGCATGAGAACAGCCAATCAGAGTTGAGCTTTTCCTGCTCACTTCTGTTGCCGAAGTAAACAGGAGAGGTAAACAGAATGACCAAAGGTGGAGCTAAACGTGGAGCTGAGGGTAGAAAAATAGATGTCAGCCATAACTCAGTCATTCTCCAAAGATGCCATTGTTGAGGAGAAAAGTTACTCAACGTTGGTTGTGTGGTGGTGCTTCGAGTATCTTCAAAGTGACGTCAAGCAAATAAGCTGATGTGCAAGGTATTTCGGCAGTCGGTGCCCTCAAAAACCGGCAACACAAAAAATCTGTTTAATCATTTAAAGAAGTTCTTTCCGAGTGATGATGCAAAAAGCATGAAAATGCAAGTGGAGTCTGCGCAGCACAAGTAGCATTAGCAATTTAGCCACAACTAGCGGTGAAGCCACCAGACCAAAGCAGCAACCAATTGCATCATCAAATGTTTATATCATCTAATAAACATTAGATGATGTCTGCCACATTTTTAGGCGTCTTTATTATCTCTGAGGGGGCGATTTTCTTAATTTGGGCCTTGCATACCTGCAAAAACACTCAGGACTTTAAACTAGTTCAGTGTATAATTTAGTATCTGAATTTGTTGTACTGTTGAGTGAAAATGGTATTTATACTTTTCTATGTTTATCTTATTCAACTTCATCCTTATTTGTATGTAATTAAAATGTTGAACTAATCTCTAGTTTCTTTAGTTTTTAGTACAGATGCTTTAAAACTGGCAGGTATAAAAACTTTTAAAAATTGTGATAATAATCGAGATCAGACGATATGACAAAATATATAGCGATCATTTTTTTTGCCAAATCGCCCAGTCCTATTCTGACCTCTGCTCTTGTTTTTTTAGGAGCTTCTCTAGATATTTCTCCGGGTTGTGTGGCATTTCTTCCTCTTTTTCAGTGTAGTCCACCACTTTTCGACTGCAACGCTTCGGTCTGCCACTTGAAGTCAACGTTACAGGAGCCTCCTCCTTAAAGATAACACAGAGAAAGATATTTCAGTCTAACCAGCAGCTTTTTTTAAACTTAGAAACTAACAAACACAATCTGAAGACACAAAAGAAAAATTTAACCAGAATGATGAAGAACAGCTCCTCAGAAGATCGCCTACTGAGGAACAGACCCAGTATCACAAGAGGCCTTGGATGGCTGGTACTCTCAGGAGAAACATGACCGTGATCTCAGATGGAGATATTTTAAAATTGTTTATTATCACAAATTATTTTGGTGGATGAATTTACTCTTATTCAACATCTTTCTATTGTATTCAGATGTCTTTGGGGACAATATCAAAACACACTTACTCCTGATGGTGGGTGAAGGTGTGTGGCTGTGTCTGTTTGCTCTGCATGTACACTACAGGCCATAACTTTGGAAGCAAGATCAGATTTGTACAAAAAAGATCATAGTTTCATATATATAATTTGAAACACAATAAACATGACTATTGTGTAAAGAGTAACTTATCAGAAGACATTTTGACCATAATTATTAGGTATTTGAGTTATTGTTGCTTAGACTTTGCTTTCTTTAAAGTAACCTCCTCTGGCTTTAACAACAGCTTGGCATACACCAGGCATTCGTTCCAAAAGTTTTCTAAGGTATGTTCCAGGGATTGATCTGACCGATTGATCCAATTCATCCAACACAAGCTCAAATGGAGAAATGTCTGGAGACTGAGGGGGCCAAACCATCTTTTGAAGAACACCTTCCTCTTCTTTTTTGTCTAGGTAACCCTGACAGAGCTTGGCAGAGTGCTTAGGGTCATTGTCTTGCTGCAAAACAAACTTATGAGCAACAAGTCTGAGTCCAGATGGAACAGCATGGTGCTGGAGGATGGAGTGGTACTGTTCCTTCAAACAAATCTCCTACTCCATCACCTGCAAAACATCCCCATACCATGGAACTACCACCTCCATGCTGAATTGTGGGTGTAACACATGGTGCTCTCAGACGTTCACCAGTTTGTCTGCGGACATAGACTCTGCGTTTTTAACCTAACAGTGCAAACTTGTTTCTAGTCATCATAAGTCCAATTTTTGTGAGCTTTTGCCCACTCGTATCTCTTTTTCTTGTTCTGCTGACAAAGTAGTGTTTTTTTGCAGATACACAACCCTTCAGACCATCCTTTCTCAAACGTCTTTTCACGGTTTTCATATGGGTTTCGACCTTGTCATGTTGATTTCCTCCCTTATTTGTGGTGGTGTCTTTCACCGATCTCTCTTACTGGTGACAATGCTATGTTTATCCCCTGCTTTTGTAGTAACTCTCTTTCATCCAGGTGTTTTTCTATCATCATAACTGCAGGTCCCTCTAGTCTCTTCAGAGTGTAGTGGACTCCTTTGTTAACCCTTGTGCACCCCTTAAAATTTACTGACACTCGTTACCCTTGTGGCCAAAATTGGACGGTCTAATGAAAGTGCAGTAAAAACATTATACACTCATTTTTTTTTTTTTTTACTTTAAAGCATCAGATCTTGTCAACAACTCCAGACCTATCCATAGATGTTAAGTTTATTTAAAAAAATATATACTTTTTTAGGTTTTTACTGTCTTTTGTCATGAGAACCCCTAATATTTTTAATGGGAAAAGCACAAAATATGCAATATTTCCAAAAATAGGGTGCAAAAAAGAGGTAAGATCAATGCAGGTTAACTGTCCTCAAGATTTCAGCAGTGCAGCATAACCTTAAGTGATATTCAGGTCATCTGGTGAAAATTCCTGTATTCTTAAATATCGCAATATATATCGCAGGGTTGAAAAAAATCGCAATGTTAGTTTTTTCCAATATCGTGCAGCCTTACATGCTATCATGACTTATTTATCTGTATGGATTTCCTAAAGTTTTTACTAAATCAGCATTTCCTATTTAAAGACCCAGCACACTTTTTTAGGTGTTTTTAATGAACTATCTAGTCAGAGTGTGATACCATGAGTCTCCAGTTGTGAACTTCTTTATAATATTCTAATTTTGAGATCCTGAATCTTAGGTTTTATTAGTAGTAACTTACCATCATCAAAATAAAAACAAATGACCTCTTGAAATATCTTCATCTGTGTTATTAATCTATATAATACATGAGTTTCACTTTTTGAACTGAATCACTGAAATAAATAAACTTATACATTATATTCTAGTTAAAGGCATGGTTGATGATCTAAGAAGCAGTTGAAACCTGAGCCGTTGAGGCAGATTTGAAAAAAGCATCCCACCCCCCACACACAAACCTCTCCCCTCTGATGCTCTCTCTCTGGCTCTCAATCTGGCTCCCCCACGCTCCCTGCACCTGACCAGCATCGCACCTTTGATTTAGTTGGATCTTATGTTAGTGCACTCCTCAACACCCATCACTACACCATGCTCACACACTCACATGCACACTACTGATCTGAAAGACTTGACACACCTCATGTGTAACTGTTGTATATCCAATAATTTTTTTCTTAGTTTGGCATAAATCTTACATACTTTTTGGCACTATGGTTTCCTACCGTCTTTTTGTCATGGCTCATGAACAAGGTTATGACATGATTTTGTGACTTTTCCACCATATTCTAATGTTTAGATGTACTGGATATTCAATGTATATTAAATATTATAGTATCATAAATATTAAACATTTTCCTCCATTTGAGATGAATCTACATTATAAAGAGGTATCACCTTTTCAGCTGGATTATGGAAAAATAAATGAGAATCTCACATTTCATTCATCATAACAAAGATGAAATTTCAGAAACGAATTCGCAAAAAAAAAAAAAAAAAAAAAAGTGAACAGTAAACCTATCCGACTTGTAAATAAGATATGACAGGCTTTATGAGCATGGTAGCTTGATGGTAGCTGTCATGTCATAGTCCACAGGGACTAAATTAAAAAATGTACATTTTTAAAGGAGCTCTAACTTGAGGTTGTTGAAACTTGGACCGAGAACACTTTGGCAACAATCATGTAAACTGACATACAGTCCCCTCCAAAAGTATTGGAACAGAAAGTTCAATCCCTTTGTTTTTGTTGTATACTGAAGACATTTGGGTTTCAGATAAAAAGATGAATATGACACAAAAGTTCAGAATTCCAGCTTTTATTTCATGGGTTTTACATCTAGATGTGTTAAACAACCCAGGACAGAGCACTTTTTCTTTGAACCCACCCACTTTTCAAGTGACCAAATGTATTGGAACAGACATTATTAAATTAACTTAAAGTGAATAACATTTAATATTTGGTGGCATAACCCTTACTTGCAATAACTGCATCGAGCCTGCGACCCATTGACTTCACCAGGCTGTTGCATTCTTCATTAGAAATGCTGTTCCAGGCCTTTACTGCAGCCTCTTTCAGTTGCTGTTTGTTTCTGAGGGTTTCTCCCTTCAGTCTCCTCTTCAGGAGGTAAAATGCATTTTCTATTGGGTTAAGGTCTAGTGATTGACTTGGCCAGTCCAAGACCTTCCACTTTTTCCCCCTGATGAAGTCCTTTGTTGTGTTGGCAGTGTGCTTTGGGACATTGTCTTGTTGCCGTTTGGATGCATTTTTCTGTAAATTGCCAGACAAAATGGTTTTGTAGACATCAGAATTCATTCTGCTGCTACCATCATGAGTTACATCATCAATAAAGACTAGTGAGCCCGTTCCAGAAGCAGCCATGCAAGCCCAAGCCATGACACTACCTCCACCATGTTCCACAGATGAGCTTGTATGTTTTGGATCATAAGCAGATCCTTTCTTTCTCCATACTTTGGCCTATCCATTACTTTAGTAAAGGTTAATCTTGGTCTCATCAGTCCATAAAACTTTGTTCCAAAACTTTTGTGGCTGATCTCTGTACTTCTTTGCAAAATCCAATCTGGCCTTCAGATTCGTTTTGCTGATGAGTGGTTTGCATCTTGTGGTATGGCCTCTGTATTCCTTCTCTCGAAGTCTTCTTCGAACAGTGGATTGTGACATTTTCACTCCTGCCCTGCAGAGGTTGGCAGTGATGTCAGTGACTGTTGTTTTGGGGTTTTTCTTCACAGCTCTCACAATGTTTCTGTCATCAACTGCTGTTGTTACCCTGGGCCGACCTGTTCAAAGTTTGTTGCTCAGTACACCAGTAGCTCCTTTCTTTTCAGAACATTCCGAATTGTTGTAGTAGCTATGCCCAATGTTTGTGCAATAGCTCTGATCGATTATCCCTCTTCTCTCAGGACCAAAATGGTTTGCTTTTCTCCCATAGACAGCTCTCTGGTTTTCATGTTTGCTTAACAGAAAATGCAGTTTTCACAGGTGAAACCCAAAGCCAAAAACAAGAACTATTTAATGTCTCTGCAATCGATCTAAAAGGCAACACCTGAGCAACTAGAAACACCCATCAGTCACATGTTCCAATATTTTTGCCCACCTGAAAAGTGGGTGGGTTCAAAGAAAAGGTGATCTTTCCTGGGTTGTTTAACACATCTCGATGTAAAAAACCACGAAATAAAAGATGGAATTCTGAACTTTTGTGTCATATTCATCTTTTTATCTGATACCCAAATGTCTTCAGTATACACAGAAACAAAGGAATTGAACTTGCTGTTCCAATACTTTTGGAGGGGACTGTATCTGCAATTATCTCCATTATTGATTCATCCTTCAGAGCCTGCTCCTAAATTAGACCTTATAATCTTACCTTCTCCTGGCCAAGCATCTTGGCGATAGTTTTGTTGACCACAGCGGTGTAAAAGGCTTCCTGTTTGGCCACCAGAGGGGCATAAACAATGATCTCCTTCTTTGGAGGAACCTCCAGAGTCACATCTGACTTCAGCCTCCTCAGCAAGAAGGGAGTCAGAATCTGAAACAGGATGATGGTGACAGTTATGATTCTGGTGTGAAAAAAATGTATGGTATGCAGCAAAACAATGCACAGGAGACAGGATGAGATCTGAAGAGCAGCCTGGGCATCTTTATTGTACAGATGTAGAAACTAGTACAGATTAGAGGGTGACATTTTGTCAGGACTCCTGCGTGATCCCACGGGATCACAGGAAAGCACGTGATTCGGGATTAATATTTTTATTAGTCCTGTGATCGGACAGGACAAAAATGAAAGTCATCAGGAGCGTGCAGGAGCGGGAGTGACTTCGTTATATGATCATATATTAATAATGATCATTTTCAGCTGGTCGCTTTACCAACCAAGGAACAGAAGCACATGGGTGCTGTAGTCATTTTTCAGCGAGACAACACTCTTTTGATTTGCTTGATCAAGTCAAAAGAACCACACTACCCATAATCCATCAGTGTGCTGTTCACCCGGAACTTAAACGCGGAGGTTAGACGGCGGACGGACAGAGAGAAAAGGGAAAACAAAACACACACACAACTACATTGAGGGGCATAGCAACAAACAAACGAACGAACGAACGAACGAAACATGAGAGAACAACACAAATGGATGGCAGCGGGCCGAGCGGGGGAGATGATGCACTAAAGGCAGAAATACGGCGAAAAATGAGGAACAATGATCAGTCTATTAGACTCACAGCTGTTGTTATCCCATATTACCTCAACAACAGAGTTTCCTTAAACATTATGCACTACATTATGTGCAATACATTATGCACTTTGTTCTTTTTTGTGTTTACCAAACTTTGGTACGAAAGCCTGTTTTTTAACAGTGTTTTTCTAAAGACTGTTTAAGTCAGCCTTTAATAAAATACAACATTGAATGCCATGTTTGGGTTTATTCAACTAAGATACTCATTACCGATTGTTTAAAATGGATTAAGGCATCATTAAGCTGTTCTGCTGCCATATTGTTTAATGGCATCTTAAAAAAGCCATCTATTGCCTTCCCTAATGACTAACTTACCATATTGTGTTGAATATGACTTGTGGGACAGGGTAAAATACATTGTTCTGTTAACATGTTAGTCTTGGAAATCTAAAGTGGCACAATGCGGTATTTAAGGGAAACAAAGAAGAAAACAGGAGCGGGACAGGATTGAGAGCCATTTTGAGTGGGAGCGGGATAGAAGTGGGAGTCATTCTACAGGTGTGGGACAGTACAGGATCTCCCTATCTCAAGGGTATAGGAAGAAGAACTTTATTGATCCCCGAAGGGAAATTCAATTGTCTGTCATCTCATTTGTAATGTCTCTGAAAGTCATCTACTATTTATGGAAGAGTTTGATGGCTGTGGGTACAAAAAATCTTCTGAATCTTTCTGTCCTACAGCAAAGAGAGAGGAGTCGTCCACCACCATTGGCCCTTTGGTCCATCAAGGGGTTGTGAAGTGGGTGATCCATGTTCTTTAGAATAGTCTCCACCTTCCTCAGTGTACATCTCTCCACCACATCCTCCACTGAGTCCAGCTTGAATCCAACCACAGAGCAAGCCTTTTTCACCAGTTTGTTCAGACGTCTTGCATCTTTGTGTTTGATGCTTCCTCCCCAGCAGACTGCAGCATAGAACAGAACACTTGCCACCCCAGACAGATAAAATATCTGCAGCATCTTGCTACAGATGTCTATTGATCAGTCTTCTTGGGCAAAAGAGGCGGCTCTGCCCCTTTCTCCTTTCATTGAGAAAAAGCAAATCTGGACAGCAACATCCAATTCCAGAGGACATCAGGAGGTGTTACTGTGGTTGCTGAGCTGGTGCAAAGGTGAAGGCAAAGCTGAATGCTAGGAAGTTGCGATATAAACCCCTTCTTCCATCAATCATCATGGGAAATGTCAACTCTCTGCCCAACAAAAGCAATGAGCTGGAGATATTTGTGAAGACTGAGAAAGCATACTGTGAGTGCAGTCTCCTGTGTTTTACTGAAACCTGGTTGAATCAAAATAACTCAGACTCCAGTGTGGATCTACTTGGCTTCACTCTCATAAGGTCAGACAAAAACGCTCAAGCTAGTGGCAAGAAGGAAGGAGGAGGTCTAGCTTTATTTGTTAACTAGAGATGGTGTAACCCTTCACACAAAGCTGTCAAGGAGAAGTTGTGTTGTCCAGACATTGAACTGTTGGCAGTTGCTCTTTGGCCATATTATGTTCCAAGAGAATTTAGTCATATCATAACAATAGTTGTTTACATCCCACCCAAATCAACTGAAGAAATTCCATGCAATCTTTTGCATAATAGTGTTGCCAGGCTACAGACTCAACTCCCGGAGGCACTAATAATAAAACCAGGAGACTTTAACCATGCCACCCTCTCCTCTCACCTGACTGGACTTACACAGTTTGTGAACTGTCCTACCAGAGAAAACAAAACCCTCGATCTGCTGTATGCAAACGTCAAAGAAGCCTACAGAGCCACTGCCTTACCACCACTGAGAAAATAAGATCATAACTTGGTCTATCTGCAAACCTGTTACAGACCTTGTCTACTGGGGCAGCCTGTGACCAAGGTCTAAATCAGATGACACCTCAAGCCAGTGAAGCTCTAATATATATATATTAGGGCTGTCAATCGATTAAAATATTTAATCGCGATTAATCGAATTGTGATCATAATTACTCATGATTAATCGCAAACTGATCGCATATTTTTGATCCATTCGAAATCGAACTTTTTCAAATTGTTATACTTTTATCAACATGAGAATCAACATGAGAACAGATCGTGGATTTTCGTGGTAATGGTGGTCCTACAAGGTAATTCATATGTCCAGTCATTGGATGCGATCCGTATGATTTCACGCAGACCAACGTCCTGCACAATGCTCATCGGCCGACAAGCGGTAGCCACCAATTTAGCGATTTATGTTTCAATTTTGCGTTTAGTAGAGCTCTCCATCTGTTTACCTTGCACATTCAGCGTTGTTGGCTTGGGGCGGGGCTCTCTGCATCAGCTGTGTGCTTGGCCAACAAGTGATATTTGAGACTAGACGTACTCCGGTGGTAACTAAATTCAGCTCGACAGGAAACACAAATGACTTTTGTCCTGTCAAGAGAGCCATCTGGCAAGGCTTTGTAGCTGAACTTTCTTTTCAAAATCGTGTTCTTATCCATTATATCCTAGTTACTGCTCACGGGGATTTGTTTATGTCTGCTGCGGTATCAGTCAGTGTTCTACTTCCTGATTCGTGAAACTACGGAGTGCCCCGAGGCTCACATAGCCTGGACACCTCACCAACTGTTCCTCTACCCTTTTACAACGGCAAGAATATCCACGCAGTGTGTGTATATTTTGGTCAAGCCAGACTAAGGCTTGCGTTAATCGTGCGTCAAAAAAATTAGTGGCGATAAAAGTCACTCGAGTTAACGCGACAATAGCGCGTTAACTTTGACAGCCTTAATATATATATATATATATATATATATATATATATATATATATGTATTTATTTATATACATATATACACACACACACACACATATATATATATATATATACATATACATACATACATGCATACATATATACATAAATTCATATATATGTGTACACACACACACATTTATTTAACTCTAAGCCTTGATCATCAAGATTATAACAAAAAAGGGCTTGACATATCTCAATTTGCAGGTAATGAGTTTATATCACATATGAGATTCCCATTTTAAGTTGAAATGCTGACATTAATGAAATTTACCCCGATATTCTAATTTTCTGAGTTTCTCCTGATACACTAAACCATCTTTTCTAATTATTTTCTGAAATGTGTTTCTATGACCCATCTCTGCTCACCAACCTTCCACTCACAAAGTCTTCACCAACAGAGAGCTTATTAGAATGCTTAACACCCACTCACTCACTCGCTTCATTATTACACCAACAGAGGACACATTCAGTTGCCCTGGTTGGTTTAAAATCCTCATTTTAATCAGCTTGCTCGTTTCTCTCTCGTTTCAATGTCACACATTTTAAAAACACCTTAAACAAGGTACCACAAGTGTTAATCCACATTAACACTTGAACTGAAGAGGGTCACCATTTATACAATCTGTCTCCTTCTACCTTCTCCATTTGTTGAGACACTGATGCTTGTGATGTGATTGCAGTAGTTAATAAAATGTCAGTGTTGTGATGGTCTGAAGGACTTACCTGGTGCAGCATGCTCAGGATGTTCCGCTCGCGCTCAGCAGCCACCACATTCTCAGCTTCACCAAAAGAGTCGATGTCAAACCACGATTCAAAACTAAACCAGAGACATGAAAACAACATGTTATAGAGGCCCCACCTTCAGGTTGAACAAGAAGCAGCCAAAAACAATCATACATGCTACATGGAGCAGCAAGGACAGAGCAAACATGTTAGGTACCTCTAACAAGTGTGCTCCTCTTGACTGAAACTCATTTTTTTCATATGAAGTCAATGTGAGCAGTACTGTGAATATTGTAGTGTTATATCTACTGGGGCGGAGTGTTAATCGATCAGCAATAAACTCACTGGTATCTGAAATGTGAAAGTAGTGTTGTTCTTTACAGAAATGGATCACACTCATACCTTTTGAGGTCGTCAAAAACCTCAGGAAGGAGGAAGTTGAGGAGGGACCAGAGCTCAGCCAGGTTATTCTGCAGAGGTGTCCCAGTCAGCAGAAGCTTGTTATCAGTGGGAAGCATCTTCAGCTCCCTCACAAGACGACAGTTCAGGTTTTTGATCCTGTGGCCCTCATCCACAATCAGATACTTCCACTGGAAACGCTGGAGCAGAGAACAGGAGAGTTCTTGCCAATGAGATCAGTCCGATAAGTGCACAGCTATTTAAGTATGTATGTGACTATCAATACCTTTGGTTCATTTGTGACATATAAGAATGGTGTCTACTGTATTGTCTTCTAACTCATGAAGCTCACAGTGCTGGTTCATGTGAGTAATGAAGTGTGAACCATCTGCAGGAGCATGAGCAGGAAATTCTTCAAAATAAAAAACCAATGATCAAGTATGTGCTGGATGGTTTTGAAGTTAATGTCTGCATCTATACAGACATTTGGTGGTGTTGATCAGATAAAAGAAAGTGGCAACAGCGCAGACAGCTGCCCCTTATACCTAACAGCCAATACTACAGCGTACGGTCCATTAAATCATCAGCATTAAATGTAATCAGTGTTAAAACTATAAGACTACAAACTACTGCTCTCAATGATGATCATCATCAAACACTTCTAGTCTTGGAAAAACTCTCATATTCAGAAACAGGGCAATAATGTGACAAAGATTTACTCTGTGTGCTAAAGGAAGTGCAGCAATGCTACCTGCAGGAATTTTCTGTCAATCATGGAGATCTCAAATGAAGTAACAACCACAGGACACATGTTAAGGGACCCCTGAGGTCTGCGGATCTGCTTCAGCAGCTTGGCTCTTTCTGCCTGGGTACCATGGTACAGCAGCACAGACACCTGGAATGGAACAGAAAACAAACAAACAATACAGCAATATATATGAAAATTTATATGTGAACACATATTGATATATAAACATATATATATATATATACATATATATGAACACACACATATATATATATATACATACATACACACATATATATACATACATACATACATACACACATATATATGGGTCAATGACGTATAAGGTTTTTCAACATGCCAATTTTAAAATACCAAAAATAAGAATATCTTTTGCAACAGTTCAAACACTAAGGATGTTATGTATACAAAAACTAAAGTTTAATTTTTAAATTAGGCAATTTAGTGTTTTTTTATATAGATGAACTGCCTGTGGCCTTAAAAAATGTCATGTGGTGCGACCATCATTTATCTCAAAATTATTACATTTTTTCAAATACTCCATAGTCTTTTACAAATTGTCGGTAATATCAAGTACATAGGAACAAAGCGTTTGCATTTTATTTGAGTTTTTGTAAATAATTATCTCATATATTAGCTCTATGTCACAGTCGCTATATCAAATGTAGTTCACTGACTATTTTTTTCTTTAAATTGCATAATACTGATAAAAATGTTTTGAAACTACCTTTCATGTAAGCATATTGTATCAGGTTTTAATGTCTCAGTTACAGAAATGAGATATTTTAGTTTGTATTTGATATAATTAATGTTATTATTGGTTGCACCACATGATTGGTGGTCGCGCCAAATGACCTGAAGACCTTGTATCATTAAAAATCAATTTAAAGAGACCTATGAACAATTAATTTCATGCAAATTTTATATTAAAACCAAATTTTATTAACACTTCAAACATGAACACGAACATTTTATTTCCCTTTTTTACAAAAATTTAACTCTGTGTGTGTGTGTGTATGTGGTCCAGAGGCCTGCACTTTGAAGCTGGATTAACACACCCAGGATAACTCTACCACAACTCGCTCAACTTCACCGGAGGCCTGTACTACGAAGCTGGATTTGGTCTCAGCGAGATAACTTCTGGATAACTTCTGGGTTTTCCGTACTACGAAGGTGGATCTCTTTTTATCCGGGTCCGTTGCCCCGGTAACTTACGCGGAACGCCAAACCTGCTCCGGAGCAGGTTATGTTTCAGGATAAGATCTCAGCAGGTATAAAAGACCGCCCGATGACAAATCGGATCTCTTGGAAAATGACTTGCCCACTTTTGCCGGATCCCGGGGACATCGTTGCACGGATAGTGAGAGGAGCGCTTCGCCGAGAGCGTTATATTCATGATCGTTCAAACCCGTTTGATTTACCTGATGACGTTCTCTATGAACGTTACAGGTTTTCCTTGGACGGCCTCAATATTCAGGTAGCATGAAGTCGAAGCAATACACTAAAATTTGCCAAGCTCCAAGTTCCAATTTGTTAGTCATCATTCAGAATTCATTGAAGCAGATTAGAAAACTCTTAACCCCAAATGTGTCTGCAGATGACGTGACCATCAGATGATGGAGAAAAAAAAAGGCAGTGTGAGGAAATCACTGTTTACGCGTTGAAATATATACAAATAAAATCTTCCAATAAACGTACAAACTACTTTAAAGGATGTTTTTAGATTTATTTTTATTTGCTCCCACGTATTCTTTTCCCCACTGCTGTTGTATCTGAAATAATGAAGTCAGCGTGATCACACACGCTGCATGACAACATATTAGGGGGCCATAAATCTATGAACACACAAATGTAATTTACACAACCGGTGATTTTTTTTTGCCGGCAGTCCCTCCGGCTTTTAGCGGCTGTGTCTGTCTCACTGTTTAAATAAAGCTCTGTTCTTCAGCTGTGAAAAATGACGTGCAGCCTTCTCCATTGTGGAGATTGGTCCGGTGGCACTGACCCGACCCCCTTTACGTGTGCGCGCACAGATCTGAACTGGATTCAGTTATCGAGTTGATATCCTGCTTCGTAGTACAGCTGATCGGGATCGCAGAGATCCGGTGAAGTTGAGCGAGTTGTCGCAGAGTTATCCTGGATTTGTTAATCCAGCTTCGTAGTACAGGCCTCGGATCTCCGTAATCCCGATCAGCTGTACTACGAGGCAGGATATCAACTCGCTAACTAAATTCAGTTGTGGCCAGTCTAGATGTGTGCGCGCACACGTAAAGGGGGTGGGGTCAGTGCCACCGGACCAATCTCCACAATGGAGAAGGCTGCACGTCATATATCACAGCTGAGGAACTGAGCATTATTTTACGAGGAGTACCGCAACATTATAACAGTGAGGAGCAGGACAGCTGCAGCCGCTAAAAGCCAGAGGGACTGCTGGCAACAAAAATCATCGATTGTGTAAATTACATTTGTGCGTTCATAAATTTATGGCCCCCTTATATGTTGTCATGCAGCATGTGTGATAACCTCCATCATTGACCTCATTATTTCAGATACAACAGCAGTGGAGAAAAGAGTACGTGGAGGCAAATAAAAATAAATCTAAAAACATCCGTCAAAGTGGTTAGCTGGTTTACTGGAAGATTTTATTTGTACATATTTCAACGCGTAAACAGTGATTTCCTCACACTGCCTTTTTTTCTTTCTTCATCATCTGAGGGTCACATGTCATCTGCAGACACATTTGGGGTTAAGAGGAGTTTTCTAATCTGCTTCCATAAATTCTGAATGATGATTGATATGCCGCATGAAACTTGAACTTGGAAAATATTAGTGTATTGCTTCGACTTCATGTTACCTGACTATTGAGGCCATCTGAGGAAAACCTGTAACGTTCATAGAGAACTTCATCAGGTAAATCAAACGGATTTGAACGATCATGAATATAACGCTCTCGGCGAAGCGCTCCTCTCAACATCCGCGCAGCGATGTCAACAATCTTGGCCCAATCTTTGACCAGGTCTGACATGAACAACATGCTGCAGGGTCAGAGTTGACACGCTGCCTATAGCGAGCGCTTTTAACTTTGCTCGGCAGTGGCATCTGGTAAAATAAATTAAAATGACTTAAATTGATACATGAAAGTTAATAAATTGCTAACAACGGCATAAATACCTTAAGTGAAATGGCATGCTTTTAATATTTTTTTTCTTGTTTTGTACAGAGATGACCTAACCATTATTTCAGAAATGTTAGCAAAATGACTCATCAAATAAAAAAATAAAAATTCAAAATAATACTAAAAATTAAGTTCTTAGTGTTTATCAATCATCAATTGAATATAAAAAGCGTAAATACTGCCAACCTAGGGCATATATTTATGATGGAAAACAATCTGCAGTGGTCGCACCACATGATAATTGGTCGCACCGCATGACATTTCAAATTCAGTCACATCTTACTGATACAGGATTAGTCACATAAACAAACCTCACTAGATACCAACAAAAGGTCATTATGAAATTCATAATTAAAATACTTATTTGTGGAAATAACTTAAATTAATTGGTTTTTTTTGAGGTCATACCACATGACATCGAAAAGTGCAAACACCATTACAGCAGTTGAAAAGGTCTTTTTTTTTTTAAGAAATGAGAGAGCCACCAACCCTCTTTCTGCTTCCATAGCTCTACGACAAGATGGTGAATGATCCAACATCCTGTCCTTGAGTAAATTTTAGCATAAAAGTGTCAAAAATTGTCATTTTTTGATGGTCACGACACATGATATTTAATGAAATGGACACGATCGGACAAAATTTGTTTGAATATTATGAAAATAATATAACTGCAAAAGCTTTGCAATTTTGTACAGGAATAAAAAACACTTTCAAAATTATGCCGAATATTGCAGAAACTAAATTGTAATAGATTTAGAGTAATTTCAAAGAAGTTTTCAAAACAGAAGTCATGGCCGGACGGTCGCACCACATGATATTTTGACCCTTTGAAGTTCAGAAAAATTACAAAAAACTCCTGATTTTTGAAAAGTTGATGTGGCTCCATATATTAGAGAGATACTACACATAGATAGTAGTGGTGCAACGGATCATCATTGATCCGTGATCCGTTCGGATCGACGTCATCGGTTCGGCACACACGTTACCCGCGGTTCGACTTCTGAAAAAAAAAATTTGGCTTCCCTGTCAACTATGATGAGGAAGGAAAGAGGTCAGTGGACAAAACTTCGAAGGTGTGTAGGCACTGTGGCATAAGAAAGCCATATGACAGTGGAAACACATCGAGCATGTTCACGCATTCGAAAGCGACATCACCCGGGTGTTTTAATGACAGGTGTTGTGCCGTAGACTGCACCCCTGCCGTAGAACGCACCCCTGCATCCCCTCCACTCGTTAGCTTCTTAAAGTGGAGATAATGATCTCATATTTAAAGAAACACGAGTATTAGATCATGACAACATGTCAAATGGAGCAGCAAACTTTCATTTTCTTTTTATGTGTCTCAAAAATGCAAATATAGAGGTGTACTTGGGTATAAACCGTACAGAAAGCTGTCCAGGTAGAGAGCATTATATTTTCGGGACAGCAATATTCCAAGGGCTGTTGTTTTTGGCTTCTTTGAATAGCCTGAATGAAATTATTACAGGCAAACGCTTTTGAATCCATCCAATGTAAGAAAAACTTGGATTATTTCGCCTCGTTATGTACTTTAAACCGCGCTCCCATCAGGGGGTGCATTCTACGGCAGGGGTGCATTCTATGTCACAACACCTGAGATAAAACGAAAGCTGGCCAGCAACCGATCATCACCGCAGCATTTAAGCAGCCTCTTCCTGCGCAATCCGACCGGGTTAAAGCTATCACAAACGCTATCGGTGTGTTTATAGCTACAGACATGAGGCCATATTCAGTTGTGCAAACGAGGGCTTTAAAAACATGCTGAAAGTGCTTGAGCCACGTTACAATATCCCACCGCGCACATACTTCATTTTTGGTTCATTGTTACATTTTAAAGGAAGGAGATATGCCTATATATTGCACTTTAAGTTGTTTTTCATTAATAATTATGTTGAAAAGAAGATATTATGCCGTATGCACTACTTTTATATATTTTAATTCAACCATTTAAGTGTTTAATATGCAGACAAAACTGCTTTTTGCTGATCCGAAAAATGATCCGATCCGTGACTCTTGATCCAAGGAACAATCCGATCCGTGAGTGTTGTGATCCGTTGCACCACTAATAGATAGTATATTTTTTTACATTTAAAACTCTTTGTAACAAAGAAAATACAGCCGGACAGAATATTGAGGCGTCACGTCATTGACCCATATACATACATACACACATATATATACATACACACATATATACATACATACACACACACACATATATACATACATAGACACACACATATATACATATATACATACATACACACATATATATACATACACACATAAATACATACATACACACACACACACACACATATATACATACATAGACACACACATATATACATATATACATACATAGACACACACATATATACATATATACATACATAGACACACACATATATACATATATACATACATACACACACACATATATACATATATACATACATACACACACACATATATACATATATACATACATACACACACACATATATACATATATACATACATACACACACATATATACATACATACACACACATATATACATACATACACACACATATATACATACATACACACACATATATACATACATACACACACATATATACATATATACATACATACACACACATATACACTCACCGGCCACTTTATTAGGTACACCTGTCCAACTGCTCGTTAACACTTAATTTCTAATCAGCCAATCACATGGCGGCAACTTAGTGCATTTAGGCATGTAGACATGGTCAAGACAATCTCCTGCAGTTCAAACCGAGCATCAGTATGGGGAAGAAAGGTGATTTGAGTGACTTTGAACGTGGCATGGTTGTTGGTGCCAGAAGGGCTGGTCTGAGTATTTCAGAAACTGCTGATCTACTGGGATTTTCACGCACAACCATCTCTAGGGTTTACAGAGAATGGTCCGAAAAAGAAAAAATATCCAGTGAGCGGCAGTTCTGTGGGCGGAAATGCCTTGTTGATGCCAGAGGTCAGAGGAGAATGGCCAGACTGGTTCGAGCTGATAGAAAGGCAACAGTGACTCAAATAACCACCCGTTACAACCAAGGTAGGCAGAAGAGCATCTCTGAACGCACAGTACGTCGAACTTTGAGGCAGATGGGCTACAGCAGCAGAAGACCACGCCGGGTGCCACTCCTTTCAGCTAAGAACAGGAAACTGAGGCTACAATTTGCACAAGCTCATCGAAATTGGACAATAGAAGATTGGAAAAACGTTGCCTGGTCTGATGAGTCTCGATTTCTGCTGCGACATTCAGATGGTAGGGTCAGAATTTGGCGTCAACAACATGAAAGCATGGATCCATCCTGCCTTGTATCAACGGTTCAGGCTGGTGTTGGTGGTGTCATGGTGTGGGGAATATTTTCTTGGCACTCTTTGGGCCCCTTGGTACCAATTGAGCATCGTTGCAACGCCACAGCCTACCTGAGTATTGTTGCTGACCATGTCCATCCCTTTATGACCACAATGTACCCAACTTCTGATGGCTACTTTCAGCAGGATAATGCACCATGTCATAAAGCTAGAATCATCTCAGACTGGTTTCTTGAACATGACAATGAGTTCACTGTACTCAAATGGCCTCCACAGTCACCAGATCTCAATCCAATAGAGCATCTTTGGGATGTGGTGGAACGGGAGATTCGCATCATGGATGTGCAGCCGACAAATCTGCGGCAACTGTGTGATGCCATCATGTCAATATGGACCAAGCTCTCTGAGGAATGCTTCCAGCACCTTGTTGAATCTATGCCACGAAGAATTGAGGTAGTTCTGAAGGCAAAAGGGGGTCCAACCCGTTACTAGCATGGTGTACCTAATAAAGTGGCCGGTGGGTGTATATATATATATATATATATATATATATATATACACACACACACACACACACACACACACACACACATACATCATACATATATACATACATACACTACAGGCCAAAAGTTTGGAAGCAAGATCAGATTTGTACAAAAAATCGTTTCATATATATAATTTGCAACATGATAAACATAACTATTGTGTAAAGAGTAACTCATCAGAAGACATTTTGACTATAATTATTAGATATTTGAGTTATTGTTGCTTAGACTTTGCTTTCTTCAAAGTAACCTTCTCTGGCTTTAACAACAGCTTGGCATATACCAGGCATTCATTCCACAAGTTTTTTAAGGTATGTTCCAGGGATTTCATTCCAAACTTTCTGAAGTTCATTACAAAGATACTGCTGATTCGTGGGACACGTTTTTCTGAAGTCGATCCAAGTCATCCCGCACAAGCTCAATTGGAGAAAGGTCTGGAGACTGAGGGGGCCAACCCATTTTGAAGTAACACCTTCCTCTTCTTTTTTGTCTAGGTAACCCTGACAGAGTGCTTAGGGTCATTGTCTTGCTGCACCTTTCACGGTGCTTTCAGACGTTCACCAGTTTGTCTGCGGACATAGACTCTGCGTTTTGAACCAAACAGTGCAAACTTGTTTCTAGTCATCATAAGTCCAATTTTTGTGAGCTTTTGCCCACTCATATCTCTTTTTCTTGTTCTGTGGACGAAGTAGTGTTTTTCTGCAGATATACAACCCTTCAGACCAGCCTTTCTCAAACATCATTTCACGGTTGTCAGAGATATGGGTTTCGACCTTGTCATGTTGATTTCCTCCCATATTTGTGGTGCTGTCTTTTGCCAATCTCTCTTACTGGTGACAATGCTATGTTTATCCTCTGCTTTTGTAGTAACTCTCTTTCGTCCAGGTCTTTTTCTATCATCATAACTTCCAGGTTCCTCTAGTCTCTTCAGAGTGTAGTGGATTCTTTTGTTAAACGCCTTTAGGCGTTTTGCAATTTCTCTTTCTGTGTATCCTTCTTTCCTCAATGTACAAATCTGTACTTTGTTTCTTGACTCAGTTGCTTCTTTCTAGCCATTTTTGGGGTAGTTTGAACGCAGTTGAGATTTATTGGGATTTTTGTATGCCGACTCTCAAAAGCCAAAACGTTGAAGTGAATAATCCAACTGTGATTTTTTTTTTTTGCTTTTGCACTGAAGTTGTGACTCTTGCAAATGTTTTCAACCCTAAAACTAAGCCCTTATTATCTTTTGCTGACATATATTAAGCAATGGTCTGTTAACATCAATGTATATCTAAAGGTAAATGGAGTAAAATGGTGCATTTCCATGAAAGCAACATCTGATCATGGAGAAAATACATCCCATAAATACATACAACTCATGCTGGATTTTTTTAAAAAGCATTGTGAACAAAAACCTAAAGTTACTCCCAACTGTTCGGCCTGTAATGGCCTTGCTTCCAAACTTTTGGCCTGTAGTGTATATTTACACATAAGTGTGTGGAGTCAGGATTATGTGGGGACAGCATTTATAGCAAAGAGAGGATGTTGTTTTGATCCTTTGGTTACCTCAGCCAGCTAAACAGCCGTTTTTACATCATACTGATACATCTGTTCCTGAAATGACCTCCAACCTATCAAGAGAAAAACTATCTTGACCCTCCAAAAACCTGTTCAAAAGGTTTATTCGTTAAGGCAGGCTCCTCATATACAGAGGTTAGTCTTCATTACAGCTGCTGCTTTGATTCCTATCCATTGAGCCTTCGCTGCACATCACTCCCCACTTCCTGTCACTCCTTAACAAAAACATAAAATAAAAGCTGTGTTCTCACAAACATGTCATCCTACCTCTGGGGAGAAATGTTTGAATTCATTGATCCAGTTGGGCAGAGTCGAGAGAGGGGCCACCACTAGGAAAGGGCCCATCACTTTCTTCTCTATCATCATGGCAATGTGGGCGATGCACTGGATGGTCTTGCCCAGTCCCATCTCATCAGCTAGGATCCCATTGATGCCGTTCTCCCACAGCATCTGACAGCACAGACAGAGCAGAATAGTTGGCTTTAAAATCACTCTACACCGAGGCTTTGCCGTATCATGACAGCAAAAATATAGGTTTAAATGTGAGGTGAAGAAAAAACGTCATGTGGCTATATCAGTGATGTGGTGACAATATGTGTGATGGTACAGAGCAAAGACCATGAATGCATGAATTTATTTCCACCACCAGAATCAGATGGACAGGCACACAAATATGTTGTATAGAGGGAATGTTATATAATATATACTTATTCTTTTAAATCTAATCAAAGGTAATTATTTTCATGAAGATATTGTTATTTCTGTTATTGCAAATTCCCTTCAGTCATTCGACATAATTTTAGGGCTGTGCCTCAAATAAACATTGCAGCTTAAGCTGAATGTGAAACTGAAGGGGGCAAAAAGCAGATACAGAGTCAAACAAGAACATCCCAGAGCATCTCTAAACATTGTACAGAGTATCATTCAAAAGACAGTATGTACCCATGCAGGGAGCTATCTGAATTGTACCTTTATCCCCCCTATATTAGTTCCTTTAGAAATCAGAAATTAGAAATAAGGAAGAAATTAGATACGAGGAACAAGGAACAAGACAGATTATACCGGGCCAACTTTTTAACCACTTGTCTTAAAATCATATAAAAAAGAGAGCAAGTGATTTAGGTCTGACTCAGAAAATGAATGACTTTATGACAGGTATGTGAGCTTTCTTGACTTCTGTTTCTAGAGCAGTGGTTCTTAACCCTGTTTGAGGTACCGAACCCACCAGTTTCATATGCACATTCACCGAACCCTTCTTTAGTGATAAATCAAATGTGATTTTTTTCCAAATTCAAAACATAGGTATTCAGAACGCCGTTAATTCCGCAGTTGACTCTGCAAAGTCGTCAGAAATCGTTTAGATCCGCAGAAGACGTCGGATATAAACGATTTCTGCCGACTTTGCAGAGTCAACTGCAGAATTAATGGCGTTCTGAATGAACGGGGCTTTGAAAAGTCCCGCAGCATGTGTTAGACGTCGCTACTACACATGGACCAATCAGGGGCTGCCTTTCCCTGTTGTCCGGGTAACAGTGGAAACACGGTCTCTGATTGGCCCGGTTATTTTCTGATCGGGAATACACGCTCTCTATGGGCCGAAATCCAGACTGTGGTGGGAAGGAACATCAAGTGAGTCACGCAACTGGATGGCTCCGCCGAACCCCTGAGACCGACTCACCGAACCCCTAGGGTTCGATAGAACCCTGGTTAAGAACCACTGTTCTAGAGTGTAACATGAATTCAAGTTTGTTCAGCTAGCTTCAAAACAACTGATGTGGAGGAAGGGGGACGATTGAATAATGTCCCACAGTGGAGTGTTAGATAGCCTGACTGACCCTCAGCCACTCGATGCCTTCGATCTGGTACCACCTCATGATCCCTCCGGTTAAGTACTGTGGCTGCTGGGCGGGGACTGGCTGGCCATTCACCTTCCTGTTAGGATGCAGGAGATGCTTGGCTTTGTCTCTCACTACCTCTGATAGACGGTTCTTGATGTCTTGGTTTGAATCACTCATACTCTCAATGTCCTCAGCCTCCAGTTTCTTTTGAGATGGAACTGCATCCTGAAACCAAATACATGTGTGATATTCAATAACTATAGGCCCATTTTCCCTCTGGAACAAGTTAAACCATTTCCCCTAATTTCACTACCTGGGTGATTAAAATATATCCTCATATACTACTTTCAGTGGAAAAGAGCAGAAACAAAACAAACCGTTACCTCGTCCTCTAATTTTGCCTTTTTAGCCTGGGACACAATTTCCTGGAAGACAAAATCAAGAATCAATGCGAGCAGATCAATTAATGACACATCTGTACAGCAGGCAGGAGAAGAAGAGCTTACTTCTTTTGATATCACGTCAGCAATTCTGTAGTCATCATCCCGCCTTCTCTTCTTTTTATCTTTATCAACATGAAACATGCTCAGAATTTTGCATACATAAGTACATTTTGAACTAGAACTTTTGACTCTTGGTTCAAAGCTAATCACTAAAATCTGTTCAGTGTACACTATGAAACAACAATGCAAACACTAAAAATCTGCTCACCTTTCTCAGACTCTTTGCTGTTAGTTTTTTGCATCTGAAACAAAAATAGATAGGTATAAAAAAGCTGAGCAGTGTTCGAAGCTAAGCTTCTTTCAGTGGAGCCTCCCATACCTTCTCAGCTTTCTTTTCATGTCTCTCCTTCCTGACTTTCTCCTGAAAACATGATGAGAGGTTTCAGTAGTTATTCAGACAGTCACAAACGCACTGCAAGTTAGTTTTACATGCAAACACACACCTCATTCTGCTGTTGCTCCATTTTGGTCAGCAAGAATTTGGAGTAGATGTTGCTCTTTTGAAGCAAATGCTGCAGCCTCTTGAAGCGCATGTCCTGAGAATCTTTTTCCCATGACCCTCGAGCCTTTTATATGATTTAACATTGAGGAACAGAGAAAAAAAGCCAGGCTGTTTAAGTTTATTGTTGGAAAGCCTTTACAATTTTGGTTCAAACTAAACAAAAACATGGAAGTTTTGGCCTGCTAGGGAACGCACCAATACAGCAACTGAACATCAGTTCTGGACAATATTTGGCTCCATTATGCCAAATAAAAAGACCTTCACAGATCTCAGTGGTTGAGGTCTGTCCATTATAATTCTTTAACCGAAAAAAATAGTTAGCCAAATGTTTTGGTATACTATTACGTTTAACAAGTGGGCAATAAATGGATCTCACATGATGAAAACCCAAGAACCAAACAGAAGCATCACAAACTCAGTCACAGTAACTCTGTGCAGTGATGTTTTCTTCATATTTCGTCAAATATTTTCATCAACGCCAGCGTCAAAAAAGGGAAATATTTTCGTCAACGAGAACAACACTGGTTGTTTTCATTGACGAAAATATTTCCCTTTTCTTCCACGACGAAGACGTAACGTTGACGAGCTAAAAGTCGGAGATGACTAAAATGTGACGAGACGAAAGTGCGTTTACGTTGATGGGACGAGACGAAAATGACGAACAGAGTTGCAAAACTCAGTCAGTTAAACGCTAAACATATAGGAGCAGCTTCAGTCCGCTCTGACAGCTCTCATCAGCCTGCTGTGCTCCTCCAACACACAGACACACTCACACGGGCACGCACACACACACGTGGAGTTTTATTTTCGTTGACGAAAATATTTTCGGCAACGTCATGGTTGACGAAAACAACACTGACTCTGTGCTTAAAATTGATTTCAGTTAATGTCGATTGATTTCATATTCACTGACGTTAACTTTGATGCCTCTGTTCAAGCAGAGATGGAGAACTTTTTAGGACAGTAATGGATCCAAAAAAACATTTTCTTGGTCTCAGACCCAGTGGTTGAACAGCTCAGTATTATGTTTGGCTTGGTGTGCAGCCACCTGCATTGTGAAATGGTACAATGAATAATTATGCATTCTTCCTCATGAGAGGGTTATCCAGTGTGCAGTGATGTAAAGGACTGTTTCCTCATCAGCGTGCATTTTGGTACTGCCTGGTTGATCATTTCCTGTATAGGAATGAAGTGAGCTTTACATGTTTATTACCTTTTTATCTCTTTGACTGACCTGTGTAGCTATAATAGCTCCTCTTTTCTGTGTTTTTTCACTTGTATTTGGTAATAAATATCAATAAACGTATGTGCGTTCCAGATGTGTTCATGCTGACAGCAGTGTAAGCAAAGTGTATTTCATCTAGCTTTATGCCACCCTCCTTATTTGACTCCTTAATGCGACAGATTACTTCATTAACAGGTTATGACATGGTGCTACTACTAATGGATGGAAACAGAGTTTATACATTGTTACATGTCATGTGCAAAACAATATTTTAGGATTACAGATACACATGCGCTACCAACATGTCTGTCAAAAAGTGCAGATACTGATGTTTCACTGATACATTGGTGCATCTGTTGGTGCCAATGAATCCATTCAGGATCTTTAGAAAATAGAAGTAAAGCACAAGCCAGTCAACAAACCTTTTCAATCATCTCCTTTTCTTTCCTTTCCCCTTCCATCATTGCTTGTTTCTCCTCTTCCTCCATCTCTTTGGTGATTACTACTTCAGACATCATAATCTCAGAGTTCATATCTGTTGAGAAACAACAGTAAGAGTCAAAGGATTATAGCTCCTCCTTAGTTTACTTCTTCACTAACATGCACATCTATGTCTCTGTAAAGCTGGTCACATTTAATTTGATACGACAAAAGAAAATCATGCATCATGTTGATGAAGGGATTAATGCTACAGTACAATGTCCCCTTATTACTTTAAATGTAAATGACATTGATGGAGCAAGTCACTAATGAAACTAGGATTATGCCAAAAAAAAATCCCCAGTAAATCTGGGAGTGGGGTGAGGGGTGGGCCTTTGACCGACCCTCTGCAGCTTCAGTCTCCATGGCTGTGCCCAGTGGCGCCTGAGATTCATCTGGTTTGGGGCACTGAGGAGAGGCACTCCGAGTTTCTTCTTTCGTGCTGTCAGAACAGGAAGCTCACAGTGATTAACAGATTTCCCATAAATTTCTTACGGACGCCGAGACTAACTCCATCCACATGTCCGCCGGCTGGAAACCCTTTTTCATTGCACAGCTTCCATTTACCACATGCGATGATATCAGTTAGCTTTCTCACTCTTTTCAGCGTGGATGATACTTTATAGAATATATAATATAATGTGATATATATAAACAAGAAGTCAAAATTACTAAATACGCTGAGCGTCAGGCTAAAGACAAGGATCCCCTACACGCGAAATTCTTCAAGTTTTAAAGACAGACTGTTCAAAAAGCAGGTGAAACCCCTGTTTTTGGTCCGACTGCGACAAATCCTGAAGCACTGATAGAAGGTTATGGCTCAAATGTTACACACCGGCTCATTGTTTGCAGCAACAAAAGGTTTTGGACCCCACAGGACCGTCTCACTTAGCTGAACAATCACTTGTCGAGTGCGTTGATGTTAACCAGCGCTATCCCAGCCGCTGCTGGAAGGAAGTCCCTTCGTTTGTTGGTGTACAGGACAACAGAAATTCCGAGAAAAGTCTGAACATATAACTTTAACGTACAATGACAAAAGGTCTATAGCCCGTGCAGTTTTAGCTCAACACTGTAACGCTGCAATGAGTACAATGTGTGTTCAAAACCAGGTCTACTAGTTCGAAGCAGACAAGGTCGTTTCGTTCACCACATTTCAAAATAAAACTAAATACTCAGAGGTTGTACAATGGGCGCCAGCTTCGGAGGCTATTATAATCGTTTATTTTGAAGGCCAGATACTCTTACTTCCGCCATTTGCATTGAAAAGAACACAACTTGGCACGGAGTTTTGCTGTTGGCGGGGCTATAACATTTCGCGCCAATACGGACCAAACCACATCTCAGGAAGTGGGGTTAACCGGAACGGAAGTTTAAGTGAAGAGAAAACAATGTGTAAATGCAAGTTAAATACGTCTGAATAAAAAGTTGTGAATCTGTAGAAAGTCGGCTGAATATTTACATGTGATAATGCATTTCATCTGGATATAATTAAACAACCAAACAGTACTGCCACCCCTCTGAGTGTGACTATCCGGCACGCCTCACCTGATATTTCCCGCGAATGCAGCCCAAGATGGCGGACCCAAAAGATGAACTTCCGCAATACTCACTCAAAATTACCTCCGATGGACAGGCTTTGCGATGCCAGAACTACGGTGGCCTGGAAGTGCAAAACACAACCACAAAAGAGGAAACACGACAGCAAATCACATATGCAAACACAAAAAAGAAAACACGACAGCAAATCACATATGCAAACACAAAAAAGAAAACACGACAGCAAATCACATATGCAAACACAAAAAAGAGAAAACACGACAACAAATCACATATGCAAACACAAAAAAGAAAACACAACAGCAAATCACATATGCAAACACAAAAAAGAGAAAACACGACAGCAAAATCCCAAAACGCGACAGCATCGTCTGTCTTCTTCTTCTTCTTCGTTGTAGTTTAATGGCAGTTTTCTCCGCTGGGGGTGGAGTACTACTGCCACCTGCTGGAGTTCGGAACGGGAAAGTAAACATGAACATGGACGCCGAAAGCGAAAGTGTACTCGAAATTATCCAGCAATATTTTGATGCAGGACACAAATATGACGTAATAGTCGACATGTTGTGTAGCAGAACACATTAATTGAACATCCCTTAACTTACTTGATGGACTGTCACCGTCTGCTTCTTGCAGCCTTTTCCCACAACTGCTGCAAAAGTTGGGTTGTCCGGGGAGCTCTTTGCCACAGTATTGGCAATACATCATCACTGACTGTCGCGCCGCGGTTCGTGTCTTTCCAGGTCAAAGGACAGACGAGTCGATTCGAGTGCTTACTTTCCCATTCCGACATCGATCCAGCAGGTGGAGGTAGTACTCCACTCCCAGTGGAGTAAACTGCCATTAAACTACAACGAAGAAGAAGAAGACAGACGATGCTATCGTGTTTTGGGATTTGCGGTTGCGTTTTCTTTTTTGTGTTTGCATATGTGATTTGCTGTCGTGTTTTCTCTTTTTTGTGTTTGCATATGTGATTTGCTGTCGTGTTTTCTTTTTTGTGTTTGCATATGTGATTTGCTGTCGTGTTTTCTCTTTTTTGTGTTTGCATATGTGATTTGCTGTCGTGTTTTCTTTTTTGTGTTTGCATATGTGATTTGCTGTCGTGTTTTCTTTTTTGTGTTTGCATATGTGATTTGCTGTCGTGTTTTCTCTTTTTTGTGTTTGCATATGTGATTTGCTGTCGTGTTTTCTTTTTTGTGGTTGCGTTTTCTCTTTTGCGTTTGCGTTTTGATTTGCTGTCGTGTTTTCTCTTTTGCGGTTGTGTTTTGCACTTCCAGGCCACCGTACAGAACAGTAGGTGGCGGTATGCACCTAAACTTTCTTGCGGCAAAATTTACAGAAGAAGAACTTTCAGGAAGTTTGAAAATAGCAAACCGTCCGCATTCATTCAATCTCACCTCCGACCCACTCAAACTAACCCTAACACTCTGCATTCTATTGTTTCCATTATGGGAACTAAGTGACGCTCTCAAATTAACAGGAACATTGCGCAGAAGATATGTCCTGGAGGTGGAGGTCGCTCGTTGGGTGAGCACACGCTGGAGAGAGGATCACGAGAAACGAAGACACGGATGAGCAAGGTTGGCGGCTGGCACAGCCGGACTGTGAATGGACAGGAGATGGAAGAGGGAAGTGACGGGTCAGGAAATGATGGGATGGAGTTAGGTGGCGGGAGAAATGAAAGTTGGAATGTTGTGAAAGGGGGAAAAGCTAAGCGCAAACGCAAAAATAATAGGGGACAGAGAGGAGTGGGCACAGCGTCTGAGGAAACGGATAGCGAGCAAGCAAGAGAGGACGAGGAAGAACACAAAGTAATCATTAGATTGGAGCAAGAAGGCGCCTCGTTTGGGGAGTGGAATCCTGTAAACCTTACAAAAGCAATAAATAAACAAGTAGGAGATGTGAAAAGTGCGAGAGTGTTGCGCAATGGAGCACTGCTGATTTTTTGTCGAGACAGCGCACAGTTGGGGAGAGCCATCAGAGTGGATAAAATTGAGGGGAAGAAGGTGGTAGCAACGCTAGCTAGGAAGGGAGGAGGGATCACCCGAGGAGTAATCTTTGGGGTGCCGATAAGTGTATCTATTGATCAAATAAAAGAAAATATAAAGGGAGCGAAAGTGAGGGAAGCAAAGCGCCTGAAAACAACGCGTGAGGGGGAAAAATGTGACAGTCTGTCGGTTTTGGTTACGTTTGAGGAAGAGAGAATCCCAGAAAGAGTGCATATAGGATACATGAGCTACGGTGTGAGGCTCTATGTGCCTCCGCCATTAAGGTGCTTTAAATGCCAGAGATATGGGCATGTTGCAGCAGTATGTAAGGGGAAACAAAGATGTGGGAAATGTGCTGGGGAACATGAATATGGGAAATGTGAAATTGGAGCTAAAATTAAGTGCTGCAACTGTGGAGGGGAACATACCTCTGCATACAGGGGATGTGAAGTCAGTAAGAGAGCAGCAGAAGTGCAGCAAATGAAAACATCGAATGGAATCACATATGCTGAGGCAGCCAGAAGGGTGAGGGTGCAGGCAACTGAAAGTAATGCCAGTACAACCGAAAGGCAAGAAATAAGAACACATGAAGGATGCAAAAGAATTAAGGAAGACACAATGGTTGTGGGGAAGAAAGATTTCATACTATTCATGGTTGAGGTGGTTAACTGTACAGCGCAAACAGACAAGAAAACGGAAAAAATCAAAATAATAGTGAGAGCAGCAGAGAAATATCTGGGACTGGAGGCAGTTGGGTGGGAGGAAGTGGAGGACCTGTTGAAAGGAGGGGGTCCAGCTCACAGAATCCATCACAGCAGTCATCAGTATGGGATGGAGGATCATCATGGTCCTAAGTATACTGCAATGGAATGCAAGAAGTCTCATAACCAATGGGCAGGAATTTAAGAAGTTTATATCTGGGTTACAGGACAAGCCTACTATTATATGTATTCAAGAAACATGGATGAGGGAGCAGTGGGATTTTGTAATACATGGGTACACGGCTGTAAGAAATGACAGGAAAAATGGGATAGGTGGTGGGGTAGCTACCTTTATAAAGGATGGGATAGGGTTTAATACAGGTCAAATAGGGATGGATCATGAGTCCATAACAGTAAAAATCTGGACAGGAAGATATGAGCTAGCAATTATTAATTACTATAACCCATGCAAGAGATTGAGTATGGATACACTGAATAAGGTACTGGGGGAGGTGCAAGGGAAAATATTGTGGTGTGGGGATTTCAATGCACATAGCACTTTATGGGGGAGTGAGAGAACAGACTCAAATGGTTCAATAGTGGAAGAATTTATAGAAGATAAAGGGTTAGTGTGTTTAAATGATGGGAGGGGCACTAGGTATGATTGTGTACGAAATAAGGAGAGTGCAATTGACTTAACTTTAATGTCCAATGAGATGGCAGGTATCACAAATTGGGAAGTGCTAGATGAAATATTAATGGGGAGTGATCACTATCCTGTGATTAGTAAGGTGGGTGTAGAAATGCAGCGAGAGGAGGAAAGGAGGGTGCCAAGGTGGAAAATTCAGAATGCTAAGTGGGATGCTTATCAGGCAGTGAGTAGAAATATATTTGAGGAGTTACATGAGGAGCAATGGACAGGTGTGGATGAATGGAATGAGAGAGTGGTAGCAGCTATAATACAGTCGGCTGATGGGACAATTCCAAAAGTGTCTGGGGGCAGAAGTGTAAAAAGTGTACCATGGTGGGATAATAACTGCAGACAGGCTATAAGAGCACGTAACAGGGCATTCAGATTGTTAAAGAAGCAACATACAATGGAGACATTAATCCAATACAGAAGATCACAGGCAGTAGTGAAAAGGACAATCAGAGCAGCTAAGCGGGTGTGTTGGAGGAAGTACTGTAGTGAAATAGGGCAGGAGGTACAGCTGTCAGAAGTTTGGGGAATGATTAGGAAAATGAGTGGAATAAAAAGAAATATAACAATCCCGATTCTGAAGAAGGACGATAGAACAGCAGTTAGTAATTTAGAGAAGGCGACACTACTGGCAGAAACATTAATTCAAGTTCATAGCTCAGAAAATATCTCAACAGAAGCAAAGCAGCATAGGCAGAATGTACTGACACAAAACACATGGATTAGAGAGAAAAAGCAGGCAAGAGGGGATGATCTAGATCTGCCCTTTAATTTGTATGAATTAAGAAGAGCAGTAGCCAAAACGCGGCAGTCGTCACCAGGAAAAGATGATGTGTGCTACTGCATGTTAGATCACATGGATGACAGGTCGCTGGGGGTAATATTAAAGTTATTTAATAAAGTATGGGAGTCAGGGGAGGTTCCACAGGCATGGAAACACTCAGTAATAGTGCCAATTTTGAAACCAGGTAAAGGAGCATCAGATCCATCAAATTATAGGCCAATTGCCCTTACATCTCAATTAGGGAAAACAATGGAGAAGATGGTAACAGAAAGGCTGATGTTTTTTTTAGAGAGTCATGACCTGTTTTCTTCACATCAAAGTGGATTTCGCAAAGGAAGGAACACGATGGATTCAGTGCTCAGTTTGGAGTCAGATATCAGAAAAGCACAGACAAATAAAGAAATAGTGATGGCTGTGTTCTTTGACGTAGAGAAGGCATATGATATGTTATGGAAAGAAGGGCTGCTGATTAAATTAGATAAGATGGGAGTGGGAGGGAAATTATATAACTGGGTACTAAGTTTTTTATTTAGAAGAACAATAGAGGTGAGAGTAGCACAGGAATTCTCTCCAATATATGAGGTTGAAAATGGAACCCCGCAAGGGAGTGTGTGTAGTCCAGTAATTTTTAATTGTATGATCAATGATATATTTGAGGAGGTGGGGGGAGGAATAAGTAAATCATTATTTGCTGATGATGGGGCCTTATGGGTAAGAGGGAGAAATCAAGACTATCTGCAGAAAAAGCTGCAGGCAGCGGTTGATAAAGTGGAGCAGTGGGCAAATAGATGGGGATTCAAACTGTCAGTGGCGAAAACCCAAGTAATATGCTTTGCTAAGCGACATAAAGAGGTGTCAATAAAACTATATGATCAAACGTTAGAACAAGCTAAAGTAGTACGGTTTTTGGGTGTCTTATTTGATGAAAAACTTACCTGGAAGCAGCATATAGAAAAACTGAGAGATAAATGTAAAAATGTTAATAACCTTATGAGGTGCATGGCAGGACGAGATTGGGGTGCAACTAGGAAGTCTCTGTTAAACATATACCAAGCAATGATGAGGTCCAGAATTGATTATGGCAGTGTGGCTTATATGTCAGCAGCAGAGAGTCACCTGAAGAAGCTGGACGTGGAACAGGCTAAGGGACTGAGGATATGCAGTGGGGCGTTTAAAACCTCTCCAGTGGCTGCTCTTCAAGTTGAGGTAGGGGAAGAGCCTCTAAGGATAAGAAGGGTAAAGCACATGCTGGCATACTGGGTATATCTGCAGGGGGACAAAAGGTCACATCCAGCAAAAGCAATATTAGAGGAATGCTCAGAGCACGACAAGACCAATTTTTTGAGTTTGGGCTGGGTAGGGAATGAAAAAGCCGAAAGTGTTGGTTTATGCAACATGCAATTTGTATCAAGTCATTCTTTACCAGAAATCCCTCCATGGGTATTTCAGGAGCCAACAGTGGACTTTGGTATTCAGGATAAAGTAAAGAAGAAATCAGGGAATACAGGAGATATTGTGCAAAGATACATTGAACAGAACTATGCAAATAAACTGTTGATATTTACGGATGGATCAAAAGATCCAAAGACAGGGCGCACCGGGGCAGCAGTCTTCGTCCCAGAACAAAGACTGGCAATTAGAGAAAGGGCTACTGATCATGCCTCAGTATACTCAGTGGAGCTTTTAGCAATAATACTTGCATTAAAGTGGATGAAGGGAGGGAATGTTGTACATGCAGTAATAGCATCAGATAGTTATGCAGCACTGGAAAGTATCAAAACAATGAAATCATGTAGGCAAGATCTTGTTATGGAGATTCATCAACTGCTACACCAGATACAGAACAGGGGGGGGACAACCAGATTTGTATGGGTTCCAGCACATGCAGGTGTTGAGGGTAATGAGGAAGTAGACACACTTGCAAAACAAGCTGTCAGAGCACAAACAATAAAAAACAGCATTCCACTGGGTAGAGCTGAAGGGAAGTCAATAATCAAAACACAGATGCAGAGAGTTTGGCAGGAATATTGGGACATCAATGACACTGGGAGACATTTCTACAGGATACAGAGTCAGGTGGGTGGAGAACGGGTATTTGGCAGGAGCAGGAAGGAGGAGGTGGCCATCACCCGTCTTAGGCTTGGGCACACAGGGTTAAACAGCACACAAAAAATAATAAGTAAACACCCCACAGGAAAGTGTCAAAGCTGCAATGTACAGGAAACAGTTGAACATGTCCTAATGGAATGTAGGGAGTATGAAAGAGAGAGGGAAGTATTAAAAAATGGCTTAAAAAAGGAAAACATTGGATTTACATTAAGGAGTGTGTTACAGAGAACAAAAGAGAGCAATAAACATGTACAAAGATATTTGAGAAGAACTGGCCTAGTTAAAAGGATCTAGTAGGGTTTGGAGGGGGTTCCCTTTTTTTTTTTTTTTTTTTTTTTGTAAATTACCAATCTAATGTTCCACACTCCAGTTCGGTAGGTGGCGGCAATGCGCCAAATTGTTGGATGCCAGCCGCCAATCAAATCCAACAAGAAGAAGAAGAAGATATGTCCTGGGCAATGGACTGAGAAAACGGGCAGAGATTTAGAGGTATTTGTGCATGATCTATATTACAGTTGAAAAGTGTATGTGACAAGATGATTAACATTTGCTTTTGTTAAATCAGGGCTTCCCCAGCCAGGACTTTGGCTCAGGCTGTGGCATATTCATGTTGATGGTAGGTCATAACGAGCTGTAATGCACAAATATTGTCGTATCTAGGATAACTTTCCAACATGGACTTTTTTAAAGTTATCTCCCATGTTGTCTCATAATTTTTTTTTAAGTCTGCCATGTACATTGTTATGGAGTCACAGTTTGACTACTCAGTTGTAAGTACTTTTCAACACGCAGTGTCATCCTCAAGGTTGTATTTTGTATTGTGCACTAAAATGAAATACAAACAACAATTTCAGCATGACATGCCTGTTTTGCGGAGATGGTGGTGCCTGTTGCTCTTGGAAAACAATTCTTTGAACAGGTAGACAGTTTAAGTAAACTAGATGCCCTAATTAACTGGAAGACAATCAAAATATTGTACTTAAAGATATATTGTCATTACAGTTATGGGAAAATCTTTGCCCACTGGACCAAAGAATGTCAGGAGCTTATTGCTGGAAAGCATACTCCGGTCTTCAGGCTTAAGAGGAAGGCCGAGCAGCAGGACACAGAGGTTAGAAAATTGCCTTCGAAAAACAGTATTATCTCAGTGGGAGTCTTTCAAAATGCACACAGTTGTAAAGATCAACATTGTCTCGATGTATTTGGTAATTGATGTTACTTTTCAAATTGACTTGTCCAGGAAACCATGACACAGACGACTTCTGATGTCCAAAGAGTGTGCATGGCAGATTCAATGAACTTCTGTGTCTACCAGACATCGGACAACACAGGAGAGAGGTTTGTTGCAGACTCAATTTAATAAATGCAATTATCAAGGCCTATTCAGTGATTTTCCATGAAGTGACCACTTTTACATATAGTTTAAATGCACGAATCATGCAGGAAAATTATTTATACATTCAAATGTGCTGCAGAGGTATAATCAATTGGACAGCGTGTGTGTTTAATATTAAGTTTGTCTCTCATTTGATCAGATTGCTTTACCCTGAGGGAAAGTTTGTAAAATGGGTCCAGTGTGAGACATGCAGGGGCTAGCTGCATCAAGATTGTGCCGGGATTGACATTGAGCCCTTTGACTGTGGCTGCGAGGATTCCATTGAGCATCCTCGGTATAACATAATTTATCAAGGAAACATAGTATCAGTCAAAAATACGAGGCGCAAAGGATGAAAAATGAGGGCTTGCTCTTTTTCTTATTTCTCTGCAGGATCAAGGATGCCGTTGACAGTGGAGGAATTGGTGCTGTCTTTTCTAAGACACAGACCAAGGTTGCTTTTGAATGCATTATCAGTTGTTAAAGCCACCGTTTCTTTTACAGATGATTACATTTTTGTCTCTTGCTCTTTGGTTTCAGACATTACACGATGATCTGCTCTCTGGAAACATCCGCTCCAACAGGATGTTTCTTTGGAGGAAACCCGCCACCTCACTCCGGCTCAAGCAGCAAAGATAAGGTCACTATGTTGGAGTGAGCAGCGCCTAAGTAAAAATGCCATCCATCATGAGTATTTTTACTCTCAGAGGTGTTACATTTGAAAGCTGTTTACTTTCTGTGTTTTTCTTCAATAGATCTTCGAGCTCCTGCGGTTAATTGAGGAGGCAACAACCATATCCGACAACATCAAGAGAGGCGAGATTCACTTGCTTGATTTTGTCTTTGATGTCATGCTCCCAGAGGTGAGTAGATCAAACTATATAGCTTGCTTTGAAAATTGATGATATTGTTAAGAGGTTGTTTTTATTCATTTGGAAAGCTCAAGAACAACAATTAACCCATACTGCATAACTTCAATTGTTCACATTATTTGACTGTTTTTCAGCTTTTGATCAAAGCACTTAAAGAGCATGGCATCACCCGACTCAGAGCGGAGCAGATGATAGCCTGTGGCAGTATATTTTAAGCCCCCCACCACACTGACGGCAACACTCTCAATTATGGGACGTGGAAGCCTGTATATGTATATATGATTATATTTTTTTACTGTGTTTACAATTTATTGTTTGGAAAATATTAAAGAAATCTTTGAAGCAGTTGTATGACAATTTCCCATTTCTTTACACAGTCTGTAATGATATCGCAATTCAATTGTTTTTGCTAAATGGCTCTTCTGAACCTTAAACAGATCATGTGACTTGTGTCTCTACAATTATTGTATACTTGGATTTTGCACAGTCAAGCAATCCTGAAGAGGCTCACCAGGAAGCACACCATGTCATAAATTATGTCCCTGGTTACACAATGTTACTAAAGGATGGGGGAAAAATATGTGCAGCAACGTAAGCACTCTCATAAAACATAATTATGAACAACAGAAAATATGTGAGGGTCAAGGCAACATTGTTGACATTAAACGAGGTCCTAATAGGAGTGGATCCTCCTCATTACTTCCCACGATTCACAGTGGAGGATACATCACACACACACACCTGCTAATAGGAGAAACAAGGTCACAGAGAAGTTAAGAAACATTCATGTGCTGTGTAATAAAGCTATTGGAGAGAGAAGTTAGAAAACACTCTTATATGATGTGTAACAAGAGGTTAAAACAGTCCATACTTGTAGCAAACTCTTACATAAGAATTTGAGTAAGATGATAACTTCTATATACATTTATACCTATTCTGACAAATTATCAGAATATGAGGACATCAGTCTATATATACATATTACTGTAAACTTCAGAATTAAATCAGAACAAAACAGTAGTCATAAATAATTCATAAAGGTTTTATTTTGGTTTTTAGCTCAATAATAAATTCAATTCGATTCTTACGGAATGAACGGAGCGAAAGAAAAAAAAAAAGCTTCCGGCGACTAAATCCGACTACCGGAAGTCCCTTCTGACAAAAAAAAAAATCGATCATTGGAATAACCTTCCCACATGTTGTTTCTTTTTTTAGCTGGACGAATTAATTCCGTTAGAAACGTACAGCATGGATGTGACCAAAAAACAAACTTTTGGCGAAATATTTCGGCGCCGGAAGTCCACCAACGAGAAAGCCCGTCCGCCGGAATTATTTCGCAGGTAATTCTGAGTGAGTATTGCGGAAGTTCATCTTCTGGGTCCGCCATCTTGGGCTGCAGTTGGGTCCCTCTCAATGGGTACGGCAGTTCTTTTAGATGTTCTGAATCACTAGAATCTAGTGATGGCGAGATGAACCCTCATGAAGCATCGAAGCTTTCCATCCAATTACTCGACTCCTGGGCCGAAGCTTCATGATCGTGCTTTATTTGCTCTATTGCGCCATCAAGTGGACAATAAATGTAAAACAGGCAGAGTGATAAACCAAAGACACCCCAAGGCTTTGGTGCGAGAAGCTTTGAATTCAATGAATGAATGGATGTGATGCCGTGTGTTTGTGATACAATACAGAAATGATGAAGTTATTAATATGGTGTTTGTCTTTAAGACACAGTTGCAGTGTCAAAAGGGGAAGAGGACATAAATTATGGAGAGGGTTGTGGTGTGGATGTGCTAGTGTTATTTAGTTTGTTGTTCGTACTTTTGTAATGGGGACAACATATAAAATATAAACATTTCACTTATATTGATTTATTTATATTTAAAAACAACTTTTCAACAAGTCTCGAGTCTATGGATTGTGAGTGGGGGAGGACTCCATTGCGTTTCGCTGCCTGATAAATCATCCGCCAAACCCGTGAACCGTTTCTTGAATCAGTCACGTGGTACAGCCGGGTAGCGAGGCTTCGGACGTCATCAATTTTGGCTCCACCCCTACATGAAGCAAGCCTCGATACGCGCTTCGCGGAAATGCCCCCTTAATTACTCGACACACGCTTCGAATCCTCGGCACTGAAGGACACATCACTACTAGAATCAGTTCACTAAATGGATTCGTTCAAAAGATTCATTGAATCATCCAGCACGTGGCACGAGGACCCTGCGATTCCTGAACTGATACACAGCTAAACAGTTCAGGTTTCAGTTAAGTTCACCACTTCTGGGACCAGAGGCCTGTACTACGAAGCTGGATTAACACATCCAGGATAACTCTGCGACAACTCGCTCAACTTCACCGGATCTCCGCTATCCCGATCAGCTGTACTACAAAGCCGGTTATCAACTCGATAACTGAATCCAGGTGTGGCCTCTTCAGATCTGTGCGCGCACACGTAAAGGGGGTGGGGTCAGTTCCACCGGACCAATCTCCACAATGCACGTCATTTTTCACAGCCGAACAGAGCATTATTTTACGAGGAGTACCGCAACATTATAACAGTGAGGAGCAGGACAGCCACAGCGGCTAAAAGCCGGAGGGACTGCTGGCAAAAAAAAATCACCGGTTGTGTAAATTACATTTGTGTGTTCATAAATTTATGGCCCCCTTATATGTTGTCATGCAGCGTGTGTGATCACCTCCATCAATGACCTCATTATTTCAGATACAACAGCAGTGGGGAAAAGAGTACGTGGGAGCAAATTAAAATAAATCTAAAAACATCCTTTTAAGTAGTTTGTAAGTTTATTGGAAGATTTTATTTGTACATACTTCAACGCGTAAACAGTGATTTCCTCACACTGCCTTTTTTTTTCTCCATCATCTGATGGTCACATGTCATCTGCAGACACATTTGGGGTTAAGAGTTTTCCAATTAGTCCAGTTGGAAGGAGGGGGTTCAGTGCACCCCCCGGAGATATATTTCTAATCAGTGTTTTTCTATAGGAAAAAATGTGATGAAAATTATGAGCTATGATAAAAAGTTCTCAGAATGTCCCATCTGCCCCAAAACCCCCCAAAACCTACTTTTTGGTACATGGCTCCAGCGAAATTGTGTTAAGGCAAATATTAATTCACTAAAATTACATAATTAGACATGAAAGTCTAAAATCTGGCATGGGGTATCCTGAGACATAGGGTTAAGTAGCCCAATAGGATTTTAGGACCTGCTACAACTGTATTCATAATTATGACCAACATCATCCCCAGAAACACAAAAAAATATACTGTCCGCTTGACAAATAATAACAAAGATGATTGATTTCCAGCACTTTATGGTGAATATCACTGCCTCATTTGCATATATAAATTTCCCATGTCCCTAAGCTTCAATTTGAGCCCAAGATGACCTTTCTGGCTTGAAAATTACTCTTTCTATAGCCAAAGTTCTGCACTATACCTCAAATCGGAGAAAATAGGAGATTCTGCCAGTAGCTGTCTATTACAGGTATTATGCACCCCCAGATATATATATATCAGTGGCGGCTGCTGGTCTTTCGAGGAGGGGAAGCTCATTTTTCTGGCCTACATCATTATTGTGTTTGTTTATTTTTATGTAACAGAACAGAGTCGCCAGACACAACGGCAGTCGTTTTTAACAAAGACAAAAGTCACTGAGGATCGGTAAAGTCTCTGGAGCAGTTAAGAACAATGGAATGAATAACTCGGAAAATGCTTTGGTAGATGTTTTATTCTTCAAGATCGCTGATTCGCTTGTTTAGCTGTCAATCAAAAAAAGGTTTCGCCTCAGACAGCTCATCCAATCATGGATGCAGAAGCTCAGCGTCTGCAAGAAAGTTGGGACTGCCCTCTCGTCATAGAACTCCAGAGAGGCTGAGTGTCCGATGGGCGGGACAAAGCCCAGCATTTATCCAATGAGCGTCTAGTTTCGCTCCTGGAACAACCCACTTTGAGCTACCACATTGAAGTCAGCAGACGCTGAGCGTCCGGCTGTGTAAAGTGCTGAGGCGCTGTGAGGATGAATGAGAACGAAGTTATGCCGGTTACCTGTAATTATCAGCTTCTTATCACAGTGTGATTTTTTTTTGGGGGGTGACATTTTAAGGGAAGCTGAGCTTCCTTTGCAGTCTTAGAGCAATCGCCACTGATATATATATATATTTCTATATTTCACGATATGGGGATTCATGAGATTGTTGGAGACGTTGGTCCTGGGTTCCTTTTACTTTTGAGAGGGGTATGAAATTACCATGATCTGACAGGGATGACACGTGAAGTATGCATACAAGTGATGCACTTTTGTGTGCCTCAGGATTTAAACTCTTTTTTCCCTTAGCCTTAGGCATGTTGGCTTGATGTCTATAACCACCACTGTTAACAGAAGTGAATAAGAAAAACCAATAGCTGATGTTATGGGTGCAACCATCTTATTTTACAGTCATGTTTGAAGCTCCTACTTGTTTTAGCAGACTAAAGATAAGGTAAAATAAGAAGGAAAAATATTTAAACTATATGTGATAACTATATTCAAGAAGGAAACATTACATAATGTGTACATTGTGTAGTCAAAGTCAGTCAATTTATTCAACATGTATACAGTGGCTGATTTATGCTTCTTACCTTGTTTGTTGGGAGGATGATGTAGAAGCCAAGGTGTGGTGGTGGCAGAGTTTATACTGTCTGTATTGATATGCTCAATGCACAACTGCTGTGCAGTCAGTTATCTCTATGCTCAATAAGTTTGACCTAGGTCATGGATAATGTTTACCAGTCACACCTGGCCTGAGTCAAATTAATAAAACATACATTGAAAGTACATTCAATTTCTTATGGCACTGCTTTACATGCAAGCATGTCACTGGAACATATGGTAATTTAACCTTGGCCCTCAAAACAGGTCCAGATACCTTATTTGTTAATTTGTTATTTTGTTAATTACCTCCCGACTGCTCTTACTTTAACTCCCCGCGGACGTCGGGTCGTGGTGGAGGAACAGCAACGGTATATAAGAATGGCTTTAAATGCAAGCAGCGCACTGTATCATCCTCTTTTTCAAGCTTTGAGGTGACTTTATTTGAGGTGGGTCGGTCTGACCCGGTGCTGTGCGCGGTCATTTATCGCCCCCCCCCCCCCCAAATACAATAAGGAGTTTTTGAATGACTTCTCTGGTCTACTGGCTGAAATTATGCCGAACTATGATCGTGTCCTTCTTCTTGGGGATTTTAATATTCACCTGTGTTGTCCAGAAAAGCCGCTGGTGAAGGACTTTGTAAGTCTTATTGACTCTTTTAATTTGGTGCAGTGTGTCGGGTGCCACACACAAGCACGGGCATTTACTGGACCTCGTATTGTGTCATGGTTTACCTGTGTCTAACCTGGTGATATGTGATGATGTATTTTCTGATCACAGGCCTGTATTGTTTGAAGTGTACCTTTCTTGCTCTGAGGTTAAATCTGGCGCCCCTGCTCAGAGACACCGGATTCTTAACCCCTCCACTGCCGGTCGCTTCTCTGTGGCTTTTGAACAGCTCTGTGTCTGCCCTGCCTCTGCGAACACAGAGGAGCACAGCTCCTGGTTTCATTCCTCCTTTAAAAACATTCTGGACTCTGTGACTCCTTTAAAAACTGTTCGGCCAAAGGCTAAATCAGAGCCCTGGTTCAATGAAGAAACTCGCGCAGCCAGACGAGAGTGCCGCAAAGCTGAGCGAAGGTGGAAGAAGGACAAGCTACAGGTTTCTTCCAAATACTTAAGGACTCTTTGAACAGCTACCAGAGAACTGTTAAAGAGAGCAAAAGACAATATCTGGCAAACTTGGTGGAGTTAAATCATCATAACCCATGTGTGTTGTTTAAAACTATCGACGCTGTTCTTAACGCCCCACAGCCTGCCAGCTATGAGGCATCTGTGGAAATGTGCAATAGTTTTCTGTACTTTTTTATTGAAAAGGTTGTGACTGCCAGGTCTCTCATCTCTGCTCCTGCATCCGACCCCTCTGTGCCTGTTCCTTGTTCTGCAGTTCTTGACAGGTTTGAGCCTGTGTCTTTGTCATTTTTAGAAGAGCTGGTTGGCCATATTAAGCCTGCTGGTTCTCCCTGTGATGTTGTCCCTCCCAGGCTGTTTAAAGAGGTTTTCCCCTACATAGGTCAGTCTGTTCTGGCTATCATAAATAGCAGTCTGTCCTCTGGTGTTGTTCCGCCAGGTTTTAAACATGCAGTGGTGCAGCCTCTATTTAAAAAACCAGGCCTTGATTGCAGTGTGCTGGCCAATTTTAGGCCAATCTCCAAACTTCCTCTTATTTCAAAGATTTTAGAGAAAGTTGTTCATGTTCAGCTCAAGTCCTTTCTGGATGAGCATGGTGTCTTGGAGGTCTTCCAGTCTGGTTTTAAAACTCGCCACAGCACAGAGTCTGCTTTAATAAGAGTTTTTAATGACATCCTCCAGGCAAATGACTCTGGTGATTATGTTGTTCTTGTTCTGTTAGATCTAACTGCAGCCTTCGACACAGTGGACCACAACACTCTGGTGGCTCGGCTAAGCTACCTTATAGGTGTCCGTGGTACTGCACTAGAGTGGTTCAAGTCATATTTAACAGACAGATCAATGAGTGTGAGCCTTGGAGATACAAAGTCCAGCTCTGCTCCACTGCCGTATGGGGTTCCACAAGGGTCGATTTTAGGGCCCCTGCTCTTTTCTTTGTATTTGCTGCCCCTGGGATCCATCTTAAGAAAGCATGGCATTTCATTTCATTGTTACGCTGATGACAGTCAGATATGTGTGCCACTTAACAAGAAAAATGCTTTCTCCCTCACTCCACTTCTGGCATGTCTTGAAGACATCAAAGCCTGGATGGCTTTGAATTTCTTAAATTTCAATGAAAAAACAGAAGTGATGGTCTTTGGTCCCAGTGGCCCTTGTGAAACCCCTCCTGTAGACTTGGGTATTTTAGCAGACTATTTAAAGCCAACCGTCTCAAATTTGGGTTTTAAGATGGACAGTGATTTTAAATTTGATAGGCAAATTAGCTCGGTAGTGAAATCCAGTTTTTATCATATTAGGCAGCTGGCGAAGGCAAAGCCTTTTCTTTCACGTAAGCACTTTGAAACAGTAATCCATGCCTTTGTTACATCTCGGCTGGATTACTGTAACGCACTTTATTTTGGAGTCAGCCAGTCCTCCCTCTCACGTCTCCAGTTAGTTCAAAACGCAGCCGTCCGGCTCTTAACTGTCCATTTTTAAAAGTCGTCTTAAAACCCATTTTTATTCATTGGCTTTTAACCCTGCATGAGACTTGGCTCCTGTTTTAGTGTTTTATGGTTTGTTTTAGTTATTTGTTTCTATGTTTTTAAATTAGTTTTTAAAAACATTGAAACTATATTTTACTTTTAATTCTGCTTTTATTTTATCCATTGTTTTAATTGTTTTTTGATTGTTTTCTATCTTGTTGTTTTGTCTAGTTATGTACAGCACTTTGTTCAGCTGTGGTTGTTTTAAAGTGCTTAACAAATAAAGTTGAGTTGAGTTGAGAATGCAACATTGGCTGAGATATAGGCAAAATCAGTGTTTCCAAAATGGCGGCACTAATTAGCATATAAATAATAGATTGGTCATGTTGACAACTATTAAACATAGCTCATCATTTTCAGCACATTTTTTCCAATAAGGAAATACTGATTAGAAATATATAAATATATACTGGGGTGCATAATACCTTTAATAGACAGCTACTGGCAGAATCTCCTATTTTCTCCTATTTGAGGTATAGTGCAGAACTTTGGCTATAGAAAGAGTAATTTTCAAGCCAGAAAGGTCATCTTGGGCTCAAATTGAAGCTTAGGGACATGGGAAGTTTATATATGCAAATGAGGCAGTGATATTCACCATAAAGTGCTGGAAATCAATCATCTTTGTTATTATTTGTCAAGCGGACAGTATATTTTTTTGTGTTTCTGGGGATGATGTTGGTCATAATTATGAATACAGTTGTAGCAGGTCCTAAAATCCTATTATGCTACTTAACCCTATGTCTCAGGATACCCCATGCCAAATTTTGGACTTTCATGTCCAATTATGTAATTTTAGTGAATTAATATTTGCCTTAACACAATTTCGCTGGAGCCATGTACCAAAAAGTGGGTTTTGGGGGGTTTTGGGGCAGATGGGACATTCTGAGAACTTTTTATCATAGCTCATCATTTTCAGCACATTTTTTCCTATAGAAAAACACTGATTAGAAATATATCTCCGGGGGGTGCACTGAACCCCCTCCTTCCAACTAGACTAAATCTGCTTCAGTAAATTCTGAATGATGACTGATATGCTGCATGAAATTGGAACCTGGAGCTTGGCAAATATTAGTGCATTGCTTAGACTTCATGCTTTGTTGAGGCCGTCCGAGGAAAACCTGTAACGTTCATAGAGAACGTCATCAGGTAAATCTAACGGATTTGAACGATCATGAATAAACGCGAAGCGCTCCTCTCACTATCCGTGCAATGATGTCCCCGGGATCCGGCAAAAGTGGGCAAGACATTTTACAAGAGATCCGATTGGTCATTGGGCGGTCTTTTATACCTGCTGAGCTCTTATCCTGAAACATAACCTGCTCCGGAGCAGGTTTGGCGTTCCGCGTAAGTTACCGGGGCAACGGACCCGGATAAAAAGAGATCCACCTTCGTTGTACGGAAAACCCAGAAGTTATCCAGAAGTTATCTCGCTAAGACCAAATCCAGCTTCGAATTACAGGCCTCAGGAGATGAAAGTGTTGTGGCTGTGTTGTTTTGACAAACACATTTGTAAAAATGAACTTGTTTATAAATCATGATGTTTTAAGTGTACTGTCCTATGGTATGCTATTTTTCTGGTCTACTCTGTATATTGGGCTCAGTGAGCGATTCATTCACTGAATGTATACCCCACAGTACATTCAGTGAAGGATTCACACTGACCATGCACCGTTCCCTCACATTTTTTTACTCTGCTTATCAAAATGTTTTCTTCCGTTCATGTGTTGCCATAATCTAAAATGTGAAATAAGCCATCATTCTTTGTCAATTTGAAATTTGGAGGATATTTGTTCTACCAGTTTTTTCATCTATTAAAGGTGGGGTAGGCAGGATTCCATTAAAGAAGCTTCTTTTTTGAGGTGTATATATATACTGTATATACATACGTATATGCTTCTGTGCAGGGGCTATAAACTGGATGAAAAGGGGTTGACCTCTTAAGTGCCTGTTCAGAAAAATTGTAATCAAAAATATTTTGTAGTAACAGATCATTTACCGCATGTTTGTATTATTTAAAGACTTAATACACCAAGTAGACATCATATACAGAAAATATATACTTTGTTCAGCAATAATTCTGAGCAGGCACAATGAAGGTCTCCTCTCATGCACCCCGGTTATGTGTTCCTGCTGAGATCAATGACTACTGGACGATGACAGTTGTTTTGACAACAACGGTTTACTCTTGCTGTAAGTATTGATTTTATGGGATTTCTATGGTGGAATAAAAAGTGTGATGAGGCAGTGAGGGAAAGAAATAGAGCCTATGAAATACTAAGAAAGTATCCAGTGCAGGAAAATGCCATAGAGTACAGGCATTTAAGAGCAAAGGCCAGGAGAGTTATCAAATCTGCTAAGAGAGAGTGCTAGAGATACTATGGAGAACTAGGAGAGGACTCATCAGTAATAATAATAATAACATTTTATTTGAAGGCGCCTTTCTGACACTCAAGGTCACCGTACAAATCACATTAAAAACAGCATAAAACATTTAAAACACATTTAAGAGACAGAGAAATGGACATTATGGTGGATAGGCAGTTCTGGACAGATGTGTTTTGAGTCTTGATTTGAAATGGGTGAAAGAGTCAGTGTTCCAGAGCCGCAGAGCGGCTGAATGCTCTGCTTCCCATGGTGTTGAGGCAGGGGGGGACAGACAGGTATATGGAGGAAGAGGATCTGAGGGCGCAGGAGGGAGTTGTAACATGGAGGAGATCAGACAAATATGAAGGGGCGAGGTTGTGGATGGCCTTAAATGTAAGGAGGAGAACTTTGAACTGGATGCAGAACTGGACCGGGAGCCAGTGGAGCTGTTGAAGGACTGGAGTGATGTGGTGGATGGAAGGGGTACGGGTTATGATGCAGGCAGCTGAATTCTGGACCAGTTGGGGTTTATGGAGGGTTTTTTGAGGGAGGCTGAAAAGGAGAGAGTTGCAATAATCCAGGCGGGAAGTGACGAGACTGTGAACAAGGATGGCGGCAGTGTGGGGCGTAAGGGAAGGGCGGAGGCGATTGATGTTGTGTAGGTGGAAGTAGGCAGTCCGGGTAATGTTATTGATGTGGGATTGAAAAGATAGTGTACTGTCCAGGATGACACCCAGGCTCTTGACTTGGGGGGAGGGCGAAACAGTGGAGTTGTCGATAGTGAGAGATAAGCTGTAGGTTTTGGATAAGGTGGATTTTGTGCCAATGAGGAGGACCTCGGTTTTTGTTTAATTTCAGGGAAATTATTGGTGAACCAGTTTTTTATTTCAGTGATACAGTCGGTACGGGAGATGGGTGGGAGAGAGGGGGAGGGTTTGGTGGTGAGATACAGCTGGGTGTCATCGGCATAACAGTGAAAATGGATGTTGTATTTATGGAAGATATTGCCAAGGGGAAGGAGGTAGATGATGAAGAGTAGGGGCCCCAGGACAGAGCCCTGGGGCACACCAGAGGTAACGGGGGAGGGGTGGATTTGAGGGACTTGAGTTGGATGTATTGAGTGCGGCCAGAGAGGTATGATTTGAACCAGTTCAACAGGGTGTGGGTGATGCCAATGGTGGATAGCCGGTGGAGGAGGGTGGTGTGACACCACCTAGTGGAGGAGGTGTGGGCAGTGATCAGACGTATGTCAGGGATTGTTAAGGGAAGAAGCGTCCCAGTCCTAGAAGAAGGGGGAGTAGTAGCCACAAGTGATATTCAGAAAGCCAACATATGTGTTAAAAAGTTTCAGGAGGTTCATAGTGGGGTGAATATTGGGGAGGAGGGTATTAAGACAAGGAACGAGGTAATAAAAAATCAAATGTATAAACTTGAGGTTTACCAGGAAAACTCTGACCCCAGCAATGTGTATTTCTCATTAGAGGAGCTACGAAGAGCAATTCAAAGTGGAGGTAAAACAGCTCCTGGGAAAGATGGCCTAGGGTATGAGGTATATAAAAAATTAGATGATATTGTGTTGGATGAGATTCTAGCGCTCATAAATACAGTATGGTGTGAAGGTGTTATTCCTGTGGCATGGAGACATGCAGTTGTTATTCCTATCCTAAAGCCAGCAAAGGACACCTCAAAACCAGGGTCCAACAGGTCGATTGCGCTCACAGCGATACTATGTAAAGTCATGGAGAGGATGGTGACAGAGCGACTTACATATAAGCTAGAGAGGCAAGGGTGGTTCACACCAATACAGAGTGGGTTTAGAGTAGGGAGGGGTACAATGGACGCTGTGCTTGCACTTGACCTGGACATAAGAAAAGCTAAGGCTAACAAGGAAGGAGTGGTAGCTGTTTTCCTGGACATTGAAAAGGCATATGACATGCTGTGGAAAGAGGGGTTAGGGGTTAAGCTATTTAATGCTGGAATACGAGGGCGGATGTTGAACTGGATTAGGGCGTTCCTGCAAAACAGGACCATACAGGTCAGAGTTGAAGGAGCATACTCAGAAACAGGTGGGATAGATAACGGTACTCCTCAAGGGAGTGTTATAAGCCCTGTCCTGTTTAACATTATGATCAACGATATGTTCCAAGAGGTAGGGGCAGGCTTTGGGCTATCATTGTTCGCCGATGATGGGGCAATTTGGAAAAGAGGAAGGAATTTTAAGTTTTTAACAGAAAAGATACAAGGAGCACTGAATAAGGTGGAAGACTGGGCTAACAGGTGGGTTTTTAAAATATCAGTGGAAAAGTCTAAATTTGTTATATTTACTAATAAAAGGGAGACTGGAAATCTGGGGCTGAATATCTATGGCAAGCCATTAGAGAGAGTTAAGGAGTTTAGGTTCCTAGGAGTCATTTTTGAAGAAAGAATGACTTGGAAAAGCATTTAGAAAAAACAGTCAGGAATTGTGAGAAAGTTATAAATATGATGCAGTTCCTTTCTGGGAGCACGTGGGGAGCAAACAGAGACACTCAGATACTAATATACAGAGCTATGATTCGCTCCGCCCTAGATTATGGGTGCTTGGCATATGAAGCGGCAGCCAAAACCAACCTGGCAGCACTAGATAGGGTGCAGGCAAAAGCACTGAGAGTGTGTAATGGGGCATTTTACTCAACCCCAATCCCAGCTTTGCTGGTGGAGATGGGAGAGACACCACTAGCATTAAGAAGGAGGAAGCTAGCATTACATTACATTACATAGCTAAACTAAATGGTCATGACTGAGCTCATCCAGGTAGGCAATTGTTGGAGGAGTGCTGGGAACAGGGAGGTGGGGAAAGCGGGAGCTTTATTTACAGGATAAGAGTGGAGGAGGAGGAGCTGGGGTTGAGTGGGGTGTTCCCTCCTTGCGGATCACCCAGAGCAGACGACGGCTCATGTGGGGGTGGAGGGTAACGAGGGTGCTGATTTGGCGGCCAAAGAGGCCCTGGGGAGGGAGGAGGTTGATGTGGGTATTGCCTTGGAGATTTCCAAGTACCGCAGCGTAACAAAGGAGGAGATACTTGCGAGGTGGCAGTGTGAATGGGAGGAGAAAACAAGAGGAAGGTTTTATTACAACATACAAAACAGTGTTAGAGGAGGGAACACCTCTCAAGGGGAGAATGGAAGAGAACAGGTCATCCTGACAAGGTTGAGACTAGGTCACTGTGGACTAGCAGGGGGACTCGCCGAATTGGGAAACATGCAAATGGACAATGTGAATGTGGGAAAGAAGAGACTGTCAAACATGTAATCATGGAGTGCACAAAATACACAGCGGAGAGGAGGGTGCTGTTTTCTGCAGTACTTGATGCAGGACTGTCCTGTATCTCTCTGAGGAATCTACTCAAGCCTGAGGAACAACAAAATACAGTGGTAAAAGCCCTTATGGAATATTTGTGGGACACAGGCCTGCACCATAAGGTGTAAGGCCACAGTATAAATCTATGTAATACCTAGAACGAACTGTGGGAGACAGCAATATGCTAATGGGTGTCTAGACTGCCGAAAAGCCAAAAGAAGAAGAAGAAGATTTTATGAGATTTCTAGGAAATACATTTAAAAGTGTTTTACCGAATATTGGTCTTGAATTATTCTGATGTTTGTGCAGTAAAGTAATTAATTTAATCCAAGACGGTTACTTTAGCTTCCTTGAAAATTCTGCTGGCATAGATGTGTTAGCCATGAGCAGTCGTGTGTCTGCTTGTGTCTGTGCCATGTCAGTCAGATTCAACTTAACTCAACTCAGATTTACTTTTTGTCATAATCCAAAATAAGATGCTGTGGAAAGGTAATTTAATTTAATTTTTACTTGCCCATGAATCTATTTCATGCATTTTTTTTTATATGGTAAAGAGCTTTTATGTATTTGTTCATTTAATATTATTTTCTTGTTTTAGTCCATCAGGTTTTACTCTTTTCAACATTTTTATCTCTATTTTTATCTCCAGTGTTTCCTAAAGGTATCTCTTTCCTCATGTAATGTCTCGGTGTCAGGCCATGTCTCTTTTACAATATATCTTAAATTTCTCACACTGCGTGCGGTTGTGTGTGTGTATGTGTGGGTGAGTGAGGGTGGGTGTGTGTCTTTGTGAGCCTGTGGGTCCATGGGTGTGTGTGTGGGTGGAAGGGTTGGGTTTTTGTCATTATTGTTGTTTTTAGCCTCTGTGAGGCACTTTGAATTGCATTTTCTTTTGTATGAAAAGTGCCATATAAATAAAATTGAATTTGAATTTAAAAGAGGAGGAAAAGGTCCTTAAGATATTTGTATTCATTAACTGGTCTAGAACATAGACTGTATATACTATGGACAACTTGGTTCCGCCTGTGTACGGATTTAAAGCCAAAAAGCTCTCGATATTTCCGGGATTTTTCTTCGTTCCCTGAAACCAGCGCTGCGCAGTAGCGATGCGCGCATTCGGCTGTGCAGTCGCCGAGAGTCACTGTGATGACGCTTGGTTCAAACAGCGTATCCCCTGGGTGAGCTACACAATCCCTGAACGCCCATAGGCTGTATCAGATGTCAATCATAGAAAACATGAACCCCCTAATAACTTTTAAAAATGGAGCTTCACAGAAAAAAGACGACTCGAGCACAAACCAGTCTGACAGTAACTGCATGTTGTTGCAATTTGAATTTATAATAAATGTCTGAAGATTAATAATCTCAAATTATGACATTTATGCACTCGTTGAAAGGGGCACCACCCACCCTTAATGGTGGGAAAATAAAGAAAACTAAAGTTTAATTCAGAAATCAAACATCAAGTCAATCATTAGTTAATCAATCTCATATCTTGAGCCGAAATTCTCATTTCAGGGACTCCACTTCTGGAAGAACACTAACAGACAAGAACCTAGAAAAATAATGATCTGTTTATTACAGGATAAATGATGGTACAACATACATGCAATAAATGATAAGATAATGAATATAAATAATAATAGGTGAATAAATAAAGATTCTGAGTCAGGCTAGGAGCACTAAAGTTAATGATAGTGAGTGAATATGCGCTAACATATTAACCTACACTAACTTTGGTGTCGAGATAAACTCGGATGTGGATTTGGAGGAATCTAAGATTACCAGAATAAGTGGATATCTGAGTTATGAACGCATGAGACAGCATCAGCCCTCTTTGGTGCTCTGGAGGTTTGCATACTTAAGTGAGACTGGTCCTTGGAGAAGATGGAGCAGGTTCCGAAGCTCTGGGGCTACCGGTGGTTCGAGCGGTTCAGCTCAGAAGACGACTGAAGTCAGCCGAAAGATGGGCCAGGAGTTGTAGCACTCGGGCCTGAAGTAAAGCCGGCGCCTGTGGATCCTGTGGATGCTCGTTTGGACGCTTCTTTGGTCTCACTCAAAAACTCTGGCACAGAGGATGACCTGGGCCTGCTGGGTTGCGTTCAGAGGTGACTTTGAAATCACGCAGATAACTCAGAAAAACGAGACTCGAGCAGAGAAAACTTTCAAAAATGGCTTCGCGAAATTAAAGAAAAATCAATCAAAGGCTTAATCTTGAATTGCTATGCGCACAAAAGTTGAAGTTTCAAAACTTGAACTAAGACGATGTTAAAGAAAAATCAACGTGAATCAACACGTGGCGTAAAACTTGGTAGACTACGAAAAAGTAAGACTAAGTAGTAAGAGCAATAATAGAAGAGAGTGTAAGGGCAAGAAGAGCGAAAGCGGAGAAGAGAGCGGCACAAGAGAGTGAGCAACCCCACTCCACTGGTTTTATCTTCTCACACTGGGAGTGTCTCTGGCGTGTGTGTGAGGAGAAAGAAGAGACCTCTTGGATCTCTAATCATTTGATCTAACTTATACTTTTGGCTGGTAAAAGAGTCAGATTTGATACTCACTCACCATGATTAATATCATTGAATACTTGGTTTCATGATAAATGATTTGATACTAAACACATATGAATGAAATGTAGGATCACATCAAACATTCTCATTACGTTTAAAGTATCACATTGAACATGCTAAATTACTCTGAAATGAAACAGATAGTAACACATAGAAACTGTGAACAACAAAAGAGTAAACACGTGAATGAACGTCATCATGATTAATAATGGATTCTAAATACTTACATTCAGATTATTCACTGATATTATAACCACCTAATGGTTAAAATACTAAATAAACAACTAAAATGTAAACCAAACATTTCTAAACCATTTCTGTTACTTAGAGTAAAGTTATGAGTCACAGTCTATAAATTTAACTCTTAAAGTTCATGAAACAGTCTGAAAAGCTGTTGGTCTAAAAAAACTAAAGAATAAAGGATTTATTCTGTCAGAGTGATAACTTGGCTTCTGGAGCACATAGAAAAACGGGAGACACCTCATTTTAACACAAATTTCATGATTAGACAGGGTTGTCTTGATTGCTACAATGTCAACATCACAAGCAAGGGGGAGAAAAAATTATGTTCTGTGTAATAAATTTCTAAAGTTTGTCCACAGCCCCATAAGCTTTGCTCAACAGAGGGTACTGTTCTCGGAGTGGCTTCACCCTGCGAGGAGGCAGACTCTGTCCATTCTATATACAGTCTATGGTCTAGAAACAAAACATAAGACACTTGAAGGTGAGGTAGGCAGGGTCTGAGTAAACGCCAGTTTTGGGAAAATTTTTTGAATGTAAACGCTACCCCTTCCCACCAGTTTTCCCCTCAGCTCCTCCTCTCCCCTCCCTCTCTGCTCCAGCAAGCCCTGCCCACAGCTCGTGCTGACTCCAATCGTTCCGATTCCCAGGCAATTTACTAGCAGACTAACTGAGGACTTCGATCATGTCTGATTCTGAGGTGAGCAACTTTCAATGATACTAAAGTCAACTTTTTACCTTTACATAAAACTCACGGTTATTACATGCTGTGTTATTATGAAGTATAATTTGCCAAATTGATGGAAAACGGAGCCCAGCTAGCTTACTGTAACAGAGCCGACCACTTTCACATCCCAACCCCCCAAAAGAATGTAAGGCTTACATCTGCTCACTGGAGACAAGATGATGATGACCTTTAACACCAAATCACAATCCTTCTACAAAATCCTGTCTCTATACAAGATAACCAAAGAAGCCTTCCCAAAAGGACAAACCTTCTATCTTTTCTACTTCAAAGAGACAAAGACATTGTTTATGGCCAGCAGGAAAGAACTGCAGGACCACTCAATCAGATAGACATCTGTCATCACACCTTGGCTGGAAAGCGCCAGGTTTATCAGCTCAGCCATAAATCCTAAATTTGGTTGATCTTCCCTGTGCTCTCTGTGAGTACAATCCAAAGAAAATAACTACAACTAGTCCAATTACAGATTGGATTGACACTCATGATCTTCTGTTCAGTACTCAACATTTGCAGTGAAACAGTCTGTGTCCCATTTGTCTATCATGTTCATAAGCCAAGATCTTATACTGACAGAATAAATCCTTAAGTCTTAAAGTTCCTTGAGATCAACAGCTTTCTGAACTGTTTCATGAATTTTTAAGAGCTGAGGTTATGTTTGTAATGTTTGAATTACAACCTTATTCTATTAGGAAAGTGTAGAAATATTTAGTTTATCTCTTAATCATTTGTTTAGCTTTATTAACCATTAGGTAGTTAGTTATTAATCTGAATGCTGGTCTGTAGAATCCATTATGAATTGTTATGAAGTTCATTTACATGTGTTTACCCTTGTGTTGTTCACAGTTAATATGTGTTACTATCTGTTTCATTTCAGAGTAATTTAGCATGATCAGTGTTCTTTGAAAGTGATACTCAAAGCAAAATGAGAATGTTCATTAATGTGATTCTACAATTCTTTATATCTGTTTAGCATCAAATCCTTTATTATGAACCAACCATTCCTTAACATTAATTATAGTGAGTGAATGTTCAATCTGACTCCTTTACTAACCAAAGTATAAGTTGGATCAAACAATCAGGGCTCTTGAAAATCTCCTCTCAGGAAGCTGCAGCTGGGGATCAGGACCCCCTCCTTTCTCTCCTTACACCTTAGAGACACTCCCAGTCTGAAGAGTATAAAACCAGTTAAGCCGGGTGCTCACCCTCTTGCCTTTTGCTTTTCACACTCTTGTTTTCCCCTTTTTCCCTCTTATCTTGTTTTCTCTTTGTCTTGTTTTCTCCTTTGTCTTTTAAGTTTTCTGCCACGTGTTCATTCACATTGTTTGATTTTTCTTTAACATCGTCTTAGTTCAAGTTGTGAAACTTTAACTTTTTGTGCGCATAGCAATTCAAGATTAAGCTTTTAATTGTTTTTTTTTTGATTTCGCAAGCCATTTTTTAAATAGTTTCAACTGGTCATCGAGCCTGAGCCTGAACTGGCGTTTCAACTGAACGCCACCCAGCAGGCCCAAAGTCATCCTCTGAGCCAGAGTTTTGCAGTGAGACCAAAGGAGCATCAAAAAGGATACATAAGGCACTGGTTTTTGCATTCAGGCCTGTGTGCTGTGAACCCTGGCCTGTCCTTCATCTGAATTTGGTCCTCTTCAGAGCTGAACCTCTCGAACCGGTAGCCCAGACCTTCGGAACCTGCTCCATCCTTTTCAGGGACCAGCCTCACTTAAGTATCCAAACCTCCAGAGCTCCAAACAGGGATGATGCTGTTTCATGCATTCAATTCAGTTAACCACATCTAAATTTATCTTTTCACCAAAGCTAGTGTAGGTTAAAATGTTTGAGCATATTCACTCACTATCATTAACTTTAGTAGTCTTAGCCTGACTCAGAATCTTTCATTCATCTTTTATTATCTATATTCATCTTATCCTCATTTATTGCATGGATGTTGTAATCCTGTAATAAACCGATCATTTATTTTTCTAAGTTATTGTCTGTTAGTGTTCTTCTAGAACTGGAGTCCCTGAAATGAGAATTTCGGCTGAGACGTGAGATGTATTTAAATCTGTTTAAGACTGATTCAATGTTTGATTACTCAATTAAACTTTGTTTTTGTCCTTTCTCATCAGAAAAAGGTTGGTGGTGCCCAACGAGTTCATAAATGTCAAAATTATTTTAGCACATTTATTATGAATTCAAATCGTTACATTACTGCATACCCGCTGAGCTAATAGGTGTTAGCTCTTTCTACCGACTTTAGAATTAGCCACAGCAGCTATCTTTCCTGTATACAGGCTTACAAAAGCAGACTGTGGCAAATTAAAAACAATACAACTCTGGTGCCTTTTTTCAGGAAGATAGCACTGACCGTGAGGATGAAAACACCCCTGGCCCAGTCACAGCAAGGTGAGGTAGAGAAGGTCCCAGAGGCTGGCCACCACAAGCAGGACAGAAAAGTCTCAGCTCGGGGCCATGGCAGAGGCAGAAACCGGGAGAGAGGTCAACAAAGAGACCAGGGTCTCTATGATGTGGCACTAGGGGATCTTACCCATGTGGAGAGCATCAAGCTCAGAGACTGGCAGATGATCAGGTATGCATGACTAATGTGATAGTTTCACAGACATAATATGATGAAAACCATTTCTAAATATACGATTGGAGTGAGTTTTCTCATTTTTACATTCCCAGGCCAGGGTTAGAAGACTAAACCTGGAGGGGGTGAAGTGTTATGGCCAGGTGGTATAGGCCACAACAAGGAAAATTAAAGGAAGATCAATGCCCCCCTGTCCTGTAACAACACAGCTCCTGTACCAACGCCACTTGCGTCCACCTGAATCTAAAATTGTTTTTGAAAGTTTGGAACTGCAAGGACAGGAGAACAACAGAGAAGGTTTTTCACTGTAACAAATGATTTTTGACATTGAGGAGACCACTCAAAGGCAGTCTTTTTACTCAAAAGGTTTGTCAGTGGGGCTACCACAGTGGGAAAGTTCTGAAAAAATCCTCTGTAGTGCCCCACCAAACCCCAAAACCTCTCCAACTCTTTTTTTTGTCTTTGGGTAGTTATCAATAGCTTCAGCTTTAGCTCCCTCAGGCCGCACCTCTCCTTGCCCCACAACTTTGCCAAAATATGTCACCCTAGCCTTAGCAAATTCACATTTTGATAAGTTTACTGTCAGGTTAGCCTCCCTCAAACAACCGACCAAACAGGGCCTTGATACGCTGCACATGATCATCCCAAGAATCACTGTACACCACAACATCATCCAAATATGCAGTGCACCCTGAAAGTCCATGCAGAACCTTGTTCATTAGTCTTTGGAATGTGGCCGGGGCATTCTGCAAGCCAAATGGCACGACATTATATGAAAACAACCCCTTCGGTGTGACAAAACTACAGCTCTCCTTTGCTCTTGGGGTTAATGGTACCTGCCAGCAGTGGTGGACTGGACCATCGGGATCACCCAGCTGATTCCGCCAGGCCACTGGGAAAAACAAACAAACAAACAAACAAAAAAATGTGTGTATGCGTGTGACGGAGGCAGACCACGGAACTTGGAAGCAGGCCAGGCCAGCAATAAAAGGGTTGAACTGATTTATGTCCGTTGCTGTGGCAACACGTAGCCGGTGCGACTGGAAGTAGAGCTGTGGGGTGATTGGCCGCAGATGCGCTGATCAAGTGTTGTTGTCCGCTCCCGAGCTGATCATGTTTCTCTCTCCTCCTCCCCCTGAGGCAATGTCTGTGTTTTTCATGTTGTTGCTCTAAGATGTGATTGTTTTGAGTTTAATAAGGTCACCGACTGACACCGAGACGGCTACAATGCTAGTGGTGCGTGCTAATCCAAGTTTTATGTCTCTTGAGAACTTTTTCTGACAAGCTTTCAACATTTTATTATAATACAACAGCAATGTGGTAGGCTACATTCTTAGTTTAAATGAGTAAACAAATAGTTAAAGGCATGACTAATATGGAGTTTTTACAACCATGACGAGTATCCTTCTGTAAAATCTAGTTGAGTGGGCTATAAAGCACCTGTCAAATTACTTCATATTAAATTTGCAGTTATGTAGCCAATGTTGAATTCTTCACATTAGCATTATATACACTAAATCTGGCTTCAAATGTCCAAAACTTTTCACCAGTGCCAGCATTTAAATGTGTATTGGCCTGGCCTGGATGGAGTCAAACTCCTGGCCTAAATTGTGGTCCAAGTCCGCCCCTGCCCTAACCCCAACCCTAACCCTAATACCCCAATTTTACCCCAACATAAACCTAACACTTACAAAAACATTTGACATTTTTCCTAATTTTTTGTACCAATTGACTCCAAATGGTCTGAAATGTGCTCGTAAAAAGGGTTTGGACAGTGATTTTAACCTTAAGAGTAACCCTAACCCTAATACTAATAATAAACCTTTAACTCTAACATAACACTTGTTTACTTTATTACTTTTTATCACTTTAGAACACCCTTTAACCCTTTGAGTTTAGGATCTTCTTCTGTTTAATTTTTAATTTGTACTTTCCCTTTCGGATTTTTCATTTTTTACTTTTTTTACTTTACTTCTCTCCAGTTTTTATTCTAGTCTTCTTACTCAATGATTCATTCTTTATTTCTTTTTATTTTCCTTTTTTATTAAATAGTTAGTTTTTCTTATGCAATCTCTCTTGGTATAGTTCCTACTTCATCCACTTGCATTATTAGAGATTGACAACACTAAAAACTTGGATAAACCAGGGTATTTCAGTTCTACACAATTTCATCCACATTTTACTTTGACATAACAATCACTGTAGTGTCTTGTTGGTTCATGATTGGAATTTTAGACGGAATTCCCCACGTTTGACTCTAGCATAATCATTTAAAGTTAACCTTAATTATTTAATTCAGAATTCATCCATTTACAGCGTTAAACCCTTTAACAGAATCCAAAGCCTAGACAGGCTGGAGTGTCGGAATTCTAGACGGAATTCTCCACTTCTGACTCTAAAATAGTAATCTTAAGTCGACCTTACTTATTTAATTGTGAGTCCATCCATTCCCAATCTACAGCCTAACAGAGTCCAAAGCCTAGACAGGCTGGAGTGTCAGAATTCTGGACAGAATTCTTCACTTTTGACTACAAAAGAAAATGTACAGTTAACCTTACTTATCTAATTCCGAGTCCTTCCTTTCACAAGTGCAACAAGAGTTGAAGAGGAGACTGAAGATGGCAAAGCTGTAATACAAAAAGAAGATAGAGAGGAATCTACAACACAGCAACATCCGTGAAGTGTGGAAAGGAATCTGTACCATCTCTGGACACAGCAATAAAAAGAAAAGACAGCCAGTGGAGGGTGATCTGGAAAGAGCTGATGAACTCAACCTGTTCGTCAACAGATTTGACACTGCTGTCACACTCACATCCACTGCTACTCCACCTTCCTCTCAGCAACAAATCTTCACTACAACTTCTCCCCTTCCTCCTCCATCTTTTTCAAATGTCTCAACCACTTCAAATACCACCCTCCTAGAACACCAGTCCTTGTCTGTCACAGAGACAAGGGTAAGGATGGAGCTTGGAAGACTTTGTCCTGGGAAGGCAGCTGGTCCAGATGGTGTGTGTCCAAGGCTGCTTAGAGACTGTGCTGCAGAACTGTGTCAACCTCTCCACAGGATCTTCAACCTCAGTCTACAGCTGGGGGCGGGTACCTACTCTGTGGAAAACATCCTCCATTGTGCCAGTACCAAAAACAAAATGTCCAGCTGAATTCAATGACTACAGACCAGTGGCCCTCACTTGACACATCATGTAAACCCTGGAGTGGCTGGTTCTACGCCTTCTGAGGTCTGAGGTCAAAGACAAACTGAATTTCCTGCAGTTTGCATAAACAGAACACATTGGAGTGGATGATGCTGTCCTCTACATGCTGCACCGTGCCCTGTCTCATCTGGAGGAACCTGGGGTTCATGTGAGGATCATGTTCTTCGACTTTTCAAGTGCATTCAGCACCATCCAACCCACCATACTCAAAGGCAAGCTCACAGAGATGGGAATGGATCTATCCTGTGTTTCCTGGATCACAGATTACCTGACAGGAAGGCCACAGTTTGTCAGGCTGGTAAACTGTGTTTCTGGGACATTAATGAGCAGTACAGGGGCTCCACAAGGGACATTGCTGGTGCCATTCCTGTTGACACTGTATATGTCAGACTTCAAATACAGCAGTGAGTCCTGCCACATCCAGAAATACTCAGATGACACTGCTATCATGACATGTATCAGAAATAGACAAGAAGCTGAATACAGAGATCTGATAAGAGCCTTCAGTGACTGGAGTCACAAAAACTGCCTCTTCCTCAACACCCCAAAAACAAAGGAGATGATCATAGACTTCTGCAGAGCCAAACCCCCTCTTCAGCCAGTGAACACCTGTGGAGTGGACATTGAAGTGATGACATCATATAAATATCTAGGTATACATATGGATAATAAGTTGGACTGGTCTAAGACTATAGACGGCATCTACAGAAAGGGGCAGAGCCACCTCTTTTGCCTGAGAAGACTCCGATCAATAGACATAGGTAGTAAGATGCTGCAGATGTTTTATCAGTCTGTGGTGGCAAGTGTTCTGTTCTAAGCTGCAGTCTGTTGGGGAGGAAGCATCCAACACAAAGATGCAAGACATCTTAACAAACTGGTGAAAAAGGCTGGCTCTGTGGTTGGATCCAAGCTGGACTCAGTGGAGGATGTGCTGGAGAGATCTAAACTGGGGAAGGTGGAGACTATTCTCAAGAACATGGATCACCCACTTCACAACACCTTAATGGAGCAAAGGGCCAATGGTGGTGGATGGCTCCTCTCTCTCCGCTACAGGACAGAAAGACAACAGCGAGTTAAAAAATGGCTTCGCTATAGTGATTGTTAGGGTTTATTGGCCTAAATTTAACATGGGAATTAATGGGCAGAATGTTTGCACTCCTAAGGAATATACTTACCTACTGGTTGAGTGTTACAATTTGATGACCTGAGACCTATTTTGTGAGAAGCATGACTAGTGTACCTCCATTTTGGTGTATTTTTTGTGTCTGTGGAGTGAAAATTGTGGCCCTGGGAGCAAAATAATTACGCTTAGTCTAGTAAATCCAAAACATTCTCCCCGCTCTAGTGATGATGTCACCCACCCTAGCGATTCCAATAAACACTCATTGTAAAGGCTGAAAAGGGCAGAAAACCTCATGGTACATAAAGGTGAATTGTGCAAAAACGGTAGGAGATGGTACAAACAAGTACTATCGACATTTGTAGCAGATAAGACAGTGACCATTTTAAAGTAAAAATGGAGTCTGTAGGTGAAAGTATGTGTAAATTATAAGGGTGAGAAGTCGGTAGTGCTGTAGGCGGAATGGCCAGATTTCTCCATTCATTTCTTATGGTACCAATTTTGCAGAAAAAGTGAAATATTGCAAAAAGTATAAATGGTAGAAAGGTTAAAAGTAATAGCGAACATGTCCAGAAGGAGTGCATCAGTATAAATTTAAATTAGCGCAGATTTAGTTCTATTTTAAACAGTCTACAGTCAACAAACATTCTCAGGGAGGACTTGTCAATTGCAATACAGCACAGTCTGTTCAGACTTCACAGGATGGTATTGATGTATGGTTCTGCTGGGTGCCAGCTCACATAAGGGTGAAGGGAAATGAGGTGGCTGATAATCTTGCAAAAAGGGCTCTGGAAAATAATATAACAGTCACAATGCCTCATGGAAAAGGAGGGGGTAAAACAATGATAAGGGCAAGAGGCATGGAAATTTGGCAGAAAAGATGGGAAGATGATCAGAAAGGAAGGAAATATTACAACATACAAAAATCTGTCTTAACAAAAATCTTTAAAGAAAGAAATAGAAGAGAAAAAATCCTATTGATGAGGCTTAGAGCTGGCCATACTGGTGTGAACAATAAAATGAATGTAATAGGGGAAAAGAATACTGAAAAGTGTGAGAAATGGGGTGTGAAAGAAAATGTGGAACATGCATTGTGTTAAGTATGTATCAGAGTGAGAGAGACTACAGGGAAAAGTTAAAGCAGCTCAGTGGGACTTGAGTCTGGCTTGAATTCTTGGATCAGAGGGGGGTAGAGGAAAGAGCCATGAGACATGACGCTACACACTCTTGTACGGTAGGTGGCGGTATGCACTTGAACGTCGCTTGCGATCCGCCATTAAACGAAAGAAGAAGAAAAACTGCCGGAAATAATAAAAGAAGGCGAAGTAGCAGGAGGAGGATGGAATGGGAAAGGAAGAACGGTCCGAAATTGTAGAGGTTCACGGAATCAAAGTTTACTCATTTTTTTGTAGGATATTAATTGTTAATAGATTATTAAACACGGAAACCGGTTCATTGGTTTATTACAGCCCCGAGACAGACCAAAGAAAAAAACCTTAAGACCTTCCGGACAAGAGAATTGCCGTTTTTGGCTGAGAAACCTTATCTTATCACGTCTGTACATCTACATCTGCTCTCCCCTTGCGTTTACCAGTGGATATAAGGAGTACCATTAAATTGGGGCCTGACACTGTGGAGGAAGCAGGCGCCTCAGTCCGGGTCTGTCGAGTCATAGCACAACAGAGCTGCTGCAGCTGTAAGCTAAGGACCGTCCTGCACGGAGTGGTCGGTAGGTGACAGCTTTGTACGTTGATTCAGGGTTAGTGCAGCAGGCTGAAAACTGTTTTGATTAAACGGTGATCGATATTCGATAAATGACCACTAGTGCAAGAGCGCGTGTGTGTGTGGAAAATCAATTTTAAAAAATCACAAATTTATTCAGTTGTCTAATGTTGTAATCGCATTTTCTGCCAAGCAACCAGTAAAACTACAGAAGAAAGTTAATTTGATGCTAAATTTCTTCACCCATCTTTTCCGTCAGGGCTCTTTGATTTGAAACGCCCTGCTATTTGAATAAAGCTATAAAAATGAAGTTATTATCACTATTATTATTATTGTTATTATGTATATATATATGTATATATATATCAGTGGCGGCTGCTGGTCTTTCAAGGAGGGGAAGCTCATTTTTCTGGCCTACATCATAATTGTATTTGTTTATTAGTATGTAACAGAACAGAGTCGCCAAACACAACGGCAGTCATTTTTAACAAAGACAAGAGTCGCTGAGGATCGGTAAGGTCTCCAGAGCAGTTAAGAACAACGGAATGAATAACTTGGAAAATGCTCTGGTAGATGTTTTATTCTTCAAGATCGCTGATTCGCTTGTTTAGCTGTCAATCAAAAAAGGATTTCGCCTCAGACAGCTCATCCAATCATGGATGCAGAAGCTTGGAGTCCGGGAGAAAGTCGGGACCGCCCTCTCGCCATAGAACTCCAGTGAAGCTGGGCTTCCATTGGGTGGGACAAAGCCCAGCATTTATCCAATGAGCGTCTAGTTTCGCTGCTGGAACAACCCACTTTAAGCTTCCACATTGAAGTCAGCAGAAGCCCAGCGTCCGGCTGTTTAAAGCGCTGAGGCGCTGCGAGGATGAATGAGAACGAAGTTATGCCGGTTACCTGTGATTATCAGCTTCTTATCACAGTGTCTGAACAAAAGATGAAGGCTTTCTAGTGCGTATTTAGTTAATGAAATGTACACACAGCAGTACGTATTTCACCACTTTTTCTTTTTTTTGAGGGGTGACATTTTAAGGGAAGCCGAGCTTCCCTTGCAGTCTTAGAGCAATCGCCACTGATATTTATATATGTGTGTGTGTGTTATTATAATAATAATAATTATTATTATTATTGTTATTATAATACTCCCCCCCCCCCCCCCTTCAACTCTTACATTCGCTCTCCCTCACACACTCATACACGTTCGCGGTCACACAGACACACTCACATAGGCTCTCTCTGCTTGCACACAATCACGCACTCTCTTATGCGTGCACCCTCATATACGTCATGATATGCCTGGGCGATTTGGCAAAAAAAATGATCACGATTTTTTTAAACTGCCAGTTTTAAAGCATCTGTTAGATTAGTTCAACATTTTATTAAAATACGAAGTAAATAAAGCAAATTGAATAAGATACACTGAAAAAAATATAAAAAACATTTTAACTCAACAGTACAACAAACGTAGATAAATACAGTGAATTATTAGTTTACAGTCCTGAGTGTTTTCGCAGGTATGCAAGACCCAAAATAAACAAATTGCCCCCTCAGAGATAATGAAAACGTCTTAAAATGTAAACATTAAACATTTAAATGTAAACGTTGATGATATGCATACCTGCCAACATTTGGGTTATAAAATCCAGGAGTTGTTTGCGGTGCACGATGGGCAGTTTCAGGGTGACTTCGTATCGTGGATACGAGCTAATTATGAGAGTATATGTAATTAAATTGCTCATCCAAATAAGTATAAGTGAAGCTGCACACTTTTTTGTTTTGTTTTAATAATGACAAATGGTAATAAAAAAATAATAGCTACGATATGCCTTTAACTTATTTAGCCCACTAATATTAGAGTTAAACTCCTCATATTTCTCTCCCCTATAAGGCTCTTTAAACATCTGTGCATGAAATACAGCACTCTTTTATCCGAGGCTGCCCTGAACACATCACTCTCGCATATCTCGTTTGTTTTCTTTCATCGAAATGTTCATTTTTCAACAAACACTGCTTAAATATAGTTTACAGCTGAAAACGACCTGAATCATCCCAAATTTTAAAGTAAAAGTGTCAATCCAGTGTCTGTGAGGCATAGCAGAAATACAGGACTATCTCCGGTTGTCTGGAAACCTGGAAACTTTAGACAACTATAGTGATCCGATTCATGAATGAATGCGGACCATGCTATGAGAAACTCCCGGGAGAAATTACAATACGTGGGGTGGGCGGGTGATTGATCTGAAATACGGGAGAGTCCCGGGAAAGCGGGAGTGTTGGCAGGTATGGATATGATTGATTGCTGCTTTGGTCTGGTGGCTGCACCGCTAGTTGTAGCTAAACTGCTAATGCCACTCGTGCCGTCAGCAGTGACAGGCTGTACAGACTCCGCTCGCATTTTCATACTTCCCGCATACTCGGGAAGTACTTCTTCAAATGATTAAACTGATTTGTTATGTCCGGTTTATCGGCTTAATTGCTCGACGTCACTTTGGAGAGACGTTGAATAACATCTCAACAATAACATCTTCTGAGGATGACTCAAATTCATGGCTGACATCCATTTTGCTGCCCTTAGCTCCGCGTTTGGCTTCATGTTTGGTGATTCTGTTAATTTCTCCTGTTTACTTCTCCGGTACCTTACAGAAGTGAGCAGGAAAAGCTCGACTTTGATTGGCTGTTGTGACGCACATTTCCGCTATGTTTGATCGAGTAAATATGCTCACAGCTGATCACCGTGATCGAAATGAAATTTATCACGATCATCAATCACGTTCATATAATCTCCCAGTCCTACAATCAATCAATCAATCAACTTTATTTCTATAGCACATTTTAAAATAACCACAAGGGTAGCCAAAGTGCTGTACAATGATACATAAAAACAAATAACACAAAGAGCAAGATAAAGTGAGCAGAAATACATTAATGCAAGGGGATAAATAAGTAAATAAATAAGCAGGCTCACGGCAGGTGCTAAAATGATAAAAAACAAAGTAACACTAAAAAGTATCAAAAGCCAAGGAGTAAAAGTGTGTTTTTAAAAGGGATTTAAAAACAGCAAATGAGGAGGCCTGTCTGATATTCAAGGGCAACTCATTCCAGAGCTTCGGGGCAGCAGCAGCAAACGCTCTGTCCCCTCTGAGCTTCAGCCTTGTATATGGGACCGTCAGTAGCAGCTGATCGGCTGATCTTAAGGGTCGGGGTGGGCAGTAAGGCTGGAGCATTTCAGAAATGTAAGGTGGAGCAAGATTGTTCAGACTTTTAAAAACAAATATTAAAAGCTTAAAATGAATTCTGTACTGTACAGGGAGCCAGTGTAAGGACGCCAGGATGGGGGTGATGTGCTCACGCCTGCAGGTCTGGGTGAGGAGACGTGCAGCAGAGTTCTGCACAAGCTGCAGGCGGGCAAGGGAAGCCTGGCTAATCCCTACATACAGAGAGTTACAGTAGTCAAGACGGGTAGTTAATTTTTCCAGGTCAGGTCTTGATAAAATGGGCTTCACCTTCGCTATTTGACGTAGCTGATAAAAACTTTTTTGTACCACCCCGCTGATCTGCTTCTCAAATTTAAAATCAGGGTCAAACTTAACTCCCAGGTTAGTGACGACCTCTTTAAGGTAGGGTGAGAGGGAGCCTAGGTCGATGTTGGGGGGGTGGCCGCCACTTGGTCCAAACAACATTACTTCATTCTTGTTCTCATTAAGACTGAGGAGGTTAAAAGAAAGCCAGGCTTTAATGTCCTTAAGACAGTCAGTGAGTTGCTGGACTGAGTTGGAGTTGTTCTGTGCAAGTGGAAAATAGATCTGACAATCATCAGCGTAAAAATGAAAGGAGATGCCATGTTTCCTAAAAACAGAACCAAGGGGGAGTAAATAAAAGGCAAATAAAAGAGGGCCAAGGATTGAGCCTTGGGGGACCCCATGTGGGAGGGGAGCTGTTGACGACACAGAGTTGTCAAGTTTAACGCAGAAACTTCTGTCCCTTAAATAAGACCGGAACCAGTCCAGGGCAACACCCTTAATGCCCACACAGTGATCAAGGCGAGAGATTAAAATGCTGTGGTCAACAGTGTCAAATGCAGCAGACAGATCTAGGAGCACAAGGACAACAAACTTTCCAGAGTCTGTTGTCATTAGAATATCGTTTGAAACCTTTAAAAGTGCTGACTCTGTGCTGTGGAGAGCTTTAAAACCAGACTGGAACAACTCTGTGATACCATTATCTTCCAAAAATGGTAACAATTGATTGTAGACCACCTTCTCTAGAATCTTGGACAGATATGGAAGATTTGAGATGGGTCTGAAACTGGCACAGAGGGATGGGTCACCATGATACTACTTTCTGTACCAATGGCGAGATGTAATCAGTGCCCAAAACACTTGAGTCTGGACTTCTCATTCAGCTGTGCTGTCATCTCCGAATTGGATTCATTGTCCGTCATTATGCAGATGTGGTTTGAAGCGCTTAGACTGGTGTTTTAGCCATTCAACTATCATAGCTTTGTGGTGTTTTTTTTAGTGCTGCAACTAACGATTATTTTTTTGTCGACTAGTCGTCCGACTAGTCGTCCGATTAATCACGATTAATCACTATCTTCTTTATTGATAAACACCTATTTGCGGGGTGTCTGCGTTTCAGGGGCTCATGCATCGCCGCGGTGCTGCCATGGTAGGAAAGCTGAGCTTTGATCGACGTGTTTTTTTGGTTTGTTCCGGGTAAAATGTTCCCAAACTTCTGAAGTTTTGGGTCGGAGTTTTGGAGCGTCTTTTTCAGTTTGTTCTGCCATAACGTGTGCACTCTTCTTCTGTGTTTGCTCGCGGGATGTAAACAGCGAGCGCTACTGCCCCCAGCACATCCTGTAGTGCACTGCAGTTATAGATGAGCATGAGGCGCCGGCATGTGATTCTTAACAACAATAACACGACGCGTTGACGCTTCGTTTTCGTGTCGATGAATTTGTCGTGTCGACGTAATCGATTATGTCGACTAATCGTTGCAGCCCTAGTTTTTTAAAGTGTTGATAAAGGTTTGTAGTGTTACTTCCTGAGGTAGCAACAGTAGCAGGTTCTGCACACATTGCACAGCAGCAACTTTTTTAGCTAAAATAAATCCACACAATTGCCATGCTGCCCCTCTTTGGAACTCAACTTTCTTCAGTGTCAGCTTCTGTCGAGCATTAGCCCATAGTGCAACAGAGCGCAGTGTTGACTTCTCTCCCTACCTGCTTTGCTTTGCTCCACTGGCTCATAGGTGATGTGATGTGACCAGTCAACAGTGCCGTCTTTGCGGTTAGAACTTCGCGCTTTATCATATCGCAATGTAATTGCAAATGCAATTAATCGTTCAGCCCTTGTGAAAAGTTGCATTTCTGAGTGTTTCTGCATTCAAATTGTGATGAATCTCCAACAGACCCAAACGGCAGGTTCACACAGTTGGATTTCCTACGTCACAACTGCAAGCTCCGCCCCCAGAGCCCCACCCTGCAGACCAGACTCAGAGAAGTAGAGCAGATGATTGTGGAACAAGTGTGTGCGGTAGCAGATTGCAATGCTCCTAAGAAAGCTAATTATGATATTAACTTTCATCATGCCCCCCAAGACATTACTATTAGGGATGCACGATATTTATCGGACAGATAAAATATCGGCCGATTTGGGGGGAAATTACGTCATTTTTTATGGGTCCGATAGGTGCATTTTTCCGATAGAAAGATCCGATATATTAATGAAATTACGAGTAACGTTTGCAGGCGGAGTAGCCGCCCGTCCGAGACGCGCTGGTCACGTCGTCTATCAAGCCTTACTCGCAGGTCCCAAGCCTGACCCCGTCACTGCCTGACAGATAATAAAATGTCTTCACCAGCATGGTCGTTTCTCTCAGTGGCAGAAGATGACAACAGCATTGCTATATGCAAAACCTGTTCAGCGAGGATTTCAAGAGGAGGAAAGAAGACGTCAAGTTTTAACACAACGAATCTGATAGCTCATCTGAAAAGTCGCCATCGCGGCGAAGCGGTATTAAAAGAATATGAGACAGCCGCCGAAGCTGCTAGCGGTACTAAAGCTAAGACAACAACACTACGGAGGATCGATGTCCCCATTCAGCAGGCGTTTAAAAACTGCAAAGCTTGGAGCCACGTTACACTCTCCCAAGCCGCCACTTCTTCTCGGATGTGTCTCTTCCTGCACTCTATGATATTGTCGCCACATACATTCACAACCTGATCGACAAGAACGGACTACACGTGAGTTTTACCACAGACATATGGACGTCAGATGTTAGTCCGGTCAGCATGCTAAGCCTAACGGCTCATAATGGCTCCTTTACAATTTACAGTTCTGTTGAACAGCTCAGGGGATCAAATGAAGTTCTGCTTTTTGCTCTGTTATTGTTATTTATAGCAAATGACCACATTTGAAGAGCCAAAAACTTTTGTTTGTTGTTCTAGATAGGCCAGAGCAACAAAAATATCAGTTTTCAATCGCTGCATCCTGCACAAACTGCAGATTATATGAAGATTATAATAAATGTAAAAATATGAATTTATCGGTTATCGGTATCGGCCATGAGAAGAAGAAAATTATCGGTTATCGGTATTGGTTGAAATTTTTCATATCGTGCATCACTAATTACTATCTTAGAGCTAAATAGCTCCTATATTACCTGCCACTTCTACTACACCGGCAATGTTAGGCTGCAAACTCACATAAAGTGGAGGGTGCAGAACAGCATTTTCTCCACCCACGACTCAGAGTTGAATTGCTAATGAGCTACTTGAGCTCATTACCCCTTTAAAATTACAGGTAACAGGATTTTGGCTAAAAACTTCATAATCATGATTTAAAGACCACTGAAAACACTTTAGGTAGTAAAAATAAGGTTGGAGTGGGAAATATTATATATGCAACTTGATGTAAGTATCTTTATATGTGGAAAAGGATGTTTCCTTACCTGTGGGCCCGACTGTCACACAACAAATCCATCTATACTAATTTGAGAGTGTGGCAGATGTAACGTCCTCCACAGTGTTTAGCACAACACTTGTTTAGGGGCCACCTCTGGTCGCCATCTCAAAAGCTTAATGGCCCTCATTTATCAATCTTGCGTAGAACTGAGTGCAGATCTGAGCGAAGGATTCATAGTACGAAAGGACACACGTGAGATTTATTAAAGGGTTCGTATCTGACCAATCCCAGCGTACGTATGATCGGGTCTTCATAAATGTGGCGGCTGAAATCGATCGTCATTAACATGTCACGCCCTTAAATATTTGTGGTTCGGAAGCCTCACCCACTGAGGTCAAACATGAAAGAGGAGAAATATTAGAAAGATTTGAAACTTTTCCGAGATGAAAGTGGATATCCTCACATCTGTGGTGGAAACTAACAAGGATTTGCTCTTTGGAAGCATCAAAACTGGTATAAAAGCAGTCCAGAAAACTCCTGGCTGGAGCAGGATTATGGTGGTGGTGAACAGCACTACCGCTGGTAGCGGACAGTGGCTGAAGTTCAAATGAATCATTAGTCAATAAGTTGCTCATGATGATAAATTAATATCTCATACATGCCTCATATTTTTCTATTGCCATGACATAGGCTATGCTGCTCCTATTATTAAAAGTATTTAGTTTTAATTTGTTGCGTCTTTGTAATGTAGAGCAGATCATCACCATACAGTGTGTTGCTGCCCCTTAGGCACATTTTTATAGATTTTTATTGGACTTGTATCTCTGATTAAATAGGAAGAGCACTTTCTAAACTTAAACTTTACATGTCAGAATCCATTGATTAGGTCCTGTCTCCTCTGCACAGCACCTTTGTGGAGTCTCTCCTCGTTATTGTACTCCGGGCATCGGGTCCTCGCGTTGTACCGGCACAGCCAACAGCACAGCATTCGCCAGTGTGACATTGTGCAAAACTGTACTGGCCCAAATTATGTCCTGCACCCTTTAAAGCATTGTACAACAACATCCCTGCTGCTGGGCTAAGACAGAGCTACCTGCCTTTTAGGAGTCAAACGCAGCGCTCCACAGTGGCGCGTGTGTGTGCAATGTTAAAATGGCGCTCCTGCTATGTGGCAGTGTTTCTGTGCAGAGTTATCAAATAGGCCTATTCACTAAGGACATAACAAATTTATTTTATTTTATTTACGTCTTAATCTTTAATGAAATCTGGCTGATTGTGCTAAATGACAGGTTTGAGGTTTGTTTATCAATTATTTTGAGACAGACATTGGCTGCACCACAAATCTACACTGACTCAAACTTGTGTACATAATGTCAGACCTGTCATGAGATTTGGTCGTAGCGTAAGCTCGTGCAGATTGATAAGTGCCGATCCTCACGTCGCAACTTACGTACGCAAGGTGTATGTAAGTTTTCTGCCTCACGCAAGCTTGATAAATGAGGGCCATTGTGTTTTAAATCTGTTGACTGTGTTATTTGTGACAGTTTTTGTGTGCTTTGTGACTCTGCGGGGCTGTGACCTCTGTCTCAGTAGGACTTCCTGGTTAAATTAAGGTTGAATAAATTAAATTAAAAATGTAGTGCTATACGTATGTGACAGTACTTGAGTTGCGTGTTTGAACTATGTCGCTGAACAGTGATTAATATGAAAAGCTTTGTTCCCAGCCAGCAGTCTGGCTCAGTTCGGTTCAATAGGAGACACAATTGTTGTAAAGAGAACCAAAATAACCATTCTGTATCGGTCTACTTTTGTGGCACCCATCTGTGGTGGTACCAGAACCCTAATGCATTGGGCAGGACACTAAAATCTGTCGATTGGTTGAAAGAATTATCACTTAGTCACTTGAAAGATTTCCTGTGGCTTTCAGGGCTGTTTGTTTAAGTGGCTCATATCAGTGCCAGGTGCTCCTCTTCATCAAATGCGTAGTCCAAAGCAGTCATATTGTACTAAATCAAACAACCCATTCACTGCTTAAAATTTGATTTCCCCTTCAGTCACTTATTGTTAATGTATGTTAGTCATTGTGGAGTCTCCATCTCTGACCACAGCACTGCAATGGTCACCTTGTTGCTGTTCCTGTTCAGTCCAGCGAGCATGAGCAGGTCTAAAAATGCAGTCTTAATGAGTTCGGTCAGGTGAGGAGTGAGCATATCATTTAATACCTGCACAACAATGGGCAAAGATGTTGCTCCCACTAACCCGCTTAGGGGTGCACTACTTGAATGTGTGAATGTGTCTCTGAGTCATATTACAAAGACTGGTTTTTAATTTAAGGCTTTAATCTGATTCTAAAATCTGAGTTAGGTATTTTTCCAGGAGTTTGATATCAATGATATGGGACAAGAAGCTACTGTAATGCATGGTCCTTTATTTTCAGTGTTCAGCGAAAGCACAATAGGTTTGTATTCCGATCCAATTCCGCTTTACATTGAAGGGCACCTAGACTTGGCGTTTCAGGCAAAATGTCAAGTCCAAAGTACAATGAATTGGATAACCATGATCTGCTTTTTAAGGAAGCTTTGAAATGTAAATCTTGAACTTCCTGATATTCATCTTTTTCTGCCTCTTCAGTTGACAGGACCCTCAAATATCTCCTGTTTCCAATGGAAGCAGATGGATGCAGCCAGCAGTATAAGATGCAGCTCTCAGAGATCAAATACAGCAAACAGTGTTTAACTCCAATGACTGATGACCTTGGAAGAGAAAAGGATGGAGGAAGGTCCCAGAAGAGTGTAACTATGGCTCCAACCTCCAGGTATTTGACTGACAGGCAGTATGTGATGAGGAAGCCTCTGTTTGAATCAGAGCAGCACACGTGCATCTTAAAGAAGGCTCATCCAGAGTGTGAGAAGGTAAGCGGTAGGGCTGGGCAATATGACCTAAAATTCATATCAGGGTATAAATTGAATCCCTTCATGGTAACTGTATATTGAGCGATAAACTTTAGTGTAAAAATATAATGAAAGTATTTCTAAGCAAAGCTAAATTGATCAAAAAAAGAAAAAACAATAAAAACAAACAGATATAATGCAGAATATTTTAGAACATTTATTGTGCAGATCTCAAAACTCATTCTATGGTGCAAAATAGTGCAAACAAACAAATAACATTGCTGACATTTTAAAAACAGTACAACAGGATGTTTTCTATTATGCAAAATTTTAAGGATGTTGTCAACAACAATTGCTCATCCTCAAAAACACAAAAATAAAGTTTAAATTTGAAGGAGTACTTCAAGTATAAGAGGTATTCTGTAATGCATATGGCAAGACAGTAAATTGGTTGCCAACAATAATTTCTCACTTCCAAGACCACAGTGATAAACTAGATATTGTAAACAGCACCTCAAGTACAACAGATTTTTTTCTGTAATGCAAACTAGTTCAAAATTTACCAAACACTATTTTGTCAATATCCTAAAGAACACACAAAAGAAGATACTCTAAATGACCCTACTTAAAGTACCACAGGCTTTGTTCAGTCGTGCAAAAGTGGTACCCGACTCCAAATCTCTGAAGTTGCAGATATTGTTCAAAAAGAAATACACTCTTGATCAAAATCTTAAGACCAGTTAAAAAACTGCAAGAATTTATATTTAGCACTGTTGGACCTTAAGACGGTTCTTTGTAGAGCTTCAAAATGCAAAAAGAAGAAATGGGAACAAGAGACCAAAATTTTTGAGCAGGTAATTTATTGAAAACAACAATTTAACTGAAATAGGCTGTTCATCAGCTGATCAAAAGTTTAAGACCACAGCCTTTAAAAGCCCAAATCTGTGCGAAAATTTGGATTCCATGTCATTTCTTGTCAAGGGGTCACACTGTCAACATCTCTTGATGGCAAGGGCAAAAAAGCTCACTGCTTTTGAACGTGGTAGGATTGTTGAGCTGCATAAAAAAGGCCTCTCACAACGTGCCATCGCTGCTGAGGTTGGATGCAGTAAGACCGTTATTTTTCATTTCTTAAAAGATTCGGAGGGTTATGGAACAAAAAAATCAAGTGGTAGACCCCAAAAAATCTCACCAGCGCTGAGCCGGAGGATCCGAATGTGTGTCCATCAAGACGCGGGACGATCCTCATCCCAAATTAAGGCCATTACAGGTGCTGACTGCAGCCCAATAACAATCAGACGACATCTGCGAAGGAAGGGCTTCAAAAACAAAAAACGTCTTCAAAGGCCACGTCTCCTTCAACGTCACAAAATTGCCCGTTTGGGCTTTGCGAGGGAGCACCAAACATGGGACCTTCGAAGGTGGAAGAAAGTTTTATTCTCTGATGAGAAAAAATTTTACCTTGATGGTCCTGATGGCTTCCAACGCTACTGGCATGACAAGGAGATGCCACCTGAGATGTTTTCTATGCGGCACAGTGGAGGGGGCATCATCATGATCTGGGGTGCTTTCTCCTTCAATGGAACAGTGGAGCTCCAGGTTGTACAGGGGCGTCAAACAGCAGCTGGCTATGTGGAGATGTTGCAGCGGGCATTCCTCATGACTGAGGGCCCTCTTCTGTGTGGCAATGACTGGGTTTTTCAGCAGGACCACGCTACAATTCACAAGGCCCGTCTGACCAAGAACTTTCTCCAGGAGAATAGCATCACTCTTTTGGACCATCCTGCATGTTCCCCTGATCTAAATCCAATTGAGAACATTTGGGGATGGATGGCAAGGGAGATTTATAAAAATGGACATCAGTTCCAGACAGTGGATGCCCTCCGTGAAGCCATCTTTACCAATTGGAGCAACATTCCCACTAGCCTTTTGGAAACACTTGTATCAAGCATGCCAAAACAAATTTTTGAAGTAATAATGGTGGAGCTGCTCATTACTGAGTCAGTTTTTGACACTTTAATTTCTGTTTTTGGAGGTGTTTAGGTTTTTTTGAGCTGTGGTCTTAAACTTTTGATCAGCTGATGAACAGCCGATTTCAGTTAAATTGTTGTTTTCGATAAATTACCTGCTTGAAACTTTTGGTCTCTTGTTCCCATTTCTTCTTTTTGCATTTTGAAGCTCTACGAAGAACCGTCTTAAGGTCCAACAGTGCTAAATATAAATTCTTGCAGTTTTTTAACTGGTCTTAAGATTTTCATCAGGAGTGTACTTAGTACACTTATCTTTCCAGTTTGGAAAAAAACAGCATATTTAAAATAAGGACTGGGCAATTTGTCAAAAAAAAAAAAGATCTGGATATATTTTGTCATATCATCTGATCCGATTATTATCATGATTTTTTTTAACTGCCAGTTTTAAAGCATCTGTACTAAAAACTAAAGAAACTAGAGATTAGTTCAACATTTTATTGAAATACAAAGTAAATAACAAAGCAGACTATATGAGATAAACTTAGAAAAATATAAAAACCATTTTAACTCAACAGTATGATAGATTAATGTAAATTTAAATAATACAGTGAACTAGTTTACAGTCCTTAAAATGTAAACACTAACATCATGCTTTCCACATAATCACTGGGGAAATACTTCTTCAAATGATTAAACAGATTTGTTGTGATGCCAGTTTTTGAGGGCACCGACTGCCGACATACCTTGCACATCGGCGTCATTGTTTGACGTCACTTTGGCTGGTAGTGGCTCAACGGTCACTGAATTATATCCAAATTAGCAGGAAATAGACCACAGAAAGGCAAAACAACCTGTTGTGGATATATTGTCTCCCCTATACTGAGCCCAGCTGACTGGGGCTGCACTACGCTGCTGCCACACTCTAAATACTGCTATACGGAGCAAATACGGAATGCGTTCAGTACGGATCCTGTATGTTTTTGGCTTTACAGTGATAAGCCAGTGAAAGGGCAGTAGTAGCTCTGCCTTGGCAGTGGCCAATTGTTTCTTTCTTCTCCATGTATTTGAAAAGGCACTCACAATCCTTTTACACACCCCAATTGTGCACTCCACACGAGGATCTTTCGCACTTCTCTCTGTTAACGAAGTTAAAAGTTATTACTCTAGTTGTATCCACAGAGCATCAGACACCTCTAACAACCAAACATTAAAGGTACAAAACAATAGTATAGTTCTGACATTGACAGAACCGTTCCTCCCTCCATGCAGTCATAGATTAGATTAGAAGATTAGATCAAATAAGTTGATTAATTTTTTGACTGACAATTGAAAAATTTAAAGCATTGCAGTGGCAACAGCAGTGTAGGACTTAAGTACAAAATGTCAAAAGGAGTATATAAAAATATTTCATAGAAATATCATCAAATCAAATCATAATATTTTCATTAGTTGCAGTCGTATTTGCATTGATTGCATTTATATCTTTGTGAGGCTAGCATTTGCATAAGCTTCAACTAAGAAGTGGCACAGCAGCTTTCATGTGGTGGCCTCATTGATAACTGCCTCCAGAAAATGCAGACATGTGCATCTGTAAAAGGCTTGCTCCATTTTTGAAAGAGGCTGTTTATTTGTTAAATTCCTACTAATAAAGGTTGTAAACCCAAGTGGCATTGTGTGATACAGCCATTTTGTAATGAGGGGCTCAAAATAAAATTATGTGTAGGGCCCCAATTTTGCCAGGGACAGCCCTGGTAATTAGTTACATAAAACTGTACACCCTAGGAGGCTGATGAGCTATTTTAGAGGGGCATGGACACATAAAATAAATAATACAGCCAGCAAATAACGCAATCAGCATAAGACACGGCATACAAATGCAACAGCTTTGCTTGTTGGCTATGCTAAGTTTATTTATGCCATCTCTGTATACTTACCCCAGTGGACAAAGTACATTAAACTAGCTTAAAATGTTTAGGGATGTGCAATGATTTTTTAATATTCGAATAGTCATTAAATCCTAACAAGTCGAATAGTTCATATCTGAAAAAAAAGTTTACTGCAGCAGCCATCCAAAAGTTCTGTGTGGAGCTATTTTAGCAAAACAAGTGAAGCAGAGGTTCAGTGTAAACTCTGCGAGGCCAAGCTTGCATATCACAAGTCTACGACAACCATGCACAGCCATATGGAAGCAAAGCACCTAAGTGTAAGCGGCGGGTTGTCGTCACAGCAACAGTCAATTGCCAGCAGACGTTTGATGAATGATTTCAAAAACACAGGACATGATGTTAAAAGATCCAAAGTGCCTGGGGACTCTGCATGGCAGGGGCGTCCTACTCCCTGAGCCAGGTTTGCACCTGACCGCATACCTACACACTTGAAGACTTGAGCATTGAGATGTTGAGACAGCTGGACAGACACTTCACAGGGGTTATCAAGTGGGTTCCTACTTTCACCAACGTTTCGCTGATTTAACCCCACGACGTCTCCAGTAGGCTTAGCAGTGTAATCTGGCGTCCCAGAAACACCCCCCTCTGCGTCTGCCCAACCAGTTTATTTCGGAGACCAGCTAGGGTCTTTCCTTTTCAGCCAAAGCCACTGGCTACACCGCTCTGCCACTCTGGATAGATCCTTGATGGCCTGGCATAGGACTTGTCCACTGATTCCCAGGTCCTTCATCAGCCTCACAGTCGACGTTGCCACAAACCCCCGACATCCAACTTCTGCTGGGCAGACCTTTGCTCTCCAGCCCCTCTGTTCTGCTTCTGCTGCGAGATCTGAATAACGCAGTTTCTTTCGTTCAAAGGCTTCCTCTACCGCATCCTCCCAAGGGACGGTGAGCTCCACAAAGTACACTCTGCGCTGTGAGTTGGACCACAGGACTAGGTCAGGCCTTAGGTTGGTGATGACTATCTCTGGTGGAACTAGGAGCTGTGTTCCCACGTCCACCAGCATCTGCCAGTCTCTGGCTGTCTCCAGTTCCCCCATTCTGGCCTTTGGTGGAAACTTCCTCTGTCCTTGTTTCCCTTCTCGAACAAACGCAATCGAGTTGGCCGAGTTCGTTACTCTGGGCGGCAAGGCATTGATGGTGGTTCTTCTGCTTTCCAGACTTGCAGCCAGGCACTTAAGAACTTGGTTATGTCTCCAAGTGTACCGTCCTTGAGAGAGGCTCACTTTACACCCAACAAGGATGTGTCTGAGTGTAGCTCGTGTTGAACACAGGGGGCATGATGGATCTTCACCCACCCATTGGTTGAGATTTGTAGGGGTAGGAAGAACGTCATAAGTGGATCGGATGAGAAAACTTATCCTACTTGCCTCCATCTCCCACATGTCCTTTCAGCTGATGGTTCGTTTCTCCACACTCTCCCATCTCATCCACTGGCCCTGTTTTACCTGTGACACAGCCTTGGCACACCTGTTTGACTCCTCCTGTCGGCGGACTTCAGCCACAACCATCTTCCGACGCTCCCGAGAGGCTGCCTTGTTCCAGCACGGACGCTTTTCACCCAGTCCCAAGCCACCTCTTCCATGTTGGACTTGTCCCACGATGTCACTGTGGTGGAGAGCAGATTTTGCCTGCTGTACTGCGTTCTTAGCCGTCCACTTCCTTCCTGATGCCACAGTTGGAGCAGCAGCTCGGATGACAGTGTCTTTTGATTCTGCCAGGGTCATCTCTAGTCTCACTTTTGTACATTTGAACTCCTCTGTGAGGCTAGAGAGGGGCAGCTGGAGTAGCCCCTGACCATAGAGGGCTACACTGCTGAGGCATCGAGGGACCCCTAACCACTTTCTCACATGAGAGCTTATCATCCTCTCCATTTTCTCAACCCTTGTGAGCGTGAGACCATTCATGGTTAGTGGCCACATGAGGCGAGGCAGTAATCTGAACTGTAAGCACCAGATTTTCAGCTTGCCGGGCAACATGGATTTGTCGATGACCTTCAGACCTTTGATGAGTTCCTGCCTGAGTTCGTGCGCCTGGTCAGAGTCCTTTAGCTTTGAATCGTACCATCTTCCCAGGCTTTTGATTGGCTTTTCCGCGACCGTTGGGATAGGTTCTTCATCGATGAAGAACCTTTGCTCCGTCAGTTTGCCTTTAACTATGGAGATGCTTCTTGATTTGGATGGCTTGAATTTCATTCTGGCCCCAGTGATGTTCTCTTGAAGATTCCCTAGAAGGCGCCTGGTACACGGTATTGTTGTTGTCATGGTTGTCATGTCGTCCATGTAGGCCCTGATGGGCGGCAGCCGGATTCCAGATGCCAAGCGCTCACCGCCCACCACCCACTTTTTTTCTTTTTGCATGCAATTTTGAGTTTGTCTCCACTGGTTGTTAGCTGGCCATCAATCTTCAATCCAGTGGTGTCCTGCTTCAGTCCAGGTGGGTCTGTCCAGAAAAGTTGACCTACAGCACTAGGGTCAGAATCCAGTTTGAATATTTAATCTCCAATCTTTATATCGCCAGTAATGCAATAATTCAACGAATGGGCTTCATCATAACATTTGAACAAAACTTTTCTCTGTGTGGTAAAAACCATTAAATGGCCACACCGAACTTGAAAATAAATGCATAACCACCATACAATGGTGGCTTAAATCATGTTATCTACACTGAAGTTATGAATTCAATCAAGTGCTTTAAATGTTAAATGAAGTTAGTCTTTTAAGTGCTTAGCACAGTTAAAGCTAGGGTTGGTTATGTTGAAAAGCTAGCAAGATTTGAAACAGGTTTCATCCCCAGTACAGTGTAAACACAGTGCAATAAATAACACTCACTCTTGTGTTCTGCTGTGTATACCATGTACTGCTTTACATATTATTCCTGGAAAATTTGCACTGAGGTGTACAGTCTGTACAATCAAAAGTTCTGTTTTGTTATTACATACAGTGCATCCAGAAAGTATTCATACCACTTCACTTTTTCCACATTTTGTTATGTTATAGCCTTATTCCAAAATGGATTAAATTCCTTTTTTCCCTCAAAAATTCTAAACAAAATACCCCATAATGACAAAGTGAAAAACTTTTTTTAGAACATTTTGCAAATTTATGAAAAATAAGACACTCAAATGTTGCATATACATAAGTATTCACACCCTTTGTTATAAAACTCAAAATTGAGCTCAGGTGCATCCTGTTTCCACTGATCAGCCTTGAAATGTTCCTCCAACTCGCTTGCTGTCCACCTGTGGCAAATTCAGCGGATTGGACATGATTTGGAAAGCCACACCTGTCTATATAAGATCCCACAGCTGACAGAGCATGTCAGAGCACAGTCCAAGCCATGAAGTCGAAAGGATTGTCTGTAGTCCTCCGAAACAGGGCTGTATCGGCGCACAGATCTGGGGAAGGTTACAGAAAATATCTGCTGCATTGAAGATCCCAAAAAGCACAGTGGTCTCCATCATTAAAAAATGGAAGACGTTTGGAACCACCAAGACTCTTCCTAAAGCTGGCCGCCCAGCCAAAATGAGCAAGCAGGGGGGAAGGGCCTTGGTCAGGGAGGTGACCAAGAACCCGATGTTCACTCTGACAGAGCTCCAGCGTTCCTTTGAGGAGATGGGAGAACCCTACAGGAGGACCAGCATCTCTGCAGCACTCCACCAGTCAGGCATTTATGGTAGAGTGGCCAGACAGAAGCCACTCCTCAGTAAAAAGCACATGACAGCCCACTTGGACTTTGCTAGAAGGCACCTGGAGGACTCACAGACCAGGAGAAACAAAATACTCTGGTCTGATGAAACGAAGATCGAACTCTGTTGCCTGAATGCCAAGCGTCATGTCTGGAGGAAAACAGGCACTGCTCACCACCTCGCCAATACCATCCCTACAGTGAAGCATGGTGGTGGCACCATCATGCTGTGGGGATGTTTTTCAGCGGCAGGAACTGTGAGACTTGTCAGGATCGAGGGAAAAATGAATGCAGCTAAGTACATTGAAATCCTTGATGAAAACCTGCTCCAGAGCGCTCGAGACCTTCGACTGGGGCGATGCTTCATCTCTCAGCATGACAATGACCCTAAGCACACGGCCAAGAAGACAAAGGAGTGGCTTCAGGACAAGTCTCTGAATGTCCTTGAGTGGCCCAGCCAGAGCCCAGACTTGAACCTGATTGAACATCTTTTGGAAAGACCTGAAAGTAGCTGTGCACCGACGCTGCCCATCCAACCTCACTGAGCTTGAGAGAATGTGCAAGGAAGAATGGGGAAAAACTCCACAAATCCAGGTGTGCCAAGCTTGTTGCATCATAGATGAGAAGACTGGAGGCTGTAATCGCTGCCAAAGGTGCTTTGACCAAGTATTGAGTAAAGGGTGTGAATACTTATGTATATGCAACATTTGAGATTTCTTATTTTTAATAAATTTGCAAAATGTTCTAAAAAAAGTTTTTCACTTTGTCATTATGGGGTATTTTGTGTAGAATTGTTGAGGGAAAAAGGGAATTTAATCCATTTTGGAATAAGTCTAACATAACAAAATGTGGAAAAAGTGAAGTGGTATGAGTACTTTCCGGATGCACTGTAATCTACTATAATGTGACAAGTTTGAATAAATGAGAAATTCCTCTCTTTTACTATTTCACCATAAACAAACTATTACATTTCGCACCTCCATACAGTAAGACCCAATGACAACGAATGTGGTTCAACACTTTTTTAATTACAAAATCATAAAATATACATATATTTTTTTACAAAAATATCTGTATTTACACAGAAGAAAAGATGTTTCCAGGGATGGGTGACAAGTCAGACTTTTCATGAGGCGTCATTGTCAGCTGTGGCAATCTAGTTAGTTGGCAGTGATTTACCTTTAGAAAGAATATCACAATCACACATCCGACAATAAATAATGCATTTCAGAGACATGCAATGAATGAAAACACTTACAACTGTTGTTTCCATTTCACACAGTGATGAACTTTTCTGACAGTTTCTGAAGTGGTTTATCCTTGCTTTGTTTAGAAAACTATTTTAGATCGTAAGTCATAAGGACATTTTAAATTACCTTTTGCTCATACTTATTTTTGCACTTCATGATCAAGCTATAATATTTAAAGAAAACTCACCTTGCCCTATGCTTTGTTGACTCTGCAAAAGCTCCAGTGTTGATGGGGCTGGGACACCTATAGAACCTCATGTTGACGGGGATCGTCAGGTCTCTGTCTTGCAGTCTTTGGTAAACCCCCAGTAAGAGACAATGTGCACCGCAGAATTGCACCTTAGAGGTCCACAATATAACTGCAGTCCTTGTCCACCTTCAGTGTGTAAAGGCTCCACTTCCTGGACTTTTTATTGTACACCTTGCCGTATCTACCATAATAGAAAAGATTATGAGCTTGATTTTGTTTTTCCACATAAAATTCAACATACTGAATAGAACCATCAGTCCTTTTCTTGGCTGGTCTGTCAACATGGTGGTTGTAGTCCAGGCCAGCGAGAATGACTCAAGCAGCGTATATAGGTGGCGAAAAACTGAAGTGTTTGCTGTCATACATTAGAATGTGATCGTGGAAAGATTCTAACTCTGCAGTTGATCTGAGAGCAGAGAGGAAAAATATAATTGCTTATACTCTGGTAATACAAACGAAGACACAGCAGGACACATTCCAAAGTTTAGTGAGATATTTACAGAGTGAAAAACATTGAACATATGGTGACATACCTAAAATGTAGGTATTTGTGTATGCTCTTTAGCCAACGTGCATCCAGGACTACTTCTGTCACTCTCTGATGTGCCACAGAACCCTCCTGGATCCGTTCCTTCTATCCGTCCTCCACCAAAGGACCTTGTTGACAGGCACCAAGGGCCCAGGCATGCTCTCCTGTCACATGGTGAAGTAGTCCAGCCCACCAGTCCTATGGGGAAAGAAAATCACCTTTCGTAAATAATTTGGTCAATAAGAATAGAAGCCAATTTTGCCCAATAACTGTTCAGCAATCTATGGCCCACATAGATCATAATACTTACGAAGAAATCCTCATAATTGTCTGCAGTCTTGCAGCAATACCAGAAATGGGTGCAGATATCCTTACTCTACATCTGAAGGATGGTGCAACCCCTTTACATTGTAGCACAAAACAAAGATCTCGGTGTCAAAAAGGTGTATGAGATGAGAAGTGGTGTAAATTATTGTATTGAAAAAGGCAACTATATCTTTTTAAAGAGATCATGAACTTACTGCATGAATTCTTTTCCCCAAACTTTTGGACCCATGCCACATGTCCAGGGTGTGTCGGATGCCAGAATCTTTATATTTCCCTTTGTTGTCTGTTGGACGTCATAAAGAATATATGTGAAGTCATTATCCAAATCACTGTCCATTCATAATAATGTAAGTGATGATTGATGCATGGGACAGTGTTGGACTGCTTAAACAACCTCCCACAGCACTGCAAAATACAATAAGTAACTAATTGAATGAAGCTGATATCTGTGTATGAACATCTGTGCAGAATTTTTTTAATGTTGAGTTCTTCCCGTATTGTCTCAAATACCTGCATCAAGCCCTCCTTCTCCATTATAACAGAATTCCGACTGGTCTTACGCTTGTCAATGTTGACCATGCATATTATCTGTTTTGATTGATTTAGGGCTGAAACGATTACTCGAGTAACTCGAGTAACTCGATTAATAAAATTCCTCGAGGCAAATTATATGCCTCGAGGAATCGTTTAAATCCGGAACCATGTGCAGCGCACGGTGTTTGACACGGACGGTTATTTCTGTTGCGCAGAAGCGTGCTCTTTCCGCTCCTTCCGCTGCCGCGCGTTTGGTTCAATCATGGAGGGAAACGAGGACAGACAGAAGCTGTGTCCGAAATGGCATACTGCCTGCTATCTACTTACCTACTCAAGCAGTAGCTACTGCCTACTGACTACTCAAAGATGATTTGAGTATGCCGCGGCTGCCCGAGCGTTTACACACATACATACTAAATACCCCAGAATGCATTTCGTGCCGGCCGGACGCAGCGCCGGGAAAATTTAAATAGTCCTACCACAAGCTACATAGAACGACTGCATACCGGACAAATTATATAAATTAATTCAATAATAATATTTTTTCTAGCGAGAAAGTAAGTGTTTACATCACGATTATGAGCCCAGTTGTTTGAAATAGTGGCTGTTCGGCGTTTTCGGAGACCGAAGCGTCCACTTGGTCGGTGTTTGCGTCTATTTACCGTAAACACCGGGCAGCAGCAGCTCCCCCTTCACGTTTCCAAATTATTGCGAAGTGTTTTCATAATCAACATCTACACGACACAAACCGGGCGGCAGTGGATGAAAAAAATCACACAAACATCCGTGTATCCATGGTGATAATGCTATACACCACCTGCTAGGCGTGTGATGAGCAGCAGAGGGCTGCAAAATGACCAACACACAACAACATGTAAATAAAAATGTAACACTTTTATATATTGAATAAATGTACATTTGCTTGTCAAATTATGTTAGTATCCAAGAATTATATTATTTCAGCCTATTAATTAAACAAGTAAAATTAGATCCAAAGCCTGGAAATAGTTGTGACTGGTTTAGTGAAAACTGCAAAGATCATTACCATAGCAATTAAAAGACCATCTGCAGACCTTGCCTTCAGTAGTTTCATGTGAACTACATGGTAAAATGTAAAACTTTTGGTTCCTGATTTATGCAGTAAAAATATTCATTTGAAAGACCTGGCCTATTTCAGTTTTGTGTGTTACTGATGGTTTTTAATGAGGCAAACGTGATTCAATGCAAAGTATTACAGTGAGAGCAAAACATTTCTTATCCGATTACTCGATTAATCGACAGATTAATCGATAGAGTACTCGATTACTAAAATAATCGATAGCTGCAGCCCTAGATTGATTGTCCATGGCAGTATATGTACAATACTGTGCACTAATCCAGGACTGTCAGCGACCATCTCCTTCGAAAATAACCCCCCCTCTCAAAAAATACACAGTATACAATACAGTTACCAGAACATTTCCATCTTACATATTTGTAATAATGCAGATTTCCCTCATCAATACTTTATCATTCTTTTTTGTGCGTTTGTGTGCATGTGTATATGTCTCTAACTCACCCAGAGCAAGAACAGGTCCTTTTGACTTGAGCTGGATGATGATTGTGGCCCTCTTCTCATCTCAGAACTCCTTATAGTGTCAACACAATAGGAGTTCTGGATTCTGAAGAATATCAACCTCCCTACCATCCCCATCTTCATAACCTTGAACAGTAATGAGATCTTTGCATAGTTGTTGCATGACAGCAAAATATAACTAGGAAGCATAAAGTCTCCAACAAGCATCCCATATTTCAACATGGGCTGGGAAAAAACATCTGGAAAAATAGCAGGTAGAGAAAGACAGCACATTATAGTAATTACAATGACTAATACACGTTCATTTTCCATTCTCTGCCCTACAGAACTTGTGTTGTAATCTTTTTCTTGTGCATATGGTCAAGTTGATCCAGAAAATAGGGTTGGTGTTACAGGGTAAAAAAAAAAAAACATGTCCCAACTTATGTAATAATCATTTATGCTAAATGAAGACTCAGCCATTCAATTACTGCAGCTGTTCCCCTGGACCTGACTTTGACTTCGAATGGTCCAGGTGCACGGCACTCTTCCTTCGTGTTTTGGTCCTTGACAGAACATATGATGACAGGGGGGAGCAGGTACTCAGCAAGCTGCCTCAGGCTGTCATGGTAAGCAATAGATGCAGGATGGCTAATGATGTCATCCTCAACCAGGACTTTGCTGCTTCTGTGGGTGATGGCATGTCTGCCATAGTTAGATCTGGGGTTTTGGCAGGAGCATCTTACATAGTGTCCTCCATGCTGATATCTTGAAGTGATTCCAAGCAAATTGGAGTCTTCAGAGCATCACCATTCTTGCTGTAGTAATAAAATTTGTGGGGTCTTTTTGCCTGTTGCATCAAAGCAAAATACGGTATCCATCGCGTTGCGTGAGGGAAGCTCAACTTGCATACGTGACTACTGGTTCACTTTGGACCCGACCAGACAAAGCAAACCAGTAATCGCGGATATGCGGCGACTTGCCCTCACGCAATGGGTGCTGCTGGCCTAAAAGCATAATTAGTAAGTGGAGGAAAACACTGACAAATAAAATACAGACACTGGCAACTGTAGCTGTGCAATATGACCAAAATAACATGCCCTACAACCTCTTTAATACAGCGGTACCCGTATGACCGCTTACATGCAGAGAAAAGCTAACGTTAGCTTGGTTATAAAAACTGACTAAGCTGGCAAACATAACATTTTTCCAGAAAATAAAAAAATCCATCAAAGCAAAACAAATAATTTCCTTTCCAACTGAAACAAAGCGACTGCTTTATCGCTTTTCAGGCCCCCTAGGTCCCTCAGTTGTCTCCATCGCTAAAAAGCTGCTCCGATGTTGACCTTGGTATGTCTTCTTCATTTATCACAAGCCTGCCTTGTTGCAGCCTTTTCTACCACTGTCCTCCTCTTCTTTGGCTGTGTAGCTGGCTGAGCTGTCACGGGTAATGCTGGAATTGGCAATTTCAGCTGCTATTTCTCTGCTATTGTAAACAGGCTATTGAGGTATTTCGGCAGAAGAGCGTCCTTGCTACCTGCAGCAACGACGAAGGGATCGTGTGCCCGCAGGGAGGAGGGGAGGGAGGTAGGGGCAGAGGGGAGTGGGGTGGCGCAATTCAAGACATCTGATTGGTTCTTTACATTCGGATGGAATGAAATGATTGGTCAAATTTTTTACTGTATTGCAGCTGCCACAGATCTCAGATTCTCTTTGTTTCTCTTTCTGAAAACATAATGAATTGACTGCTCTCAGGGTGGAAGGACCATTTCACCCACTATGACAAAAAGTGTCTTTGAACAACTTCACCCTGCCTTTAAGGGATTTTACACAACCCAGTTCAGTTAGTGCAGAAATAAATCTGTATTGCATTAAACACACCTGTTAATTCTACATTTGACACTGTTTGTGCTTCTTACAAGATAACTGTGGCTAAATGATGCTAACAATGGCGGCGAAATGCTAGTATACTGGGGTTGCTAGTGTACTTGCAAACGCAGTGTACTGGCTAACGGGGCTAACATTAGCATACCTCAGTTCTTATTTTCTAACCTCAACTTATTAACCTCAGTTATTTAAGATGGCCGCGTGAGTGTATTGGCGTGTGAACGTCTTCAAACTTTAACAAACTTCTACAAAACAAAAAGATTTATTGATCAAAACTGACCCACAGTTGTTTCATTAGCTCTATGAAGCTTACACCTTCGCTTTGTGGCGTGAAGTGCCTTATTTTGGGCAAAATTATGGCGGATCAAGAGAAGCAATTGCAAAGCTGAAGCAACAAGAATGAGAGCGAATGCTGTAGTGGCGGTGCTGTGATAATGAAAGAGCTGAAGGCGCTGAACACAAGACTGGACCGCATGCAGATTGACTTGGAAAATCAGGTCAGTTCCAGAATTGATAGCATGGAAAAGCAAGTTAACTCCAGAGTTGATAAATTGTGTGGATCGATGGAGAAACTGATGGCTGAGAATAAGGACGCTGTGCTGAAAGAGACTGAAAGAGCCACAAAAGACATGCGAGCAAATCTGGACACTGAGGTGGGAATTCTGTGTGCATGAATGGAAAGGATGGAGAAGAAAATATCCGACACAGAGGCTAGGAAGAAGAATTTTGATCCAGAGATCTCTGTGATTGTGGTGGCGCTCCCTGAGTCTGAAGGAGAGGATTTAATGTCAAGTGGACGCAGTCATCCCGGAGTGTGGCGAGAGAAGCTGGCCTTGGCGGTGACTGAGAGTGGCACGCCCAGCCCGACAGGTGTGTGACTGAACATTTTTTGTTAGCCCATTGGATTGTTAATGGATGGACGCTGTCAAACTGCGATCTTAGAATATTACAACTGAAATCCTTACGCCCCGATTTCATTTCTTTAAACGAAACTTATTTATGCAGTGATTCACATTCACTAGACGTTGATGAATTTACCTGGTTTGGACATAATCGTATTGCTCACAAAAGAGTTGTTAAATCCTCTGGTGGAATTGGGTTCCTGGTAAAAAATGCAGTCTTGGATCGATATTCAGTTAGTATTGTTGATAAAACATTTGATGGGATTTTTTGTTTACGATTTGAGCACCGGGAGTCGCAGTATTCTTTTATTTTGATTTCACGTTACCTGTCTCCAGAATCATCTACATGGGGACGTAATGCTGATCTTTATTTTAGCCTTTTACTGGCGGTGCTATATACTATTACAGACAAGGTGGATTCAATCTATATCTGTGGTGATTTGAATTGTCAGATTGGGGATATTGAAGACTATGCTGAAGGAAATGATATTTTGCCTCGTATGATTTTGGACACAAGTGTAAATAAACATGGTCATACCTTCATTGAATTCTTAAAGGACTCTAATTGTTGTATACTTAACGGCAGGTTAAATCCTGAAAACATCAATTTCTGTAAGGGGCAAAGCTGTTGTAGACTACATAGTGACGCCTCATGCTGATATGAAAACATGTATTGAATTTAATGTTTACACCCCCTCTGATCTCATTGATAAAGTCGGTCCAGAAAGTTTAAATTTGATTGGTGACTATAGAAGACTCCCAGATCACTCGGTTCTTTGTCTTCGTTTTCAAGTGGGAGAGGTATTTAATAACCAGAATAATGCTTGTAGCGTAGGACCACAATTTAACTAAGAACTGTAAGGTACAGTAGGGCGCTAGCCACCGCTCCCTGGCGTCCCTTTCTATGGACAAAGATGCTGTGGACTCTCACTAAATAACAGGGGAGGGACAAGGATATAAAGGGAACAACATAGACATTTATTATAACACAAACAAACAATGCACAATTGACTCACTAAATCTTATACTAAATATGTCCTATCTAACTATACTAAGTCCCTACCTAATCCTAAACTAATGGTACCAATGTTGCCCGGGGTTGGAGCTCAGAGGAGGACGTGAGGATTGTGATTCGGTCAGGATGGAGGTCTGTGGAGAGGTCCCGGTGTTGAGGGATTGTGATGATCAGGTGTCCACGGAAGATGAATGAAAAACTGTTCTCTGGTGAAGAGGGGAGGGGGTGAAGATGTGGTCCAGAGGAGGAGGGGGGTGAACTAAGTCCTTAAACTGGGGCCAGTTAACGTTTGCCGGGATACGAAGGACAATGACGCAGCTAGCGAGACCTAGCTAGCCACTGTTGGGAAAACGAGAGCTCACGTTAATCGGCGAACTAACTTCAATATAAAGTCTGTTTGTTTCCTCTTTTAGGTATAATCTTCACAGGTCTAAAAACAACTTGTTGTGCGGGTTATTAATCACACAAAACTTCACCGAAATGTACATCTGTAGGACACACGAAGTTGCTCCGATCGTCTTCTCTTCTCAAAACTTTCTCCTCTCACTCAACAGGCAGACACACACGCACGCACCAAATCACACGCGCACTGATACGAACACATCAGCCTAATTACAGCAACACTGAAAGAACGTATATCTCCGCTGTATGAATGACATCGCACACACAACAACAATAACAACTGTACATCGCTGCAGTAACAATGATAAACAGGATATATCAAAATAACAAACCAGAAGTAAAGAAGAAAGGGGGCTTAACTGGGCAGGGAGCAGTGGGAAGCCGATGTTACTGCTTAGAGGGGTTCTCAAAGTTAAGAATAAAACTAATCTTCTAGCCACTTCTGAGTCTTCAATACAATGCTGATCGTTTACAGTATGTAAAAAGGAGAAGCAATAGTTATCCTGATAATTTCCTCTCCTCGGAAATATGTCGCAGGGCTATACTAGAGGTAGTAGACCAACTACAGATAGCACAGGAAAATCAAGAAAAGGTGGATCAGTGTTACACCAATCTCTGTAACTTTTTACATGCTGAAATGGAGAAATACTGTCCTGTACAAAAAATGGGTTCTACAAAGAAATATTACAGAGCTAAACAACCATATTGGAATAACGAATTAAATGAGGCGTGGTTAAAGTTACGTTCTGCAGAGAGAACATTCCTTAAATGTAGTAACATGGATCCCGGGAAGAGGAGGGTTCCTGCATAGTGAATTCGTTTGTTAAGAGGAAGTTTAAAAGAGGTCAAGCTCTTAAGTTAGAACAGCAACAAACCGGTAACCCACAGCAATTTTGGAGAGAAATATAAGTTAGGTCCAAAAAAGAAATCATTAATACCCTGGGAGGTTTTATTGGAAAATGGTGAATCTTTTTTTGAGTCGGATCAAATATTGAAAAAATGGGAAAAAGACTACAGTATCTTGTTCACCCATAGTAGCTCCTCTTCATTTGATGATGATTTTTTTAGAGGAAATCTGTAAAATAAAGCTTGAGTTGGAAAGTGGGATGAATATTATTTATCATCAAAATGATTTACTGAACAGTGAAATCACAGTAGATGAGGTACTTAAAGTGCTTAATAAAGCTAAAGAAAATAAAGCCATTGGCATTGAAGAGCTCCCTAACGAGGTCCTTAAAAGTCTTAACTTAACTAATGTACTACATTGCCTGTGTTACATATGTTTTCACAATGGTATTATCCCATCAATGTGGAACAGATCAATTATCAGGAGACTTACTCTCCCCTTCTCTATTCGCTCTTTATATAAATGACCTAGTTAAAGACATTAAACGGGTTAATGTTGGTGTTCCTATAGAGGATATTAATTTGAGTATTCTGCTTTATGCAGATGACATTGTTTTGATTGCAGAAAATAAAAATAATCTGCAAATTATGCTTAATATTATGAGTTCTTGATCCAATAAATGGCGCCTTGCTATTAATAGTGGTTCATTTCAAGTAGTTCATTTTAGGAAGAAAAGTATATTGCAGAGTAATTATAAATTTCAGCTTGGCTCGGCATCTTTAGAGTATACTTGCCATTATAAATATCTTGGTTTTGTTTTTGATGAAAATATGAAGTTTTCGTAGGGAAGGAAAATACTGGCAGAGGCTGCAGGAAGAGCATTAGGCTCAGTGTTGAGTAAAATGAAATCTTGTACGGACCTTGGTTTTTCTACATTTACACAGCTTTATAAATCTTTGGTTGACCCGGTTTTGTTATATGCTGCAGGGATTTGGGGTTTTGAGGAGGTCTCTGATTGTAATTCTGTTCAGAATCGTGCTTTGAGATGTTTTCTTGGTGTCCATAAATATGCAGCAAAGGCAGCAATTGAAGGGGATGTAGGATGGGACCCTTGTATTGTAAAACAACATTGTGAAGTGGTGTGACTGTGGAATCGTTTGGTCAGTCTGCCAGAGGAAAGGCTAACTAGGAAAATTTTTAACTGGGACAGAGCAAATCATCATCCCTGGTCCAGTGAGATTTCAATGATCCTGTTTGCCTCTGACATGCATGTAATGTTTAGAAATAATCTGTGATGTAATATAAATTCTGTAAAACAAAAAATGTTTGAGAAGCATGAAGCCCAATGGAAACAGGATATGGAAGAAACTAAAGCTCAGAAATTCTGTTCAGTTCAAGAAGGATTATATTACAGAACCTTATATTTTCCTTAATTTAAAGAGAAGACAGAGATCTCTCTGTGCTCAGTTGAGAACAGGTACCTTACCTCTGGCAGTAGAAGTGGGATGATTTAAAGGTTTTTGAAGATGCACGTTTGTGTGAATTCTGTGATTTACAGGTTGTTGAGGATGAATTTCATTTTGCTCTCAATTGTCCCTTGTATGATGACTTAAGGAATGTCATTTTTGAATCAATTCAGTTTAAAATACCTGATTTATTTTGGAAGAGTGAAGGTGAGATTTTGGGTTGGTTGTTTGAAAAGGGTGTTTTTGTTTTGGCAAAATTTGTTGAAAAGGCTTGGCATGTGCGGCAAAGTATTTTGTATCCTGTAGGATGAAATTTTTTTGTTTTTCTTTTATTATTCTCATTGTATGTGCCACGATTCTTAGTGGAGTTTTGTTGTTATTGTTGTTGTCTATTATGTTGCGTGGCTGTCTTGGATACATTGTGTTATGAATCTGTTGATCAGTGCCTAATAAGCCCATGTGGGCTGGGCACCAATTTTGGTGTATGACACTTAAATAAAATTATCAAATCAAAATCAAATCAAAGCATAGGCCCTAGCATTAAATTAGAGCTAGCCTGTAGCATAGCAATCAGCTGTTAGCATTAACTTCAGTTAACCTGCACTGATCTTACCTCTTTTTGTGAATGTAAGTAGAATGGCTTCTGTCTGTCTCAGAGATATTTTTAGCTTTTATTGTGCTGGGATGTTATCGTGGCAACAGATGAACACAGAGCACGTGTTTTGGTCGACATCATCCTTCTTTTAACCGAAATAACTCCAGATAACTGACTTTCCTTTTCTTTTTGGCAACAAGTCTTCATCTTCGGTGGTTTTCTTTGTTTGTTGTTCAGTTTGCAATCGTTGTTGTTGTTGCTACCGGGGTTGTGCTGAGAAACGCATGTCTTTCAAGAATTGCATGCACCTCACAAAACGTGCACTGCTTATAGTAGAGTGGTCCAGGGAAATGTACAATTTAATACCCACACAATCCTTATTTGTTGGGCTAAACAGTGATGAGTAATGTTCCGAAAGTAATTCTCAGCGGACACGCGTTTCTCAGTGTATCTCAGTCGGCTACCCTTGAAATTAGATGAGTTCATTCACCTCCGACATCGCAGGCTCTGTGATGTGACTATCGCGCACATGTACATCGCGATGATGATGCTCAAACGATATATCGTGCAGGCCGAGTAAGAAGGATAGACCTTTGTTTAGGAAGGTCCCACTGACCACTTTATTGGGGACACCATGCTAGTACCGGGTTGGACCCTGCCTTAATTCTTCCTAGCAGTCATCAAGGTGTTAAAACCTCAGGGATTTTTGTCTTGATTAACATGAGAGCATCATACAGGTGCTGCAGATTTTCAGCTGCACGTCCATCTCCTGTTCCTTCATGTTCCAAAGGGGCTCTACTGGGCTGAGATTTGGGACTGTGGAGGTCACTGGAGACCTCAGATCATCTCAAACCAGTTAAAGATGATCTGACAAGGTGCATCATCCTGCTAGTTTCCATTAGAAGATGGGCACACTGTGGTCCTTAAGGGATGGACATGGTTAGCAACAATACCCAGGAAAGCTGTGGGGTTTAAACAATGCTCAGTTAGTACTAAGGGGTCCAAAGTGGGCCAAGAAAATATCCCCCACACCATTAGACAACCAGCAGCCTAAATCACTCTTACAACGCAAGACAGATCCATGCTTTCATGATATTTAGACCAGAATCTGACCCACCATCTGAATGTGACAGCTGAAATCCAGAGTCATTAGACCAGGTTTCTCCAATCTTCTGTAGTCTAGTTTTGGTGAGCCTGTGTGAACTTTAGCTTCAGTTTCCTGGCCTTACCTGACAGGAGTGGCCCCCCAGTGTGGTATTCTGCTGCTGTAGTCCGTCTGCTTCAAGGTTGAACATGTTGTGTGTTCAGGGATGATATTCTGCAGACTTTGGTTGTAACAAAGGGTTATTTGATTTACTGTTGCCTCTCTATCCTCTCAAACCAGTCTGCCCGTTCTCCCCTGACCTCTAACATCAATAAGACATTTTCTTCCACACAGCTGCTGTACACTGAATATTTTCTCTGTTTAAGACGGATGGGAATCGAGAACTGGTTCTTGTTGAGAAGCGGTTCCAAATGGTTCAATACACCATCATCATTTACATCTCTAATGATTCCCTTAACAATTCTTTTCTTCTGGGTGCCTTGAAAGATGGTCTCGCAAGTGCTAGTTTACGCGAATGGGAACAGAGAGAGAAAAAAACATTGCGGATGATAACAAAAGTAGGCAGAAACAAGTGGCTTAATTTTACTAAGAAAGACGACAAAAGTGCAATGTTTGTTGAGCAGTGATATCATGCAAAGGTGGAAACACCAGCAACATGCTTAAACATTTGTCAACAGGGTACGGCATTTAATATAAGAAGTCACATGTATTCTATGCTCTTAGCCGGTCGTCAGCGGCTGCAACTTCATCTCGGCACGGCATTGAAGGTACGCATGATCGGGTGACCATACGCCCTCTTTTACCCGGACATGCCCTCTTTTGGTGGATGTCCAGGGGAGTTTATAAAATCCTTCAAATGTCCGTAATGTGTATTAATTCATCATAAAACAGTGCAGCGCATCAGTGCTCTCTGCAGCTCTGCCCCTCTGCTCATATAAGCAAAGCCACTGATGCGATGCATGCATGCACTGTCTTTGGGGATTCAGAATACATGTTTAACAATGTTAAAAGTACATAAAAACCCCTGACCCAACACAAAAAACCCTCTAATTTTCCGCCCCCTGTAGTTGTGTCCTCTTTTGGGGGCTTCAAAATATGGTAAACATAACATATGTCCATATCTGCCAACACTCCCATTTTTCCTGGGACTCTCCCATATTTCAGATCCATCTCCCGCCCACCTCCCGTATTGTCATTTCTCCAGGGAATCTCCCGTAGTTTGCATGGTCCACATTCATTCATGAATCGGATCACTATATTTGTCCCAAGTTGCCAGGTTTCTTGACAACTGATGATAGTCCTGTGTGTCTGCTGAGCCTCCCAGACACTGGATTGATATTTTTAGTTTACCATTTGAGATGATTCAGGTCGATTTAAGCTGTAAACTATATTGATTCATTTTGTTGCAAAATGAACACTTCAATGAAAAGGAAACAAACGTGAGATATAATATTTACGTTGATAGTCTTGCACAGTCTCCGAGTGATGTGTTCAGGGCAGCCTCAGATAAAAGATTGCTGTATTGCATGCACGGATGTTCAGAGAGCCTCATACGAGAGATCATGTAAAACATTTGCATTCATCGCTGATCTGATTGTGAACTCTAATTCTTATGGAGTATTTTGTTCTTTACAATGTCTCAGGAACTCATAGGGTTCGAAGTTTCCAGAAACTTGTCAAACTTGGCTAATTATCATCCCAATGTGAAACATAAATAAGAGTAGCCTAAATGTAGCAAAAATTAATATTTTTTGCCAATGGACAAACTACTTTCTCAGACTTTGAAAAAGTTCTTTACATAGAGTAAAGGAAAAAAGAAGTGATATGAATGTAAACCAGTTAAGTAACTGGTCATGAATATTTTTGGTCTGTATTACCAAACGGTATAACTGTTTTGGTGTTATCCTCTGTTTTACTGGACAGTAATGTTTAATATTTGGGGCTACATACTCAGCTCATTACATACTATTTACAAACCGGCAAATATTTCAGGGCTCTTCTTTTCTTTCCCTTGGTGTAACTCTAGTAATGTGAAGTTTTAGTGAAGTCCAACGTGCTGCAGCATTGCATCAGAGTGTGATATTTGACACATCTGTCTTTCTGTAAAAAGACTTCATTAAAGGCTGCTCACGCAAATCCTTTCTCATCACTACCCCAAGCCTTATTCAGGACTTAGCACAGGTGTCTGTGTATACTTGCAGCTGAGGATGAAGGACAGAGGAGACCACAGTTCAGAGCTTTAGAAGCCAGCGTCTGAAGTGCAATCTTTGCCAGTTTGAAAGATGTCTGCATGTCCTGTAAAAAGTTCTCATTTTTCATGTTGAAGTTGTTATGAGTGGCTGTTGTGTACTAAGAAAGAGCTCATAGAGACCAGGTGCACAGTTGCAGCCCCTGGGTGAGAAAACTCAAAACACAACCCTGGTAACAGATTGTACATATACTTACAGAACACACACTGTTAATCTCTGTCTGATTGAAGATTATATCAAAAATGTGTTTGAGATTGTCTTCAATAATCTTGGATACTTGGATAACAAAGTTTGTGTGTTTCCTCTCTTGTAGGGCAAACAGTTAGAAAATCAGAAACACAGTAAGTCGTACTTCTTAACCAGAGCCAGAGAGGACATGTCTTCAGAGAGCATCATGGGAGCACTATCTTGTGCTGACATCTCTGCCCCCTCAGCCTCCAGAGAAGACTTAGACTCACCTTTCACGGTCTCAGAGCTGCGTTCCAGGCTGTTCAGTGAGGAACCCGGTTTCCAATCATCTCTCACTGGCAGCAGATCAACTCAGCACAGCTTCACTGGTCCAATTATGGAAGTCCAAAGACTGAATCTACCTCTGAGACCATTGCTGACCTCCACAGTTATGCACCCTACCTACAACCCCCTCTTGGGTAAACATAGAGGAGACCAGACTCAGCTCAGGCTGGGACAAAGGCAGGGTGGAGTTAAAGGACAGACCATATGTTACTCGGCTGGAGGACGTATAAGAAAACAAAGTATGTCCTCCCATCAAGCAAACTACTGGGCCTGTGCCATCCCTAAACCTTTGCCCCCCTCTCCAGATAGACACTCTGCAAGCTGGGACCCAAATAGGGAGTACCAGGCCCTCCTGGACTATACCTACCCTCTGCGACCAGGACAGGTGGGAAGTGAGTGGCATACCTCAGAGCTACAAGAGGAGTCTCTCCTTCAAACAGACCCCAATCTGCAGGACTCAGGGATTGATCTGGACCACCTCTGTAGCTCCCCCAACTTGTCAGGGTTGAGCAGCGGGGAGATAAGGGGGAGAAGTACTCTTGTTGAGGGCCATAGGTCACCTGACCTGCAGGGGTCCATCAGTTCTTCAAATGGTCTGTCTTCAGACCCTATAGGTTTGTTTCTGGATAGTCAGGACTGTAGGAAGAACACAGGTGGAAATAATCTCTACACAAAGACACAACACCAGCATCAGCCCCATGTTGTCTCCTCCTCGGCTTTTAGGTGCTCAACCAGCTTTCTTCCATGGTCAAGGTGTGTACGTAAGGACCTGGATGAGGAGTTTTGGCCTCTCCCAAAGCAGCTGGAGGAGCTGCAGCAGCTGTCTCATCAGGTCAGTGCTGTGGACTCAGGTGACCTTTTACTTAAAGAGGGGGTATTATGCCTTTTTTCAGAGTCTGTTCTTCCTCTTTGATACCTAAGACCCACTCTGTTTTTCTTGTTGTCTATATGTTCATATGGCATTTTTCTGATGCTAGAGGACATACCATGTAAAAACTAAGTGCAGAATTGCTTTTCTGAGTATTTCTGCATTCGAATTGCTGTGGACCTCTGGCAGACTCAAACAGCAGGTTCAGACACAGTGGGATGTCACGAACCTAGTCTCTGCCCCCTTTGCCCCGCTCTGCAGGCCAGATTATGAGAAATAGAGAGAACTATCATGTTCGGTAGTGGGTTGCAATTAATTATATTAGCTTTCATTATGCCCCCAAAGACATCAGTTTTTGAGAGCTGAATAGCTCCCATATTACCTGCCACTTCTACTGCACCTGCAATGTTAGGCTGCAAGCAAGCGCGAAAAGGAGTGTGCAGAGCAGCGCTGTCTTCACCCACAACTCAGAGGTGAATTGCTAATGAGCCACTGGAGCTCCGCAGAAGAACAGCCCTTGAAAATGACACAATTTTGGAGAACAGAGGTAACAGAGGTAACTCTTAGGTTTTCTGAACTGAAAGTTCACTTACAATTCTCTTTTTTTTTTCTTCATTATCACTGTTACAATCAAGTCAGAATTGGGTTTTGATAGTATTAGTGTGGCATATTATTCTTTCTTAATGCCAGGGGCAATGACTGTGAATGGGAGGAGAGTTGAGATGTGTTGGTAAGTATAGGACATGCTCGAGATAAAGGAAGGGATGCCAAAGTTTAAAGTTGTTTTGGATTATATTATTAAACACGGGAGGGCTGAATGCCTGAATTTAACGCACAAGAATTATGATGCATATTAAAAACCTAATATGGATAAGTAGTGCAATGCAAAAGGTAATGCAAGCACGAAATTTGGGCCAAGTGCCCTTTGAGGGCCAGTCTTTTGAAAAATAATGAAAGACACTTGAAAAATTACAGATGGCGGCCATTTTTCAAGATGGCTGCCAGATTAGTTGAAAAATGGTAAGAGGAGTGTACATGGGTCACTTGACCAGAAACTGCTCACAGCCACTTGAAATTTCAAGATTCTAGCCTTTCTTTGAGATGGCCACCTGGATCTTTAAATACTATATTATAGAGATGCACCGATTGCAATATTCTTGGCCGATACCGAGTTCCGGTTTTAAAGGAGGTCTGACCTGCCAAAACCGTTTTTTCCGATACCGATTTTCTATCTAAGAAATAATTATAATCATATAATAGACACCATATTTGTTTGGCTTGAGTACCCATTCCCAATTTTAATTTAGGTACCCCTCTCCAAGACAAAATTTTGCTTAACTGCAATTAAAAGCACAACTAATGGTAGGCTATATGCTATCATAACCCCCCTTTTCAAGAATAAAACCTCACAAATAAGAAATTGAGTGAGAGTTTCAACAGTGCCTCCTGAGCAGATTTATTTTCAACACTGACCATAACATTCAGTCAAGTTTACAGGTCAATAACTAACTTAGATTCAAACAACATTCAAAAACGTCCCAGCATTTGCCTGGTACAATGTAATTTATTGACTACCCCTCCAGTACCTCTCTCAAACGACTCTGGCAGCGCTGTGTCAGAAAAGTACCGCCTACTTGGTAGTTTGTACCAATCAACGCCTAAGACATTTGGAACAACAAACTTAATACGCCACTTGGAAAAGAAGCACCCAGGCTTGTTTAGCAAATATAAGGAATACACTGCCGCTTAGAGGAGGGATGCAGCAGAGTCGCAGCGACCACAACAACCCCCCGCCGCGGCTCCTATGTTCGACATCAACACTGAAAAGTCCAAAGCCACCACTTGGAAAATAATGGAGTTCGTGGCACTGGAGGACCAGCCGTTTAGTGTAGTACAGGATAAAGGCTTCGTAAATCTGATGAAACACCCTACTTGGTAATTTGTACCGTGGACTCAGGTGTTTCACCAGATTTACGAAGCCTTTAGATTTTATTTATTGCACTACTGGGAATAGTTTATTTATTTATTTATTTTTTAGCAATTTAAGACAGCATGCACTGCTGCACCCAGTGTGGCCCCTGTCCTGTACTAGGATTCACTGCCAGCTAAACTCTTTATGGCATCACATCCTCTGAGGAACAGGCAGAGGTGGTTCTGGACTAGATTTAATGCCAGAAATTGTATAAATGAAAGATAAACTACAGTCAGCATTGATCAACGGCTGATATGAATTCATGAACAAGATCAGATGAATGAATGAGATTGCAGATCCCGTGAATACAGGCGTACGGCACAGACCGCAAACGCGTCTCATATAAATTAACAAATCACTCTTAACTTACTCTCTACAATACCCTCTGTGCTTCAGTTATTTCTGCCTCCTTCCCCCAACTATGGGAGAAGTGCCCAACAAAATCCTGCACAGCCGTATTGCTCTGGACACTCTGTCAACTTTGAGTGCATTTCCTGTGATACAAAATAAAACAAGAACAATGAAATTTATAGAGGTTGATGTGTGATACGAGGTTATCAACTTTGGAATAAACACACGTTCACATTCTCTCCCTCCAACTCTTACATTCTTTCTCTCTCACACACACAAACATGCACGCACACACACACACACACACACACACACACAATCACGGACACTCATATACGTTATGATTCTGATTTATTTACCCACGGCAAGATGTAACCAGTGCCTAAAACACTGGAGTCTGGACTTTTCATTCAGCTATGCTTCCATCACTGTATTAGATGTGTTGTCCGTTGTTATTCAGACATAGTTTAAGATTTAAGTGCTCGTCACGTATGTGTTAGCCATTCAGCTATCTTACATGGCTTTGTGATGTTTTTTTAAGTGTTGATAAAGTAGTGTTACCTCCTGATGTAGCAACAGCGGCACGGCAGGTTCTGCACACGTTGCGCAATAGCAACTTGTTTAGCCAAAAGAAATCCACACAACTGCCTGCCGTGCTGCCCCTCTTTGGTACTAAACTCTCTGCAGTGTCAGCTTATGTCGAGCATTAGCCCATAGTGCAACAGCGTGCACACAGCGGGAATTCTCTCCATGCCTTCTCTGCTCCGCTTGCTCACGTCACATGACTAGATCATGTGACAAGTCAATATTGCAGCCTTTGCGTTTAGAAAATCGCTTTTTAAATATATCGCAATGTAATCACAAATGCAATTAATCATTCAGCCCCAGTGGTAGCTCAGTCTTCTTGACAGTTATAAAAAAAAGAGGGATTGGGTTTATAACTATGTGGTTTCATTGATGAATTACAATCCGCAAAGTCTTAGTCTGTGTATATCTTTTTTACTTTACCGAAGTGTCAAAGATGGATCAATGGGTGTAGCCTACTTCGAAGACCCAGTCGCGCTTAAAATGGTTGTGGTGGGCAGTGTCATTGGTGCTTGCGGCCCCTCGTGGTATGAAGCTGTATAGCTATGAAGGCACACAGACAAGTCTCCACACATTCAAATAGCTGCATTCATTTGTGGATCTTCCATGGCAGGAGTATAGCAAAAGCCATGTGTAAAAGAACAATCTAGTGGCCTAAAATTCACAGATCACATGATCTACGCATACAGATAAATGTACACATTTGGAGATTTCTTTTACACATTTGAGGATCTTGTTACAAACACACACAGTTTTTTTTTTTACACACTTGTGTATCTGGTTACCAAGGGTGTCAGTTTGTTTCGAAAAGTGGGGGGGGGGGGGGGGGGGGGGGCTACTAGCTAAATTGACTTTGGGTTTATGACTATAATTGATTTTACTTTTGATATGGCTACTACAAACTACGTACACTTATTTCATGTAACCAACTAGCGCCCCCTTGTATATATTTATTACACGGGATAATCATAGGGTTAAACAAGCAAACAAGTTTTCTAACTCACCACAGGTATTTTTAGAAGAAAAAGCACACTCTGGGTTGCAGCTTCAACTTGGCATAGACGCAAATTTACAACAGCTGCATGTTTTTGTTATCCTCGCAAATATCTACTGCGTCTCTCAGAAACTCTTGGACAAATACGGATGATGCGTTCAGGAGCGTCTGAAATTTTTGCACGACTGAAAATAACTGGGGTTACAATGGCTTACACATGAAGGATTTGTGTGTGGTGGAGACAAAACGATCCCCCCACTCCTAAACTGATGCCTATGCTGGTTACACACATGGATCAAAATACATTTTTGCAAATACTTTTGCTACAGTAATGACCCCATAGTGTAATTTTCTGTGCTTTAGGGGAATTTATGAAAACCATGGGTTATTTAATCCCTTTGATCTTTAACAGCTGTTAAGAATACTTTGATTAATGGGACACGCTTGCACACACACACACACACACACACACAAACACACACACACACACTTTCTCTCTCTCTCTCTCTCTCTCTCTCTCTCTCTCTCTATCTCTCTCTATCTCTCTCTATCTACACTTACAGGCCAAAAGTTTGGAAGCAAGGCCATTACAGGCAGAACAGTTGGGAGTAACTTCAAGTTTTTTGTTCACAATGCTTTTTTTTAAAATCCAGCATGAGTTTTATGTATTTTGGGATGTATGTACTCCATCATTAGATGTTGCTTTCATGGAAATGCACCATTTTACTCCATTTACCTTTAGATATACATTGATGTTAACAGACCATTGATAAATATATGTCAGCAAAAGATAATAAGGGCTTAGTTTTAGGGTTGAAAACATTTTCAAGAGTCACAACTTCAGTGCAAAAGCAAAAAAGCAAATCTCAGTTGGATTATTCACTTCAACTTTTTGGCTTTTGAGAGTCTGCATATAAAAATCCTAATAAATCTCCACTGCGTTCAAACTACCGCAAAAATGGCTACAAAGAAGCAACTGAGTAAAGAAACAAAAGTACATATTTGTACACTGAGGAAAGAAGGATTCCACTACACTCTGAATAGACTAGAGGAACCTGGAAGTTATGAAGATAGAAAAAGACCTGGAGGAAAGAGAGTTACTGCAAAAGCTAAAAGGTACTAAACATAGCATTGTCACCAGTAAGAGATATCAGCAAAAGACAGAACCAAAAATAAGGGAGGAAATCAACATGACAAGGTCGAAACCCATATCTCTGACAACCGTGAAATGACCTTTGAGAAAGGCTGGTCTGAAGGGTTGTGTATCTGCAAAAAAACACTACTTCGTCCACAGAACAAGAAAAAGAGATATGAGTGGGCAAAAGCTCACAAAAATTGGACTTATGATGACTAGAAACAAGTTTGCACTGTTTGGTTCAAAATGCAGAGTCTATGTCCGCAGACAAACTGGTGAATGTCTGAAAGCACCATATGTTACACCCACAATTCAGCATGGAGGTGGTAGTTCCATGGTATGAGGATGTTTTGCAGGTGATGGGAGATTTGTTTGAAGTAAAGGGTATCATGAAAAAGGAACAGTACCACTCCATCCTCCAGCACCATGCTGTTCCATCTGGACTCAGACTTGTAGCTCATAAGTTTGTTTTGCAGCAAGAAAATGACCCTTAGCACTCTGCCAAGCTCTGTCAGGGTTACCTAGACAAAAAAGAAGAGGAAGGTGGTTTGGCCCCCTCAGTCTCCAGACCTTTCTCCAATTGAGCTTGCGCGGGATGAATTTGATCGATCGGTCAGAAAAACGTGGCCCACAAATCAACAGTCTCTTTTTAATGAACTTAAGAAAGCTTGGAATGCAATCCCTGGAACATACCTTAGAAAACTTTTGGAATGAATGCCTGGTATATGCCAGAGTTGCTAAAGCCAGAGGAGGTTACTTTAAAAAAAGCAAAGTCTAAGCAACAATAACTCAAATACTTCATAATTATAGTCAAAATGTCTTCTGATAAGTTACTCTTTACACAATAGTCATGTTTATTGTGTTTCAAATTACATATATGAAACTATGATCTTTTTTGTACAAATCTGATCTTGCTTCCAAACGTTTGGCCTGTAGTCTGTCTGTCTGTCTGTCTGTCTATCTATCCTAATCTAATACCATGTGTGTGCTGACTCTCTTTTTGTCAATGCCAGTCTCTGTCTATGACACCTACAAGCACACACTCTGACCATGTGTCTGCATGACAGTCTTTCTGTCTATGAAATCATAACCCACATTTCTATTGGCTGTGTTCTTATAGTTCAGGTCTTTAAAAGTTTCAACTTCTAAATTTTTCAACTCTTTCAAAATTAGCACTACTTATTCTTAACTTTCAACTCTTCAACAATTTCTACACTCATTAAACTTACTATTTTATCACACCTCTTCACCAGTTTTTCCATTCATACTTTTCTCATTTTCTAGCAGTTCTACATGGCTTTTTTAGCTTTCAGCACTCGGAATTTCCACACATTTTCTGTAAGGAAATGCAGTTTTCCTAATTACAGTTTTTGTGTTACTCACCTCAGACTAAATCTTTTCCTGTTTACAGGTTCGGAAGGTGACAGCCCAGGTCAGCCAGAATGTCAAAGCCAGCCAGGAGACTCTAGAGCCAGGTACCACCTCCATCCTGTACTCGATCACCCTGCCGAAGAAACAGGAGACTGAAGACTTGGAGCCAGAGGACAAACATGAAGATACAGTTGAAGAGAAGGATGAGACAGGCAGAGGGGAGAGGGGCACCACTCACAAAGGTAACCAATGTATTAATGAAGCAACCAGCTCCCCTGCTGGGAGGAAGGTAGAGAGTCTGAATCCAACCAAGGCGCTCGTGTATTGAACCTGTCCCTCAATTAGTCTTTCTTGAAGGAGGTGGCAGTAGTTATTTTTGAAAAATCTGTGGTTTTGCTATCGACATATTCACATTCCTCACCCTCAATGGTCTCAAACCGAGTAGAACGTGTGATTTCATGTGAGCCAGCGCGGGAATGTTGCTGCTTGACACCAAGTACAAAAAAAACAAACACTGAAAAATACAGCAGGTTGTTCGAGTAGCCGAACGACTTAATCAGTGTTGTATCATCTCCTCCTGTACTGGCTTGGGTGAAGCGAATATTTACAGACATGTAGCGCTTACGCACTACAGCTTTAAGTCAGTGTTAAATCAATCTAAAATAAATATTTAATAAATTTTTTAATCAATCTTTAATCCATTTTAGATAATCTTACATACATCTTGAATCAATTTAAATCTATCTTCATTGTTGGAAAGTTTCAACACTTTACATTACGATGTGGTTTTCTGCTGTTGATGGTCCCTTTATAGTAACAGGTTGTTGTATTCTTAACAGCATGGTCAGTGCTCTGTCTATCAAAAATGATTAAATTTAATTAGTTAAAATTAATGTCAGGTATTGAAAAATAAACATTGTAAGTGCTTGCTGTGATCTACATTGAAAGAATGCCAAATTACATCAACATTGATTTAACTATTTATACGCATTGCATGATACATTAAAACTATGTTATTATTAAAGAAGAATAAGAATAATTTTATTGATCCCCGAAGGGAAATTAAATTGTCTGTTTTCTCACGTAATATGTCTATAAAAGTTATCTACTATTTACAGAAGAGTTGTACAGTCTGATGGCTGTGGGTACAAAAGGTCTTCTGAATCTTTCTGTCCTGCAGCAGAGAGAGAGGAGCCATCCAACACCATTGGCCCTTTGCTCCATCAAGGTGTTGTGAAGTGGATGATCCATGTTCTTGAAAATAGTCTCCACCTTCCTCAGTGTAGAGCTCTCAACCACATCCTCTACTGAGTCCAGCTTGAATCTAACCACAGAGCCAGCCTTTTTCACCAGTTTGTTCAGATGTCTTGTGTCTTTGATGCTTCCTCCCCAGCAGACTGCAGCGTAGAACAAAACACTTGCCACCATAGACTGATAAAACATCTGCAGCATCTTGCTACAGATGTCTATTGATAGGAGTTGTCTCAGGCAAAAGATGCAACTCTGCCCCTTTTTGTAGATGAAGTCTACATTCTTGGACCAGTCCAACTTATTATCCAGATGTACACCTAGGTATTTATATGATGTCACCACTTCGATGTCCACTCCACAGGTGTTCACTGGCTGAAGAGGGGATTTGGATCTGCAGAAGTCAATGACCATCTCCTTTGTCTTTGAGGTGTTGAGGAGGAGGCAGTTTCAGTCGCTGAAGGCTCTTATCAGATCTCTGTATTCAGCGTCTTGTCCATTTCTGATACATGCCACAATAGCGGTGTCAACTGAGTATTTCTGGATGTGGCAGGACTCAGTGCTGTATTTGAAGTCTGACGTATACAGTGTGAACAGGAATGGCTCCACTGTCCCTTGTGGAGCCCCTGTACTGTTCATTAATGTCCCAGAAACACAGTTCCCCAGCCTGAAAAACTGTGGCCTTCCGGTCAGGTAATCTGTGATCCAGGAAACACAGGAAGGATCCACTCCCATCTCTGTGAGCTTGTCTTTGAGTATGGTGGGTTGGATGGTGTTGAATGCACTTGAAAAGTCGAAGAACATGATCCTCACATAAACCCCAGGTTCCTCCAGATGCGACAGGGCACGGTGCAGCATGTAGAGGACAGCATCATCCACTCCAATGTGTTCTTTGTATGCAAACTGCAGTGAGTCCAGTTTGTCTTTGACCTCAGACCTCAAAAGGCGTAGAATCAGCCGCTCCAGGGTTTTCATGATGTGTGAAATGAGGGCCACTGGTCTGAAGTCATTGAATTCAGCAGGACATTCTGTTTTTGGTACTGGCACAATGCAGGATGTTTTCCACAGAGCAGGTACTAGCCCCAGCTGTAGACTCAGGTTGAAGATCTGGTGGAGAGGTTGACACAGTTCTGCAGCACAGTCTCTAAGCAGCCTTGGACACACACCATCTGGACGAGCTACCTTCCCAGGACAAAGTCTTCCAAACTCCATCCTCACCCCTGTTTCGGTGACAGACAAGGACTGGTGTTCTAGGAGGGAGGCAGTTGAAGTGGTTGAGACATTTGAACGAGATGGAGGAGGAAGGGGAGAAGTTGTAGTGGAGATTTGTTACAGAGAAGAAGGTGGAGTAGCAGTGGAAGTGGGAGTGACAGCAGTGTCAAATCTGTTGAAGAACAGGTTCTTCACAAAGAACAGGTTCCTCACACGAGAGCCTCGTGTGAGATAGTTTGTTTACAATGTATGAGGCAGATATCATATGATTGATTGCTGAATACAGTCCTTTGTATCTAGAGTTATATTATATACATGTGTTGTGTATGGTGTGAGCTGTACTGATTGTTGCTTTGTATCTTTATCTGCCGAACCACAGTCAAATAAATCCACCACTATACTGGACATCTGTATCCGTTTCTTTTAACGGGGACACACATCATACACCTTGCCGCTCTAAACCCAGCTAAATCCCGGAGAACTCACTTTTCTCCTTTTTAATGAGAATTAAAGTGTTTTACATGAATTTTTGACTGAAAATCACGCCAATGTCATTCTGTTTTTGAGATCTACAGAAAAAATTATCATAAAATGTGAATGTTGCTCTCCTCTACTTTATACTGCAGCCCTAGCTTTAGAGAGTTTATTGTTGCAGTTTATTTTTAAGTTATGACTGTAATAACTGAAATAACTGAAGTAACTGGACTGTTAAAATAACTGTACTAGGCCCGCACGATATATCGTTTGAGCATCGTCATCGCGATGTACGTGTGTGCAATAGTCACATCGCAGAGCCTGCGATGTCGGAGGTGAATGAACTCAGTTAATTTCAAGGGTAACTGACTGAGATACACTGCATGTGACTCTGCATGTGCTGTGCAGCGATCCACCAATCACCTTCGTCCTTTACTCAGTTGCCAATCAGACTCAGTTCTCAGTTGCCAGTCAGACTACTCTGCCAGCTGTCAATCAAAATCAGAGAGGAGAAAACCCACCCATGCACATGGAGTTAGTCGCTGGCTGCTGGTGTTGAGCCGAGAAACGCATGTCCGCTGAGAATTACTAAGCCCAACAAATAAGAACTGTATGGGTTTTGAAATGTATATTTCCGTGGACCACTCTACTATAAGCGGTGCGCGTTTTGGAGGTGCATGCAATTCTCGGAGGACATGCGTTTCTCGGCACAACACCGCTAACAACAACTACAACGATTGCAAAATGAGCAACGAACAAGAGAAAACCACCGAAAATTAAGATTTGTTGCCAAAAAGAAAAGGAAAGTCAGTTATCTGTAATTATTTCGGTTAAAAGAAGGATGATGTTGACCAAAACACGTGTTCTGTGTTCATCTGTCGCCACAATAACGTCTCAGCACAATAAAAGCTAAAAATATCTCTGAGACAGACAGAAGCCATTCTACTAACATTCACAAAAAGAGGTAAGATCAGAGCAGGTTACCTGTCCTCAAGACCTCAGCGGTGCAGCATAACATTAAATGCCATTCAGGTCATCTGGTGAAGATTCCTATATTTTTAATATCGCAATATATATCGCAGGGTTGAAAAAAATCGCAATGTTAGTTTTTTCCAATATCGTGCAGCCTTAAACTGTACCAAACCTTACCAATTCTGTTCCTTCTGAAGCCCTCGATCATTTCCTTTGTTTTACTGGTGTTCAGTGCCAGCTTATTGTTAGAGCACAAGGTGATCAGCCTCTGGACCTCCTCCCTGTAGGCTGCCTTGTTTCCCTCTGAGATCAGTCAGACCACGAGTGGTGACACTGGTGATGTCATCAACAAACTTGAAGATTATGTAGTTACCGTGGGCTGCACTGCAGTTGTAGATGTACAGACAGTACAGGAGGGGGCTCAGCATGCAGCCCTGTGGTAAACCGGTGCTCAAAGTGCGGTTGGAGGAAAGATGGGGGGCGAGTCTCACACGTCTGTCGATCAGAAAGTCCTTAATCCAAGCGGGGGGGCAGTCCTTGATGTGCTGGAGAGCCAGTCTCTCGAAGCACTTCATAATGACGAGTGCGGGAGCCATAGGGCAGTAGTTTCTAAGGCTGGATATGAGTGTTGTCTTTGGTATGGGGGATGATTGTGGCCGACTTCAGGCAGGTAGGGATGACTGCTTGGGCCAGGGACAGGTTGAAGATCCTGCAGAAGATGTTGGGCAGCTGGTGGGCGCATGCTCTGAGCACCTCCCTAGGTACTCCGTCAGGGGCGGGGGCCTTCCTTGGGTTTACTGCCAGATGCACACGCCTCACATCGTCCTCTCCTACAGTGAGTGGAGGGGGTGTTGGGGCCAGTTGGGGGAGGGGGAGGGGGCGGGGCGGGGGCAGGGCTGGAGCAGACGAGGAGTGTCGCTGCTGTGGTGTTTCAAAATGGGAGAATAAGCTGTTGAGCTCCTCTGCCAGTTACATACTCCTAACCTCACATCACATTATCTGAAGTTAATGTCCTAGTTGATGTCCTGTAGATCCTGCCACACCTTCTGTGGTCTGTTGCTGGCAAGGTGGGACTCTATCCTCCTCTTGTAGTCCACTTTGGCTTCTTTAATTCCGCTCTCCAGGTCGGTTCGTTCCACGCTGTAAAGAGCTCTGTCACCTGACCTAAAAGCAGCATTGCTGGCTTTGAGGAGTGAATGGGCCTGGCTGGTCATCCAAGGTTTCTTGGCAGAGGTGGCTTGTGTGGGTTGTTTCTTAGCCGTAGCAGCAGACTGGACCTGTGGCCCCTCTTTTGCTTACTTTCCCTCTGCTGCCTGCGTCTCTTCCTTGACCCCACAACAATCCACAGGGAACCCGGTGGTCTTGCCAGCATGTCTTGGATGTTTTGGTCATGGTGAAAGTCACCCAAAACGGCTTTTATGTGTTGGAAGCCGATGTCCAGTAGGTCCTAGTGTGTGTACCAGTTGTTCGCTGAAGCGAACGCGAGCAGAGTCCATAAACAAACAAAGAAAAAATACAAAAAACAGACCTGAAAGGGAGAGCTGTGAGCCCCTGCTTCAGTGCATGCTGCCATCTTGGATTTCTTTGTGCATGTGCTGGAGAAAAGGAGACAACAGGCAAAGAGCCAGTGGTTATTAAGTGGACCCCCTGAATGGGAGAGTTAGGACCCCACTACCAGGTCTTATAGAGTGTAATGACATTCTTAATAACAGCTATTCATTATCCACACCTGAGGTCAGTGGCGCATCTCATCTCAGAAATTTACTCACAAGTCCAAATAATGCTCCTCTTAGGCAGAGATATTATTAGAGTTTATAAAGTCTGCAAGCAAATCAGAGTTTATAAAGTCTAGCATACAAGAAGCTAGATCGAGAGTGGGTCATTGTAGGCAATGTATGTCTCGGAAGTAATCACACACCACCAACCATCAGCACCTTCTACACAAACACCTTGAAGCAAAAATGCTGCAGTCTCTTTGATCCATGTCCTCCGAATATATTTCATGTCAAAGATAGGTACAGTGGCTTGCAGGTCATTAAACACCCTCCAACATCAGTTAAAAAGAAAACCCCCTGTGATGCAGATCATCTGGGGTGCACAGGGTTTAAACGTAGCAGAGGTGACAATCAAGTGGCCCCTTCAATTCAGGACGCTTCTTTCATGAAAATAATGGATGAAGGACTAAAGAAAGATCCAGATGGTAGTTGGGTAGCACCATTACCTTTCAGATTCCCCAGAACAGAAGCAATTGCCTTCACAGCAGACATACAGTACAGGCCAAAAGTTAGAATAGAATATGATATTCCTTTATTGATCCCCCATGGGGGAATTTTTTTTTGTCACAGCAGCATCACAGACAAAGTGCAAAAATACAGTTATAAAACTAAAGATCATATATCAAAAACTTAAATAAATGTTCTAATTAAGAAAAAATTTAGAAAAGGAAAAAGGGAAAATAAAAATAAAACTATATACAATATACACAATTTAAGTACCAGAAAAAAGTGGTGGTGTGGGTCCAGTTTTATTGCAGTTCATGTAAAGTCTTATTGTGGAAGGGAGGAATGACCTGCGGTAGCGCTCCGTCTTGCAAGGTGGGAGTCTAAATCTGCTGCTGAAGGAGCTGTTTAAAGCCCCCACAATCTGGTGGAGTGGGAGATAGGGATTGTCCATGATGGATACAAGCTTTGCTAACATCCTCCTCTCACCCACCTCCTCCAGGGAGTCCAGTGAGAAGTCCAGGACAGAACTGGCCCTCCTGACCAGTCTGTTCAGTCTCTTCCTGTCCCTCTTGGTGCTCCCTGCCCCCCAGCAGACCACTGCATTGAAAAGTGCAGATGCTACCACAGAGTCATAGAAAGTCCTGAGCAGAGTCCTGCACACTCCAAAGGACCTCAGTCTCCTCAGCAGGTGGAGACGACTTTGGCCCTTTTTGTACAGGACGTCTGTGTTTGTTGACCAGTCCAGTTTATTGTTGAGGTGGACACCCAGGAATCTGTAGGACTCCACCATCTCAATGTCCAGACCCTGGATGTTCACTGGAATAGTCTGAGGTGTCCTCCTCCTGTGGAAATCCACGACCATCTCCTTTGTCTTACTGGCGTTTAGCTGGAGGTGGTTTGTGCCACACCAGTTGAGAAAGTCAGTGATGACAGTCCTGTATTCCTGCTCATCCCCTGACGATACACATCGGACGATGGCTGTGTCATCAGAGAACTCCTGGAGGTGACAGCTCCCAGATTTGTCCGAGGTGTACAGGGTGAAGAGGAAGGGGGAGAGCACTGTCCCCTGTGGAGCCCCCTTGAAGTTTGGGCACACATCCTCATTTAATGCATTTTCTTTATTGTCATTACTATTTAAATTGTAGATTCTCACTGAGGGCATCAAAACTATGAATGAACACATGTAGAATCGTGTCTAAGAAAAAAGTGTAAAATTACTGAAAACATGAATGATATTTTAGATTCCTCAAAGTAGCCACCCTTTGCTTTTATGATAACGCTGCAAACTTTTGCTGTTTTCTCAATGAGCTTCATGAGATAGTCACCTGAAATGTTTTTTACTAAACAGGTGTGCCTTGTCAGGGTTTTCTGTTACACACAGAAAAAGGGGTTTGAGACCCCCTTTTGCAAATAAATCGCTGGTAGCATGTCATGTGAAACCCAGCGTCAGCAGGAACATTGTCATCCACTGATTACTAAAAATCGACTGGATGACATGAGTAGATATATTTTTTTCAGTACTTACTATCAATAGAGCTTTTTAATGAATCACAGTTTGTATTGCACCACTAAAGTGGAACGAACCAACACGATCTCATTCACCCAATACAGCCTAATCGTAGGGTAAGCTAATGTGTATTCATGCCACTTCCTGAACGCAGGGTGATGGGGTGGGGAAGGAGGGGGAGGCCTGTCACTCATGGCAGACCGCGCCCCTCTCAGTCGAGGCCCGCCCCCACGGAAAAACAGGGTCAAAAGTGAACCTGAAACTTTTCAAGTTGAATCCGAAAAAAGATCTGAATCTGAAAAAAAAAAATCTGAAACCGAAAAAAAAGTTTTGAATCCGTAAAAATAAGGTCTGAATCTGAAATAAATAAATAAAATTCAATCGGAAAAAAAAAAGTACTCCAAGATCGAAATATACTTTGAAGTGAAAAATAGAAATAAGTAATTTATTCAAAAGTATTAAAAAAACAGAATCAAAGTTACATTTGAACTGATTTTTTTCATGCATTCTGGGATTTTTCAAAGTTCAATTTCGAAATTCAAGACTTTCAGGTACCATTTTATTTTTTTTAGGTTCAAATCTTATTTTTTCACTTCACTTTTTATTTTTTCACTTACACTACTTTTCAATACTTTTGAGCCTGATCTGGCTCCATACACTTTCCCTCAGTGCAGTCGGTGCTGAAAGACAATGCTTCTGCATCTGAGACATTTGACAAAGTTGTAGGAAAGTACTGTGAAGCCATCAACAGAATTGGCCAAGAGTTTGAGAATAGGTTTTGTGATCTTGAACAAATCGAGCCATGTGTGTCATTCATTTCCAACCCCTTCATAAACGTGGACACAACAATCCTTGCTGAGCAACTAAGTGCAACGTTCACCTTAGATGCTGGACAGGTGGAGATTGAGATCACAACATTGCAAAATGACCTCCACCTCAAAGCCTATCAGGCTGCACCAAACTTTTGGTGCCTTGTTGACACACAGAAGTACAGTGGTGTTTGCACAGCAGCTATGAAGGTGGCCAGTCTGTTTGGTTCAACCTATCTCTGTGAATCAGCGTTCTCTGATATGAACTTCATTAAGAACAAACACAGAACACGCCTCACTGATGCACATCTGAAAGATGCACTCACAGTTGCAGTGTCAAGTTACACACCAGATTACAATGCACTGGTGAACAGCATGCAATGTCAGTCTTCCCACTAACTACAAAGTTGAATTAAAATGGTGAAGAACTGTGTTAAATTTAAAACTGTGTTCATGTGTTCAATAATTATATTGTTAAAAATGTTGAAGATTTGGCCATGAGTTCAAAATGTGACAAGATTTATTTTAAATATGTAAGTTGATTTTTCTTTAACATTAGATAATTGATAACTTTTTGAAACATGGTGCAGCATAGTTCATGATATGTTAAAAGGGTTTGTCGGTGGCTAGTGAAAATGAGTGAAAGTGAAAATTCCTATGTAAATGTAGTGATGTACTTTAAGTGATCATCTGAAAATTTAACAGTTGCTGAGATAAATAGAGATAAAGTGGTGGATATTGATATGTTTCCCATTTTGCTGTCATTGTTGTGCTAAAATTCATTAACGTGATCAGTGTCTTCACATAGATAAGTACCATTAATGATTATTAATAAAGTATGACTAAAAGCATATTGAGGAAATGTATTATTTCAGAAGAGTGTATCAAACTGGTAGCCCTTCGTGTGACTCAGCACCCATGAAGTAGCTCTTCGTTTCAAAAAGGTTGGTGACCCCTGCTCTATATCATTCAAATGATGGGCTTGAACCGAGAGGTTGCTGCAAGTCTGGTCTCTCAGTATTATCTGTAATTTTTGTAGTTTTTGGTAGATTTTTTTCATATTTTGGTTGTCTTTATGTTGGCTGTTGATGGATACTTCTGCTTGGGAAGAGTTTACTCAAGAGAAGAGCTCCTGTCATTGAGAAAAAGCAAATCTATGAAAACAACATAAAATTCCAGAGGACATCAGGAGGTGTTATCGTGGTTGCCATGCTGGTGCAAAGGTGAAGGCAAAGCTGAATGCCAGGAGATTGCGATATAAACCCTTTCTTCCATCAATCATCATAGGAAACGTAAACTCTCTGCCCAACAAAAGCGATGAGATGGAGATATTGGTGGAGACTGAGAAAGCATACCATAACTGCAGTCTCCTGTGTTTTATTGAAACCTGGTTGAATCAAAACAACTCGGACTCCAGTGTGGATCTACCTGGCTTCACTCTCATAAGGTCAGACAGAGATGCTCGAGCTAGTGGCAAGAAGAAAGGAAGAGGTCTTTATTTGTCAACCAGAGATGGTTTAACCCTTTACACGTAACTGTCAAGGAGAAGTTGTGTTGTCCGGATATTTAAATGTTGGCAGTTGCTCTTCGGCCATATTACGCTCCAAGAGAATTCAGTCATATCATAACAGTAGTTGTTTACATCCCACCCAAATCGACTGAAGAAATTCCATGCGATCTTTTCCATAATAGTGTTGCCAGGCTACAGACTGAACACCTGGAGGCACTAATAATAATAATAACATCAGGAGACTTCAACCATGTCATCCTCCCCTCTCACCTGACTGGATTCACACAATTTGTGAACTGTCCTACCACAGAAAACAAAACCCTGGATCTGCTGTATGCAAACGTCAAAGAAGCCTACAGAGCCACTGCCTTACCACCACTGGTAAGGCAGATCATAACTTGGTCTATCTGCAAACCTGTTACAGACCTTGTGGACTAAGGCAGCCTGTGACCAAAGTCAAAATCAGAAGATGGACGCCTCAAGCCAGTGAAGCTCTATGGGACTGTTTTAAATCAACAGACTGGAATGTGCTACTGGAAACAGATGTGGATGGTATGAACATTGACAGACAGGTTGACTGCTTTACAGAATACATCAACTTCTGTAGAGACACAGTTATACCGGCAAAGAGTGTTCGCTGTTTCCCCAACAACAAACCTTGGATCAATAGTGACATAAAAGCAATCCTTTAACAGAAAAAGAAAGCTTTTAAAGATGGTGACAAAGAACGACTCAAACAAGTGCAACAAGAGTTGAAAAGTAGACTGAAGATGACAAAGCTGTAATACAAAAAGAAGATAGAGAGGAATTTACAACACAGCAACATCCATGAAGTATGGAGAGGAATCATTACCATCTCTGGACACAGCAATAAAAAGTAAAGACAGTCAGTGGCGGATGATCTGGAAAGAGCTGATGAACTCAATCTGTTCCTCACTTCCACTGCTGCTCCACCTTCCTCTCTGCAACAAATCTCCACTACAACTTCTCTCGTTCCTCCTCCATCTTGTTCAAATGTCTCAACCACTTCAACTACCTCCCACCTTGAACACCTGTCTTTGTCTGTCACAGAAACAGGGGTGAGGACAACAGCTGGTCCAGATGGTGTGTGTCCAAGGCTGCTTAGAGACTGTGCTGCAAAATTGTGTCAACTTCTCCACAGGATCCTCAACCTGAGTCTACAGCTGGGGTAAGTACCCGTTCTGTGGAAACCATACTGCATTGTTCCAGTACCAAAAACAAAATGTCCTGCTGAATTCAATGACTTCAGACCAGTGGCCCTCACTTCACATATCATGAAAACCCTGGAGCTGCTGATTCTACGCCTTCTGAGGTTTGAGATCAAAGACAAACTGGATTCCCTGCAGTTTGCATACAAAGAACACATTGAAGTGGATGATGCTGTCCTCTACATGCTGCACCTTGCCCTGTCTCATCTGGAGGAACCTGGGGTTCATGTGAGGATCATGTTCTTCAACTTTTCAAGTGCATTCAACACCATCAAACCCGCCATACTCAAAGACAAGCTCACAGAGATGGGAGTGGATCCTTCCTGTGTTTCCTGGATCGCAGATTACCTGACAGGAAGGCCTCAGTTTTTCAGGCTGGGGAACTTTGTTTCTGGGATATTAATGAGCAGTACAGGGGCTCCACAAGGGACAGTGCTGGCGTCATTCCTGTTCACACTGTATACGTCAGACTTCAAATTCAGCACTGAGTCCTGCCACATCCAGAAATACTCAGATGACACCGCTATTGTGGCATGTATCAGAAATGGACAAGACGCTGAATACAGAGATCTGATAAGAGCCTTCAGCGACTGGAACTGCCTCCTCCTTAACACCTTAAAGATAAAGGAGATGGTCATAGACTTCTGCAGATCCAAACACCCTCTTCAGCCAAAGTGAACACTTGTGGAGTGGACATCGAAGTGGTGACATCATATAAATACCTAGGTGTACATCTGGATAATAAATTGCACTGGTCCAAGAATGTAGACTGCATCTACAAAAAGGGGCAGAGTTGCATCTTTTGCCTGAGATGACTCCGATCAATAGACATCTGTAGCAAGATGCTGCAGATGTTTTATCAGTCTATGGTAGCAAGTGTTTTGTTCTACGCTGAAGTCTGCAGGGGAGGAAGCATCAAACACAAAGACACAAGACATCTGAACAAACTGGTGAAAAAGGCTGGGTCTGTGGTTGGATTCAAGCTGGACTCAGTGGAGGATGTGGTGGAGCACTCTACACTGTGGAAGGTGGAGACTATTTTCAAGAACATGGATCATCCACTTCTCAACACCTTGATGGAGCAAAGGGCCAATGGTGTTGGATGGCTCCTCTCTCTCTGCTGCAGGACAGAAAGATTCAGAAGGCCTTTTGTACCCACAGCCATCAGACTGTACAACTCTTCTGTAAATAGTAGATGACTTTTAGTTAAGACATGACAAATGAGACAACAGACAATTGAATTTCCCTTTGGGGATGAATAAAGTTCTTCTTATTCTTATTCTATAATCCTCTAGGATTGGTACTCTTGTTTTAATCCAAGGCAAAGTTATCCGAAGAGAACTGAGGATTGGGATGCACCACTACCGCGTGAGATGGAAGAAAACTTGATGTCAGGGAAACTTCTTAAACAGAACTGTCCAGTCGTACTAACCCCAGGCCTTGCACCGAAACATCATCTTCAGATGCTGTCAGAAGAGGATTACGTGTTTTTTCTGGTGCTTCAACCAAAGCCATTGCAGCAGTAGCATATCTGAAAGTGATGGATGCTGCTGGGAACAATATTGTGGGATTCGTAATGGGAAAAGCAAAACTGGTACCATGTCCAGAGCACATAATTCCTAGATTAAAACTGTGCTTGCTATAGAGTTAGCAAACCTGATCTCAAAAGGATTACACCTAAAGCTAGATGCAGTGACCTACTACTCCAACAGCAAGGTAGGGGTATGTTCATAATGAGACCGGGGGCTTTTATGTTCATGTCAGCAACAGCAAATACCTGACCTAACTGGAGACAAGACAATCTGAAAACAGCTATGATCTGGTCAATCCAAGTTCAAACCCAGAGGACGTACTCACCATTTAAGCCTTGATTCAAGTGAAAAGAGTCCTTTGATAGTACCAGGCAAGCTACACTGCTCCTCAGACACTATCACGAGCAGACTCAACATCAAGGATGTTTGTTGACAGAAGGAGCTGTTTGCTCAGCTGGCTCTTGGATAGTTGGTGGGAAAAGAAAAGTGAGCAGTAACATCTACCAATGTGTCACCTGTAGACAGCTAAGAGCACCAACTAGCATCCAAAAGATGGCCAGTCTTACCAGCCAACCATCTCTCAACAGACCCTTCTTTCACAAATGTGGGTTTGGACATGTTTAGCCCATGGGTTGTCTCTTCACAGCGTGCAAGAGGAGGTCTTTCACACAACAAATAGTGGGCTGTGATCTTTACATGTATAAGTGTGAGAGCAGTTCACATTTAAGTCATTGAATCTTTCAACACCTCAAGATTTATCAATTCACACAAGATGTTTTCTTGCTGTGTGCGGTCCAGTGAAGCACATCCGCACAAACCGAGTGACGAACTTCATCGGTGCCTGCAAAGACTTGAACATTCCTTCAAACATTGACAACACAAAAGTTAAGACTTGCCTGTCTTACCAAGGTTGTTTGTGGACTTCTAATCCACCACACGCATCCCATTTTGGTGGAATATGGGAAAGGATACTTACCCTTGCAAGGAGAATTCTGAATTCTCTGTTCCTACAGCTCAAAGACAAACTCACTTATGAATTGCTTGTGACATTCATGTGAGAAGTAACAGCCATTATCAACTGTAGACCCCTTGTTCCTGTGACAACAGAAACAGTGGAATTTTCTATATCACAAATCCAAGCTGAGCCCCCAGCATCCTGCTCTACAGGCCAGACCAGAGGCCAGAGAGGTGGAGAGGATGATTGCTAAACAAGTGTGTGCAGTAGCAGATTGCAATGCTCGTAAGAAAGCTAATCATGATATTAGCTTTAATCATTTCCACTAAAGACATTGTTGTCCAAGAGCTGAATAACTTCTATATAACCTGCCTGTTCTGCTGCACCAGCAATGTTAGGCTACAACTTCGAGTGAGCAGGAGGATGCAGAGCAGCGCTGTTTCTGCAGAAGGACTCAGAGATGAATTGCTTATGAGCTACTGGAGCTCTGCAGAAGAAAAGCCCTTGAACGTGACTCAGGTTTTGTGATTTGGGCCAAAAACTTCATCTCAATTTAAAGACCCCTGAGAACTCTTTTAATACTGAAAAAAAAAAGATCAGATCGGGACTTTAACCTTTGATAGCATTTTGGCTATGTATCATTAGTTTAATTATATTCTTTATCCTCAGATGTGTACTTGCAGGAGAAATGTTTCATTTAATGAGTTTGATTTGACATTTGTTTGCAATGCCTTCTGTTCAGTTGCTTACCATTCTTTAGTTTTCAGGAGTACACAGCGATAAAGATTAAAAAAAATACTTTTGTTCATGTAAGAAAAAAAATAAAAAACAGATGTAATTCTTACAATTTTGTATATTATACTGTGCTTGTTTATATGTTAAAGGATTCATACAACTGATTTGTGCTTTCTGTATGTTTAAGTTTCACACTTTTAGACCTCAATAAACCTGTGGACAAGCGGAAAAGGTCTTAAGAGTTTTGAAGTTGGGAAAGAGTTAAGCTGTCTGTCAAGATATATATTCCACACATATATTGAGGACAGAACACCTAGAAAAACTTTGTCACTGAGGAAGAGTGGACTGGCAGACCTTTTCTGCATACACACCGCAGCCAAAAATGCTCTCAGGGATGAGTGTTCATGTTCTCCTTTTTCTTATCTGACAACTTGGTATAAAGTTCACTTTGTTTCTCTGACTGGCTGTGTGTGGAGAGGTACTCTGTTTTTAGCAAATGTAGCAAATTAGATGGAACCTTAAACGTTTATTTCTTGTCTTGTCCAGCAGCACTTGATTACACTGTTTCTGAAGCAGTAAGGACAAGCACTGGAGCCTTAGCGGAGCCTGTTGGAGGGGGACTGAGTCAGCACAGTCTTAGGGAGGTGGAGGGTTTGGTACAGCAGCTTTCTGGCCTCACCCTGTCTGGCAGCCAAGAGGACCAGAGGCAAAGAGACTCTCTGATCCACCACATCAAGGTAAAGACAGTTTGACCCGACCACTCTCATTTTACATTGTTTCCAATACAATTCGAAACATAGATCGTGGCACATTTTGTTTCCACTGCAGTCAAAAAGGTTTCTGTAACAGCTGTTACAGCCCTCTTCACACATGATCAAAAATCCTGCAGCTCCTGACTTTGTATGTATCAAAGCGAACAGCATAGTCTTTCACCCTGAAGGTCCTTACACACCAGCGAATTTGTGGAGCGAAGCGAAAAAGCGAGACGAAAATGCGAATATTCGCCGGTCCGAAAAAATCGCTTTCACCTATACACACCGGGCGCGAAGCGAATATGCGTATAAATTTTGCAAAGCGAATTAATAAATATATATTGTCTTTGGCGAGAGTTCTTTCGCGCTAAGGAGGAGAGGAGAACAAAGAAATTGAGTCAACAACATCCTCAAGCGATGATGAGCTCGTTGTGATGCTTTTGGCAAAAAAAAGAAGACAGAAGAATAAACAAATGAGTGTTTGGGTACATCCCATATTGGCTTTGAGGAAGGAGATGGGCGAGTTCCACACTACCATCCAGTGGTCCTGTACCGCAATTACCAGCCTCTCTCCCATCGTTGCTCTTGGTGCCAGTGGTGGTGTGTGTCGTGTGAACTGCAGCCGCATGGGTCTGTGACGTCATCAAAACATGACTTTTGATTGGCCAGAGGTCTAGCAGGTCCAGATATTCACCTGCATATCCGAAAAATTCGACACAAGAGCGAAAAATTAAAAGTCCCTTTTTGCCCCGCGGAAAAATCGCCACCGGTGTGGAAGGTTGCATTGACTTTATGCTGTTTTAAAAAAAGGCGAATAATTCGCCTGGCGAATTCGCGCCTGGTGTGTAAGGACCTTGACCCAGTCACAATTGTTTCTGCTGGCATGAAACATGCACAAAAAGTGACTGAGTCAGGGTGTGAATACAGCAGTTAAAGGTCAGGAAAACTGGCAGCTAGTGAGTGTACAGAGCAATGATGAGAATGAACAGAAGTCTTCAGTGTTTCCCTTGGTGTCCTCTTGATCTGAGAAAAAAAATCACTTGCTATAATGATTTTAACTCAAAAACACACACGACCATTGTTTACGGACAAAACACTGTTTTTTTTAAATATGGAATAAGCTTGTGTTTGGACTAAAGTTGACTTAAGTGAAAAGAACAAGTCTAAAGTTATTTGGTTTTGTTAAAAATTGTAACTACCTCATCAAATTAACTTGTACTGTTAAATTGCATTGTCAGAGTAAATCCTTTCCATTAAAGACTGAGTTTGGATGTGAACCAGGGACATTGTAATTATGAGGGGACAGCAGCTTCCACTGCTTAAAGTAACACTTGGAATAACTAAAAGTGAACTCATCTATTAGTTGCCATGGCTTTTACCCCCCACCCTCCCACTCCCCCGCCCACACACACACACACACACACACACACACACACACACACACACACACACACAAAGAGTGTACTGAGTTGAATGTTTGGGCTGAGAAAGTTTCTTGTGTTAGATGTTTCTTATGAACACCTGACCATCCTTATGTTAATGTCAGGGGTTCATGTGTGAAGGCACTTTGATTTCCATCTGCTATAGAAGACATAATTGCATTCAATGTTCCAGGTCTTCTGCTCTCACCTGGAGCAGCTCATCCAGCGGCTGTACGTGGTGTCAGAGAGGATGGAGCTGCTGGCTGTGCCCTCTGTGAATACAGACAGTGTGAAGTCATCTTTGGCTGTATATCAGGTGAGGGCCCAATCTCTCACTCAAGACCTTCTTTGGTAATTCTACTGCACTTTTTTCTTCATTATACATCACATGTCATAAAACTGCATTAGTTTTAGGGGAGACAGATATAAAATCAAACAGACTGATGAGACAGCACTGGCATTTTTTCATCTTCTCCTGACATTCACTTGAGTGACGTTGATCCTACTGAAATAAGAGGTCTACTTCTGAAACTTAAGTAATAAGACAAATTATAATAAATAAAGTCACAAATTTGGTCCATCCCAACATAAAGTTGATGCACTGCTTGAACTGGTCTGAAGTCTTTTCAGAGGAGTGAGTTCAACATACTGAGGGTGTTTTCCCATCACTGACTCTGACAAAGAAGATCATCAACCTCATAAGTCAACCCAGAGCTCCTGTGAGAAAGTGCACATGAACAAGTTTGCTTTTTTCAGCGAATCATAATATTTGTCAGACACAGAGTAAACAATGATAACTAGAAAAATTGCATTTCCTTACAGAAAATGCATGGAAATGCTGACAGCTGAAAAAGCCATGTTGAACTGCTAAAAGGAGAAAAGTATGAATGTAAAAACTGTTGAAAAGGTGGAGAAGAAGAAATTGTATAAGTGGAAAAATTGTACTATAGCTGAAGGTAAAGAAGTTGCATGAATGTAAAAGTTGTAGAATAGCTAAAGTAAAAAAAAAGTTATATGACGTGTGTGAATAAACAGAAATTATTATCGGTGCAAGTGATTTGGAAAAACAAATGCCTTAACATTAATGTATGTGCCCATTAAATGTACGAATACTTAAATAATGTCTGCAGTCTGCAGCATCTAACCATGGTAACTTGTGACGGCATAACAGCACCATCTAGTGGCGTGCTTTAGTTACTGCCCTACATATGGATATAGCAAGTATTAGAGAGCTGAAGTTAAAGTAGGTGTATGAATGAAGAAACTAAAGAACAGCAGATGTAGAGAAATAAGAAGTAACGTGTATGTTAAAACAGTTAAAGACCTGGACTAAAACAACATAGTAACACAACAACACAGGAAGACAGTAATGCACACACATGGTAACAGTGTGTGTGTCCCTGCACGGCCGAGCCTGTGTCCTGTGAATCAAAGCACACAGCCCATGAGAAGAGCCTCCAACGCGAATGTGGCAGAAACCGTCTTAACTTTTATCACAAAAATAAGACCATGGTAGGAATCCCATTGAAGACGATGCATTTTTATGTCTGTAGTGTACAAAATGTGTCCACAGCAGCATGTTAAAAACACTGCTGTAGTGATTGTCAGGAAGTCTCCCTATAGTTTGATGTATTTTCTATGTCTGTGGAGTAAAAATTGTAGGTGTGGGAACAAAATATTCACGCTTGGTTTAGTCAATCCAAAATGCTCTCCCCACTTGAGTGAGATGTAACCCGCTCCAGTGTTTCCAATAAACACTCATTTTAAAGGCTGTAAAGGGCAGAAAAGTTTGTGTTGCACAAAGCTAAACTGTGCAAAAACAGTAGGAGATAGTACAAAGTAGTGACCACAACATTTGTAGCAGACAAGAGTAGAAACATTTTAAGGCAAAAATGAAGTACACTACTAGTCAAAAGTTTAAAAACACCCAGGGTGCACAGATGACCTAGTGGGTTAGCGCCTCCCACTTATGGTGACCACGGTCCCCGCAGCAGTCATGGGTTCAAGTCTAGCCTTGACCATGTGCTACATGTCCTTGCTCCTCTCTCAATCTCCCCATATTTTCACCCTGTCCTATCAATAATGACCAAAAAATCACCAAAAATGAAATACTTTAAACGTTTTAGAACACCCCAACTTTTCCAGAATTCTACTGAAATGATGCAGTTTAATGTCTCAGTGTACTCTGAAATTAATGCATAGAGCTAATAAACAGTTAAGGTAAAAAAGAAATCATAGAATCAATTTAGAAACGAAAATGTATTCTAAACTTTTGTCACATCAAAGTAGCCACCTTTGGCAAATATAACAGCTAAACACACTTGTGGCATTCTTTCTACAATGAAAATCAAATAGTCTTGAGAAAAGTCTTCCCAACTTTTGCAGAAGTTTCCATAAATGTGTAGCACTTGTAGTTTTCTTTGCTTTCACTATTCTGTCCAGTTCATCCCAAACCAGCTCGACTGGGTTGAAGTCTGGAGACTGGGCTGGCCACTCCATGTTTTCAAGCTTACCATCATGTTTTTTTTTTCTTAAGATAGTTCTGGCATAGCTTGGA